>OY796856.1:6252500-7502500 GCA_963680765.1 Agrochola lychnidis | reverse complement strand
TGCGCAAATAGTTATATTTATGGCTCCTGCTAAAGTTTCAAGCTGTTTTGTTGCTTTATAAATTATTTAGTTATTGACGGGAATTCACCGAAATATTCAAAGGTGCTGTCGCTTGGATAAGTTACTCGAATAAAGAGAAAAGCATGCGTTTCGTTAACTGATTTAGAGACACGAGTCTGCTTACCGGATACGTCAATGGCTTAAATTATCGTGAAATCGTCACTTATCAGGATTAAAGGATCAGGAAAGGAGAACATAAACTAATAGTACCTACCTCTCTTCTTCATTGTAGCCTGTGCCGGTGTCATACTGTAAGGCTAAGCGTATGCAAAGACGCAGGTGACGCAGGTCCAAGCAGCGCAGGGCAGAGCAGATTTTGTAATGCATGAACGTACTGACAGCTGCGTACGCTGCGGCGCAGGCACGTGCGACGCAGACATATGTCTGTCCTGCTCTGCGTCTCGTTGTAGAGCCGGCGCGACGCGTGCAGGTCGTCACTTTTTTTACCACTGATTCATAATTTTGTTTCAATGACAGATTGTTTGTACACACGACTACACATCAAGCTATACATTTCCAGTTTATGTTGATTTCGCATTGTATAGGTTTTCCGTACAATGCGAAGTCAGCTAATACTGCATACATCGCACCCTTAGTAATTAAGGGCACAACTCGAAATATTGAGGTTTTGAGTTTTTGTGTTAGATAGGCTCAATTTCAACTGTTCTACCGTTCTTGGCTTTCACAGAAAGAGAAAAAAGACAATATTAAAGCGAATACTGTAATTGTGTCTCTTTCACATCACCCTCTCCGTGGTAGAACAGTTGATATAGAGCCGATCCAAGACAAAAAATCAATCCTCAATATTTCGAGTTGTACCCTTATATTACTAAGGGTGCGATATATATAGCTTGATGTGTAGCCGTGTGTACTAGCTAGGACGCGGATGTGTCTGTATTGCTGCGTCGCAGCATACGCTCGAGGCCTATGTCTGCCTCGCCTACCCTACCCTGCAAAATATTTACTGTGCTGTGCTGCGTCACCTACGTCTCAACATACGCTTAGCCTAATAGTCGAACTCTCGAGATGTAAAGACCATGCATCGCTAAGCTACCAGGCGATCATAAACCAGTAGTACCTGTCTTCTTCAGTATGTCCCGCGTTATAGAACACGTCGGGAAGAGGCGAGTCATGCTGGCTCAGCAGTGAGCTGCCAGCTCTCGGGGAGTGAGGACCGTGTGTCGCGTATGGAGAGAATGGCACTGCTGCTCTTAAGGCTGCTAGGACTAGAAGCATGCCGCCTGCGAACAATATAGTTCATTATTTATTTAAACACTTGATGCATTTTAACATAGAGCTGCATTAAATGAGCTCCTGATAGTGACAATACTTGGACAGCTACCCCTTGTATCAGTCTTGTGAACAGGCGAAATTAACTATTGATGACCAGATGAGATGTACCCTAAATGCCACCATTGAACTGTATAGTCTCTGTCACTTAAATAAAGTCGTAGGTACGGTCTGATCATTTTCTTTATGTCCCTCGGGAATCATCGTATTTCCGAATACAAACGAATGCTAATTTCCATGTTCATCAATTATTTGATTTATCGTGTATAATAATTTGGATTCAGAACTAAGTACTTCATTGTTGTTTTGATTTCTATGTGAACTGTATAGAGCTGTAAAACTATTTTCGTGCCTGCGACTTTAACAGCTTTTCTCCCATTTTTAACATAAATTACATTAAGTCAAAAGAGAATTAACAACTCTATATACTTCCAAGTCGATTAAGAGCGTCCGGTCTGCACCAAGTACAAAGGGCAACTGATAGAAATCCGACGACTGACGAAACACGAAGTTTGCCGAGGAACATTAAGAACATAGTTATACTGTACAACATACCTTCAAAGTAGGAAGATAGATTACCTCTACCTATTATACAACGGTAACGGTTGTAATCTTAAAGGGTCACGTAAGATAAATGTCTTAAACCCCCAATTCGTCAATGACTGACGGTATTAGGTTATGATAAAAGGCGAACCCTTTGGTTCCCGGAAATGTGCGTCTCCGACACCGGTTTGACGTAAAGGCGACAGAGAGGATTTCAAGAGGGAAGGATCCTCCTGTCTGACTTACATGCAAACGATTCCAAAATCTCATTATTTTAGTGCTCATTGAAATGTCCATTTTATTTATCAGTCTTCTTCCTATTCTCGTTATAATGGTACTTTCAAATCAAATAACTTGGTTCTAGTAGGTAATGGAGCAGTGGTACCAGACAGGTGCTTTACTTTGTGTAAAATATTTCATCACCACTGCTCTCAAAACGGTGAAGGAAAACATCGTGAGGAAACCGGCACGTTCTAGAACTAAAAATTCGAAGACATGTGACATCTACCATGCCGCACTGGGTCCGCGTGGTGGATTACGGCCCACTGCCTCTCACCGAGAGGAGGCCTGTGTCCCAGCAGTGGGAACATTATAGGTTTAAATGTGTATGAGTAATGGGATGGTAAATCCTCCATGACCCTAACAACAAAAATGTAAACATTCTACTACCACGAAAACTTTCCTTGACCCCAAGAACCCAAGTGCCGGCATCGCCACTTAGGGGGCCAATGAGGCTACAAAGAGTAATGGAAGTAGAAATACTTTTCTCAAGTCCCGTTTACCCGTAATACTGGGTAGTTACGTCTTCGTGCAAAAACATGGCGCGTAAACATCTCTTGGGTTGCACAAACAAAATTCGGGTCGCGCGGTAACTGACAAAGCTAAAAGAAGTTCTGAACTGAGGGAGTTTATGTTTGCGAGCTGCAAAGGGAATGGAAAAATGTATGCGAATGAATACTTAATGAATGATTTAAAATCAAGGATAAAGAGCCACAAAAATAGTCATCCACATCAACACTCACAATAGTAGATACGTATTAAATTATGAAAGTGCAAAGAACGTGAAAGATAATTCCTCCGCGTTGTCCAACGTTCTCTAGAATTTACTTTAGAGCACGCAGACTAACCTATTGTTATCCCATTTTGGTACAGATACAGTAAAAAAACATATTACGGTCCCTGAATGGTGATACGTCTTACACATCCTATACCGTAAACAGAAAAAAAACACGTGACGAGAGAGCTGCCAAGTAAATGACTGACTATATTAAACATACCTGCCACTTCAGTTGTCATGCTACGTTACAGTTGTACTCTTCAATTTAGCAACGTTATAATTCGTTGACGTTTAGAGCACCTGTTTTTTTGGGCTCTTTGCAACAGATAATTACAAAATATTATATTATTATTATAATAAATCTGTTATTATTTTAAAGCCAAAGGGCGATGAAATTAAACATATTTTAAGTTTTATGTTTTATTTGCGCGTCACACGCTTTTTCACAAAGTAAAATTGGAGGGAAGAGATGACATTAGTTTTTGACAAATAGGCTGCGTTCAGAAATCGAAAAAGGTTTAGCAAAATCTTACAAAAAAATTGTGCTCAAGCAGAATCTACGAAGAGTAGTTGATACAAGAGGAAACTATCCTAAAAATCGAAAATAAACTTAATTTGGTTATAACGTATTTTTAAACAAGAAAGTGTCATCTATAAAAACCCTTTTCACAATTTTTTTACCTTTATTTAATTACCTAGAACAATGGAGTATAGAATGGCAGCCTCTACAACAACAACCTCACTGACTGACTAATTAAGTACCAAGGTATTTAATAAACTGTTATAGTCAGTCGCCCCATGTAAATAAAAAATATTGGTATTCAGCTGCATTCTGTAAGACTGGAAGCAGAACCCTGCATAAAGGGTGTTACCATCAACGCGAAAACTGTTACCATGGATTTTCAGTACATGATTCTGAACCCCCCTGCACCGAAATTTTGTGTCGGTTATTTTTTTTCAGCTGTTTCATATAAAAGTGTAATACCTACACGGTCAAAATGAATGGAACAGCAGATTTATTTTTTAAATAACCGGTGAAAAATTTCAACGCAGGTTGCGAATAAATCCGAAAGGGAGATCGTGGCCCCGGCAACATGGCAACTGAAGGAACACGGGTGGGTTTTAGTCAGTAAGAGTCTGACACGCCCTCCCGCTCCACCCAGAGCGAGAGAAGTTTTTGATAATTCACCACCCAAAAAAAGGAGGGGTTCAGAGTCATGTACTGAATCCATAGTAACAGTTTTCGCGTCGATGTCCCTGCCACTCTGTACGTACTTGGAAAAAGCATATAGACAGATCATGAAGATTTAATAAACTGTCTTTATGAAAGAAGAGAGCGAACAAGAACTCACCTGAAATAGTAGCAAGCAGCGTCAGATGAGCGAAGAGGAGCGCCGTTGCACCACATGCATACATTGCTGCGCGAGCGCGGCCACACGACCAGCGAAAGAAGTCCCAGCACCGCAGAGACAGGGTGTACTCCCCTCTTCGGCAGAGCAGGTCCACGAACAGCGCAGCCACCCACATCGTCTCTAAGATCAGGATTATCGCTGCACCCACACTGTATAAAAAAATTTGAATGGAATTATTAGTGAAGGCCAAAGTCATTTAATTGTTTAAAAAATGCGGTAGTACAAAAGGTGCCAAATAAATATTCTTGTATATATAGGTTTGTATACAGAGTCACAGACTTCAATTCTAGTCGATGGATTCAATATTTGTTGTGGAGATATTTACTTGTAGGTATCTACTAAGATTAGGCGATAGCAGACCTGTGTCAAGACTCAAGATTAGGCACATTGTATTATCCAAATAATAATAAAATTAGTCGTATCAGCCAATGGCTTAATTGCCAAGACTCGACCAACGCCTAAGGAGGCTCTCTTTGGACAGCTGGATTAAGGGCTAGATGAATCAACAATGCGAGGCGTGTTGAGAATTACTGCTTTCTGAAGAAAGAGCGGTAATTCGGAACACACCTCGCATTGTTAGGAAGTTGCTCTTTTTGGAGCCCTGACCGTGGTAGCTTGGACCCTGTTCCCGATACCGGCGGGCTACTATTTTTAATATTTTTAAATGTGTTTATATTTTTATATTCTAATATTTAAAAATATAATTTATTTATATAAAGAATGAAATAATAATAAATAATATTGTTTCATAAAACATGGCATACAATATTGTAAAAAATTGTTATAATGGCACTAACATGTTTAGCTAGGATAAAACATAGCATGCACAATTTCAGGGCTTACAAAATGTTACATGGCATCAACATTTCTCAAATATGTAGTCTCACCTCAAAACACAGTTTTGACTATGTTTGCTCCAAAAAAAACCTCAATATTATGACATGATAACTCCAAAACGACACATAATATTATGTATAATTATGTAACTCCGACAAAGAAGATAAGCTTTAAAAAAAACTAGTAAAAAACTATCTTAATTATTGCAATTCAATCAAATGCATTGGTAGCCATATTGATTTTCTCCTCCAAGAATTTTGAATTTAGAGCACTAGGAATATTCCTAAAATAAATTGATTTTCAAAAACTCTTGATAAAATAGTAGCTGTAATTCTGAATCTATTTTTAAAGACACGGCATTTTTTATTTTTCCAGTCTTATCAAGGGGTATCGTGTTACCCAGTAACTGGGTTGTAGCGATCAGACAGGCAGTCGCTCCATGTAAAATACTGATATTCAGCTGCATCCGGTTAGACTGGAAGCCGACCACTACATAGATGGAAAAAGGCTAGGCAAATTGATTGATTAAAAGACATGGCCTTTTATTTAATGTGATCCGTGACAAAGTATAATGTCTCTCCCTGAAAACGGTACCCTAATTACTGAAAATATATTACATAGCTACTTATTAGTAGCCAGTAGAAACTATCCAGGGTACACGTGACATTTACGAGCATTTAGATTCATACGGCGTAAACTCGAAACAGACGTTCTACATACATCACCCGTATATACGCTCACAGGGATACATTTATTCAGAATAAAATGTGCTAGCACATGTTTAGGATCTTTTTACGATTTTTAAGCTACCACTTTATACAGAATTCAGCCGTAAAAAAACATACAAAAAAGATAGGAACAGACGAAGACATACACATAATAAAGCCTTTTAAACGCTTTTTTGCATTTATAATCAAGGAATATAAAATACAATAGACGTTGATATATTTAGTAACCTGTTCCGCTTAACTATTCCTAAAGAGCCATAAAAGACCCTGTAAGAAATCGACACGTGCTTCTCAAGGAGGCATCCTCAGGATGACGATTGACTTGTCGCGAACCCTAACACTGCGTGTTGCCTCACCGAGCGCTGGACGCAGAGACTGCGGGTTTTTTATGGCTCTTTAGGAATAGTTAAGCGGAACAAGTTACTAAATATATCACCGAATATACTAATAAGTACCTACTATCTATCAAGGAATGTATTCCTAAATGTATTCATAAATTCATAAAATATTATAGAAAGGTATTATTATATGTATATAATAATACCTTTCTATAATATTTTATGAATTTATGGTTAAAATTTTATTTTACATCAAAATAAAGAGGACCAACTCGGTTCTTTGAGAGAAAAATATAGTGCTACAAACAGCTACCCTTCTGAGAATTTCAATCTACAAAGGAATGGGACGCAAGCCTTTTTACGCACACACACCATAATTAAGATTTGTTTTTTAAAACCCCACATGGGCACGGGTTACATTGTTTAATTTTAATTTTAATGACCCTAAAAAGCAAAAAGGTTTCGCAAAATAAGTAATTTCTGTAAAACCTCTGTTACCCTCGCTTTACTTAAACTTTTTGGGAAATTGGAAGTTGTAAAAACATTTATAGCATTTTTCCGATCTTACGCTTGAGTCATAAATCTGAACTTAGTCTTCAACTCTGTTAGAAGGTTGCAAAATAAAGGTACGATGTTCTTTAGTTCAAAGTTATTATTGTATTAAAAATGTTCACAGAGTTTTTACCTGATATTGCTGGGGATTTTACTTACAAAATACAAAAGGGAAATTCGCCAATGACAGAATGACGTGTGTGCTTGTGTAACACGCAGCGAGGATATTGACATTTTATCTGATACAAATTCAATCAGCCTGTGTCAAAGATTTGTTGCCAAAAAACATTCAATGGATAATTCTTCCGGCGTAAGGGATTGAACTGGCGAGCTTATAAACACTGATACGCCAGTAGGTAAATAATTAAATGACTCGATTCTGGGGCCCATGAAATTGCTTTCGATACAACTAGCGATCCACTCATGCTACGCACGGTTTTTACAACTTGACAAAACATCGAGATTTATTTATTATATCTAAATTTTATATTATACACATGAACCTTGCGGAATAAATTCTCTAAATAGTTAGAGAATTGTTCCGCAAGGTTCAACACAGACACACGAAAAGCGACTCAAATTTATAATACTACTAGTTTCTGCCCGCGACTTCGTTCGCGTGGAAATCGTAAAACACCACAATATACTACAATAACAGCCATATTTTTATAAAACTTCCCTCTATACTACGTTTGTAGTTTTACTCTCAGCAGCCAAAATATATAGAGAGTCAGGAATGGTAACTCGGGAGCAAGTGACGTACAGTTGTCCGTGTGAGAAGCAGCTTGTCCTGAGGTCGACACCCGCAGCCTTCAACCTTTGGTGTCGGCCCCTGTGACTTGTTTATAATTCTATATGTATACTCGTACCTGCTGAAATACAAGGTACTTGGAAGCACATCAAAGCTGGGCTTATGACGATACGCTTGGCAATCCGAACCCCACTAGACGTTATAGCCTGGAGGCGTTATTGCAGCGAAGTGGCTCTGCCTCGCACAGTGTCACAGCATTATGCTGAGCGATGGCCGTTTTGCGTGGATGTGACGGTTTGTGTGTTCTTTCTTTTCATTTCAATTGACATTGATTGATAGTAACCAATTTCCATCAGACGAGCTTTCGGTCTATTTACTAACCTATTACTTTAAACATACAAAGATAGGTATACTCACAGTAAACCTGGTGCTATTTCGTATCCTAGAACCAGCAGCTCTGCGCCGGCACCACTCATCACTGCAACAAATAATAAAAGTAAATTATAAGTTGGTCATATACAGCAAAATACGACATCTTGACAAGGAAAAAGTGAGACGATGGGTTTGACTGTAGGTCACAAGTTATTTTAACAGCCAGTATCTACGCAGTGTATGAGTATTGAGCAGTGATAGCCTATAGTGGTGTGACCGTCAGACTGCCAAGTCTTAGCTCTCGAGTTCGAACCCAAGGCACGCACCTCTGACTTTTCGGATTCATGTGCGTATTGTATAATTATCACTTGCTTCAAAAACGGTGAAGGAAAACATCGTGAAACCTGAGAGATATTTCTCGACGGGATGAGAAGTCAAGTCAGAGGCCCATGGGCGGCTTTAAGACTCTGACACCAGGTTAGTCACTAACCGCACGAAAAGAAAAAGAAGAAGCCATGTATCTACAATAAAAGTAACTATAATATATCATATTGTTTTTAAAGAATAGGTGATGATACAATGATCTTCTTATTTGGTTTATTCTCATCAAAGTATTATCATATAGAGCACTAGTCACCGCGTAAATTCGATTTCGTCCACAAAGACTATTCTCTGCAGAAGCCATTAATTCGGTTAGGTACTTATCCTTAGGTTTATATTCTGGTTGCTAACGCCTGTTACCAAGAGCGGAGGCGAAAGAGCTCTTAAGGCACATTAAATCAAATTTATTGTCAAAAACTAGATATTGTATTTCAAAGGGCGCAATGAATAAAATACGAGAGGCTCGTTCACGAATCGTTTACGGCGGCTGGAAGGACGAAACAATTGACGATCACAGACTCTAAAGATAGGTATTTTCACCAAAGATTTCTACCATTCAATCTATGGAAACTTCCGTCACATTCTACAGAATTATTTATAGGTAACTACTATAGAATATGTTAAAAAAAACATGTACGATCCGAAAGGGGCTCGTAGGTACCTACTGCAATAACATTACCTAAAAGTAATAAAAAATCTAATTATTATTGAAAATAAAAAGTTATTGCTATTTAAAAATCACATTATTAGTACCAAAATCATCCCAAATTCATTAAAAATGAGCAAATTTTTCAAAAGGGGTCGTGAGTTATGTCTTGTAGACACCCGCTAAACGACGGCCGCCCGCGTTCCATGTAAATAACCCGGTAAAATTCCCCATTGAAAAAAAACAGACGATTTTTTGAAGTGAAAACTTCTTTAGACGCGTTGGGCACTTTTGAGATGACTATACCATTGATTTCGCAACACCGTGACGACACCTCATTTTTGTAAACGCGATTGTCTCTTTATTTATATTACATTACGGACCAATGTTCTAGGCAAGTATTTTACTTTAAAGGTTTTGTAAACATGATTGTGCTCTTTATTTATATTATGTTACGGATCAATGTTCTATGCAAGTATTTTTACTTTAAAGGTTTTGGAAGTATTTTTTTTAAACGCGATTGGATATGGTTACGGACCAATGTTCTATAGAAGTATTTTTCTTCCACCAAGGCGATCTTGTTCAAGTTTTCACTTCTGTCGGCACTCCCGGAGTGCCACTATTTTAATTTTTTTCGATTCTCTTGATCATTACCACATAAATAGACTCTCAGTACGATACCTAACAACAGCCTCACGGATAGGACAGGTTTTTTTTTACATGTTGTATAATCGATAATTTCGTCATATTCTTTCTACATAACCACCAGTTGCTGATAAAACAGTACATAGAGCCTCATAAAACAGGTAATTCCATCTTTCATTTGATAGAATGGGTTGTTGTATTTTTACTTTAAAACAACAAAATACAATAGACGTGGATATATTTAGTAACCTGCACGCGTAGCATGACCACCGTAGAAACGATTTTTGTCGACGGAAGAATAGACAAAATGACAGATTGTGATTGTTTATCTGTCATTTAGTCTATTCTTCCGTCGACAAAACTCGTTTCTACGGTGGTCATGCTAAGCGTGCTGTTCCACTTAGCTATTTCTAAAGAGCCATAAAAAAACCCTGAAAGAAATCGACACGTGTTTCACCCCTCAATGAGGCATCCTCAGGATGACGATTGACTTGTCGCGAACTCGAACACGGCGTGTTGCCGCACCAAGCGCTGAACGCAGACAATTACTAATTGACAATTATTAATTGTATTTCATAATGGATTTCCGCAAGGTCACGCCTGAATCAATTAACTATTTTAAAACAACAGTTGTTTGTAAGACAGTTTATCAGTTACTGCAGGCTTCTGTCTGATAGTTTGTTATATGAGTAAACAAATCCACCCTCCTGGGTATACCTTTCATATAATATGCATATTCTGCATAACAATACCTTGGATGTTATGGAAACTACATTTCGTATGACTACGCTATGTTATAATTTATAGATTCGGAGAGCTCATGGACGAATTTTAGTCGGTACAGTCTTCCTTAACTTGAATTAATTTGTGACACCTTTTGTCCATTTGCCGTCATCAGTATCCAGCATATAATGTTCCCACTGCTAGAACAGGCTTTCTCTCTTCGAGAGGTCGTGCGAGTTGGTAGATGTCCATGTGACGTCTTCGAATTTTTTGTTCTAAGAAATACCATGATGCCATTTGCCGTGTTAGCAGTAATTTGAATATACGGACAATTTTTTTTGCGACGGTAAAAATTACGGACATTGTTCTCACTTGTACAGTGGACTGCATAAATTGGGTACCCCAGTTGTATTAAATATTGAATACAATTGGGGTACCCAATTGATGCAGCCCACTGTACATAGAAGCATCAAGAATAATGTACTCAGGATTTTGGTATAGAAGAGTGTCCTTATAGTTCTTGCCCGTTCTTCTCCATAGAGATCTACATTTTGGAACGGGCAACTAGCTTCCACCATCGCCATTACGTTTGCGCTAAGATTATCCATCGCGGACGGTCAACGGCATTTGGTTTAAAACCGTGTTATAAAACACTGTAAAACGAGGAAAAATACTGTTTTCAGGGGGTCTAGTCGCTATAAGTTTTAATTTTTTTGTGAATATTAAAATTTGCAACCGTTAACAAAAATAAAAAAATGCTTGTATTTTAAAACCAACGCTTAAACTAATAAATCTTGTTAAAATATACATCAGATTTTATTTTCACGGTTTATAATGTATGTATTCGCTAAGATAAACCTTCATTAATAATGAGCCCTCCGCGGGGGTCCCGTCATCCCATATGCGACAAGGTGAACCCTCCAGGAGGGCTCCCGGCCTCGATTCTGTTGAAACTCCGTACTGCGCTAAGTCAGTTCAAGATCAAAGACCACTGAACTGAGGTGCGGTCGAATGTACATCTAAACACCAGCTGAGTGACTGGGTCATCTGACAGTTATCAAACTTTTTAATAGTTCTATTGTTTTCGATTTGTTTTGGTGATTACGGTAATCGGCCGTTTCTTTGTAACAATACAAGGAGCTATTAGAAGCCCATTTTCAGTATTAGATGTTTACAGATTGACGTTGTTACGTCAATTAATGCAATGACTTGCGTATTGTATCGACAGAAGTGCTTATTCGGGTTTCAGCGGAAATTTTCGTGGTAGTACGAAAAATATATCCAAGATTTTCGCACGAAACCGTGAGACAATCATCATCTGCCGGCTGGGTCGGCTTCCAGTCTAACCAGATGCAGCTGAATACCAGTATTTTACATGAAGCGACTGCCTATCTGACCTTCATAACCCAGTTACTAGGTAACACGACCTCGTGGTAAGAATCGTTGTCAGACTTTCTGGCTTCTGACGACTGTCTAAGATGTATGAATGACAGCCGGGACCCATACTTTCTGAGGCACGGAAGGGTCTCGGTGTGTAATGAATGGTCACCCATCCTCAGAGACCGACACCGGCAAACATTGCCCCGAGCAGCTGTTTACTAAGTCACGAGCCCAGAGACAAATTCTAGTTTTTATAACATGTCATTTTTAGGGTTCCGTAGTAAACAAGGAACCCTTATAGTTTCGTCATGTCCGTCTGTCTGTCTGTCCGCGGTCTAGCTCCGAGACCATTAGTACTAGAAAGCTGTAATTTGGTATGGGTATATATATTAATTACGCCGATAAAAAAAAAAAAATTAATGTACGGGAGGTACTTACTTTACACGTAAAGTGGTGATGTTTTTTTTTTCTGTTCCATTGTTTGGGGTATCGTTGGAAAGGTCCTTTAAAAACATTATGAGTATGTGAAACCATTTTTATTCAGGGATTCGTTTGCGAAATATTAAGCTTTAAAGTGCTAATTTTTGTTAGAGTCAAGTGTCCCCCTGCCGGCTAAATGGTTGATTTTGGATATGTGAAAAAAATCACAGCAATAGTTTATATAACGAAATTAAAAGGAAAACTATCACAGCTAAGTAAGCTCTACAAGTTAACGAGTAATAATCGACCAACTTAAATTTGCAGTTGCAAAAACTTGTTTTCCCATACATTCCGTATGAGAGAACATCTTTTTCAACAACAAAGTTAAGTTTGTTTTTGGGATAAATTCACCCCAACTACGGAACCCTTAATTGTGCGTGGTCCGACACGCACTTGGCCGGTATTTTATCATAGAATATAAAAGTTCACTTGGTTTTTAGTAGCGATTGCAAATATTCCTTCAATAATAAATTGCGTTTTGTTTACAGTACACGCTTTCATATATTTATTTTATACAGGATGAAATTGAATTCATGGGCATCCTTTGCTCATCATGATGTGAACAACTTTCGCTATGGAACCAACATTGAAATCCCGAGAAAAAAAAAACAGCTGTTTCCTACATTTTGACGAGCTATGGACCAGCTGATTTTTTTTAAAGGGATGCCCATTAATTCAATTTCTTCCTGTATTATATTATTTAGATATATACAGGGTGTCAGGGACATCGACGCGAAAACTGAAACCATGGACACGAAAAATTTCAACGCAGGGGGTTCAGAATCATGTACTGAATCCATGGTTTCAGTTTTCGCGTCGATATCCCTGCCACCCCGTATACAAAAAAAAAAACAGTGGCACTCCGGGAGTGCCGACAGAAGTGAAAACTTGAAAAAATCGTCACCGCGTTGATGTCTTTTTAATGGTCAAAAGCTGGTGTCGTTACAGTGTCGCGAAATCAATGGTTTAGTCCCATCTCAAACATGCCCAACGCGCCTAAAGAAGTTTTGCAAAATGGGAAATGTGGGTATACCAATAGTTATACCTCCTGCATAACCCTTCGGAGATTACAGGCGTGATGATATGTTATCTTGTTAAAAAGTAAGTTCGTATCTTACTTATCGTTATCATTATTCTGTCACAGACTCAGCTACATTAGTCAAGGTGATGAACACTGAAACGGAGCAATGAGCCATGAACGGAATCACAAACTTTGTTCAGCACTTTGTACCGAAGGCGCTCAAGATTGAAACATTAATTATTTAGCACCTACCTACTTGTACTTTGTGCCCTTATTCCCTTATATTTGTATACATTTTAGCTTTAACCCTTTTATCAATTGGAGTTATAGCTTTATTTATGCGCCTTTTTCGATAGGTACACCTCTGCTTAACCCTTCATTGATTACAGGCGTGATGTTATGATATTAAAACCTTAAAAGAACAACTTTTTCTATGTCGATAACGCAGATATTAAATGGATTCGCTTAAATTTTCTGAAAACTAAGTTATTCTACAAAGGAATCTTCTATTAAGAAACTTTTAACAAAAAAAAAACAACCGGCTTCCAAAAAAAACACTACAAAGTGAAAAATTACATTAATTTCGGAAGTCGGTGTCTTTGATTTTAAATATTCGTTTTTTGCCACCGACTTCCGAAATTAAATTTATTTTTCACTAGGTAGGTATATGGTGTTTCTTTTTCACTTTTTAGTTGTGGTACCTACCCCACACAAATGCGAATGTGAACAGTGACAGGAACTTATCAAATCAAGTGAGAAAAAATGTGTAGGTACTATTGAAGCTAAATCAAAAAATATCCAAGCAAAGTTACTAAAATTAAATGAAATTGTTTATTCTGTAAATAGGATATCGGAATCACTTTTACACGTCATATAAAAAAATATTAAAAATAAGCTAGATGAGTTCTGCTTTGACCCATGAATGAGTTGCCTACTTTGTGGAGACGTGTGCGATGTACAGCAAGGTTGTGTTTATTCCTGGTATTTAAACTATGAATATCGGACATTTTCTTAAAATTTGATATATTTTTGTGTACATACAATTGGTTTTCAAAAATATATTGTGAGGCTACAGTCAGAATATTTATTTCTTTGAATTTTTCTCTAAGGGAATCTCTTGGACCTCGGTTGTAAATGGCTCGAACAGCCCTTTTCTGTAGAACAAAGATAGTATTAATGTCCGCACAGGTTCCCCAGAGAAGAATCCCATATGACATAAGACTATGAAAATAACTAAAATAAACAATTCTGGCTGTATCCACGTCAGTTATCTGTCTACAAATTTATATGGGACCACCTTGAGACCATAAATAACCCTTTCAAACAAAATAAAAATTTAGAAATCGGTCCACAATTATTGACGGAGAAATCGGTGGAGACACATAAAAAAAAATACATACGCTACGAACGTAGAACCTTCCTTTTTGGAAGTTGGTTAAAAACACTGCTGAAAGAAATTGGCATTCAATGCAGATTGAATGTTTTAATAATTTCAATTAAAAGCGAGCTCGCTATGAGAAGAAACTTTACATTATTTACATAGTAGATTTTAATAGATATTAAAAACTGCCTCAAGAAGTTACTTACTTTGGTTTCACCAGCAGAAAATGAAGAAAAATCGTCTCTTTTCTGATGAAAAACTGAAATAGTCAGAGGCAGGTGTCCACTTTTAGTAAAAGTTTCATTTCTTCCTAACTCGTAACTTTAACACGTTTTATTCACAAAACTCTGGGAAATCTATCTATTCAAACAAAGTTTGCAAGAAATAAAACTTAAAAAAAAATCTGGAGCCACGTTAAATATGTGCTACGAATATCATCATGAAATTCGATACATATTGACCAATTTGGAAAAATCATCACTTTTTAGGAGCTAAGTACACAGTATGATTCTTCATAATGTGCACATATCGAAATGAGGGAATCTATGCTTAATTTTATAGGCGGAAAAAAAATTTTTTTTTGTTTATTTTTTTTTGTGCAGGTAATTTTCTTTTTCGCTTTGTTATCTTATTTATAAGTTTTACAATTATTGTAAAAATACAGATTTTTGCTAAAAAAACATGTTTATTTTCAATTGAGAGTAGTTTTTTTTCCCAATTTTCATTGTGGACGCCTAATTACTTCCAATCATTATGGAGTTGGTTTCATCGCGATAGATGATTTAGTTTAAAAGTTACACAGTTTTGTTACAATTTTTTTTTAATTCCATAAAAAGTATAAAATATTTAGATTTATAAATATTTTTTCTGTCGTTAAAATTAAGCATAGATGATCATTTCGATATGTGCACATTATGAAGAATCATACTGTATAATAAATGCAGTTTTTATTTTAAGTTCTAAAACTACACTCATCCAAGGAACTCCAAACTAACCAAACAAAACACACAACAATAGAATTACCCACCCTTATCCCACGGCCCATGAGGATGAATGAAGAGAATTACCATCCACATTGTGTGGAGACGTGACCATAATATATTACTAGGAACTTTGAATCTCCTCGATTCAATGAAGAGTGAAGAAAGTTTCAGTTACAGAGACATAATACATAAAGATATTTCTTGGTATGTTATTTGCTGACCAAAGTCAAATATCATGGATAATTTCCAATTCTATTCCAATTTTAAAGGTGTTCTGTTGCATCGTGTTCACGATGATTTTGTCAAATGTTAAGGTCCTCATAATTTTTTCCTTCCTAAACTGTATAAACTACATTTTTTTTTATAACTAGGGCATCTCGCAGTTTTCCTATGAGGACATGGCTGCTTAACCGGACTTTCCTGTGGCTGCCTTACACTTAAAGCCTCCAGCCAGGGGAATAAAGTACATCTAGTTACAAGCTTTATATTAGCTTGGGGTATACAATATGGACACCTTAGATGAATGATTGGTCTCGCTGCAGCGAGACCAATCATTCATCTAAGATGGACTCCCTGTTTTCGTTAATCTATTCTATTTTATTTTTTGTTATGGCAAGCAAAGCCGATGTCTACCCTGGCGGGGTGCAAAAAGGGGCTGCACGGAATTTTGTTTTCAAAGTTGAGGTATGCGTGCTCGGGACAATAAAAACCCCACTCACAAAAAAAAACACTCCCTTGAACTTAAAGACGATTTTGGAACACTGGACTGGTGATATTTATCTATGGATATGATTTTTTTTTGGAATTAACGACGTCGTCGCCAGATTAATTCATGTCCAGCGGTGCATCTTTTGACGGGGTTAACTGCTTTCTCGACTCTTTTCTATATCACTGCTATGCTGTGTTACACTTTGCTGTTTCTATTGTCTTAGTCTGGCTTCTATCCGTTTCATATTTCTTTTAAATCTCACTAGGAGCCTTCTTAGTCTTATCTCGATCTTCAGCCGTCTTCAACTCCACAAATATTTGAATATGTAAACTTAACAAAAACAGCTACACAAAAATAACTTTATCACCCAAATAAATACAAAACTACACTTGGCTGCGAAGTTACAGGGTTCAAAATCCAATGTCAGAGTCAAGAGCAATCAAATCTAAAATTAAATGCTTTGTTGATCAACAACTAGGTACCTGCGACCCTTGACTCGCTACAAATGTCTATAAAAGAATGCGCTCTCACAAAAAATAACCCCAAACAGTTTTGGAACACTGCACTGCATATGATCACACACGTATTATAAGTTTAAAGTTAGTCGAACAAATTGTAAATATAGCATATAAGATGTATGGATTTATAATGACCTCCACTCATCAATAAAATAAAAATAAATCGAATTTAAAAAGCGAGTGTGCATTGCAAAAAATTAAGAATTAATTAAGTAGAATGATAAAAATCTTCGATGAGACAGTTGCCCATATTGAAGAACGTTTTCGTTAATCAATCGTCAATTAACTTTTATTGACGTCTGTCAGTGGGACAGTGCGTAATACCAAGGATGTACTTGATTTTTTGCAACAGCCTAAACAAACCAATATAGAGAAATTGACCCATATCAACAAGGTACCTATTCGTACAAAGTTACACACCCACTATTCATGATCAAATCAATCAAAGAAACTCCATCGCGTAGTTGAGAATATTGTTTTGTTTACATTGGCAGAAAATTCCGTTGTCACTGACTATACTTATAACAGAGTGGTCCAAAGTAAAGTGCAATACGTTACTCTCACAAATTGGAAACTATCAGCAATGTAGAGGTTGCTACGATGGACACGGAGTTATGCGGCACAGAAGTTCCGCCTGACTTTGAAATGCCATCATCGAACATCTCTTAAGAGGGAACAGCGCCTGCGAGGAATTTAAAAAATTGTTTTTTGAAAAAACTATTGCCGTCGTCATACCTCAAGTCTGCCCCTGTAAAGTGCGATAGGGACAGCTGCAGCTCAGACCGATTAAATCACAAATTTTTTGACAAGATCAACGTTTCTTATTCCCCTTTTTTCTCCTCGAAAACTGACCCGATTCAATCATTTTTTACATTAAAATTTTAAGAAAGACTATGTCTATGTTCCTATCATTTTCTTTTATGTTAAAAACTTTTCGAATTTGTCTGGTAGTCCTCTAATCATGGCGGTAAAAATGGGGGATTTTTGTAATTTTTGGAGGGTCATATTTTCTTTACCAATTAGTTGCTGAAAAAAAGGAAATAACAGAGACGTGCCTATAGCAGACTTTGATCATATGAAAAAAAAAATTGTTCTAGAGGCAATATTCAGGAAGAAAAAAGGGGAATACGGACAACTGAAATTGTATGGAGAATCGCAGGCCCTGTTCCCTCTTAATCTTATTTAAGTCATCAGCTACCAGTTTAAGGTGGATCCGCAGTGGTTGCCCGCGAAATTCAAATTTTATTAAGTTTTTTGCAATTTGCAGGTCAGTGTCAGGTTATATCTTGATCAAAGTATGATTCGCGACTATAACAAATATATATTTACAGAATTATAATAATAAGAATCATTAATACGTCTCTCTAAGTTAGATTTGTTCATTGAATGACTTCTTCATGAAATTTGAGAACAAATCAAATCCGCTGTATCAATCCGCCGAACGTATTCTTACAATAGCTCTTATATCCCGGACTAACTTGTTGCAATACGTTACTCAAGCAAATTGAAAAGGAATTCCGAAAACATCTCGGTCTGAGATTTATCACGCTTGCTCGTATAAATAGGAGCGCATTAGATGCTTCCCTGAACCGGTTATTTATAGCTCCGTGTGATTTCCAAGACGGTGCAATAAATAGCTCACCCATCTGATGAATACGCTCATTACCAGCTTAGTTTTTTAGGTTACGGCAGGTAAGATTTTTTTTGATAATTCGGCTTGGCTGTTTGTTTTTCGATGATGTTTATTTTATTAAAACTGCACAACTGCACGAGTAAATAAATGCAGTACAAAGGTGGATGTTGTGCCTGAAGCATTTTCTACCAGTCAATCTTAGGGTGATGTAGAGACAAAACATGGCAGGTGCAGCATAATTGATAGATAACTCGAAAAATTATAAATACTAATACATAGATACAAACAAAATAAACTTAATCAGGAGAAATACCGATTGGTAGAGGAGAAAACGAATCTTTAAACTTAAACTTCTTACGAATATGTTCACGTGCCTTCACTATAAAAAATAACCGACTGGTTGCCGTCCTGATGTTCAGAGGGAGCGCATTCCAAAGAAAGACCGCCTACACGCGTAGCATGACAATCATAGAAACGGATTTTGTCGACGGAAGAATAGACAAAATGACAGATTGTGATTGTTTAAGTGTCATTTTGTCTATTCTTCCGTCGACAAAACCCGTTTCTATTGTGGTCATGCTACGCGTGCTGGACGAAGACAGAAGAGTGAATGAAACCAGAGACCACCACCAGCCGCGTAGCATGACAACCATAGAAACGGGTTTTTCACGGGTTTTATCGACGGAAGAATAGACAAAATGACAGATTGTGATTGTTTATCTGTCATTTTGTCTATTCTTCCGTCAACAAAACCCGTTTCTATTTTGATCATGCTAAGCGTGCAAAGATGTTGTACGTTCTTGTTTCACAAAATGTAAAGAGGAAGTAGTACACACTATACCTCTTATAAAGTATTCATCAAACGTTTTTATATGAGTTTTAGTGTTAGATAATTGTGCAAAGGTATTCATGAAATATGTCAAAAAAAAACATTTGTGACAAGGTCGTGATGGATGGTTAGTTAAATTGTTTTTCTTTAACTTAATTTAAACAAAAGAATCGTAATTATCTGACCCTAATCTATTGTGTTGGGGTCAACTTCTCGTCAAACCAAATACGAATGAAAATAAGCATAAATACATTAAATTGGCCATGTACAATATCTAATTGATAGCCGCTAACTGCAAATGCAGCATCAGCATAAAGAGATCTAAGTCAGTTATTATAATTTCCAGTACCCTAATTGCGTATTTTCGTAAATGATCAAGACAAATTTGTTTTATTTTGACAGTTCAACAACATTCATTGCGTTATTTACGTTGGTAAGTAGATTTTTTTTTTCCAACTTATGAAACAGTGGATTAGCAATCTGTTTCAAATCGAAACAGTATGTGATTGATCGTGCATTACGCAATTAGGGTACTGGTTAAACGTGAACATTTCGTAACAACAGTGAAAACGCGTGGAAACCCGTTATCCTTGAGATGAGATAAAATAAATAGACAGATAAGATAGACTACGATAAACTTTGTTTTATGAATTTTACATAAAATTTAAATAAGTACTTACGTACGTTTTCATTCATAATAATGTATTTGCATTAGATAAGCTGAAATTATAATTAAGTTTATTGAAGCAGGTAAAACGGGAAAGTACAAAGAAATTTTGTTATTACTGGAGACTCAATCTACCTAGCCTTTTCCCAACTATATCGGGGTCGGCTTTCAGTCTAACCGGATGCAGCTGAATACCGTATTTTACATGGAGCAACTGCCTATCTGACCACCACAACCCAGTAACTGGGTAATACGATACCCCTTGGTAAGACTGGTTGTCAGACTCTCGGGCTTTTGACGACCCGTAATGACTGTCAAAGATCCACGAATGACAGCCGGGACCAACGGCTTAGCGTGCTTTCCGAGGCACGAAGGAGTCTCGGTATGTAAAGACGGTCACCCATCCACAGACCATCCCCGGCAAGCATAGCTATTACTGGGGGTTATCGAACATTTTAGATCCATTGAAATTATGTCTCTCTCTCATCACATCATATTATTTTTTTCGTGCAAGCAAAATATTAAATTTGGTACTTATAGCTAACACAAGAAAATATTGTCACAATTTTCATTTATGGAGCAAAACAAACAATACACATTGTTACCTACATCACATAAAAATATATTTCAACGTATTCTCTCAAATTAAAGTCCACTTCTCACGGTACAGTTGCCTAGAAAATGAAAATAAAATTCAAGTACTAGTACTTAGTACTACGGACATTCGTCTCCACTTCATCTATGTCCATCCGTCCGTTCTCTAAAACGGTTTTATGTTCAAAGTTGATGCATAGTTATCGAATACCGAACCTGAAACACTAACAGTCCAACAGTTAGTTTCCATTGAAACAAAACTAACTTTAGAAATTAGTTTCCGCTCATTGTTCAATGCAGGCATAAACTGTTTCACTCAGTTTTATTGAATTAAGTGAGAAACGTTTCTGATTTAGAGCAATAAATTCGCTGGCGTTTCAATTAAATAATAATGTTGGTTCGTACTAAAGTACATACCTACCAGTACCCTAATTACGTAACTTATTTTCGTAAACGATTTATGACTAATTTGTTTCATTTTGACAGTTCAACAAGATTCATTGCGGTATTTACGTTTTCGAGCAGATTTTTTTTTCCAACTTGTGAACAATGGATTAGCAATCTGTTTCAAATCGAAACAGATTGTCAATGATAACTTCAAACCTCATTTTATTCCGCTCAGGATTCGAGGTTTTTGATTAATTATTTAAAGGAATCCTTTTTAGTACCTTAGTTTCACTCTACCTTCTAAGGAACATTTAAAAATAGCAGCGTCCCGTGGTTTCACCCGCATAAGTCTCGATCCCGTGGGAATATAATGCAAAAAGTATTCTATGTGTTAAACCAGTACCCTAATTGCGTAACTTATTTTCGTAAACAATTATGCCTAATTTGTTTCATTTCGACAGTTCAACAACATTCATTGCGTTATTTACGTTGTTGAGCAGTTTTTTTTGTCCAACTTATGAAGCAATGGAGCAATCTGTTTCAAATCGAAACAGATTGTGATTGATCGTGTATTAGGTACGTAATTAGGGTACAGGTCAATGCTAACTTCAATCAAACCTCATTTCATTTCGATCAAGATTCGAGTTTTTTGATTAATTATTTAAAGGAAGCTTTTCTAGTACCTTAGTTTCATTCTACCTTCTAAGGAACATTTAAAACCAGCAGCGTCCCGCGGTTTCACCCGCATAAGTCTCGATCCCGTGGGAATATAATGCAAAAAGTATTCTATGTGTTAAACCAGTACCCTAATTGCGTAACTTATTTTCGTAAACAATTATGCCTAATTTGTTTCATTTCGACAGTTCAACAACATTCATTGCGTTATTTACGTTGTTGAGCAGTTTTTTTGTCCAACTTATGAAGCAATGGAGCAATCTGTTTCAAATCGAAACAGATTGTGATTGCGTTGTATTACGCAATTAGGGTACAGGTTATAAACTATCTGTGTGCCAAATTTCATTCAAATCCGTTCAGTAGTTTTTGCGTGAAATAGTAACAAACATCCATTCATCCAATAAGATGATCCATAGGATGTAATTGGTATTTCAGTGTGGACGAGGGGCTCGTGGCTAAATGATAAAAGCCACACGGGCCGAATGAAGGTTAAGCTACGCTTGCCACGGTTAGTTCGTGGATGGATGACCATCCATTACATAACGAGACCCCTCCGTACCTCGGAAAGCACGTAAGGCCGTTGGTCTCTGTTGTCATTGGTAGATCTTTGACAGTCGTTACGGGTAGTCAAAAGCTCAAAAGTCGGACAACGTCTTACCAAGGGGTATTGTGTTACCCAGATAGGTAATAGCTCCATATAAAATACTGGGTATTCAGCTGCATCCGGTTAGACTGGAAACCAACCCGTACCCTAATTGCGTAACTTATTTTCGTAAACAATTTTGCCTAGTTTCATTTTGACAGTTCAACAACATTAATTGCGTTATTTACGTTGTTGAGCAGATTTTGTTTTCCAACATAAGAAGCAATGGATTAGCAATCTGTTTCAAATCGAAACAAATTGTGTTGTATTACACAATTAGGGTACAGAACATAGTTCGGAAAAGGCTAGGCAGATTGATTGAGGTATTTCAGTGTCGGTAATGTCATCATATGTTTAGACTGTGCATTGGTGCCGATTCTCTTGTACACCGAACTAAACTAACTAAACTATCACTAAAATTCCTTACTTTTGACTATGAGAATCTCAAAGCTATTCTGCAAAATAAATTCTCTAAATTTAAAAATGATTTTGACACATCTAAATCGAATTTGACAACCGCGACTCCACACGTGATACCTAACCACGTGAATCTTTTTAGCGCCGGAGGCGCGTAGGGGGGGCAGCCTCGACGTGTTTTATATGGATTTTTAACTTTTTGTGTGGAAAATAAGAAAAAATATTACCTACATGTAGAGTGTTAGGGGTTTAAGGGTTTCATAAAGGGTGTCGAAATTTTCATTATTTTTGCGATTGGACACATCGTTTTCGAGATATAAGCAAAAGAAAAAAAAAATCAGTACTGTTTTTTCATCTGAAGTCGAGGTGTTGGTGTGAATTTTAGTTCATGACAACCAATTTTATTCCACATGTTTTTAGTCGCGATTAAAAATAGTCATATTTAGTTAGAAAATCTAAATTTTAGATTAAAAACGTCAAATTCAGAATAGCAAAATTGCCATTTTCACTAAACTAATATCTCAGTGCCATCTTAGTGCTGTCAAACTAAAATATAGATAAGTTGTGTCACTTTAGTCTATTTCAGAATGGGAAATCGTCGTTTGACAGGAATAAACTAAATTTTGGTGATTTTTAGTTTAGTTTAGAGGCATTTGTGACAAGAGAATCGGCACCATTGTCTGTTAGTCGGTCAAGGCACTGTCTTATAATTAGGTATGCTGAAAAGATATAGTGATAGATGAAGATGAATCATGATAGAATGTTATCAGTATCAGTATTCAACAAACTTACCTATAATGACATCTAGTTCAAACAAGTAACAAAGATTAGTATTTTGCGCTAAGCGCAGACTTATCATCGTGATATCTGCTACATTTTTTACTTTACAAATTTTTTACTTTACTAAATTTTTATTAAAGTAAAACTTTTATTACATCGTCTCAAACTTTTTCGTCTGTGTGTTGCATGTCGCGTGACGGTCGGCCGCGGAGTAGAGATAAAGAGAAAGGCACTCGTCAGAGCAGCCAAGGCCAATATGGCAGCGCCTATAGTTCGCTTAAAAGGGTTTCATAAAACCACACGATCCTTTTTTTGTTAAAGCTTTTAAATGGCAATTGTACCTAAGAGCTATTGTATATAACTTACCTGATAGACAGTACCTGATCGACCGAGCTCTGCTCGGGTGAAAATAGAATCAAAATCAAAATCAAAAGTCATTTATTCAAATTAGGCTGAGAACCAGCACTTTTCGAACGTCAAAATTACATAAGACAGTCCCCCAAAAACGCCCACCCTTCACCACTTCCTAGTGCCTTTAGCTGGGAAGAAGAAGTGGCGCAACAAACTCCCCAGCAGCACAGCTGTCTGTTCAAGTTAGAAAAAAATAAAAATGACTCTATACAATAGTATGCAAAATTATTATGCAACACAAAACATTATTTTAATTAAGTATAAATTATTGGCCATATGTTAGCTAGCACACGCCGATATACCAACCAAAAAACATCGAGAACTATACTCAAGCAGAATTAAAAAAATAAAAACTAAACGTAAAAAGAACTAAATATCTAAATAAAAGCCTCCAGGCATAAAGGGCATGCCCGCTTACATAAAGCTGTAAATTGGAAGTTATAAATGATAAACTAGGACCATCGAGGTAAAATAAATGTACAGTTAATTACTAGTAACAATAACAAAACCATGATCAGCAAGACGACCAGTAACCACAAGCAGCACCCGTTCACGAGCATAACGCAAAGATCAGCCATTACCCCCCTCGCCATATTTGAGGGAAGGAGGCAACCCGACTCCCGACGCTACCGCAAGCATTGACATCTATGGGAGCATGACGAACTTGCTGCCGGTTGCTCAGGTAAAAAATAATATAATCAATTGTCGAGGTCACTAGCCAACCACAAATTGCAATACAAACTCATAACAAACACATTGTAATGAGTAGATTATGTCATCAATAAAATAAAAATAAATAGACTCGTAAAAAAATAATTAAAAAATTGACTCATAAAGTCAAATAAAATAAAAAAATTATATAAACTTATATAAACTGTCAGTAGGTAAGTTAAATCTGGAGAAAGAACATAAACATTGTCTTGAGTTAATCACAGCGACCAACTATTCTTATCATTTAAGTAGTCGTTGATACAATAGTATGCCTTTGAACAAAGGTTGGATTTTACTTTATTTTTAAACGCATTAAAAGGCAAATCTAGCATAGAAGAGGGTAGCTTGTTATAAAAGGTTATACCAAGCCCAACAAATGAGTTATGAACCTTATGAAGCCGGTGAAAGGGAGCTCGTAGTTTGTCCTTATTTCTAGTGTTAACATTGTGAATATCACTGTTTTTAGTGTATAAGTGTATATTTTGCCTAATATATAAGATGTTGGCGAAAATGAATTGTGATGCCACCGTGAGAATACCAACATCTTTAAAAAAATCTCTTAGAGAAACTCTGGCACGTAGCTGGTAAATTGCTCGAACAGCTCGTTTTTGAAGAACAAATATATTTTGAATGTCAGCGGCTTTGCCCCACAGCAGAATACCATAGGACATAACGCTATGGAAATAACTAAAATAGACTAACCGAGCTGTATCAATGTCAGTGTATTGTCTTACTTTCCTGACAGCGTAGGCGGCCGAACTGAGCCTTCCCGCTAGGCTTGATATATGTGGGCCCCACTGAAGTTTGGCATCTACTGTTATGCCCAGAAAAACTGCCGAGTTCACAGTTTCAAGCACCTCTTTATCTAAGACGATGTTGGGTCCTAGATTTCTAACATTTGGTAGAGCGAACTTTACACATTTCGTTTTCTTGGCATTGAGAACTAGGTTATTTGTCGTAAACCAATCCGTAACCATTGAGAGTGCACTGTTTACGTCGTCAAAATCTTGTCTATTCCTGTCTACTTTAAAAATAAGAGAGGTATCATCTGCAAACAGTACAACGTTACAGATATCCTTTAAATAAAAAGGTAAGTCATTTATATACACTAAGAATAAGAATGGACCCAGTATTGAGCCTTGAGGTACACCTAACTGAACTGGTAGCCCGGAAGATTTCACACCATTAACATCTACACATTGGACCCTATTATGCAAATAAGAATTTATTACTTTAAGAGCTTCGTTTTGGACACCGTAATGACGTAGTTTACGCAAAAGTGTGTCATGGTGCACGCAATCAAAGGCTTTGGAGAGATCACAGAAAACTCCAATAGCATTTTGCGAGTTCTCCCATGCGTTAAATATGTGTTTCATCAGAGCAACACCTGCATCTGTAGTCGAACGACCTTTTGTGAAACCATATTGTTCATCATGAAGAAGTCTGTTTAAATTAAAATGTCTTAGCAACTGCTTGAGTATTAACTTTTCAAATATTTTACTGAATGCAGGTAAGATAGAAATAGGCCTGAAATTGCCAACGTCATTTTTGTTACCCGATTTAAATAATGGTATGACTTTACTACTCTTCATGAGGTCAGGAAAAGTTCCTAAATCAACACATTTATTAAAAGTTACAGCTAAATATGGAGCTACTATGTCTATTATATTACTTAATAGTTTAATGGAGATACCCCAGTAATCACCAGTGTTTTTAGACTTAAGTGTGTTAAAAACATTAACTACATCACGAGGTGTTACATGCTCGAAGCTAAATAAGCTACTACATTTAGGCACACTGCTATGCAAAAGGTTTTCAGCTTTAGACGGGGACGAATTTAAGGAGCGAGTCGTAGTTATAGGTATGTTGGCAAAAAATTCATTAAATGCCTCAGCTACGTCGGCTGCTATATTAACTAATTTATTGTCGACCATAATCTCGAGTTGTTTTTCTTGTTTAACCGACTTACCGGTTTCATTGTTAATAATTTTCCAAGTGGTTTTTACTTTATTATTTGAATTTTTAATTGTATCGCCTAAAAATTTTGATTTTGCAAAAACACAAATATTTTTAAATAATTTTGAATAATTTTTGACATACTCTAAGAAAGGAGTATCAAACCTATATTTTTTCAAACCATATAACTCGTATAGTGTCGCTCTACTTTTATAAATACCTGGAGTAGCCCATTGGTTAAAGCCAACAGAGGTGCTATTAATGTTAATAGTTTTGGTCTTGAAAGTAGATTGGTACTCTTTTTGCACAACATCAAAAAGGGCTCCATAGATTTCATTGGGATTTTCGTGTTCTACTATAGATGGTGTAATTCTATGAGCTATATTATTTTTAAACTTGCTGCAACGACTAGCTGTATAAGGCCTGCATTCTATTTTATGTGGTTTTTTTTGTAATTGCATAGGGAAGCTAGCTAGTAAACCACAGTGGTCAGATGTTAAGTCACTTAAAACTAATTTATTTTTGGCATCACAATCACTAAATATATTATCGAGACAAGTCGACGTAGATGCCGTGATCCTAGTAGGTTCAAAAAACAAGTTAATTAAATTATAAGATTTGAACAAATTGAGAAGTCTAATACTTAATGGAGTATCATCTAAAATATTAATATTGAAATCTCCACATAAAATTATACTTTTATTACTAGATTTTAACCTATTGAGTGAATCCTCCATTACCGATTCGAAACGAATAAAATCCCCAGAGGGGGGTCGATAAACACAAATTATAACATATCGCTCTAGTTCAACACAAGACAACTCAATAGTGCGCTCAATGGAAAGATTAACTAAATCTAAACGTTGTTTACATTTCAACTTGTTTGAAACAAGAACTAAAGACCCACCGCGGATAGCACTTTTTCTTACAAATGCGCTTTGTACAGTAAAAAAATCATCATTGATAAAAACTACTTCATGTTCTTTCAACCAGTGTTCAGTCAAACATAACACCTGAACATCATAGTTCTCCATAAATAAACTTAACTCTAGCTCTTTGCCAGACAGACCCTGCATATTTTGATGTACAACATTCAACATATGCGGCTTATCTGTTGTCGCTCCTAATAGTTTAAACTACAAGGGGTATCAAAAGTAGTGTTAGTACCACTACTAACAGTAATCAAAGGTACACTACAAGTACCAGTGTCGCTGTGTATATTGTATGCTAAAAGATTAGCAATATGTCTCCTACAACTAGGTGGCAAATACATTGTATTATTTGTCAGTTTGTAATCAGTAATAAATTGATTACAATCAAAATATAAAATAGCGTCACTGTGACGACATGTCCTATTATAAATTAACATATTTAAATTATAAATGTGCCTATTTTGCTCATCAGACAAATATTTTGAATAAGGCAAGGCACAGAAAATAAATTTACAACTATTGGTCTCATTGAGATGCAACATCAAATGGACACATTCCATTATGTCCTTTTTTCTTACAGTTAAACTATCCCCATATAATAATATAACAGTAGAACTGGGGTTTATTTTTGTCAATTTAATATAATTAATTAATTGGCTAATACTGGCACCGGGTAAACAATTATTAATTACATATTGTTGCGAACACTGATTAAATAGACTACCAAAACCTTGACCAAATTTGTCAGAAAATACATAAGTTGTGTTAGTAAAATTATTCATTTTATTGACATCCATACAGCTACCTACTGGCTGAACCACTGAGGGTATAGGTGTAACCAGTTGAGGCTGGGGCTTATGGGTACAAGCACAGCTAAAAGAGAGGTTATTTGTCAATGACTCATACCTCTCTGCATTGTACTTGACCAGGTCAGCCAACTCATTGGCTTCCTGCAAGCGCTTACTCAGATCTTGTTGAGAAGCCTCATATTTACTAAAGATATCCTTTAGAGCATATTCCTTAACAAACAATTCATCCTGTAGGTGCTGAGTGTCGTTATCATACATAGTATTACACAATTGTAATTCATTATTACACTTCTTTAATTTTTGAATTAAATTTACATTTTTTTGCCTAAGTTTTGTATTTAATTTGTTAACTTTTTGGCGCTGTAGTGATTTTTGAATTTTTCTAATTAATTTATTAATTTTAATGTATTTTTTTAACTTATTATGGCTAGTAAATAACTTGCATTTAGTGATAGTTTCATCAGTTAAGTCTATTGTTACAACTGGCTCAACACATGTGGGTCCAGACTCGCTACCAACCAACTCATCATAAAGACTGCAGGTGAACGCAGACTCTTCACAGGCTTTGAGAGATTCCAAACGGGTTATTGTGTTGTGGGCCCTACTTAATTCCAGTTCCAATTCAGATATCCGTCTCAAAGCCAGATCGTGGGTGTCACTACATTGCTGGAAATTTGACACAAGTTGACGGAGGTGTTGATGCTGGTCAATTATGTCCATATGCTGAATATGTAATTCGGCCAACTGGTTCTTCAGCTCAGTGTTCTTGTTATTAATATATTGTACTTCTACCTCGCTGTCATCCCTTTCCTGTAGCAGCTGATCGCACTGGTTTTTACTAAATTCCAACTCTTTCAATGTGGCCTTCAGTTTTTCCTCTAAGGATGCAGCCCTACGGGTCAACATATTGACAAGCCAACCCTAGAGGCACCCTGGAATGAGAGAATGCTCATTTAATAGTATAGGAAACATACTAATCCATATCTACTTATTCCATGCTGCCAAGATAGTAGGTACTTACTAATTCCATGCTGCCATGTTATTATTCTAATGCCATTATTCTCATGTCATTATTCATTATCTTGTTCTAAACTTTGGGCGACCGAGCTCTGCTCGGGTAAAAATACGGAGAAAACAAATTTTCCCAGATATGAGACCTAGCTAGATCGATTTTTCGCCCCCGTAAACCCCTATATTGCAACTTTCATCGAAATCGTTAGAGCCGATTTCGAGAACGTGAGTACAAACATAATATATATATGTATATACAAATATTGCGCGTTTAATAGTATAGGATTAAACTGTAATCTTTCTGAAGAATAAATACATATAGGTATAGAGTACACTACTTTACCTACTAGCTATAAATATGTAGGACAGAAAGTGTTGATATATCCACGTTTATGAGTCCTACATGTCATCTCTACATAACATAATTTAATATTCTATATTATTTCTGCACACATACACTCATCTTTATGGAAAGACGCCGTGTTTGAGATTCACAAGTCATATTATGTAAATAAATGTTTTACAATAAAGTACCTATCTTCTAATGTACATAATATTCACGCCTTTGATTCCCATAGGGACAGACAGGAATGTGGACCCTGAGATCAAAGAAGTAACAGTTTGTTAGTTTAAAAAGCTCCTTTCTTATTTTTTTATTTTAGTTTTTATTACTATTTGTATTTCCTGTGCGTGTCCCAAATTAAGTATTTTTCTTTATTTTCTTTCTTTCTTTACAAGGGACTTAGCCAGAGATGTAACCAATATTTTGTAACAATTTTTTATTTAAAAGAGTGTCCGTGGAGTTTCTTGCCCGTTCTTCTCCATAGGTACCTACTACGCTTTGGAATGAGCTACTAGCCTCATACCTATTTCTGACTGACCGATTCCTTGACAATTCAAAAGTGCCTGTAAATGGTTTAATTGAAATAAATGCTTTGAGTTTGAGTTCCCCCTGTCTCTCATAAGAAAAACTTGCATTTCCATTAATTTTAAGGAATACTATTTTATTGGCAAAACCACTGATTCAAAACCTATTGATAACTCGTTTCATAATTTGAAGTTGAGAGTCGCTCATAAACCATTCATAATTCATTTGAATCTAATGTTGCCTTATGAATTATCTCTTAGGGAAATTCATCATCATCTGCCTAGCCTTTTTCCACCTATGTTGGGGTCGGCTTCCAGTCTAACCGGATGCAGCTGAATACCAGTATTTTACATGGAGCGACTGCCTATCTGACCTCTACAACCCAGTAACTGGGTAATACGATACCCCTTGGTAAGACTGGTTGTCAGACTTTCGGGCTTCTGACGACCCGTAACGACTGTCAAAGATCCACGAATGACAGCCGAGACCAACGGCTTAACGTGCTTTCCGAGGCACGGAGGAGTCTCGGTATGTAAAGATGGTCACCCATCCACTAACCAACCCCGGCAAGCGTAGCTTAACCTGATGGATCGACCAGTGCGGCTGTTATTACTTAGCCACGAGCTCCTCTCTTAGGGAAATTGAGATGTTAAATTTAAATGCTGGTCATACTGTAAAAATTCAACGTCATTATAATTAAATACGAGTATGTTGCTGTGACAATGTAAGCACTCGTATTTCCATTCTCTTTTGCTAACAGGCAATATCATCTAAGTAAGCACACACACAACAGAGTCAAAACAGTTTTTTCTTTAATTATTTTCAGTAGACCTTTGACAACTTTGAACTAGGAGACCTATAAAACAATTGCGCACACGTCACAATGTTCAAGTAGGCACTTCGTAAAAGCAAAAGTCAATATAATGAGCCGGTATTTTTTACTCTTCCGTACGTACGTAAGTCGTGAAATTAGCGTTTGTTTTGTGCCTTGTTATGGCACTTGTCTCACTGTCGGCGATTAACGACAAGCGAGTAGAGCTAGCAACAAAAAACTAGTTGGCGAGTAACGAGCAGAGTGCGCTACGGGCGACGAGAGCTTACTCGCTGGTAGACATCTGTACCAAGCGCGGCGGGATGCCAGATGTACGATAATTATCGTTTATGTACGATAATTTCGACACCGGTACGATGTACGATACAATATGTATAGTACGATAATATGCAACTCTCCTCCGAAGTGGGATGAAACGACTATTCAGCAAAAATAATGTGACGAAAGAATAAGGAACAAACTTGCAACAAAAACTGTTAAAGGGGCTTATAAAAACTCAATCACAATAATGCTGTTATGGTTTTAAATCAACTGAAAAAATTATGTAACTTTTTTAACTTTCACATTTCACAACTTCCTAAAATTCCTATCCTATTTCTAGTTTTGTAAATTATCTACACGTTTCGCGCGGCTCTGGCAGTTGTTGTACGATAATTTTTCAACGAGAACGATAATTTTCGAACATTGATACGATAATTTACTCGCATTTGTCTGGCAACCCTTCGTGAGTCTCTCAGCGAGTGTTCTGCCCGTCAAGCGAGCGTCGCGTCGTCGCTGAACCAGTACTCTCTTGATAGCTCTTGTCGCTGCGACAAACGAGCACTCGTCTGCGGTGTGAACAATAACCTATCAACTATTAATAATATGTATCTCTTTTACGCGGCACCTACAATCTTTTGCACATTTCTTTAGCGTGAAAATCGTTAAGGCCCTAGACCTTGAAAATAAATAGCAGTTTGATGGGCGTGGCTTATTAGTAGGGTAGAATTGGGGGTTCTGTATCAATTCTTCCTCGCTCCGCTCGGAATATGATCCAGAACCCCCAATTCTCCACACATGGAAATGTGATCCAGAACCCAGGGTGACTTTGAACTGGTACAGTGGAACAAAATTATTGAATGCGCTTAGTGATAATATAAACAGCAATATCAAGTACGACCGCTGCGTTACATCGAAATGATGCGGTGCACATCTTGTGTTCCTATATCCATTGATGAATTAATTATATTTGACGAAGTGTACCGACTGTTCACAGGTAGAACTAAGTATGCGATTTGCAGTATTTCAATTTGCTTGTACATGTATGTCTAAAGATGATAGCTGGTTATAGAATCTTAAGATAGGATTTATCTACATCGATTACATTGACTACCTAATATGAAAATTATGCTTGCTGAATATAGGATAAAAGAGTAATTGGAATTTAGAGATGCTCTTCTGCAAATGAAATAGACTGGAATGCTGACTTTTCAATCTAATAAACCCCTTATATGAATTTATCTATTCAATCTCAGATATCACTTTTCATCTGAAGGGACAATATAATAGAAAACTGGGAATATGCTCTAGTCACGGCACAACCTGATGGTGCTAGTCCATGAGCTCAGCACCGCAGAAGTAACAAGCTGCTAAATCATTTATAGTGGACCCATCTATCCTACCTACTAATAAAAGTACCTATTAATAAATCTGTCATACCTATTAATAAATGTCATCGGTGCCTTGGATACGGATACATTTTATTTATTTCATTAATAGCGATGGCATAAGTATACAACTTCCTTTTTAGAATTTCATCGCAGGTATCTGCGACGGTGTGGCGCCGTTTACTAAATTGGGAAAGTATGGAATTTGATTATATGTGTAAACCACCCAAGGATCATCGTAAATCTCCCAATCTTAAAAGCGATCCAGTATTTTGTCACATTTTCGACGACACGTATGGCGCATTGATTAAGAGGTCATCTCGCTGCATCACAATGTAAATATTAGTTTATAAACGTGCTGTTAGTAAATACGCCAACTGTCGCGGGTTCGATTCCCGCACGGGACAAATAAGTATTTGTTTCGGTCTGGATTTTGTTTTCATGTTTTATTTTTTGCCATTATTTAATTTAATATAAATAATATATACAGTTCTATCATTCATTCCATTTCCGTAATAAACCCGCGTCAGCAATCTGCAACTTATTGTTCTGAGAGAGTACATACCACTTCCTTTTTAGAAAATCGTCTCAGGTATACGCGACAGAGCGGCGCCGTCGACAAATAAGGAAAGTAAGGATGCGATCATATTGAGTAAGTAACAATCAATTAATTTTAGACTCTATTTGCTGATGACATAGAACTAATTTTTACCACACATATCAAAATCGCTTTCTTACTTTGTGAGCGATTTATTACTGTAACCACCGCTTTAATAATGTAATCTATAAATATGACTGCATTTAATAATTTCATTTTAATTAGTGCGCATCCCGGGTACTTGCAGCTGTTTCTTTTTTCAATATAATTGTGAACAATAAATAGTACAACAAGTATGTGCGTATAACTCTACAATTATTATTTATATCGAATAATATAATTAATTGAACTTGTGAGTGAAATTTATTGGTGTTCTTCATTTTAGGTCGACCAATCCCTTCGATTCTGACTGTGAAATACCAACATCTCAGCCAGCACCATCGGCACAGAAAAAGAAGGCAGGGAAAAAGGCTGCCGGCAAAAGAAATAAACCTGCAATAAAGAAAATTACCAGCGCTCCGGTGGTAAAATCTAACTTTTTTGGGTCCGACACGGAGTCGGACGTTGATTTGCCGACGCCATCAACATCGGTCAAAAAAAGGAAGCAGTCGGATTCAGAGGTACTTATGCTGAACTTTTTTATTTGCAAATACCTTTTTAATTTTTATTTTACATTATTGTTTATTCATGCCTCCTCCCCCCACGGGTAGAAGGCGTGAGTTTACGTATGTATGTCATTGTTTATTTGTAATGTGGGTCCTTTTAATTTTTATTTTCCATTATTTTTAGGGTTCCATACCTCAAAAGGAAAAACGGAACCCTTATAGGATCACTCGCGTGTTTGTCTGTCTGTCCATCTGTCCATCTGTCACATCCAAAGACTGACTAAGATATTCTAAATACGATTCCCTGATCAGTTAAAATCTATGGGTCAGTACATTTTTGAAGGTTGTATTCATGCTTTTTTTAAATTGTTCTAATGATAATCATTTCTAATTTCAGAACGAGCAAGAACTTGGCGGTGAACCCATCCGAGCGGCTGCACTGCGGAGCTTCTTGTCAAGACGTAGCGGTTCCGGTTATACACTCCAGCGGGATCCCACCCGGCAGGGCAACTACTACGTGGAACTGCGTGTTTACAACGCTCGGGACGCGGAGGCGCTTAGCAACGACCGCTGGAAACGGGCACTAGTTACCTTCAAATCGGCTGTTGATGACAGCAGTACGGTATGGAAAGCAGTCACAAAACTTGTGACCGCTGCTAAAGAAGATTATCAGAAGATACAGCCCATACTCTATCAGTCTAACGTATTTTAAAATTAGATAAGCGTCTTACCCCCAATTTAAAGGACTCCTTAATATTTTTGCTCTTTTAATAATTATGCTTATTATATTTTATTATAAACTTGTTTAAGAACATTTTTTTACATTTAAAGGGTCTTTAATATAATGGCATACCTATATTTTTTCTTTTCATAATTATAATTGCCAGTATTTTCATTTATTGTTGAATTGTTGTTTCCACATTGTATAAATTGTTTGTAACGATTAATTTATAAGTGTAATCTATATTTTATATTGTTTGAATTTAAGTAAGTACCTGCGCCATGAAGTCTATAATTGTCTTTTCTTTTTAATGTTTGCTTCCTCAGATAATTGTAATTAAATATAATCTTACATAGGTACTTACTTAAATTTATTTTTATTTTTTATTAATCATTATTTGTATGATTTCTTTCAGTAAGCCAAAAAACTAAAAACTAAAAACCAAAAAACTAAAAACCAAAAACCAATAAACTCGAATTAATGAATCTCAAAGCTTAAAATTCTGGACCAGTAATTATGACCTTGAATCATATGCTTTAAGTATATAAAAACATTCAGATCAGTAATTCAGACCTTTAACCTTAATCTTGAAGTAGTTAAAAATTCTAGACCAGTAATTTTGACCTTGAAGTACCTAAATCAAAACTCTTAAAACAATTTTAGGTCAAAATAAATATAAGTATAATACATATATTTTGATGAATATAATTAACGTTAAATTAATAGATTATTGCTTTACTTTTTGTACTCAATTAAAAAAAACATGAAATTTTGTCCATATTGTAAGGTTTAATTGCCAGTATTTTCATTTAACGTTATTTGTTGTCTCCACATTGTATAAATTGTATAAACAGATGTTAGTAACGATCACAAGTCTAATCCATATTTTATATTGTTTGAATTTAAGTAAGTACCTGCGCCATGAAGTCTATAATTGATCTTTCTTTTTAATGTTTGTTTCCTCAGATAATTGTAATGAAATATAATCTTACATAGGTACTTACTTCTATATTTTTTTTAAATCATTATTTGTATGATTTCTTTCAGTAAACCAAAAAACCAAAAACTAAAAACCAAAAACCAATAAACTCGAATTAATGAATCTCAAAGCTTAAAATTCTAGACCAGTAATTATGACCTTGAATCTTATGCTATAGGTACTTTAAAAAAAAAATCAAATCAGTAATTCGGACCTTTAACCTAAATCTTGAAGTAGTTAAAAATTCTAGACCAGTACCTAATTTTGGCCTTGAAGTACCTAAATCAAAAAACTTAAAACAATTTTAGGTCAAAATATAAGTATAAAACATATATTTTGGTGAATATAATTAAGGTAAAATTAATAGATTATAATCTACATTTTATATTGTTTGAATTTAAGTAAGTACCTACCTGCGCCATGAAGTCTATAATTGATCTTTCTTTTTAATGTTTGTTTCCTCAGATAATTGTAATGAAATATAATCTTACATAGGTACTTACTTATTTATATTCATATCTTTTTATTAATCATTATTTGTATGATTTCTTTCAGTAAACCAAAAAACTAAAAACCAAAAACCAATAAATTCGAATTAATTAATCTTAAAGCTTAAAATTCTAGACCACTACCTAATTTTGGCCTTGAAGTACCTAAATCAAAAAACTTAAAACAATTTTAGGTCAAAATAAATATAAGTATAAAACATATATTTTGGTGAATATAATTAAGGTTAATTTAATAGATTATTGCGTTACTTTTTTGTATTCAATATAAACAAACATGAAATTTTGTCCACATTGTAAGGTTTATGTCCAAAAATATTCATCACATAAGAAAAGTAATATACATAAATCAAACTGTTTGTTGAGTACTGAATTTGATAATGTGCAAATAATAGCTACTGCTTTCAAAAATCGAATTGCTAGTTACAGATTTAATCCAACAAGTTTAGATAACATTTCACCAGAGATGTTTTTATCAGATATTTCTAGCATGATTTACAAGATTATTGAGACATTGCGATTGAAACATCGAGCGATTAAGATACAATTTGAGCTTTTTGTATTGTACAAGTTGCCTAAAAATGAAGAATTGTCTTTGAAATCTTTCAATACAAAGTATTATGTGATAATTCAGAATACTAATATAAAACTATTTTTTGAAGAATGCGTGCAAAAAATGTTGTATAAGTGCACAGAATTTGAATTATCAGAATCTGGTTGGGCTATAGAGTCGATTAATCATTTGGAAATGAATATAGTTAAGTATAATCCCTTAAAAGCTGGCAGTTACATTTCTTTACCGATAAAAATTCTTAAAACAAAGTCATGTCTTAACATTTGCAATAAAGATAGACATTGTTTTCTCTGGTGTATTGTAGCACATATGTATCCAGTACGGTATAACAGTAATAGAGTTTCATCATATCCACATTACTCTAAATTATTAAATTTAAATGGTATATCTTTCCCACCAACATTTGATGACATAAAACAATTCGAAAAAAATAATCCACATATAAGTGTAAATGTTTATGGTTTAGAAAATAATAATACTGTAACTGGACCATTATACAAAACTTTACAACGGAAACTGACCCATGTAAATTTATTATTAATTCAAAAAGGAGACAAAAATCATTTCTGTTTAATAAAAAATTTTGCGCGATTAGTTCATGATCAACTAACAAAACACAAATCTAAAATTCACTTATGTGATGAATGTTTTATATACTTTGATTCAGAGGCGAAATTAGATAATCATAATTGTGCACGAATGCAAACAGTGCTCCCAGAAGAGAATAGCAAGCTTCGGTTTTCCAATTATATAAGGACTCAAAGAATTCCTATTGTTATTTATGGAGACTTTGAAAGCTTACTTCGAGAATATTCAGATAAAAATAAAAGTCAGTATGTCGAAAACATACAAATTCATGAAGCAACTTGTTTTGCCTATTATATATGCTGTGAGACTAATCCAGAACTTAATAATTTAGTATCTTATCGAGGCCCAAATTGTTCAAAAAAGTTTGTAGAATCTATTACTAAGGATTTAGAAAGTTTATATGACATTTTGTCTTTGCCTAGAGACATGTCCCCGTTGAATGATGAAGAGCTTCTTTCATTTAAGACTGCTACAGTATGTCATATTTGCAAAGATTTTTTTTCTAATAATGACCATATTGTTCATGACCACGATCATTTCACAGGTAAATATCGCGGTCCAGCTCATAATTCATGCAACTTAAATAATAAGTCTGTAAAATTTATTCCCATAATATTTCATAATCTTTCGGGATATGACTGTCATTTATTTATAAAAGAACTTTCAAGTGTTTGCGGTCGAATCAATTTAATTCCAAGAACCAAGGAAAAATATATTTCTTTTACTAAATTTTTCCCATTTAATTCTCAGAAAGTAGCCCAATTAAAATTCATAGATTCTTTTAATTTCTTAAGTTCGAGTTTAGACAACTTAGTAAAGACACTGGACTCCAATGATTTAAAGCATTTACAATCATTTTTCACTGATGAAAATTTATTTAGATTGTGCCTTAGGAAAGGCGTGTATTGCTATGATTATATAGACTCCTGGGAACGATATGCGGAAACTCGGTTACCAGAACGCTCAAATTTTTATAATAAACTCACATCCGATACAGTGTCTACTGACGATTACAATCACGCTTTAAATGTGTGGGCTAAATTTGGTATTACGAATTTAGGCGAATATACTGATTTATATTTGAAATGTGATGTCTTACTATTGTGTGACATATTTGAGAAATTCCGATCTATGAGTTTATGTCATTATGAGCTTGACCCTTGTCATTATGTTTCATCACCGTCATTAAGCTGGGACGCTATGCTCTTGCTAACTAAAGTAGAATTAGATTTAATATCTGATATAGAAATATATCAAATGCTAGAAAAAGGTATCAGAGGAGGTCTTGCTCAATGTTCGCTGCGACATGCAAAGGCTAATAATAAATATTTGCCAGACTATAATGAAAAAGAACCCAACGCATTTTTAGTTTACTTAGATTGTGTCAATTTATATGGTCATGCTATGACACAAAGACTTCCCAGTGGAAATTTTAGATTTTTAACAAAATTTGAAATAGCTTTATTGGAAATTGCATCCGTTTCTGCTGATAGTGACGAAGGGTACATACTTGAAGTTGATATTCATTATCCTCCTAATATACATGACGGGCATTCTGATTTACCATTTGCGCCAGAAAAATTATCCGTTCCTATTCCATGTGATAGCAAAAACACAAAACTAATTGCTAATCTGTATGATAAATATAGATATGTCATCCACTATGTTCACTTACAAGAATGTTTAAAGAATGGTCTTATATTATTAAATATCCACAAAATTCTAGCATTTACTCAAAAAAAATTCTTAGAGCCATACATAAATCTTAATACAGCACTCAGACAAAAAGCTAACTCAGATTTCGAAAGAGATTTTTTCAAGAAGCAAAATAATTCAATATTTGGTAAAACGATTGAAAATAAAAGAAAACAAGTGAATGTTAAATTAGTTAATGTGTGGAAAGATGACTTTAATAAGACAAATAAAATAAAGGGGGCAGAAAAATATGTGAGCGCCCCTAATTTTAAAAATATGGCTATTATTTCAGAGAACCTTGTTGCTATTCAATTAGAGCCCGCTAAAGTTGTTTTAGATCGACCAATATACATTGGTTTTACAATACTGGAATTAGCAAAACGTCATTTGTATCAATTTCACTATTCTGTTATGAAGAAAATATATAAAGATGACATAAAACTTTGTTATACTGATACTGATAGTCTCTTGTATATAATACGTACTGATGATTTTTATAAAGACATGAAACAAAATATAAAATATTTTGATACTAGTAACTTTGAAGAAAATAATATTTATGGTATTCCGAAAGCGAATAAACAAATACCTGGCTATTTTAAGGATGAAATGGGTGGAGATGTCATTACTGAGTTTATTGGTTTGAGGGCTAAATTATACTGTATAAATAGTTTAAACAATACAATTAAAAAAGCTAAAGGAGTTAAAAAACCTGTTTCTAATAAACTCACAATTGAAAAATATAAAAATACTTTGATTAATGACATAAATCTTAGAGATACTATGTATGTCATTCGATCTAAAAATCATAAGTTGTATACACAGAAAATTAATAAATTAGTACTTAATGGAAATGATGACAAACGTCAGATAAAAAATAAAATTTATACTATGCCTTGGGGTCATCATCGTACTATGTTTTAAGCTATTATTTTTGTTATCTACTATTTACTTTCTTTTATGTTTGTAAAGTTACTTTATTATATTATTGCATAAACAATATAATCTCATGAATTATAATATTTCTTGTTTAATTTTTCATAAGATAATATTTTTGTAAAATCTAGAAATTAAGTAAATATTGTATTTTTTGTGATGAAATAAATAGGTATCTTGTATTCAAATAAATGTGTTTTATTATGTTATTTTACCACCTATGTAGTCTGACACAAAATGAAACTAGTCAAGTTGAAAATTATAATATTTATTAAACTTTCACATTCATTATTATATTCTTACATGAAAAAGACTTAAATATTATAAAAACATAATTAAAACAAAAAAATCTAAAATATTCTAATTAAATAGTAAAATTCATTAAACATTTGTTACAGCTAATAAACACACACTTGCATGTTCACAATCACAAAATAAACTTTTTCGTATTACACACATTTAATACTGCTTATTACTAATTTTATTCACTATTTTGCCAACTAGATGCTCAGTTTCATCCAAAATATCATCATAATCATCTTTTACAAGGTACTGGATGCTTACGTCGGCGCTATCATCAACATCATTGTCAATGTCACAATTTTGTTTATTGTCTTTATCACATCTGGTAAGATCATATATATGTATTTTAATCAAATGATGGGGTTTTCCTGTCTCCTTCCGAATAATGTAAGATGAAGACTGTGTAGGAGACTTTTTTATGACCTTCTTATTAATATTAGATTTCTTTCTTTTAGGGTCTTTAGTTTCCTCAGATTTCTCTTCCGTTTTTTCATTTAAATACTCCTGATGCGCTAGTTCTGCTTCTGCGGTATAAAAAGTTTCCCTGTCTTGCGCAAAAAGAAATGGATTTCCAAGAGCGTAGGTGTTGTCTGGACAAAGATTATTCGTCTCCTGTAATAAAATAAAATCATTATAACATAATTAAACATAATAATTAAACTGTTTGTCTCTGCATCACTCAAAGGTTGACTGGTAGAAAATGCCTATAGCATTCAATCCGCCTCTGTACATTTGTGTGCTTGAAGTATTTACGTTTATTCATTTATAAACAAATAATTCAATTTAAAATGCTTCAAATAAGAATAAATTAAATACGCACCGCAAAAAAAGCACTCTCCACAGGACTATACGATGGGGAGACGGACATAATTCTGTAAAACAAAGAAAAAAAAAATTAAACATAAATTCTAATATAAAATCTAGGTATTGATGAATCTTAATTATAAAAATACTTGCCTAGAAGATTGAATTCAATTGTAATTCAGTTGTATAGGTCCTACTTATTGCAGCAATAGTAGTCAAATGAACTATGCTCCTGCTTCACTATATTGAAACTGTCTTTGGTTTGCTATGATGTGTGATAATATTATTATGTTCATAATAAAGGAATTAAGTTACTTACCATATAAGTCTTGTATATATATGAAGGTCACTAAAGAAATTAAATAATAAACAAGATGAAGTTGATCAAACAACTCATATCTCTGAACGTTAATAATATAAATTTTAGTGACTCTGCTCACCAAATCAAACACAGCATTTTACTGCCTAACACAATTCGTTGTGTAATTTGCGGCCCTTCGAACTGTGGTAAAACAAACGTGATGATCAGTTTGCTTCTGCATGAAAATGGACTGAAATTTCAGAATCTTTATCTTTACTCAAAAACAAGTTTTCAGCCAAAATATCGTTTCCTAAGCGAAGTATTAAGAAGAGTACCTCAAATAAAGTTCTACGAGTTTAATGATGATAAAGATGTAATATCTCCGAGTGAAGCTTTAACTAATTCTGTATTTATTTTTGATGATGTGGCATGTGAAAATCAAATAAATATCCGCAATTATTTTTCTATGGGTAGACATAAGCAAATCGATTGCTTCTATTTATCACAAACTTATTCAAAAATTCCGAAACAATTGTTACGTGATAATGTTAATTTTCTTATAATATTTAAACAAGACGATGTGAACTTAAAGCACATTTATGAAGAACACGTCAGCTCTGATTTATTATGGAATCAGTTTAAAGATATTTGTAAAACGGTTTGGAAAACCCCTCATAATTTTTTAATTATTAACAAAGAGTCTCCTATAAATAAGGGAAGATACAGACAGAATTTCGATACCTTTTTTTATTTCGAATGAAGTTTTATATTTATAAACGAATTTTATAGAAATAAAAGTTTAGTGCTATTCTATCCTTAGCTGAATTCAGTTGTTATAAAGGAAGATGGAGAAAACAATTAAAATGGAGTTAATGAAGTCTGTTGACACCATAAAAAATAAAATGAAACAAATGAAAAATCAAGAACATGAAATGAACATGTCACTTGATAAAATGCTAAAACCTGTAACAGATCCTCTTAAAGCCTTAGTTGGCTCAAATAGGTTTGTAAAAAATGTAAAAAATATAGAAAATACTACTCTTACTAATACTGAAGAAATTGAAACGGAGGAAAATAATACTAGTTCATCTACCAAGATCAGTGACTATTACGATCCAAAACGAAACTCTACACAACTCGTTGAACGAAATACTACAACGGAATTAGCAGATAATTTAGAAATGTCATTAGAGGGTGATGATATCTATGGTATTTATGATGGTATTTCCATACCATTTGGAATTAGAAGCGAAAACAAAACTTTATTGATGGGTAATTCAGAAATATCATTTTCTAAAATCGATAGTTTGAATAATGATACTTTAATTATGATTAAAATCGGCAACAAACCTTACAATTTAACATCTGGCCTGAAAGAGCTTTTACTTCGAAGAAAACCTGATTTAAAGTTAGTTTCGAATGAAGATAAACTTGTCTATAAGGATATGTTACATCATACAAATGCCCATAAGAGAGATTTTAATCCCAAAGGTCAAATAAAGGGTGATAAAGGTCTCAAATATCGTGAAATAATCAAACCATTATTTACCGAAACGTCAGATGATAAAATTGATTCTAAATTTGGAGGAAACTTACCAAAACTAAAAAAATATAAAAACAACACTGACTTGGTGTATTGGGATGATCCAAATGAATTGGTGGAGAGATTAAAATTATTAGTCGCTTCAAGAGATGCTGGCAATACAAATCATGATAATGAAATTCTATCTATAATTGAAGAATTAAAAGAATCTAACATAATTAAGGCATAAATACTAGCAATGATTAATATTTGTTTTAGTATTACAGACTCATTCATCATGAGCATTGGCAAAATTAGTCACTGAACAAGTTCAGAAAAAAAACAAAAATACACACCAAAAAAATATCTGCGAAATGAGTAAAGCAGATGTGGTAAATGAGATCCATAAAAATGCAAGGCTAAACTTTCCACGAAGAAATGTTGTTATGAAGGATATAGATGATTTATGGCAAGCGGACTTAATTGATATGCAATCAATTTCTAAGGAAAATAAAAACTTTAGATTTATTCTTGCTGTTATTGACACATTTTCGAAATATGCATGGATCTTTCCTTTGAAAAGTAAAAACAAAGAAATTGTATGTAACAATTTTGAGCGTTTATTGGGAAAAGGGCGTATCCCCAAAAATCTGCAAACTGATAATGGGACTGAGTTTTATAATAATAATTTCAAAAAACTTATGACGTCTTATCACATTAATCATTATTCAACTTTCTCAACAAAAAAAGCTTCAATAGTTGAGCGATTCATCAGAACACTGAAATCTAAACTGTATAAAGAATTTAGTTTAAAAGGTAGCTATAACTGGATAGATAATACCATCAACAGCGTTATAGATAAATACAATCACGCCTACCATCGGACAATTGATGAAATTCCGGCAAATGTGGATAATATTAATAAGAAACGTATATTAGAAAGATATGAAATGCTGGTAAGAAACAATAGTATCTATAAAAGTAAGTTTAAAATTGATGATTATGTGCGTATCAGTAAGTATAAAGGAACATTTGAAAAAGGATATACTCCTAACTGGTCGACAGAAATATTTAAAATTCGAAAAATACAAAACACAACTCCTATCACATACTTACTTGAAGATTCAATCAGAGGTCGACCTATTTTAGGAGCATTTTATGTACAAGAGCTACAAAAGGCAAAACATTCTAATGTATATCTGGTTGAAAAAGTTCTTAGAAGAAAAGGAAACAGGGTTTTGGTAAAATGGTTAGGTTTGCCGTCTGCTGAAAACAGCTGGATTGATAAGTCAAATATATTATAAAAATTATATATTTATAAAGTATTCAATCCATAATTGATCAGTCTTATGATGTGTATTGGAGAGCGTAGTCTTCTCAATTGGCTTATAAATCATTTACCATTTGAATTACACTTACCAGGATACAATTATTGTGGTCCTGGTACTAAATTGATTAAGAGAATTACACATGGAGATAAGGGTATAAATAAATTAGACGAATATTGTAAAGAGCACGATATTGCTTATCATAAATCGTCAACTTTAAAGGATCGACATATAGCAGATTTAGTTTTGTTAAAAATGTCAAAAAAGCGGGCAGTTGCGTCTGATGCAAGTGTCGGTGAAAAATTCGCAGCACATTTAGTAAGCAAAGCTATGTTAACAAAAATTAAAACGGGTGCTGGCCTAAAAAATCGTGGTCATAATAAAAAGTCTTCAAAGAAAATTACGTCTGGCAATGGTATTAAAAATAAATTAAAACATGTAATTACTAAAACGAAAAGACATATACAGAAATTAAGACCAAAAGGCAAGAAAATGGCAATAGAATTGGCTATGGCTGCTGCAAGAGAATTAGTTGATGATTCATCAATAAAACTTCCTCGCATTATTCCAATACCAAAAACTGGAGGATTTTTGCCTTTGATTCCTATTTTTGCGGGATTGTCGGCTGCTGGAGCCTTGGCAGGTGGTGCAGCTGGTATTGCTAAAACTATTAATGAATTCAAGATGGCTAAAAAACGTTTTACAGAAATGAAGAGACACAATGAAAAAATAGAAGCTCTTCGTATCGGAAATGGATTACATCTTAAACCCCATAAAAATGGACTTGGAATTTTTGTATCGAAAGAAAAAAACTAAAATATCGGCTACCCAAACGAGCTTTATCTAACTTTGACATTTTGAAGTATGGGAATAATATTCCCTATTTTCGAGGTGTCTTTATGAGAGATGAGCTGCCTAAAGAACCTTTAAAAAAAGAATGTGGAGTTATTAATTTAGATAGTTCTAAAAATCCTGGTTCTCATTGGGTAGCCTATGCAAAATATGATGATTATATCGAATACTTTGACAGTTACGGAAATCTTAAACCCCCAAAGGAGTTTATAAAATACATAGGTTCCAAAGTTCACTATAATTATGATAATATACAACGCGATCATCCTTTCAATTGCGGACATCTCTGTTTAACCTTCTTAAAGAAGTTTTGGTGTAGTCAAAGAATAAAATAAGCAGGATCTTTCAGGAGCGTTCAGTATACAAGCATGTCTATTACGGTTACCATCTCTGGAAATAAATCAGAATTGGTTTCATACTTTCAACCGCCTCTGCATTTATCTGATCAATATGAGTGTGGTTTATTATACTTTACAGTATTAAATTCAATACCAAATCTTTGCGTTAACGATAGCGTCCCGCCTGTGATCAGAATCGAATGTGATCTAGTGCACGGTTCATATTCCAACGGATTACCAACTCATATTATTCATGAATTTGTGTCAAATACTGATACAGGTCATCGGTACATAGAAATACCACAAAACATTATTTATTTTCCTGTGAACAAAAATACAATTTCATCTATATTTGTTAAGATTGTTGATCAATTTGGTAACTGTATTAACTTTGGAGAAGAACATATTCAACTACGACTTCATTTAAGAAAAACACAATGATATTGTTTTATAAAAACCCTACCGTCAACATAAAGCATCCTATTTCTTATACAACCACCAAGGTGCAAAGACGTAAGAATAAGCTTAAAAAATTGATCAAAACTAATAAAGATTTTCTTAAAGCTCTTGGTTTTAAACTATGAATATGCTACAAATTACTGAATCACCACACTTCGATACCTCGATTGAAAGCTATGAAGTACATTCTTACAATCCTTATAATAACAGTTTTAGAGAAAACGATGAAATCAGAATTCCCATACACCAGCAAGATACATACGTGTTACCGTCAGCCAGTTCAATTTATGTCGAAGGCCAGGCAAAGTTCTTCGACAAAGATGGAAAAGCAATTAAGAAAAATATTACGTTCAGTAACAACCCTATTATGTTTTTGTTTCAAGATATCAGATACGAAATGAATGGTATTGAAATAGATCGTATTAAAAATTCTGGAATAACATCAACAATAAAGTCATACGTTTCAATGAATGATGGAGAAAATAAGGTTGCTGCTTTGTGGGGTTGGAATATAGGCGGAATTAAAAACGATGGATATTTTAGTGCTATTGTACCTCTTAATAAGATTTTAGGATTTGCTGAGGATTACAGCAAAATTGTGATAAATTGTAAACATGAACTTATACTGAATAGGAGTAACTCTAACTTAAACAGTATCTTAGTAACTGATGATGTTGCACATTTTCAAATAGATATACAAAAAGTACAATGGCGTGTACCGCATATAAAAGTATCAGATCGTGAACGGTTGACTCTCCTTAAACATTTAGAAAGAGATAAACCTATTCAAATGGCGTTTAGAAATTGGGATTTATATGAGTATCCTTTACTCCCTAAAACCACAAAACATTCTTGGTCAGTTAAGACTGCATCACAATTAGAGAAACCGCGATATTTAATATTTTGTTTACAAACTAATAGAAAAAATAATAAAACCAAAGATAGTTCACTGTTCGATCACTGTGGAGTTACAAACATAACACTATTTTTGAATTCACAGTATTATCCGTATGAGCCTCTTTGTTTAAATTTTACCGAGAACAAATACAATATATTATACGAAATGTATGTGAAATTTCGTCAGTCGTATTACAACTGCCCTGCGGACCCCTTGCTTAATTTAGCTGATTTTAAGGAGAAGGCACCTCTCTTTATTATAGACTGTTCAAGACAAAACGATAGTTTAAAGACAGGTCCCGTAGATGTGCGTCTTGAGATTGAATGCTTAGCACCAATACCAGATAACACAACTGGATATTGCTTAATTATTAACGATCGACTTGTGGAATATAAACCTTTGAGCAACATAGTGCGCAGGTTATCATGACTGCTATTGTAGATGTTCAGGGTTTTAAAACAGAAGCAAATGAATTTATTGTAAAAGAAATTGCTGTATTTTATAGTAAAAAAATTCAGGTGTTGTTAATTAGACCGCCATTTCCATTTTACAATTTGACGAGATCAGAAAGACGTCAAGTTAGTTGGATTGAACGTAATAGAAAGATATACTGGGGTGAAGGAGTTGTGCCTTATTCAAGTTATCAGACGTTGATTGTAGATATTTTAAGAAATAAATATGTTTACACTAAAGGAATTGAAAAAATGTTATGGTTAAAAGACATTCTAAATAATGATAATGTAAATAATTTAGAAGATAAAGGTTGTCCTAGTTTATTAAGTTTGCACAAAAAATATGAACATTCTCATGAACTGTATAGTTGTATTTATCATGACTCAATATGTGCTTTAAAAAATGTTTTATGTTTAAATAAATGGTGCTTTGATAATAAAATTTTGTAAAAAATATTTTACTATTTTATTTATTAAATTTAGCATCCCATCTCCCAGCCATCCCTCCGACTCATCCAGGTTTACTTGTTTGTTTATAAGTTGCTAGCAACGTCTATGTGACTTCATTATACTTTCATAAACATCAGTATCAAGAACTCCAGCGTACAAAATATGTCTCAAAATAAATACAATCCTCGATATGACACATATCATAGATATAAAGTGCGCTTATTTTCATTCAACCATTATTGGGCGACGGCTGATTCAAAGAAAGCCGTGGTAACGGAAATGGCTGATGCTGGATTCTTTTATTGCGGAAATAGTATAAATGATAAATCAGCATGTTTTTCATGTGGAGGTGTTATCGAAGATTGGGAGTATTACGATGATCCTTGGATGCAACATGCTATATTTTTTCCTGATTGCTTTTATTTAAATGCTGTAAAAGGAACAGAATATGTTGACAAATCAAAACGCCTATTTTTAAAAGAAACAAAGGTATAAAGTTATATATCTGATTCAGAAGACATTATTATGCTACCAAATTCTACTGGAAGATGAAAAATCTTTTTATTTAAATCAGATTGAAAGAAATTTCAATTCTAATCAGTGAAAAGTGATATCTGACGTTGAATAGATAAAATGTGTGGAGAATCTGGGTTCTAGATCACATTCTGATGTTTGGAGAATTGGGGGTTCTGGATCACATTCTGATGTGTGGAAAATTGGGGTTTCTGGATCACATTCTGATGTGTGGAGAATTGGGGGTTCTGAATCACATTCTGATGTGTGGAAAATTGGGGTTTCTGGATCATATTCTGATGTGTGGAAAATTGGGGGTTCTGGATCACATTCCGAGCGGAGCGAGGAAGAAGTGATACAGAACCCCCAATTCTACCCTACTCTTATTTCCCCCACACGCGAGGGAGTAGCGGTTCCATCTTCCGTAGACGGCCGCCACATCCGCGTCACCGCACCGCCACAAACTTATCTGAACTAGTAGCCAAAAGTGGAAGTAACGAAATGACTGACCGGAATTTAAAAACGTTACTTACTTTAGCTAGTCGTTTCCTTGTTGGCAGTGGGACAAATGCCTGAATGAATCGTGAACTATCTGAAAAATATCTAATGATGTCTCTAATCTCTGTTTGCATGCCTCAAAGGGGTCGGATCAGAGGTCTACAATTAACCCACATTTCGCCAGTAATGCTTCAAGTCCCAAGTCATAGAGAGCGAGCCTATATTGCCAAAAACTGGGCACAAATCCAGGCAGCTGCTATTGAGAATCGACACCTAGCGACACCAAGCTCAGTAATCGCGCTTGCGACCACTAGGTACTCCAAAGAAGCTGATAATATAAATAAGTAGAGATAGGTAAGGAGGACTTACGATCTGATCCAAAAATATCTGATGAAAATGTAAACAAATCGTCAAATGGATCAGAAAACATATTTGTGGATGTCAATTCGTAGTGCCACTTACAAATTGAGTGCTTTGGTTTGATTATTTGAATACTTAAACCCGAAATTCTAATTTTAAACCAACTAAAATCTGTTTTCATTTGACAATTGAGGTTAGTTTTATAACCTCAATTTTCGTCGACGATTTTTCAATCATTATTTCACGATGTCAAACAATAATTGTTGGAATAAATGGTGAGATATAAAGTTGAAACCTTCTAAATACAGATGAATGTGTTACAAATTCCCGTTAGTGAGTGATTGTGTAAGATTTTAACCAGTACCCTAATTGCGTAATGCACGATCAATCACCATTTGTTTCGATTTGAAACAGATTGCTAATCCATTCCTTCATAAATTGGAGAAAAAATCTACTCAACAACGTAAACAACGCAATGAATGTCGTTGAACTGTCAAAATGAAACTAATTAATCATAATCGTTTACGAAAATAAGTTACGCAATTAGGGTACTGATCAAGGTTTGTTTACACTTTCATGAGACACTTTTGAAACAGACATTACTACGTATCACAAACAATTTCGTAAAGCAATCCAGTGTTGATAAAATTTGCTTCCGCCGATGTCTAGACAATTTAATCTTAAAAGACACATTCCCTATCATTAGAATATAATACATAGATAGGTATATTATCAGTCTGAATAAACAATTAAGATCCTAGAATGATAGAGATAGAGACGGTATTATGCGCAAGTACCCAGTTATGTCTTTATTGGTACCAATTAATCGATCGGTAGTAGGTATAAGTAGTAGTAGGTACTTAGATTTTAATGAATGTTACCTATCGGGGACTTTTCAATCGTTAAGATTCCTATCATTACGTAATAAATATAAATACATAGGTATACACATAAATATATCTATATGCAAATATAATAATTACCTACCTACTAAGTATCTTCTTATACTATTCAATGAACAATATTTGTATGTTTATATAGTTCTCGAAAACGGCTCTAACGATTTCGATGAAAGTTGCAATGTGGTAACGGGGGTGAAAAATCGATCTAGCTAGGTCTCATATTATCTAGGAAAATTCATTTTCTCCGTATTTTCACCCGAGTAGAGTTCGGTCGCCCAAAGTATAGAACAAGATGGCTACCTTAGAATAATGACATGGCAGCATGGAATTAGTATGAACTATCCTATACTATGGGATTCTCTATTTTAACCAGAGCAGAGCTCTGTCACCAAGGTACTGAGTGTAACATATGAAAAGAGAAACAATGTATTTCCCTGTATTGTTTACAAACCGACTATCTACAAAGTGTGAAGATATGAAATGTACCTGCATTTCATAATCCCTATAAACACAATTACATTATTTACTCGAACCAAGCACATAAGGAAACATCTGACTAAACTATCTAACAATCGAGTGCAATTACATTTGGATAGTTATACTATAAATACGTCCTTTTATTACCAAGCGTTTTGCGTCTCAGTATCAACTCTACTAATCGAATAATGATGAAGAGTTTTTTTTTTTTTGAACGCGTCATACTCTGGAATTGCCAGTCGGATTTGAAAAGTTATTTTTAATTTTGATAGCCCAATTCTTAAGGAAGATTATGAGCTATTTAACATCACGCTACTACCTTTAGGAGCCGAGCAAAAATAACAAAAGTCAGAAAGAACGCTAAGCGAAAATGAATAGCGGGAGCGGGCGATGCGATACGACGCGCAGTGAGTCGGAAAACAAGAAATTTCACGCAAACGAAGTCGAGGCAGAAGCTATTTCCTCATAACCATTCACAGATGGTACCGAATTGTTTACCAAATTATCTTGAAACACGCAATAGGGGGACTCTTAACAACTTTTGACACTTGTCTATTCAATAGTCCCCCAAAACTTTATTCCGAGATTACTCAATGACACGAACAGATGTTTTGATTTTATGAAATTGTTCTCCAATGAAGCATACGCACGCAATGAACCAATTTGTTGAAAACAGTTGTTGAGCCAATTTTCCTGTCGCTATATCTTATAGGATGGAAGTAATTAAATTTTCCTACAGTCGTTAAAGGAAAACTTTGGCACCGTTTGGCACCAGAAATAAAAATTTATGAAATCATTTTATTTTATTTTTATGTGCTCCCTATAGTCCCTACCTATAAGGCTATAAGGCAGCCAATGTTTTACAGGAGATATCAACAGCCATAACGATTATGATGATGTTTTTTTTTTCATACTTACCAATAGCTGTGATCAGTCCCCATAATCTGGCAAGGGGTTGCAATAAGTCCCATAGCTTTGAGGCTACGGACTTCTTTGGAGGTCCAGCAGGCCTCCTCGGTTGCAGACGAGAAGTGCTCTGGGTCTGAAGGTCCACCTCCGAATCCGTTTTAATCGTTGGCACATTCATGACAATGTCATTTCCTGGTACTAATATCAAAAAAAGTTTACTATTTCACTTGCACATAATTGGAGTTTCACTGTTCTGAACAATTTTATATTAGGTGATTAATAATGGTAAATAATGTTCCATTGCTTAATTTAATTATAGATGCTCATTTGTTGTTCTAAATTTTCTTTGCCTATATAAGATTTTTCAAATACTTAAATTAAATATCAGTGACATCAATGTTTACAAATCACATGGTGATCGTCACAGAATTATATCAAACACTGTTTGGCGTATCGCCCGGGTACCAAAATATCTTTCCACCTTGCATACGACCTATATATTTTTTTAATTGTTGTTATGTATATTTTATTCAAATTAATCAAAAATTAAATTAAAAATAAATTCACTGTTTTGAGTGTGACAATTTTATATTTTTGTTGATTTAAAATGAAAATGTCCGTAAAATGCGTCTCGGATTTTCGTCGCGGAGCGCGTTGGTAATCGTTTAGAGCGACACGAGCGCTCGCGGCTATGTATTGCAAGAAACTGAGGCAGGAAGCCAGAAAGCAAATATCTACCATACTAATATCTACATGGCGTGCTCTCGAGAGTATTATACGAGTGTTCAAGAATCTCGTCGCGTCTCAATATCTCCCCTTTTTAGTAAAGTTCTTACAGAGAGGTACTTACAATATATTCTTTTGGTTTTCAAGTGATTATTTATTTTTGAGGGTTTCTTCTCAGTAGATATAACCGCTAAGATAATAGTGCTCTTTGGATATAACATGTAATAGGTAACTAGGTAGATTATTTTGTAGTATGAATACCTACTAAGATAGTTTTTGAAGTGAAAACTTCTTTAGGCGCGTTGGGCATTTTTGAGATGGGAAAAAACAATTTGATCTTGCAACACCGTTACGTGTTCGTAACGGTGTCGCGAGTTCAATTGTTTTTTGTAAACGCGATTGTGCTCTTTATTTATATTATGTTACGGATCAATGTTCTATGCATTTTTACTTTAAAGGTTTTGGAAGTATTTTTTTTTAATTGTTCAAGTTTTCACTTCTGTCGGCACTCCCGGAGTGCCACTGTTTTTTTATTATTTATTATCCTTCCGAAGTATGTGTGGTGTAACTTTTAATCATAGATTGAGGAATGATTGATAAGACAACGTTACAGTTTAAAAGAAGATATTGTATAGTGACAAAAATAGTAGGTATGCTTGGGTTTAGTCATGTTGAGAGGATGAATAAAAGGCGACTAACAAAAGATATTTACAAGGCAAATGTGAATGGAAACGCCGGGAGGGAATCCCCCCTACAAGGACATCCTACTGACCTTATTGGTGATGTTCTTTCTGTAAGGTCAGGGTGTATATATGAATCAGCGTTGCCAGACGTCCCGATTTTGGCGGGACGTCCCGATTTTTTTCCCAAAATAAAAGGTCCCGCGCGGGACAGGCTCAGTCCCGATTTTCGGGGATAGAAAAATAAATAAGTAATTCATAAGTAATGTATAACTTATTTAATATTATATTCCTCTGAAAATTTAACTACCTTACAGGGAAAACTATTATTGGTTATTAGTATAGTAAAGTAACGTATTTTCATTCAAATACATTTTCTACTGCTTTATATCATCATTGGTGCCGATTCTCTTGTCACAAATGCCTCTAAACTAAACTAAAAATCACCAAAATTTAGTTTATTCCTGTCAAACGACGATTTCCCATTCTGAAATAGACTAAAGTGACACAACTTAACTATATTTTAGTTTGACAGCTCTAAGATGGCATTGAGATATTAGTTTAGTGAAAATGGCAATTTTGCTATTCTGTATTTGACGTTTTTAACCTAAAATTTAGATTTTCTAACTAAATATGACTATTTTTAATCGCGACTAAAAACATGTGGAATAAAATTGGTTGTCATGAACTAAAATTCACACCAACACCTCGACTTCAGATGAAAAAACAGTACTGAATATTTTTTTTTCTTTTGCTTATATCTCGAAAACGGTGTGTCCAATCGCAAAAATAATGAAAATTTCGACACCCTTCATAAACCCCTTAAACCCCTAACACTCTACATGTAGGTAATATTTTTTCTTATTTTCCACACAAAAAGTGAAAAATCCATATAAAACACGTCGAGGCTGCCCCCCCTGCGCGCCTCCGCCTCTAAAAAGATTCACGTGGTTAGGTATCACGTGTGGAGTCGCGGTTGTCAAATTCGATTTAGTTGTGTCAAAATTATTTTTAAATTTAGAGAATTTATTTTGCAGAATAGCTTTGAGATTCTCATAGTCAAAAGTAAGGAATTTTAGTGATAGTTTAGTTAGTTTAGTTCGGTGTACAAGAGAATCGGCACCATTGTAAACTTACCTAATTTGAAACACAAATAAAAGGATAAGTAGTAAAAAATAAATAATAATAATGATGTAATTTACGTTTTCTTATTATGTCCCGCTTTCAACGAAAAAAACCCGCTTTTTTACTAAAAAGGGTTCAAAATCCCGGATTGCCTGAAAAAAAATCTGGCAACGCTGATATGAATAGATGTATGAATGTAAACGACGCAAAAGGAGTATGTAAGGATCGTAGCAGGTGGCGTTCTGTAGTTTCTGCCTACCCCCATGGGAATAATGAGTATAGGTATGTTTGCAGGTATGTATATATGTTTTTAGGGTTCCGTACTAAAATGGTAAAAAGGAACCCTTATGGTGCGACTCAGTCTGTCTACCCGTCTGTCTGTCACAGCTGGATATCTCAAGAACTTCTATTGCTATCATCTTGAAATTTGGAATACATAGTTTTAGATGACGTTTGCCCAACTATTTTGCAAATAAGAAAGAAACAATAACACTTATATTTTTTTTACAACAGGGACTGAACGGGGGTCTTAAAAATTCCAAGTGGGGCTATTAGGGCATGTGGGGTGGGATATCAAAGAACGCTATTTGCACATTCTCAAACATTTTTCTTTTTTTTGTAGGCCGCAAAGTTTTTGACTTTTGACGAAAAATGTAAAAAATACCGTTCCCCCTTATCTCCGAAGTTTGAATAGAGAAAAATCTGAAATTATTCTATGAGATAGAAGTTTATATACAGATTACAGGAAAAATAAAACGATGTCTCTAAATAGCACAGTTTTGCAGAAATCATAAACAAAAATTACATTAGTTTCACTATCGGTCAAGAGATGACGCTGACCTTTTTTTTTTTTTTTTTGGGTGGGAAATTATCAAATAACTTCTCCCGCTCTGGGTGGAGCGGGAGGGCGTGTCAGACTCTTACTGACTAAAACCCACCCGTGTTCCTTCGGTTGCCCTGTTGCCGGTGGCCACGATTTCCCGATCAGTTTTCTTCGAATCCCCGGCAGGCATTGGCCCTAGCGGACCCCGTCAATTCTGCTGACATCTCTTTGAGGCGCGCGTGGAACACAACGCGCCGTCGACCCGGGCTTGGTCCTTATCGGACGGCGAGCTACCCATTGCTCACCGTCCGCAAGCCCGCGCCTACGGTGGCCGGAAATCGGCTCGCGATTCCCGCCCCGGGCGTCTCCTCCTGCGGCGGTTAGGGGCGTGAGGGCGCGAAATTTGCCTCTCCCTCACGCGTTCCGCCTCCTCCTGCGCGAGCATTACCGCTTTGCAGAAGGAGGTGACGGCCTGCCATTTCCTCTCGCTCCGTACCATGGCCTGAACCAGGGCCGGACGCGAAAGATCACCGCCGCCGATCGCCTCTACGAGAACACGGCGTTGCTCCGCCCAAGCCGGGCAGACCTCCACCGTATGCTCCACTGTGTCCTCAGGCCGATCCACACAATGGTGACACCCGGGTGTTTCCTCCCGCCTTATCCTGAACAGGAACCTCCCGAAGCAGCCGTGTCCGGTGAGGACCTGCGTCAAGCGGAAGGTGAGAACGCCGTGGCGTCTCTCCAGCCACTCCTCAAAGACGGGTCTTATCGCCGCGATTGTGGCGTGCTCAGCGCTGGGTTGCGACAATCGCACCCTCCATGACGCCATGAGATCCCACCGGAGCTTTGTCCGCTGTGCCGCAATTTCTTGCGGCATCGGAGTTAAGCCCCGGCGTTTCGCCTCCTCGCGACACTCCCAGACGTGCGCGAGGACCTTTGCCTCCAGATCCCATGGCGGTAATCCGGCAAGGAGGCTCGCCGCCTCGCAGGAGACCGTGCGGTATCCTCGGGCCAGCCGGATGGCCATGACCCTCTGGGACGCGTTCAACCGGCGGGCTGGCCGCAGCCTCAATGAACGCGCCCACACCGGTGCCCCGTAAAGGGCCATGGACCGCACGATCCCCGCATAGAGCCTCCGGTAGGAGGCGTTTGGATCCCCTAGATTGGGCAGGAGCCGCTTCAATGCAGCCCCGGCCCGCTCGAGTCTGGGAGCCAAACGTCGGAAATGTTCTACGAAGTTCCACCGGCTGTCGAGGACGAGTCCCAGATACTTCATCGTCGACTCGACACCGATGTGAACCCCTCCCGCCATTACCTGGGAACCCGACGGTGGCGCATTCCGAGGACCATGAAAACCCATGTCCTCAGACTTGTGCAGGGCCACCTCGAGTCCCAGCTGCCGGATCCTATCGACGATTGTCGCAACCCCGCGTGTCGCTAAATCGGCCGCCGCCTGGTACGACCCCCCCTGCGCCAGGACAAGCGTGTCGTCAGCGTAGCAAACGACGCTGACGCCGCTAGGGAGGTCGGCGCGCAGCACCCAGTCGTATCCGATGTCCCACAGATGCGGCCCCAGGACCGAACCCTGTGGGACACCGCACGACATCTCTTGCCGGTTCCACTCTCCTTGGTGACCGGGGTAGAAGACGGCCCTGTTGGTCAGATAGGCCTCGACTACACGACAGAGGTAGGTCGGCATCCGGTGATACCGGAGTGCCTCCCTGATGCAACTCCAGGGCAGGGTGTTGAAGGCATTGGCGATGTCTAGAGACACCGCCAAGACGACCCCACCCCGGGCCACAGCATCCCCCGTCTTAAGGGCCCGCACGCGCATGATGGCGTCCATCGTAGAGCGCATCGTAAACCGAACTGGCTCTCCGCCAGATCCGGCCCCACTCGCACCAGCTGCCCGACGAGGCGGTCTGCAATGACTCTTTCAAAGAGCTTGCCCACCTCGTCGAGCAGCACAATGGGCCGATAAGCGGACGGAGAGTCCGCTGGGCGCCCCGGCTTCTTGATGAGGACCAGTTTCCCCGTCTTCCAACGAAGTGGGAACTGGCCCCTCTCCATGCATGCGCTTAGGAGCCCCCTCAGTCGAGGCCCGAGAGCCCCCATGGCCAGGACCCAGGCTTTTCCGGGTATGCCGTCGGGTCCTGGGGCGGTATTCTTCGCACTCATCTTGCGTACCGCCACTCTCATTTCTACCTCAGTCACCTCAGGAGAATCGTCGTCGTCGGTGTGGTCCGCATCGGGCACCACAGTAGGCGGAGCCATGGGTGGAGGAGTATGATCCCCTCTAGAGGGGAACAGAGCGCTCACCACGTCCCCCACAAGCTGGGGTCGGAGACTCTGCGTCAGCGGGGGAGCCCATGGGCGGAGTTTCTCCCGCACCATCTTGTATGGGCGCGTCCACGGGTCCCTGTTGAGAGTCTTCAGCAACTCCTCGCGGGCCAGCGCCCTGGCCCGCAGGATGACGACGCAGATGACGCTGACCTAAGACTGTAATATTCTACACCGCAGTGTTAAAATTCTTTGACGAATATAGGCCTCGCCGATGAAAATTTAAAATGGTTTGGTACGGAACCCGGAGTCCCGGGTTACGGAGTCCGCGAGTCCGACTCGCTCTTGTCCGGTATTTTTTTCACAATAGCTCAGTGGCAGCAAGCGCTGCTGTGAAACCATAGATTATAAATATATTTCTATGTGTGAAACTAGTCTTGATTTCGATTTTCAGTTCGCTGAAAATGATAACCTAATTTTTATTTTTCTGCCGAAATGTGGTAATTACTATAATTAACATTCCTTTGCTAGATTTGTACCTACATTGGTTTTTTTACGCATGTGATTGCCCTTTGATAGATGGATAATGGCTGAGGAACCGAGAAGCATAAATTAAATGATGCTTAATAATACCATTAAGCCTCGTGCAGACTGGCGCGACGCGACTCCTGTAATTGCTCTACCGTGAAGTTTTCTTGGAAATTGTTTTGTTAGAGTCGCGTCGCGCCAGCCCGCACCAGGCTTAATTGGCAAGTAGTTGGGTAGGTAGGTACTTATAGGTATTTACATGGGTCCACTATATGGTTATGAGTGCGTTTCCACAACAATTGACATTGACAAATAACAAACCTATTCGTGTTAGTTTTAACATTTAGTTTTATATTAGCTGCACGAATCGGTCGATTTGCGAAGTTAAGCTACGCATGTCGCGGGTATTTTTATGGATGGGTGATGGGTTGCTTGTGGCTAAGTAATAACAGCTGCACGGGTCGATCGATCAGGTTAAGCTACGCTTGCCACGGTTGGTCCGTGGATGGGTGACCATCTTTACATACCAAGTCCCCTCCGTGCCTCGGAAAGCACGTTAAGCCATTGGTCCCGGCTGTCATTTGTAGATCTTTGACAGTCGTTACGGGTAGTTAGAAGCCCAAAAAGTCTGACAACCAGTCTTACCAAGGGGTATCGTGTTACCTAGTCACTAGGTTGTGGAGGTCAGATAGGCAGTCGCTCCATATAAAATACTGGTATTCAGCTGCATCTGGTTAGACTGGAAGCCGACCTCAACATAGTTGGGAAAAGGCTAGGCAGATGATGATGATCATTCTAATGGCGGCGGACGCCGGCCGGCGCCAGTCGCCACCAATTTTATTATTCTCTTGACGCTGCCAGTGCGGCGACTCCGAGCTCCGTGACAGTTGTGGTAGTAAATCGAATAAAAACAGTGGCACTCCGGGAGTACCGACAGAAGTGAAAACTTGAAAAAAATTGGTACCAGCACCGCGGTAATCAACGCGTTGATGTCTTTTACTCCACGGAGTCGGTAAATTGCGTTACAGTGTCGCGAAGTCAATGGTTTAGTCCCACCTCAAAAATGCCCAACGCGCCTAAAGAAGTTTACACTTCAAGCTGATGGTGGCGTGTGTTCAAAATGGTTGAGCTAAATGGTGTTGATCCATGCGAACGGGCGCCGTCAGTGGTGCCGATTCTCTTGTACACCGAACTAAACTAACTAAACTATCACTAAAATTCCTTACTTTTGACTATGAGAATCTCAAAGCTATTCTGCAAAATAAATTCTCTAAATTTAAAAATAATTTTGACACATCTAAATCGAATTTGACAATCGCGACTCCACACGTGATACCTAACCACGTGAATCTTTTTAGAGCCGGAGGCGCGCAGGGGGGGGCAGCCTCGATGTGTTTTATATGGATTTTTCACTTTTTGTATGGAAAATAAGAAAAAATATTACCTACATGTAGAATGTAAGGGGTTTAAGTGTTTTATAAAGGGTGTCGAAATTTTCATTATTTTTGCGATTGGACACACCGTTTTCGAGATATAAGCAAAAGAAAAAAAAAATCTGTACTGTTTTTTCATCAAAAGTCGAGGTGTTGGTGTGAATTTTAGTTCATGACAACCAATTTTATTCCACATGTTTTTAGTCGCGATTAAAAATAGTCATATTTAGTTAGAAAATCTAAATTTTAGGTTAAAAACGTCAAATTCAGAATAGCAAAATTGCCATTTTCACTAAACTAATATCTCAGTGCCATCTTAGTGCTGTCAAACTAAAATATAGTTAATTTGTGTCACTTTAGTCTATTTCAGAATGGGAAATAGTTGTTTGACAGGAATAAACTAAATTTTGGTGATTTTTAGTTTAGTTTAGAGGCATTTGTGACAAGAGAATCGGCACCAGTAGGGACTGGTTATCTCTTAGCTGCCTTAAATTAAAAGTTAAATTAAATATCATTTATTTCAGGCAATTATAAAACCTATAACATACAGACATATACTCTTGAACTAATACAAAAATTAATAGCTAAAAATATATACCTACTAAAAGTCTTTTACCTCTCTTGCAAGATGGACGACACGGTACACAGCTTTTACAATTTCATTCTTACTCAGGGTTACCCTTGTGTAGAATGACACTCTGAGCTTACTTAGCAGCGCGGAAAAGCCAGCAACGTTGCTCTCGGCGAACACGTCAGTCGCACTACACCGCCAGGGCAAGTTCATCATAGCCCAGTAAGTAAGCATTATTATATTGTACACGAAGAGTGTTATACGCACTCCTCGTGTACCGGTACCAAAGTAGGCTGGTGTATAACGACTGACAATAGGCTCTGAACAGCGTCACCTTCACTTGATTCGAGCAGTGATAAAAACGTCTAGCTAGCATATTGCTTCTACAAGCGATACTGCGTCTCTGTCGTTCCAAATCATTACCATCCGATAAGTTTTCTGTTACAATATGCCCGAGATATTTAAATTTTGTAACTATTTTTAAATTAGTTCCACCTAAATTAATAGGGAGTATTACTTTGGGGCCTTTCATATATTTAAAAATCATGACTTCCGTTTTGTTTACATTGTATGCCAGGTGGTGTTCTCACAGATGTCTATCAGTTTTCTGAGGCCGTTGACCGACGGACTGAACAGCACCATGTCATCTGCGTAGCTAAAGTTATTAACGCGAACACCGCTGACTTGGCATCCGATTCTGGTGCTGCTCAGCTCCTCGATCAATATTTATATTATTTTTCGGTTAATGTTGTTTGTTTAAATTGTTTTTGTTTTATATTTTTATTACAAACGCTTTTAACGTGCACATTTTTCTACATTGTTCTCACATGTATAATTTCAACACGAATGATGTAACCAATATTTTGTAACAATATTTGATTTAAAAGAGTGTCCGTGGAGTTTCTTGCCCGTTATTCTCCATAGGTACCTACTACGCTTTGGAATTAGCAACTAGCTTCATTTTTATGACCGACCGACCCCTTGACAATTCAAAAGTACCTGTAATTGGTTTATTTGAAATAAATGCTTTGAGTTTAAGTTGACATAATTATGTTGTACAGACGCCAGCACATCAAGCTACCCGAAACTGTCAAATTTTTCCAATTATCTTTAAACCTTACGCTGTAGCGATAAAGTTGAAAATCTATTAAAGAAATTTGACAGATTGTATTAGCTTGATGTGCTGGCGTCTGTACATAAACAAATTTTCTATTTTAGTATTTTGGTAATCATATGATAAATTTGTGGTATTTAGACAAAGAAATATGATTATGCAAGTTTTGACGTTGAGCGAGCACTGTGAGCGCGTTCACGAGCGTTCCGAATTGTTAACAGCTCTCAACTGTCATAATCGTGAGAACTACATCGGAACGCAAATTATTGGTCAGCGCTGCGCTGTGAGCGATTATGTTCTAATTCGGAATGCGGCCGTAGTTTTAACTGTCAAACTGTCAAAGGTGTCAGAGATGTGATGTGACAAAAGCTGAAAGTATTGGACCGCATTCCGAGTTACGCCAAAAGTGAAAATATCGCGAATCCGACCAAAGTCCAAAGTCACAATTATTACTCAATTACCCTTGTATTTTGTGACTATTAAATTTGGTTGGATTCGCGATATAATCACTTTTAACGTAAGTCGGAATGCGCCCTTGGTAAACTGGAAATTTATATTTTCATTTTCATCAAAAATTATCAAGAAAACTGCCGGTTTTGGTATATAATTCCGACGTACGACGATTGATGTAGTATCTATTTCCGACATAAAACTTTATCATTCATTAAATAATACGCGACATGACACCTTTATTATTTTCACTTCGGAGGGTGTTACTTGTATGTAGTGTGCCTAAAACAACGGCTTTACGGCATTCAAGCCATTTGTCGTCGTTTAAAGAGTCTTTGAATGCTGCAAAAAATGTGGTTATCATCTCTGGTGAAGACATAAGCGCTGAATCAGGACTCCCAGTATATGGCTCTAAAGGGCATTGGAGGAAGTACCAAGTATCCTCACTTGCAACTTCTGAGGCTTTCCTGACCTTTCCCAGTTTAATTTGGGAATTTTATCAGCATAGACGAACAATAGCAGCTCAGGCGCAGCCTAACAAGGTGAGGAAGATGTAAGTTTTAAAATCACTTATTTTCTGCTACGTTTTTTTTTATTTTATTATCTGAAGCCAGGTCTGTCCCGACACAAGTATTGGTTTAGCATAATGAGAAGTGCAAAGTTGTTCCAAATCATCATTTCTATTTATGTACCTGTTACTAACGAGACACAATAGAATTTTTATTGTTATCTAATTCTAAAGGTAAATGGACAGTTGAGCGGAGTACTCAACTGTCGATTTGCCGTATTAATAACTCATTCATCATTAGCCAAAATATGAGTACACATCTTTATACTTAGTTAGAGAGGCTTATGTAATTTGTAAAAAAGTTTTCTCATAATCCATCATTTTTGCCTTTTATTAAATTCATCATCTGCCTAGCGTTTTCCCAACTATGTTGGGGTTGGCTTCCAGTCTAACCGGATGCAGCTGAATACCAGTATTTTACATGGAGCGACTGCCTATCTGACCTCCACAACCTAGTGACTAGGTAACACGATACCCCTTGGTAAGACTGGTTGTCAGAATTTTTGGGCTTCTAACTACCCGTAACGACTGTCAAAGATCTACAAATGACAGCCGGGACCAATGGCTTAACGGCTTTGCCTTTTATTACATTAAATGGACTTATTTCAGGTTCATACAGCTATAGCACAATTTGAAGAAAAGTATGGAACAGACAAGTCAATCACTGTGATCACGCAGAGCATTGATGGGCTCCATATTAGGGCTGGCACCAAAAACCTAATAGAACTGCATGGCAGTCTGTTTAAAACTAGGTGCATCAAATGTAATGATGTTCTAGCAAACAATGATAGTCCAATATGCGAGGTATGTGACGAAATGATCTTGAATTTACAATGCTTCACAAGCAACTTTAACCTTTTAAATTTGGCTGCGAATAGAAATTATGCACTGAAACAGATTTGTATTCCAGGCATTAGCCAACAAAGGTTCTCCTGATCTCTGTGAGACTAATTCAGATATCCCTGAGAAGCTTCTACCACACTGCAATAAGTCCAGCTGTAATGGCCTACTCAGACCAGATATAGTCTGGTTTGGAGGATCCCTGGAGCCTTCTGTGGCTGAAAAAGCAGGTAAAGAGCAGAAATGTTCGATTGTAACAAAAATCATACTTATAATATAATAATAATAATTTTAATATTTGTCTAAGCGGCCTCTGCGAGTTGGCTTCGGCCCCTCGTACGCCTTCCAAAGGTCCGGGACCCCAGAGTCCCGAGAAATGTAAAACAACTAAAATTTTAATAATACTATTATAAAAAGGTAAAATTTGTAAGTTTGTATGTAAGGGGTAATCTCTGGAACTACCAGTTGGATTTGAAAAAATCTTTGCATTAAATAACCCAATTCTTGAGGAAGGTTATAGGCTATTTAACATCACGCTACGACCCTTAGGTGCCGAGCAATAAGAAAAAAGTCAGAAAGAACGCTCTGGCTTGATCTTCCTGCCTGAAAAATCTCAGAGATAGCACTTCTAGCACTGATTTAATATGATATTGATAATATAAACACACACTATAATTTACATAATATCACATCACAAGTATGTAATGAAAACAGACTTAGTTCTCTTGGGAGCATCACCTATAAACCACTTTCTCCCATAAAAGGCTTAAAGGATAGCACATTGTCTCGACGAAATATCGGATTCCAATTTTTTTCGGAGCTTTCTCCCACAGTTTTCCTCTTATAACATCTTTGGCAAATACATGGGGCCCCGTATTTTTGCAGTAAACAGCTGCGCAACTGGGCTCAATAATTAATTATGCGTAAAAGAACAAAAGAAGTCGCTTGTTTACAAAAAATGTATGGCTAGCTGTCAAATTATAAGATGCAGGAGATCAGCGCCATCTGCAGTAAGCAAGTGGCAGCTTTTATCCCCATTGAAGATTCGCTTTTGAAAAAAACCGACAATCCTAAAAATATAATTATTTCATATTTCATTTTTTTTATCTTCCCTAAACAAACTAAACAATACTTTATGTTTTATTTCAGAAGAAGCAATATCAACTTGTGAAGTATGTCTTATAGTTGGATCAGCTTCACTGATATTCCCTACGGCCATATATGCCTCTGAAGCTGTGAACAATGGGGCGATCATAGCAGAATTCAACGAAACTCCCAGTCCTGTGCTTAACTTCCACTACTTCTTTGGTGGCCCCTATAGCAGATCGGTATCTGAGGCTCTGAAACTTTAGAACTGACTGCTTGAATTTGGACACTCAGCTCGTTTATTGTGAATAACTTGACAAATTACAGAATTTTTAAGTGGAGACGCCAGCACATCAAGCTACCACAATCTGTCAAATTTATTTAATAGATTTTCAACTTTATTGCTGAAATATAAGGTTCAAAGTTGATTGGGAAAATTTGACAGTTTTGGGTAGCTTGATGAGCTGGCGTCTGTACCTAGGTGATTTTAGAAAATGTGTATATTACATTTTTATTAAAATGTTAACGAATATTCCTTTCTTTTTTTTATACCATGTTCAGTAATTTACTTTTCTTTTTTTTTTAATCCAGGTTTTCTCGTTTTTGAACGAACGAGTTTTCAATTTGACAGCAATTCGACATTGACACTTCCTAATTGTATTTACATTTTGATCTTCTTTTAGTTCGTATTATCAATAATTATGTGCATAAGTTTGATAAGGTCAATACGTAGAACAATTATAGTGATTTGTAGTTATCCTAAAATCATGACTTCGCGACAATCAAGTGACATGACAAAGTTTAGAGAAGCCTTAAAATTGGCCAAAGATGTTGTGATCTTATCTGGCGCCGGTATCAGCGCTGAATCCGGTATACCAACGTTTCGGGGTGCGGGAGGTTATTGGAGGAAGTACCAATCATCAACTCTAGCCACACCTGGAGCTTTTAGGACCAGCCCGAGCTTGGTTTGGGAGTTTTATCATTATAGACGAGAAGTTGCAGCTAAGGCACAGCCTAATGCCGTAAGTTCGTAAATGATTTATAAATAATCATAACCATCATTACCTTAATTTTCACTGCTGAACTAAGACTACTGTACTACAAAAAACCTTCAAGTGAAGAAGACTCCCTAACTAGACATTCTTAATTAATATCACTTGGCAGAAAGACCAGTCATCTGATCACAGTTTACTTGTCACTAGCGGGAAGGTAAACTATAATCAATGGATATGCTGCAGTCTATAGTTTTCAATTCCCTTAGTTACCTTTTAATACTTTCGTGTACCAGTGTCCACAAAAGTGTATGACAAACAACAAAATAATCAAAGAAAAATATTTACTTCCTACTACTCCCACTATTCTTCTTGGTAAATTACCACTCAGTGGATCCCAAATAGCAGGATATGACTATACAGCAGGCCCAGAAAGAGATGGCGAGATGAGCTGAACTCTAAAAAAAAAGTCAAATAATTTATTTCAATTAGGCACAAAAAGGCACTTTTGAACGTCAAAATGTATAAAAAATAGAATTGATTCTAGTCACCCCTTCCAAAAGGTAGTTTTCGTATGGAGAAGAATGGGCAAGAAACTCCTCCGTTACTCTTTTTAAATGTTTTACAATACTTTGTATACATTAATTATATCGCCTCTTCACTTCAATAATGTGATAAGTCCGACAATATCGACGGCTGAAAGGCTAATTAATCTAAGCGACATTTTGTAAAACTTGCAGGAGGACGGATCATAGTAATTTTTTTTTTTTTTAATTCATAAAAAACAACTATTTGACAGACTTTTATTTATTTAAATCAATCAATCAATCATAATAAGATCTTATAATGATTCAAAAGAAATAACTAATCCGTCCTCCTGCAAGTTTTACAAAATGTCGCTTAAATCAATTAACCTTTCAACCGTTGATATTATTGTCGGACTTACCACGATATTGTTGTTTCAATAACGTGAAAAATCTGACAATATTATTGTCGGACTTGTGACGTTATTGAAGTAAAGATACGATATGTGAAGACGATGCACCTGGAATAAGATTACTATACCACAATAGGTACAAATAATTAAAAATGAAGCAATGACAGAAAAAATAATTATGTGAGTAATGGATACATGATGTTCACATATTTACATACATATTTACAAGCATTGTAAAAATAGGTACCTATATGATATTCCTAAAAAAATTACAAGTAAAACTAATAAGTCAATGTGTGAGTTCAAGTAATCACAGAATGTAAAATAAATGTTTTAATAAGCAACCAGTTTGATTTTGTCTAGACTCTTATAGGATTGACCCGCAATCGCAGTAGACCAGGAAAAGTGGAAAAAGGGGAGGCCTTTGCCCTGCAGTAGGACAACACAGACTAATAATAATAAAATCCTAATTAAATTAAATCCTTTTTTTAATTTCAGGGCCACATGGCCATATCTCAGTATGAAGCAAAGTATGGAACAGATAAAAAAGTAACAGTGATCACACAGAATGTCGATGGTTTACATGTTAGAGCTGGAACTAAGAACTTGATTGAACTCCATGGGAATCTGTACAAAACTAGGTGCACTAAATGTAAAGAAGTCTTGGTCAACAATGATAGTCCTATTTGTGAGGTAAGTAAACTGTAAAATCAGCAAAATGTTTCTCCATTATTTTAATTTATTTTACTTATTTGTTTCGCTCGTGGCTCAGTAATAACAGCTGCAGGGGTCGATCCATCAGGTTAAGCTACGCTTGCTGGGGTTGGTCCGTGGATAAGTGACTATCTTTACATACTGAGACTCCTCCGTGCTTCGGAAAACACGTTAAACCAGTTTCTGGGTTATGTAGGTCAGATAAGCAGTCGCTCCATGTAAAATACTGGTAAGTATTCAGCTGTAAGTATCCAGTAGACTGAAAGCTGACTTCAACATAGTTGGGAAAAGGCTAGGTAGATTGATTGATTATTTATTTATTTATTCATCATCTGCCTAGCCTTTTCCCAACTATGTTGGGGTCGGCTTCCAGTCTAACCGGATGCAGCTGAATACCAGTATTTTACATGGAGCGACTGCCTATATTTATTTATTTATTAAGCAAGGCAAACCAACAACATATTTACAAGGATAATAACTGTAGATCGGATAATCACATGCATATTTACCTAAAGTTGAGATGTTAACTATTATGGAATGCACTTTTGTAACGAAAAAATCCCGCGATTCCGGGATTGACGAATTTACCTACTGTTCTGATTATATTACTAAATCTGTGTTCGCGATTTAGTTGCCAAACATGTAAATAAACAAGAGTTTTAAGAAAAACAACTGTAATGCCTATAGATAAGGTTCAGTTTGCGCCACAACTTCATATTTTTTATGACTTTTTCAACAGTATTAGTCTAAAATCAACTTTATTTACACTTTATAAAGTTGTTGTTTGTTTAAGTGGAAATAACATCAATTGGAAACAAGGATTTGAATAGACCTTAGGTACAGACAGCTGCAGAGAAATCTCACCCTTAACAATGTAAAAATACATTGCTAGGGGGTGAGATTTCTCTGCAGTTGATTGTATGTTCAGGTGTTGGCTAAAAATAATGTGGTATGTACTTTTGTATCGATCTTAAAAGTCCCTCGATTCTAGAATAGAATTTTGAGTTTAAAGAATCAAATGTATATCTACCTACCTACCTAATGTTTCAAAGTAGGTAGGTAGCTACCAAACTGGCATAGCAATAAGCAAACCATCCTGACAATGTTACACTCGGTTGCAGAACAGGTCATTAAGTTTTAAAGGGGACTATAGTTAAACTAACATTTTCATTAAGTTGTTGCACAAAACAAAGATAACTGTACTTTTAACTAGTAATTAATATTTACTTAATGAAGCGTCAAAATGTGTCATTAAAGAATTTACGTTGCATAAAACGTCATTAAGGCCTAATGGAACTTTAATGTTAACTGAATGAGTGTCAAAATTGAATAGTTCACCTCACCAACCACTTATTAAACGTCCAGTAAATTGTTGTTTGCAATAAATTGTGCATTATCCATACTATAATTATTACATTCGCTGTAATTTACTTAAAAATTTCCAGGTAAGTATATTAAAGTGCCATTATCTATAATATAATTGCTTGTTTGTACTTGAACAATTTTTATAACCTATTTTCCTTGCAGGGTGTCAATTTCAAGTTTAATTGTCGGATCCAGAAATGGATATTCTGCACCGCTTTATCCTTGACAGGGTGAATTTATTTGATAAACATAATGGAGAAGATTATCGAATAAGATAAGGTCTTCAAAGAACGCAGTACTGCAAATATCTACTTAATTTAATTGAGAGGTCTAGCTTCTAGAACCTACGACACAGAGGAATAAATCCATCGATGGCATGATACAATTATTAATATGCTTTCAGGTTTTACGCAACGGGCTCATTTCAGCAGATGATGGGGGATAGGTATAGCCAACATTCATAAATCCTCAATTTGCCGCATAATTCAAAAAGTTACACATGCAATAGCTAAGTTACTTTTATAAGTATGCCAGTCAGGGATGAGTTAAGAACAGTGGCACAAGATTTTGATGAAATAGCTGGTTTTCCACATGTAGCCGGTGCCTTGGATTGCACACATGTCAAAATTATAAGTACTTAGAAAGGGGCACTTCTCAAGAGATTTATAGATGGTGTGTGATTCCCAACTTATAATAAGGGATATTATTTTGGCTGGGTTCAGTACCTACACGATGTTCAACAATTCACATTTATGTGCAGATCTGGAGATGGGTCAGTAAAATTATCATCATTTATTAGGCGATAGTGGGTATTACTGCAAGGAATATTTACTTATGCCTTTTCTCACTTGCTGAAGAGGCATAGTCATATATTATATTAACTCGAAACACAGTCGAAAGATATTTTGGAGTGTGGAAAAGGCGAAGCCTTTGCTTACAAAAAGGGATGACGTTGAAAAAACGTCAATTATTGTAAAAGAGGTTGTGGCTACTGCTGCAGGTACTACATAATATGTGTATAGAACTGGATGAGGTAGAACCTCTTAACGATGTAGACTTTGAAGATGAGGAAGTTCTTCTACCTTCGCAGGATGGATCACAATATGATTCATCTGTAAGAACTACAATTGTTAATGCAGTATTTTCTTATTCACAAAATAAATAAAACAACTGTATATGTTTGGCTGTATTATTACATAAAAATTAAGTAGATACTTAAATTTAAAAGTACTTACTACAGAATAGCAATACTATTAATTTTACTTAATTTTAGTTTTAAAATTTGCATCTTTAAATTGTGCTGCTGCTTTTGTTGCAATATCTCTTGCATTAGCCTTTTCTTTTCTAAATAAGCCACTTGACACTTTCTCTTAAAATAAATTCTTTTGAAGGATTCTGCAGACAGATATTTTTTATTATTTTTTATATGATGCACATCTGAAACAAAAATATTTTTAAATCACTGACCATAATATAATTAAACTATAAACATCCACTACTAATATAGAAGCAATGACACAGTCTTCAGTGCACTATTAGACTATATCAGTCCAGATAAACGTCTCCCAAGGGGAAAGGATAGTGTAACTTAGTGCATAACTTTGAAAGTATAATAGCACTATTTCAGCACTTTTTAGGTATAGTTGTAGTAAGTAACGTGAAGGATTTACTTAAGTCTCCACTAATTGTCTCAACACCCATGAGAGATAGGGTGGTCCAGGTCCTATTCTTAGCCGAGAACCAAACATCACATGTTGTGCCACGCTTAAGTTGGAACTATTATAGTTGGAACTTTCATAAGGTACCTCTTTTGGCTCTAGTCTTCGACTTTTTATTATTATTATCTTGTCTATCCTCCTGTACTTCTATTTCCTCTATGACTATAGGCTTCTCAGAACTTTCCTCCTCGCCAAAAACAATTTCATTTTGAAAGGTGTGTAGGTTGTCGATATCTATGAAAAAGCTATACAAGTTAATACCATATAATGTCTTCGCGATTGAACAGTATTTTTATCATGTGTAAATAAAAAATTGATTCAAATAAATACTACTGAATTGAAGTAATTACCTCTAAAGTAAGCTGCCCCGCTATCAAACGGATTTCGTAGTGGTTTGATTTGATCCTTAATAATACTCAAAATTTTGTCATCATCATCTGTAGTTTTTGTTTGGTAAGATCCTCCTCCTGTTTTATGGATTTGTCTCTGAAATATTAATAATTGTAGTACTTTTTTAAACTCTCGTAGACGGAGTGGCATTGGGAAAGAAAGATTAGAGAATATTGGGGAGGCCTTTGCTCAAAGGCACACAGAAAAATTATGTAAACATATCTGATTATAATTTTTGTAGAGCTTTTATTTTTATATTATTCGGGAGATGTAAAACATGATTGTACCTGACCGACTGCCTCGTTGGTCTAGTGGGCGCAAGCGCTACTGCTGAGCATGAGGTCCTGGGTTCGATTCTCAGGTTGGGCAAAGTGTTATTGGGTTGTTCTATATGGAATTTCTGAGTAGCAGCCTGGACTCTGGGTTTGTGCCCGGTTGATGGCAGTAGGCTCGCCCCCTATTACATGGGACTTAAACATAACTGGCGAAACGTGGGTGTACTTTATGTACACCTCTGCCCAACCCTTTAGGGAAACGAAGTGTAATGTTATATAACATATGACATTTGGATAGGTAGTGATAAAAATTTTGAACCAATTTTATTTACTATATGGGCTTGCTTGACTGCTACCTCACCTCATGTTAAGTGATTGTGCGGTCGACGATTGTACATGCGTGTCCAGCAAACACCTATTCACTCGTGTCTTGAAGACACCGGAATCATAATTTTGTTCAATACTCACATTACTCTCTGCCATTTTTTTACGTGTTTTTTGCTTCCAATTATCATAAAGCATTTTAAGCTGCTCAACACTGCGATGCCCTGATGAGGCACAACTATTAAATTTATTGGTTATTTTTAGCCATCCTTCTTTTTTCCTTGCCAGGAACATTCCACTTGTTCTTTTGTCTTCAATTATATGTTTGTATCTGAAGGAGATGCAATAAAAATTATCAAGTGCCCGCGGCTTCGCACGCCTGGATGTCGGAATATATCCCAAGGGATCGTACTACTGGGATTAAAAGGAAGCGAAGCGATGATCACATACTTAATAGCCGAGAAAAAAGTCATTGACTCTTGTCCTAGCGCTGCGCCCGCGCCGCTGTCAACCATAATACTTTATTACGCGTAATTTTGAATCTCTGATATCTTCTAAAGTATTCATTTAAATGATATGAAAATGCCCAATTTAAATAACATATTTTATTGGATAAGAATTAAGTAATACATATAATGCCGGTTAAAATAGCTTCGGAAATAATCATGAATTTTCTATCAAATTCTTAAAGATAACAATAGTTACTGTGTGATATCCTTAGAAGATAGACATTTTTGCGGCCTTTTTCGTTTAACTTTTTTAGATGTACAATCCTGTAGAACATTAATGTTATGTATCTGTTACGGTTTACGCGGCGCACACTTGTAAAGCTCCTAGTCGGCATGATTTTTTTTTCGACATCTTCAACAATCATCATCATATTTATGCCAATTTACACAAATCCATAATGATTTATACACTTCACTCCGTCTATTGGTAAAAACCGTACTATGAAAATCCGTTCGGTAGTTTTTGAGTTTATCGCGTTCAGACAGACAGACAGATGAGGCGCGCGGCGCGGAGACTTTGTTTTATAATAATAATATGTAAGGATAACTTATAAAAAGCACAGGGTATGACAGTGAAACACAGGACTGAAAGCAAACAAGATTCGGTCCACAGGTCCACTGTACCTACAATAATTTCCGTTAGGCCTCAGTACGTACCTAAAAAATTTTAAACACTTTCAGACAGACATCCAGCAGATAATAATAACAGTCCATCGTCTGCTCAGGGCCTTATTAAACTAGTAAAATGCAGCAAGTTATGTCGGCATTGTTGTCAACAGAATGAATAATAAATGATAACATTGCGCGCTAAGTCGTAAAGTAAAACTAAACGTAAAAATACTCACTCTGACACAAGGTCTGCAAGTAATGATTTTTCCTCCGGAGTGTAATTTGCGCCACGTTCCCTCTTTTTTCTCGATTGCTCCATTATTTCAGCTAAATACTAAAACTTCAACTGTTGATAAATTTCGATATCAAAAATCGCGAGAGTGTGGGTCAATAAACCACAGTGAAAAAGTGACAAGTGACATTAAACCACAGAGTCCACAGACAGTTTGATTAAGTACTCTAAGCTGAAATGGTTTTGTGCAACGCTCATAATAGATAAATTAATGATTTCATTAGCTTTAATGCAGCTTTATGTAACGGAGAGATAATGAAAAGCTTTGCACACCCGTTGCACAAAGAAAAACATTAATGCCCCATTAAGTAATGGAACATTAACGCTAATGATTTCATTAATTAATGATGTTGCACAAAACAACATTTATTAAGTACGCTAATGTTCCATTATTTAAAATTAGTTAATTTAATACTCTGGCCTGTAAACAATGTTGCTAGTAGAATTGAGTGAAAAGAATGAACATGTGTGAAGATTTCTATCATGTTTGAGTTTGACAATTTTGACATTTCATTGTTTGTTGGTTATACCCCCAGAGTGTTTTGTAATAATATACTCAAGACTTTTAGTGGAGCGCCTGAGGGTTTTGACCTCGGACTTTTTTTAAAGGTGAATGATTTTTTAAGATCGAGGTGGGATTTTGTTTTTATACCTAAGTACAGACGCCAGCACATCAAGCTACCCGAAACTGTCAAATTTTCCCAATCAACTTTGAACCTTAATCTTCAGCGATAAAGTTGAAAATCTATTAAATAAATTTGACAGATTGTAGTAGCTTGATGTGCTGGCGTCTGTACTATAAAAAATTGCAATGTTTACCAATTTTTTTTATTGTACTTTTGATTTTATCATTGAAAATGCTTCTTCGAAGAAGCATTTTCAATGATAAAAATCATTGTGTGCGATTGCCAAGTCATTCTATTTATCAAAGAAATAAAGATGACAAATAGATAGGTAAGTACGGAATAAAATTAACAAATTTGGTTTTACATTAAATCTCACTTCTTTTTAGATAGAACTGCGTTGTGAGACTTTTTTTTTTACATGTTTTGGTTTTGATGGGATAGACTTTATTCAAGAGTTTAGAGTGAGTCATTTATTAACTTCCACTGTCTCCTAACATTAAGTATGTAATTTCTTTATGCACCCTTTTCAAAATCAGAACACTAATGCGAGTTGTTAAAAATCGTACAATCATACATCGGCCAACGTGCGACGATGTCCCTGATTTTTAGCTTCGCATCACACATCACCCTGGACATTTATTGAAAAATATCCCTTTCTGCATCGGAACATTTCTGCAAGGAAGCTGCCTCTGCTTATAATTTTGAGGTGTGTGTGTGCAATCTAGGGCTCCCACTACACATGGAAATCCTGCTATTTCGTAAAAATCTGCAACCTTCTGAATTCTTTTATCCTCTGGCATTCGAAATTCGAAAAAAGACAGGTTCTATTGTAGCAAGCTTCAGAGTTACCTTCTATTCGACAAATCGTCGATTTGTACACATTGGTCAAATTACCAAATAACTGCTGAAAAGATCCTGTGGGAAAAATCTCAGGCAAATCAGTAGGGTTTTGCCATCGATAGCCTTATTTCTATGAATAATTGACTCCAAATCAAGTTGGTCACATAATTGAATAGCTGATTCATTTGAAACTCTGCAACGGAGACGAAAATCTTCTTCATCGTATTTTGAGAATATAATTATCTTCTGTGTTTGGGATATGACGGGGAACATAATTAATGATTAATTTAACAGGACTAAACTAAAATTTATCCTCTGTCCTTTTCTTAATGAAATAGAAAGAAAAAGATGCACTGAACTTAAATTTAATTTAGTTTGTGAACAAGGGAATCGGCACCATTTATTGGCAAAATTACGAAAGTGGTACTTTCGTAACTTGACCGAAGTTTCAATTGGATATTCTTATTTTGTTAGTATTAGTAACGAAAGTAGTACCACTTTCGTAAGTTTAGCGGGTTATGAATAAATACTTATCTAACCAAATGTAACGCGGAAAATTTATAGCTGTTACAAAAAAAAAAAGTTATCATTGATGTTTGCTTTCAAAACTCTCCTCTGTAAAATGCATTTTCTGCAGATTCGCAAATTTGGCGTAGAGGTGACGATTTAATAACCACAAACTGCATTATTAATGTTGGGCTGATGGACGTTTGTTGACCCATTAAAATTTAACGCCTGAACTGTCAATTTAAAGGTCCTTTAAGAACTAATGACGATTTGTGCAATAAAAATTTGACAGATTGCCTCGTTTGACACTTCCATTATTCTATTCATCATCATCTGCCTAGCCTTTTCCCAACCATCTTGAGGTCGGCTTCCAGTCTAACCGGATGCAGCTGAATATCAGTATTTTACATGGAGCGACTGCCTATCTGACCTCCACAACCTAGTAACTAGGTAACACGATACCCCTTGGTAAGACTGGTTGTCAGACTTTTTGGGCTTCTAACTACCCGTAACGACTGTCAAAGATCTACAAATGACAGCCGGGACCAACGGCTTAACGTGCTTTCCGAGGCACGGAGGGGTCTTGGTATGTAAAGATGGTCACCCATCCACAGACCAACCGCGGCAAGCGTAGCTTAACCTGATCGATCGACCCGCGCAGCTGTTGTAACTTAGCCACAAGCCCATCTTAGCCATTATTCTATTACATCTCATTAAATAATTATGCAAGTAATCACAAATCTTCAATACTGTGTTACAAATATCTACATCACATAAAACAAACTACCACTAGATAAATGCACAACATCTACTTAAGTTATTAAATCATAACAATATTAGCAATAATATTAAATTGTTTAGGTATATTTATCATAAAATTACCACATTTTATTACTTACTAGCTGCGCCCCGCGGTTTCACCCGCATAAGTCTCGAGCCCGTGGAAATATCGAGATAAAAAGTATCCTATGTGTTATTCTAGGTTATAAATTATATACCTATGTAAATTATGTATGTAAATAAATTTCATCCAAATCCGTTCAGCCATTTGAGCGTGAAGAAGAGACAAACATACATACACACTCACAAACTTTCGCCTTTATAATATTAGTAGGATTAGATCGAAGACCATATTGTAAAAAAACACTGAATAGATGTGAAAGGTGATGGCTAGAAAGTTGGTGACCATTGAGATGACCGCTGATAGAGATTTATAGAAGGAAGAAGGGCCTACTCTGTAGTGACCTCAAACAAATTGTAATAAGGGAAGGGGAAAAGATTGCATATCATTAATAAACATGGAATTAAAAATGACCAACAATTTTACATACTTACTTATTTTTTAAGAGTAGGTACCTAATAATAATTTTATTTAATCATTAAAGGAACAAGACTCATAGTGTTAGTAACTTACAAAATACGTTAGTAAAACATTAACACAGAAACAATTTGTGACATCACTGCTACAAGGTGACAGGCCTAGGCCCAGCCGATAGCTTGCAGCAGTGGTTCACAAACGCAAAATCTAGCCTGCTTGCTACCATAGACAGGATGCTGTTGGTGCTGCCCCGCACCCTACTAACCAGGGATGCGCACCGCTTCTGCATCACAGTGTAGAAGCAGTCAACGCGTGCTTCAGCAAACATCCCTGATGCACTGCAGTATCGAGGCAACCCCATCAGCACCCTGAATGCCTTGTTGTATTGAACGTGAAAGGCGCCGTATGATTTCTGGAGTATAATGAGCCCGCAGACTGCAACTAATAACTGTGTATTTAAATCATTGTTTCCAATTGATGTTATTTCCACTTCAACAATTATCTTCATTAGACTAGTGTACTCGTAAATTAAGTTGATTTTAGAATGAATAGTACTATTCATAAAGTCAAAAAAGAAAATATTGCAGTTGTAGCACAAACTGAACTTTATGTTTAGGTTTTAAAGTTAGTTTTCCAAAAACACATTTATTTGTCTACATGTTTGGAAACTAAATTGCGAATGGCTGGGTAGTTTTACCAGGTCTTATATTTTATGTTCCAGGCTTTAGCAGGCAGAGGTGCTCCAGAAGAAAATGTGTCTGGTTCTGATATCCCAGTGAAGTCACTGCCACACTGTAAGAAGTCTGACTGTGGTGGTCTACTGAGACCACATATAGTTTGGTTTGGAGAGAATCTGGATGCTGTTGTCTTGGAAAAAGCTCGTACGTTATATAATACGTGTGAAACTTGATGCAAAATAAAAAATCAAATTGTTCTTTTTCCTCCTATAGTGCTAAAAACCAAATAAAAATGAAGAAATAAATTCTTCTAGGTTGGATATTAAGTTCCATTAGCTTATTAGCTATGTTGTTCTTCAATGAGAAAACTGAAATAAAAACACCATATTGTTGAGTGTGCACACCTTAAATAGTTATAACTGTGCGTTAGACATTCTCATTCGCTGGTGAAACATTCTCAACAAAACATGTTGAAATCTCTTTTCTGTCAATGTTTTGTTGTGAATGTTTCGCCAGTGCAAACACAAAGTCAAGTCATAGAGTAAACACTATGGTTTTTGTCTAGCGATACTTTGTTGTCTATGCCCTTCTGAAATAAATGTTGTACCGAGCACACCCCTTTAATTTAACACATATTATGATAAAGGGCTTGCTACACGGCTGCCAACCGCGTCCCAACAGAGGTGACCTTGGTGGTTTACGACCAAATTTCAAACAGCTCCTGCCTGTCGCTCAATAAGGTCACCTCTGCTGGGGACGCGGTTGGCAGCCATGAGCAGGCCCCGGCAAACTCATTACTGGTTTAATTTAAAAATATATTCTATTCCAGAAGCAGCAATGGACACGTGTGACATATGCCTAGTAGTGGGAACATCGTCGGTCGTGTATCCGGCGGCCATGTTTGCGCCACAAGCGGCGGAAAGAGGGGCGATCGTAGCCGAGTTTAACATAGAACCTACGCCCGCTACATCGAACTTTCACTATTACTTTGAAGGACATTGCGGCACTACTCTACCAGTAGCTTTGGCTGATTAGAATTGGCTTTCCACAGGTTGTACAAGTCAGGGATATGTCTACCCTACGTCCTGGATTTTCAACTCTCTGTGTTGAGCCGAGCGTTGAGAATCCAACAGAGTGCATCCCAGTGCGACAAAAAGTACACTTTTGGATTTTCAACTCTCGGCGCTAAGCAGTGCGTTGAAAATCCTGTGCGCGATAAAATCTCCGTGTAAAAACATCGCCCGTGGGTTCTATCAAAGAATGATAATTGTAATTAAAAAATACGGACAGTAAAAGTTTGTCTTCAAAAACATTCTGAATATTTGATTGGTGCTCTACGCCTTACAGAATGTCTGCGATAGTGGATTTTGTATAGCAGCTTATTAAATATACGATTAGGATATTAGATATTATGTAAGAATAAAGTCTTGTCTGTTATGTAAATAATGAGAATATAGGATAGGTGAGAGAAACGGCAATGTAAATATAAAAATAATAATTTATTTATCACAATTTGTTTAACAATAAATAGCTTTATTTTAAAGGTTTGCTTGTTATTTTTCTTTATGTCTCGCAAAAAACTTAGCTACATTTCCAATCGTCATTCCGAAATTGCAATTTGGTATCAGCGATTTCTGTAACAAGAAACAAGAATTGTTAAATAATTCAAGTAGTGCAATATGAAGCACCTATTTCTTATTTTTTTAAAGTGAAAACTTCTTTAGGCGCGTTTGGCATTTTTGAGATGGGAAAAAACAATTTAACTCACGACACCGTTACCGACACCTCATTTTTGTAAACACGATTGTGCTCTTTATTTATGCGGCTTTTATTACGTTACGAATCAATGTTCTATGCAAGTATTTTTACTTTAAAGGTTTTGGAAGTATTTTTTTTAAATTGTTCAAGTTTTCACTTCTGTCGGCACTCCCGGAGTGCCAGATTTTTTTTTTGATACGTCATCATCTGCCTAGCCTTTTCCCAACTATGTTGGGTCGGCTTCCAGTCTAACCGGATGCAGTTAACCAGTATTTTACATGCAGCGACTGCCCATCTGACCCCCACAACCCAATTACTGGATAACAGGACAGGGCTTCTGACTAGACGCCCGTAGCGTCGAAGATCTGTGAATGACAGCCGGGACCAACAGCTTAACGTGCTTTGCGAGGCACGGAGGGGTCTCGTCGATATGTAATGGATGGTCACACATTATTATTTAGCGACGAGCCCCTGAATATTATAATTACATGTTTAATAATAAAAACTGCCTAGCCTTTTCCGAACTATGTTGGGGTCGGCTTCCAGTCTAACCGGATGCAGGTAAATACCAGTATTTTACATGGAGCAACTGCCTATCTGACCTCCACAACCCAGTAACTGGGAATAAGACACCCCTTGGTAAGACTGGTTGTCAGACTTTTGGACTTCTGACGACCCATAACGACTGTCAAAGATCCGCGAAAGACAGCCGGGACCAACGGCTTAACGTGCTTTCCGAGGCACGGAGGAATCTCGGTATGTAAACATGGTTACCCATCCACGGACCAACCCCGCCAAGCGTAGCTTAACCTGATGGATCTACCGGTGCGGCTGTTTAATAAAATACAATAATAAAAAGCTGCACCCCGCGGTTTCACCCGCACAAGTCTCGATCTTGTGAGAATATCGCGATAAAACGTCTACCAAACGTGCCAAATTTTATCCAAGTCCGTTCAGCCGTTTTAGCGTGAAAGCGTAACATACAAACACAAAAAATCCAATTTTTTCTCTTTAAAATATTAGTTTAGATAGTTACCTGTACAAATGAAGGCAAAGCAGACATGGTTTGAGGTCTTGAGTATCTTTCATCTACTAATAACACGCAAGCGTAATCGTTGGCATGTCGTACTGCCCTGCCTGTAACAATGTTTTCAAGTTTATAATACTTTTCTTCATTAAATAAGTAAATAATGTACTCCAGTTTTCCTGCTGCACGCGTAGCATGACCACCGTAGAAACGAGTCGACGGAAGAATAGACAAAATGACAGATTGTGATTGTTTATCTGTCATTTTGTCTACTCTTCCGTCGACAAAACTCGTTTCTACGGTGGTCATGCTACGCGTGCTGGTGTCTCAAAAGGCAACTCAAACTCAACAGCGACCAAGAATGAGCGTAGAGCAGTTTTTATGCCATTGAATAATGAACTTTATTTTTAGTGAAATAAAGTACAAAGTTGTACGAACTTCGAGACACAACAAACTCCAGCACGCGCAAATTTGTTTGCACTTTAAGGTACTAATAATAGGGTTTATTATTCAATGGTCTACTATTATGTAATAGGTTTTGATGATCGCAAGTCATTGCAAGTCTTTGATACAAGTTTTCAAGCCTACGTACCTATCAAGAAATGAATGGTAATCAATACTCACCAATACATTGATTCACAGCTTTCATACAAAGGTTCTCATAATAAATGTTGCCGGCACTACCGCCAGCAGTTTTGTTCAAATATTTCATCTTTTCCTGCAACTCAGGCGACTTTACATTCGGGTAAGGCATGCCGACAACCATTACACATCTTCCTAGGTCGTCACTGAAAGATGATACAATTTTTTTAAACTTGTTAGAGCTCTCTTAATTTAGTCAATAGAATTGCTTCCTCCGTGCCTCGGAAAGCACGTTCAAGCCATTGGTCCTGAATGTCATTTGTAGATCTTGTAATTGTCGTTACGTTCAGTCAGAAGCCCAAAAGTCTGATAACCAGTATTTCCAAGTGGTATCAATGTTACCCAGTAATTGGGTTGTGGAGGTCAGATAGGCAGTTGCTTTATGTAAAATACTTGTATTCAGCTGCATCCGGTTAGACTGGAAGCCGACCCCAATATAGTTGGGAAAAGGCTTTCAGCATTATCAAAGTTTTATGCATTATTAGTAGTACATACTATTGTGTAAATCTAGTTTATATGTATGCTTCCAGTTCATGGTTCAACATATTGGTGGTAAGATTAAACTATTGTAAACAGTCTATTCAACAAATCATTGTTTCATAATCAAATGTCAACCTAATACTAATGTGAATTAGATTCATTTTAGAAGGGCTAGTACTATTGAAAAATGTCATAAAATTTATTAAATTTGTAACACAAACGGTACACATATATGTTTATATTTTTGGAAACAAAATTTCGCAGAATAGGTCTTGCGTTCTGCCGCTGAACCATTGGAACAGGAACCTCTAGAGGCATGAGGAATAGGGTGTAAAGTTCACTCATCCTCTATAGAAAAGGGAGGATCCTCCGACCAGACGGATGTCGTGTCTGGCGGGCAACTGCCCAACGGACTAAGTCGGATAGTCTTATATATGTCGTTCTCGCGGTACTCTAATTGCGCGATGTATGATTTGTGTGACGTCATGTCTTTTTGATGCGTAGTTCGTATATGGCGGTGTAACCGCTACAAACCTACTAATGATAGTAGTAATATTACCTGAAGTTCAATCCTTCACTAAGTTTCCCACCGACTACACTCAACAACAGAGCTCCTGTGTGTTCGCCATCTTTACTCTTAATTGCTGAAGCGAACTTATTTAATACCTGAAATAGGACAACGATTACAAAACACTTGAATTACAATAAATTCAAGCTTTATAGCCATCCCGCGAACACTGGCAAAGCGCCGCGCAACGCAATTATGATTGCCAATAAAATATAAACATTACATACGTTGAAATAAAGACGAAAGTCTCCCAGAAAAAATATATACAAGTTTGGAAAAAGCATCGTATATGTATAACTTAAAATAGTTTGATTAAAAGGTCACACATTTCCCCTTTACGATACCAAATATCAACGTAATGAGAAAGACACAAGATTAAAAATCCAACAACTTACCTGATCAACATCAGATGCAGATTTAGGCTCACGGAATATGATTTTCTTCTTAGTGATGGCCTCAATAACTTTATTATTCTTCAGGTGGTCGTATACAGTTTGCTCGTACGAGTATGAGGGTAGGAAGCATACGACACCGCCTGGTACTATGCTGCAGATATTTCTTAGAATACGGCCTACTTCACTTAGCTGTAATAATAAGATTGCACTGTAGTACCGTACTGCAAGACAAAAATCTCCCCAAAATACACACTTAAGGGCCTGTGCGCATCGCGTTTCTTAAACGCGCCGTCGACGCGCGTTTTAGAAACAGAGCAGTACAGGCTGCGTCTGACTCGCGTGCGTATCGCGTCTGTATCGCTACAGACGCGCGTCGACAGCGCGTTTAAAAAACGTGGTGTGCATAGGCTCTAAATGTCCTGCCTTTCCTCCCTCGGCAGAATAACTGCAAAGGAGTTCGAGCTCTGAGCGCCGAGTAAAATGGATGTTTAACTTTCGGGCGGACGGACAGACAGACGGACCGACGGACAGACAGACAGACGGACTGACGGATAGACAGACGGACCGACGGACATACAGACCGACCGACGGACATGACGAAATTATAAGGGTTCCGTTTTTGCCATTACACTACGGAACAATTTACTTTAAAGAGGATAAAAATATATACACTGAATAAACTGCTTAAACTAACAAAGTATTAAAATTAAAATATAATAACCTAATCTAAATAAAACTATCAACAAACTAAAATATGGAGCTGGATTTCCAAATCTCTTTGGATGCAGCGAGCGACTCATGGAATTACGTCAAACTTTACTTAGGTCAATTCTAGTCGCACGCAGTGCCTTGTGGGGGCTAGAATAAATAAGAGAGTTCGATAATAATGGACAACATTATCAAACTTTGAACTTTTGTTTGTTGAATACGAGGCTTTTCTTTTTTCTATAATATTACAGCGATACTGGTTATAAATACTGTGTTATTCGAAAAATACTGGTTTGAAATCGTGGCTCGTGGTTACGACCACGAGCCACGATTTCGAACCAGTATTTTTGAAGTGAAAAAAAACTTCTTTAGGCGCGTTGGGCATTTTTGAGATGGGACTAAACCATTGATTTCGCGACACTGTGACGACACCAGCTTTTGACCATTAAAAAAACATCAACGCGTTGATTACCGCGGTGCCAATTTTTTTCAAGTTTTCACTTCTGTCGGCACTCCCGGAGTGCCACTGTTTTTTTCATAGCCGAAATTATATTTATTTTAATATAACTTACTAATTCATTAGACATCCGATGTTCATACGAGAAGTTCAGAGTAACGCTGGAGGGTCCCCTCGACATACACACCCCTAGCACATTGTCTGAAGGCACCACATGTTCACATCTTACTACGTTCACTACGTCATCGTTTGTTGAGTTACTTGTTAATAAGGCTTGGAATTCTGCTATAGGTTCCATTGTTCCTCCTGCTACTATCACCTGAAATACAAAAATTGTTATTGATGAACAAGTTTTAATTCTTAATTGTTGCTGATGACAAGTTTTAATACTAAAAATAAATTGTGGATAGACAAGTATAAACACTTGATTGCTGTTGATAGGCTAGTTTTAACAATTATATCGTTGTTCATGGGCTAGTTTTAACACTTAATTGTTGTTGATGGACAAATATTAACACTTGATTGCTGTTGATGGGCTAGTTTTAACACTTAATCGTTGTTGATGGGATAGTTTTAACACTTAATCGTTGTTGATGGCCTAGTTTTAACACTTAATCGTTGTTGATGGACAAGCATTAACACTTGATTGCTGTTGATGGGCTAGTTTTAACACTTAATCGTTGTTGATGGGCTAGTTTCTAACACTTAATCGTTGTTGATGGACAAGTATTAACACTTTATTGCTGTTGGTGGGCTAGTTTTAACACTTAATCGTTGTTGATGGACAAGCATTAACACTTGATTGCTGTTGATGGACAAGTACTAACACTTGATTGCTGTTGATGGGCTAGTTTTAACATTTGTTGTTGTTGATGGACAAGTACTAACACTTGATTGCTGTTGATGGGCTAGTTTTAACATTTGTTGTTGTTGATGGACAAGTACTAACACTTGATTGCTGTTGATGGGCTAGTTTTAACATTTGTTGTTGTGGATGGCCAAGCAATTGTGTACAGACAAGTACTAACACGTGATTGCTGTCGATCTACAAGTTTTAATATTGAGCAACTTTAGATGGACATGTGAAAACACTTAATATCACTAAATTTTTGTGAATGGACATACATAAATAAGACATCATAGAATTGTCAAAAAGTACATTTTAGGAGGAAATAAAAGTGAAGTTATTACGTGGCTTGCTATTTCTGACGTTTTGGAACGAAACAATTTTAAATACGATTTCGTTCACTGCATGTGCATACTTAGCATTTTTGACAATTAAAAAAGAATCTAGTAATAAAGTCTATGCTTACTGATCGACACTGCTTCACGACCTCACTAAAATGCTCGGCCGGGTTTAGTAACAAATACTTGAGTAGTCCAGTTTGGTCCCTCTGCGCTAATACTCGGCCATTCTCACTGCGATTGCAGAGCATTTCTAAAAAATCTAGAACTGCATACAATCCACTGCCTGCTGATATTTCTGTTGGTACCTGAAATATTTAAAAAAATCATCTTTTAAATATAAAAGATAATTGAACAAATACGAGTAATCTAAGTAATCCACTAATGAACTATTAGATGCACCTCTGCCTAACCCTTCGGGGATTACGTTCTTATATTTTGTTATGTTAATCTAAGTAAATCGTGTAGCAATTAAAATGTTGACGAAAAGAAGTTAACTTTGAATTAGTTATATACTCGATTTTAATTGGCTGGGAAATTATCAAATAACTTCTCCAGCTCTGGGCGGACCAGGAGAGCGTGTCAGACTCTTACTGACTAAAACCCACCCGTGTTCCTTCGGTTGCCTGTATGTTGCCAGGGTCCACGGTATCCCTTTCGGGCTTTCTCGCGACCCCGACAGGCATCGGCCCTAGCGGACCTCATCAGTTCTGCTGACATCTCTTTGAGGCGCGCGCGGAACACAACGCGCCGTCGACCCGGACTTGGTCCTTATCGGACGGCGAGCTACCCATTGCTCACCGTCCGCAAGCCCGCGCCTACGATGGCCGGATTGGCCTGAAATTCCCGATGCCCAGGGCATCTCCTGCGTCGGCTAGGCGCGTGAGGACGCGAAATTTGCCTCTCCCTCACGCGTTCCGCCTCCTCCTTCGCGAGCATTACTGTTTCGCAGAAGGAGGTGACGGCCTCCCATGCCGTCTCGCTCCGTACCATGGCCTGGACCAGGGCCGGACGCGAGAGATAACCGGCGCCGAGCGCTTCCACTACATAGAATGCCTGCAGTTCCAAGTTTAAATAATGAAAGTTTTCAACTTATGGTTTGGCGCAGCAACATATCGCAACTCATCGAGTGGCCTGGCTCTAATAAGATGGGCAATAAAATAAAATGTACCTACATTCACTTGAACAGGTACATTTTCCTTCACTTCAGGTTCAACCGTTTTCTCCCCACCTTTTTTCTTAGCAATATTACTCATAAACGTTTCAAACGAACTCTTTTTGCTAACGGTACTTTTCTTCATCTCCTCTTCAAGCGCTTGCTGACTGTACCTCATAGAGAAACCGTGTAGTTTAGGAGCCAGTCTTGTGTTCCTACAGAATTCTACCAAAGGTCGTACGTTCATATGATCTATTTCAGCCTTTATTACAAAGTCCTCAAGAGTGAATATCGTAGTTTCGTCTTGCTTCTTTTCGCTTGGTTGCTTTGGTTTGATCATACCTGAAATGGAATTAAATATCGACTTTAAGAAGAAAGAAATTAGGTCCACTATTCCAACAAATCACAAGTTAGATACTTACAGATAGGATAGTTCTTATGACATTGAATAATAAACTACACTTCTTCAGTGTCTTAAAACGCAAAGTTGTACAAATATTGTTGTAGACTCATGTCTGATGTCTGCCCCAATGAGCGCGCTAGACACTAACGTGCTCGTCGGGGCTTTGCAGTTTAATTAGCCTTATTAAATCCCAAAAACTTACCCAAAAGCTTCCCCACAACAAAACTAATCTGGTTCAATGTCAACAAGTTCCTACTACTCAGTCTCGCCCTGTACTTATTGATATAAAATTGTAAGAACGTCTTCACTGAGCTCAGTTGTTTCATGGTCACGGGGGCTGAGTGAGCATTCTCCAAGGCAGCAGTCAGTCCATGAGCCTCATCCAGGATTAATATATTGTTCTGTAGCTTTAGGGATATGCCGGATCGTGCTCCAGAGCTTACTATGCCTGCATGGCTTATTAGGACTACCTGAAATTTCAAAACATTTCGAATTTTTTACACTTAAGTACAGTATATGTCCCTCGGCAAACTTCGTGTTTCGACAGTCGTCGGATTTCTATCAGTTGCCCTTTGCACTTGGTGCAGACCGGACGCTCTCAATCGACTTGGAAATATATAGAGTTGCTAATACTCTTTTAACTTAATGTAATTTATTTTAAAAATGGGAGAAAAGTTGCTAAAGTCGCAGGCACGAAAATAGTTTTACAGCTTCAAATTATTATACACGATAAATCGAATAATTGATGGACATGGAAATTAGCATTCGTTTTTATTTGGAAATGCGATGATTCCCGAGGCACATTAAGAAAATAGTCAGACTGTATGACCATAGAAAATAAAATAATACTTTGTATAGAACCTAACTTCCCGCTTCGAGCGCAATCATCGAGTCGCGCTGTTAGAACTATTGATACTTCTGGGCATATGATATGCCCAGTTTTGATTATATACGATATATTATTTATTTTATTATGCCATGCTATTTTTAAGACATAAAAGGGCTTAAATTATGCTTGTGGCTGAACGACTTTGTATTTATAAAATTACCATCTACCATAATTTAAGGGCTTGGTTCTCAACATCATGCAGATATTGAACTTACAATATTTTTGTTTGGATATTTCAATTATTACCTCAGCATCATCCATAGCCATTCTAGATGCATAATAAGGGCAAGCCTTCAACTCTTTGCCAGACTTCACTAAATCCTCCATATCCATGATATCAACAAGCATTCTTTCCTTCAAACGGGCTATATTTGTCTGATTGAAATAAGGGCAGGCGGTACATGATCTTGTCTTGGTCTTCTTAAGAACTTTGCCTTCTTCTCCTATTGACGTGGATTTCGTTTTTGATTTTTGCATGTCTAAACATCTGTAAAAAAAACAATCAATCAGAAAACTGATGGGGTTTGCCATGGCGTTGCAGTGCGTCTGGGATGTTTGCGGCGGCGCGTGTAGATTGTTTTATACTATAATGCGCAAGCGCGCTGCATCAATGGTGGCACGAATCATGGCCAGCCCCAACAGGGTTCTGAAAATGATAGCTGACAGAGTGGACTGTCCTTATAATTCACTGCTGTCAGTTACATGTGTCAGCGTATTGTGTTGTTTACTAACACTTAAAGACATTGTTACTAACCCTTTATGAGTCTTGGCTCAAAATAAAGTTTTTAATTTAATTTAAAAATAATTAATCAAATATTTTTCTTCTATCTATTTTTATTTATCTGTCTTCAATCGAAGACGAAGGAAGATGCACTGGGCGATAAGTTAAGAGTGTGTTCCAATTGCAAGCCATTAAAGATTTTTGGATTTTTATTGGGTGGCACACAAGTAAGTGGCCTGCCTGAACATACCTGTTATGATGACCATATACTATAGCATAGCATAATTCTTGCCCGTTCTTCTCCATACGAAAACTACCTTTTGGAAGGGGCAACTAGAATCCCTTTTATTATTTTGTGAATTTTGATGTTCCAAAGTGCCATACATGGGCCTATTTGAAATAAATGATTTGACTTTGACAGTTCATACATATTTATAACTCTTTACCTTTCATTAATAAGATTCACATTTTTCAGCCTGATGACATCAGAATTGATGCAGTAATGTTGTCTGGAAGCCAGTGTGACTACTCTTGTGTCTTCTTTGAATACTGTCCTTTTGATTTCACCAATGAACTGAGACAGTTGACTGTGGGTCCTACTGCTTATGTAGATCTAGAGGATTTAAAACGCAAATTATACATCTTTTTATACATGTTAAAAAAAAAATGTTTTGCCCCCCCCTCATATCTCCGCCCCCGTCCATTTGGACGGTACGGGGGGGATTCGGTACAGATACCGGCACGGTTCTTGAGCGCTCGGCGGAGGAGTGGGGATCGCTTTGCGCATCGTACACTTATGACAAAATAAAACGCACACCTGTTTATTATTTATTTTTTCTAAGTTACCTACGTAATTTCTTACTGGTTCTATGGTTGAAAGAAAAATTTAATAATGATTTATTAAATTGAGAAATGGAAATTGAGATCAAAGAAGTAGGTAGTTAACAAGTGTTTCTAATTTAAAATTATAACTTAGTTCTTGTAGTTTGTCAAAAATTACTAAAAAAACTACTACGTACCTACGTACTTTTTTTGTTAACATTTTTGACCTCAAATTTCATTTGTTCATTAATGAAATGAAAAACATTTTTTACAAAAAAGAAAAATATATTTTATAAGAAATTATACCCTCCGTAGTCGAGTGTCGTAGTGACAAAACGTTACGGTGATATAGGTGTGACACCTTCCATTAAATCACTTTCCACAATTAAACTAGTACTAGCAGTTGGCATTTCATCATCATCTTCCTCGTCGTCATCACTATCACTATCGGAGTCGGCATTAACTCGAATAATCAATTCCTCTGTTAAAGTATCAACCACATGATCACTTCGTTTGTACTCCTCTTCAATATTTTTAACTTTTTCGCACAACTTACTCCACTCGCTTGCACTCATTAATTCTACCTTTTCTTTAATTAATTCAGTCACTCCTTTGACGCTCCAAGTAACGTTCTTCCTGGATACGTACCCTTTAATCGCAGCCCATGCCATCTCAATCGGATTGAGATCTGGGTGATACGGAGGTAGACGAATTACGTCATGGTTATATTCTGCCAATATTCTGTCTATGCTGAATTTCTTGTACTTGTTCTTGTTAGATTTTACTAGGTTGTATAGCTGCGGTTTTAACATATCCTCACTATATTCTATGCCTTTTTCTGTTAACCAGGCCTGTAGTTCAGATTTTTTGGCATTTGATGTTGGTGCCGGGTCATACTGTTTATTATGGTAGGAAGCATTGTCAACTACCACGACGGAATTACTTGGCAGATTAGGTATTAATTGAGTTCGCAGCCATTTTTCATAATTATCAAAATTCATATTGTCGTGGTAATCGCCTGTCTTAATACCTGCTTTAAATGTGAGTAATGCATTTGGAATAAAACCTGTCTCGGACCCAGCAGGAACAATGACTATCCGCTAGGAGTGAGGCGTATTTATCGTAACAGGTAGAAATAACAGATATTTAAAAATAACAAATAACAATTGTTCCTAACAATATAACTTATCTGTTACTTAAAATAACAGACCCTCAAGAACTGTTACCGTGGCTGTTACTGTTATTCATTATAACAATCCCCACACTCCCACTGTTACTACGGCTTTTACTTACATACACACACACACAAAACAAGAAATATTGCAAGGTTATCAATTTCTCTCTCTTCCTCATTAAGGAACGATCCTTACTGAAAAGAGAAACACCTATTATTTATTTCGAAACATGTTTACTTCTCACTCTTACTATAGCAGTTAAACTACTTTAAAAAGAGAAGCACTTAGTATTTATTATTCCTAAAAATATAGTTGGTGGTCTTACAAAAACAAACACTTACGAAAAAGTGACTTCTAAATTAGGTCGTGTTACCTGTTATCTGTTACTGACCAGTTGCCATTATAAAAAACTTAAAACGAATAGAATTAAAGAAGATATTCAATTGATATTTAAATACGTATTTATCGTCCATACAAAAATAACAGCCTGTTATTTAATAACAGATCTTTGGATCTGTTATTTTTGTGTAACAGTAACAGTGATAACAGATATCGTGTTTAACCTGTTACAAGCCATCTCTACTATCCGCTGTCCTTTTGAAATAGGTTTTTTAATACCTTTAGTTGACTCATCTGACCAGGCTTTGGTAGTTGAATGAGAAGAATCTACATATGATTCATCCGTATATACTACAGGCCTTCCTTCATGTCTATACTGGCTCATTCGTTTTAAATATTCAATTCTTTTTAATCGAATATTTGAGGTCTCTATCAGCACCTGCCTATTATTTTCCGTGTTCTTCCATTTGAACCCTAAACTTTTGATAATTCTCCTCAAACTTCGTTCAGAGCCTTGAAAATGTATATCCTGCTGCAGTTTTCTTCGCAGTTTTTCTACAGTGGGCAATTCTTTTTCGGTGATATGAAAATTGTGTATACACCTTTTAATTACTCCCTGGTCAAAATTATCAACACCTGTGATAGGTTTCGCTCTAGGTCGTTTTTTTCCTGGTGTTCTAAATACAGAAAGAAACTCATCACCACAACTTTCTTTCACAATTCGCCTCACAGTTGCAACAGATGTGTTTGTAGCCTCCGCTGTTCTTTTTTGAACTTGTTTTAAATTTCTGACTCCTTCTTCAGCCTCCTTTTTCATAAAACAGTTTACATGGTAAATCAGTTTTCTGGCTTGTCTATTTAAAACAGTGTTTTTTCTTGGCATATTATACCTAAAAATAATTTAAATACACATGTATCTGCTTCGCTCCGCTCCCCCCCCCCTCCTTATAGTCTATGTCACTCAGGACAAAGGTCTAATACAAGGTCTATTAAAAAAAAAAAAGGTCTATTACTATTAAAAAAGGTCTATTACTAAAGGTCTATTATTATTAAAGGTCTATTACAAAGGTCTAATTAATAACAAATTCACATAAAATATTTGAGTTCTAACTTGGCAGATAATTAAAACGATGCAGTTTAAAAATTGGTGTCAATTAAATTGGCCGGAATTGTACTCGTCGTCGTGAGGTACGTGCAACAGGAGTAAAGAACGAATCCCGAATGACGGCTATGACGCGATGCGCTACGGGCCAATCACACTTTACCCCGCCCCCGCGCCTCACATCATACCACCAAAGGGACCCAATAACTCACTTTTGCGCAGGTGAAGATCAGCGCTCAAGAATCGTGCCGATGATTGTATCACTTCAAGACCATGATTACCACTCAGTGATTACCATCCGGTTGTCTCTCTGATTAAATTTTACGTGCCATTGCCTTGAACAATTGAGATGATTTCTATGAGAGGATAGTACAGCTGCAAGAGTCCCTGCTTCAGAATCCTATTAAGATTAATTCAATTGTTCAGTGGGAAATCGAATTTTAATTTTAATATTGTGCTTTCATCCTGCTCATATACATATTATGAATCATCATTAATTTTGAAGTGGAAACTATCATAAGCTACAAAACTTGAAGAGTTATCTATCTAAAGTGCGAATGACATAACTTATTTACTTACTTTAGTTATTTGATCATCATCATCATCTTCCACAATTTCTTCACCCTCAGAATCTGCATCTTCTTTCTCCTCACACTCTTCTAGAATAAGATCTCTATCTTCTTCCATCTCTGCTTTCTCTTCTACAACATTCTCTTTATCATCTTCAACCTTCTCACTTGTATTTTTCTTATTAAAATAGAATTCAATAGTCTTATTTGCTGAATTATTCTTAAGTTTAGAAACTCGAACTTTCATTTGATCAAATAGATCTTTTCGTTTTTTTATTTTATCTAGTTTTAGCTGTAATGTTACAAGTGTTTGTTTCTTCTTTATGTTTTCATATTCTTCTGTTAGCCAATCATCAGAAGCTGGAATGGAAAATAAAGAAGAGTGTCTCAAAATGTGATTGTTGTAGATTTTTTTTACACAATCTTCATCTCCTTTTCGTGTGGTTAGTGACTAACCTAGTGTCAGAGTTTTAAAGCCACCCATGGGCCTCTGACTTGGCTTCATATGCCATTGCGAAATATCACTCAGGCATGACGGTTTCCTCACGATGTTTTCCAATGAGTTTAATCAATTATGGTCTTATATTTACAAATTATGGGAGTTTCGTGTTTTAGAATGTAAACTTTTTTTGTTTTAAACCAAGGATCTTTCATCCCAGTCAATATGACATAGAAACTAATTTTACCTTTGTTATTGGATATTTCTGCTTTTAGCTGAGCCACTTTTTTTTCTAACTCTTCAAAAATGTTCTGATTACAATCTCGCAGCCATTTCAGAGCTCCACAACAGATGCTTAGTGATTTCCCCTAAAATATAACTTAAATTATATTATTTAAATGCAAAAGTGAGGGACAGTTAAAATCATTCTTAGAGTAGTCTATAATTTGATTTTTACAAGCGCTTGAGTGCTACCTGTCCTGAAGTAAATACCAAGATACTGAAACCATGCTGTTTGCTATAAAGGCGTCTTATGTATTTAGAGGTACACGGTTGTGAATTTGAGATGTGTCTCATACATTTAGAGAATTGTGATATATTTTGGTTCAGGCACCACTAAACTGTATTAGTTCAGTTTATCAAAGTAGTTAGTATGGTTTTGGGTACCTATACAATAGCAATGAATGTGGGTTAACTTAAAGCTATAATTCAATATTGGTCACAGACAGCTATACTTGGCATGAATATCTACAATTCAAGAAATATTTATGCACAAAACAGGCTGATTACTGCTATGACCTAACTTGGCCATGATATTAAGTTACTACTGGTGGTATTAATACGGTACTATAGGTATACCTCTGCATAACCCTTCGGGAATTACAGGTATTATATTACATGTTTTTTTTTTAATAAATATATTACAATTTGGTAGGTAAATACAGTAACCTACTAAACGTAAAAATTATGCTTTCTATGTAGTTACTTCCAGATATATATGTATGCTGCTGGCCCGATACTAGTAATTTCACAAATAGCTTACCGTGCCAGTAGGGCTCTCAAATATTCCCAGTTTCTGCTCTTCCAAAGTTAAATACAGTTCTCTCATAAACTTTTCTTGAATATCATATGGTTTGAAAGGAAATGGAAATTGTTCCTCCATTTTAGTTAAATTCACTTTGATTTATATTTTTGCACATTTGTAGTCCTAAAAAACAAAGATAACTATCAAAATCAAAAAGATACAATTTCTTTCGCGCCCTTTATTGTATTTACTGTCACTCACTGGTGATTTTGACACTGTCTGTCTGTCAATGTCAATTTTATTATTTCCCCGTAGCTAGAGGAGAGGAGAGATGTCGGATGGTTGATACGAAATATTTGAGTCTAAAACCATCTAAAACCTATTTTTCGTTTGCCATTAGGCTGCGTGTACGACGCGGAGCGAGGCAACGGAGCAGACAAATGTGCCAAGATTAACCAATAGGACCAGAGTTTAGATTCTATTGGTTAATATTGGCATGTTTCTCCGCTCCGCAGCCTCACTCTGCTCCAGTGGACAGGCAGCCTAATGCGGAGCGGAGTAGCAGACTGTGTCTATCCATTAATGCGGAGCGAAGAAGTGCGGAGCGAAGTTGCGGGCTGTGTGGAGCTAGGCCGAATTCACGCGACGAGTATTTGAACGGGCGACGGCCTAAGATCAGTTCCCCACTCCACATCCCCGCACCGCTTCCCCGCTTCACATCCCCGTTCCGCTTCCCCGCTTCACATCCCCACTTCGTTTTCCCACTCTGCTTCCTCGCTCCGCTTCCCGGATTTGTAGGAATTTTTAAACTAAATAGTACGCAAATCCCTGTCCACTGAAGTGGAGCGGAGACTTTATGCAATTCCATTGGTTAATATTGGCACAGCTTCTCTTCGGACAGTGGACAGTGCGATTTGTTTTTTAATATAGACTACAAACCACTCAAGGCAAAAACCAAAGCGTGTGCGCAGCCTCATCCATTAAACTAATTTTGCTCGCACATTTATACTGGTATTTCCGACTGCAGGGTTTGGTGCCGTGGGGCGTCCCAATGCTAGAATCTTACTGTGCATTTGCGCTGGTGAAACATTCACAACAAAACATGTTTAAATCTCTATTTTCAGTCAATGTTCCATAAAATGTCTAATAGGATGAACTAGAGATTATAGCATGTTTTGTTGTGAATGTTTCGCTGGTGCAAACGCACAGTTATTATTATTAGTGGTTTAGACTTTCCTTTTAGCGAATAAATATTGGTTTTACTGACTAGTGGTTTTGTCTAGTGACATGGATTGCTTCAGATAATGGAAAGGTACGACATTCAACCGATACTAAGAATTACAAAAATACTCTGGCTATGAAATAATGATTGAAACAAGTGTATAATTTTTTGTTGTGTAGGCAACACAACAGAACTAAGGTGGTGGTTTTCGGGGATTTCCCGAAAATAGTTTGTCGTTATCTTGAATAATTTTGATTATGGACTTTATTTGTACAGTTACTGGGACAAGTTTGATTTGATTCAAAGGGTTTATGTATATTCTCTGGTTTGTTGGTTCCCTATGCGTGCACAAATACAACGGACGGACAGTACTGGGTTCTAATTGGTATCGGTAAACGTTATTAGTTTAACACAATTCCTTTCATTCATTAACGGGCTAGATATACGCAAAGATCGTATAACGCTCTCCGCGTTCAATATAACAATGCGTTTAGGATATTGGTGGGGCTGCCCCGTTTCTGTAGTGCATCAGGGATGTTCGCAGATGTGCATGTGGATTGCTTTTACGCAACAATGCGTAAAAGGTGCGCTTCCCTGGTGCGCACGGTGTGGGGCAGCTCCAACAGTGTCTTTTAAGCATGGTTGCGAGTCGCCTGGACTGTGAATACGTTGGTCATTGTTGTGCCCTCTCTCATGGGATGTCGCAGCGGTGACCAACCGATTGTATTGTTTTTCTTGTTTTTGTTTAGTGTCTGTGCTTACTAACAAAGTCGTAAGTTTTACTAACAATCTTGTTGAGTCTTGGTTACTCGAATAAAGAAAAATTCTATTCTATTCTATTAAAATTTTGTAAAACTAACATGCCCAAACCACAGTATATCCAAAAGTCGAACGAAGTAGAGTAGAAAAAAGTATCGTCGACTTTCAATATCCCATAAAGTTAGTTTATGTAACAAAAAAAGATTCTCTGTAAAAAGTTACGCCAAGTACAAGTTCAACATTTATCAGGATATATAAATTAGTTTGAACATACACTTGACTTGGACGAGATTGATTGAGTTGGATTATTGGTTGTGGGTCACGAGGCCACATTTGGTGGGTTCGTAAAAATAAAGTTGGCAACACTACTACTGTCATCAGGCTAATCAGCTGTCAGATAGGTGACGAATCGAAATGTCAATTGACTGAATTCCCGAAAAACTCGAAATATTTTACAATTTGTTTTATTTACTCCTTTTTAGTTTTAATAAATTATCATTCCAATAACTCAAGTTCTTTACTTTAAAACATGTCTCATAAGTAAGTTACATTCCGGTTCTAGACGCATTTCCATGCACAGATACTATGTAAAAGAATTTAATATTGGGAGTGTAATTATTTTCAGCGTTAAAATCCTTCCCGGTGCTACGGTTTGCGAAGATTGCACTCTAGAAGGTGATATTACCATCGGTGGAGGAACAGTTATCCACCCAAGAGTGACAATCATTGCTGAGGGTGGACCTATAATAATAGCCGAGTACTGTATTATTGAAGAGTATTCCACTATTATTCACAAGTAAGCACAATGTATATACGAATTTTGGAAGCCTTTAACACTTTGCGGGACTCTAAACGCCCCCAGATACAATATCAATCAAACTTCTATAGTGTCTCATTCAGAGTCCTTCAACCAATTAAGTTTATTCTTGTACATAATATTAGTATTCGCCATCTCAATGTCACAGTAAATATTTGAGCATATTATTTTAAACAGCATAAAACTTTCAAAGGTTTACCTCAAAAACAAGTATTACAAAGTTATCAAGTACATACTTTATAATTTTTCAGAAAAAGTGACAAACAAGAGAATCCCCCAAAACCCCTGTTCATTGGAGCTCACAATGTATTTGAGGTGGGCTGCAAGTTAGAATCACCCTGTGGCCATATTGGAGAGAGCAATGTTTTTGAGTGCAGGTCGTTGGTAGGAGTGGATGTCAAGATAGGAAGCGGATGTGTTATTGGTAACTTAGTTGTATTTATTATATTTAAGCATTGTTGTATTTATTATATTTAAGGCAGTGCCTTATGTAGATTAGCAATCATAATAAGAACACATGTGTTGTATTGGTCTGAATAGGTTTTAGTGCATTATCTATACTAATATAGTAAAGTTGAAGAGTTTGTTTTTTTGTTTGAACATGTAATCTCGAGAACTACCAGTTAGATTTGAAAAAATATTTTTGCATTTAATAGCCCAAATCTTGAGGAAGGCTATTTAACTTCACGCTACGACCCTGAGGAGCTGCGGGTGAAACTGCGGGCACAGCTAGTGCTTAGTAAAAAATGTTATTATTATGGAAAAAGCTTGCATGGTTTCCCATGCAAGGAAATGTATTATCTTATTTAACTGCTATTAAAATGTTATTGTCATTCAGGTGCAGCTTGTCGTCTCACAGCACCACAAACTCTTGCTGACAACACTGTGATATGGGGATCTGATCATCACGTCAGGGAGGCGCTAGAGAAGCAACCATCACAACTTTTGCAGCTAGACTTTTTGAGCAAAGTCATGCCTAATTACCACCGGCTTAGGAAACCAAATGTCCATAAAAGACAGCCTTCTACAAGACAGTCACAGGAATCATCCCCAAAACCTTAAAAAAATACATTATTTATTGTTAAAAATGCTGTATTATATTAATTCTTACTAATTTGTAGCTTGTAATGCACTATGTTAAGATTTTATATTTATTTTAATGCTTTCACTGAATAATCAAGTATTTTGATAGTGAAATATTAGTTTGATTTTTTGGACATGGACCCACTTTTTGGTTTAGAATCTTATTCAGCTTTTTCATGGTATTGAGTGGCAAACAAGCGAGCGGCCCTAGGCAAACTTGTGAAAAACATTAGAATAGTGTCGGCATGAACGCAAATCTAGCCACAATAATAATTTGAATACAATTTTTTCATGGTATTGAGTGGCAAACAAGCGAGCGGCCCTAGGCAAACTTGTTAAAAACATTAGAATAGTGTTGGCATGAACGCAAATCTAGCCACAATAATAATTTGAATACAATTTTTTCATGGTATTGAGTGGCAAACAAGCGAGCGGCCCTAGGTAAACTTGTTAAAAACATTAGAATAGTGTCGGCATGAACGCAAATCTAGCCACAATAATAATTTTAATACAATCACAAAGCTCCAAAAGTCTTCAAAATACAAATCTTGAGAGTTTTTCGTATTTACCGCCACGGAGTGAAGTATTTACGGACAATTTGAGAACATAAAATCAGAATCAAGAGATCCCAAAATGCCAAAATGAGAATGTGCGACGTGAAGTTGATTCTATCTTTCGCCGCTTGTAAAATATACTGGCAGTTCTGTAGTTAATTTATTATCTGTATCTTTAATGTTGCAAGTTAAAAATAACCAATTTCCGTGACTGGTTACGAAAAAAAACCCCACAAAATGAAAAATAATAGGATGTCGTCTCGGTTGGAGCGTCATCGATTTCTTTAATTTTGAAGAATTTGTTTCTTTTATTACGCCTACCGTTGATTCTTATTTGAAAATCGTTTTAGTGTTTTTCGTTGTTTGTTTTGTTTTCACACAAATCGCTGGATTACGTCTTGAAAAAGTTTGTAGGGCATTCAAAGGTTTACATAGGTACCAACTTTGCTTGTTATAATATTGCTTTATATTGCAATATAGATTGATGGTATATCAACGGCTGTGAGTAGATAGTTTTGTTGGGAATTGGGGTAAAACAGCAATATCAAGTGGTATCTGCTGCGTTTGTAGTATTCGTTATGGGCGCCATGTTGTTATTTACTTTGTGATTTTACTACGGGGAGGTAGTGCTATGGGTATATTGTGTTGTGCCGCTGCATCGCGTGTGTGAGAATGTTAGAGGATGTACCCGTCCACGGAAGTCGGAGCGACGTCCGATCCCCCAACAAAACCACAACTCATCAGAGAAACCTCAGTCTGGATTTCAGGTATGTAAATTCCGAAGTTCCGTTCACTATTTGATAACAAGAGATGAGTGTGTTTTGATGGAAGTTTTTATCGTAACGTAGGTGTGCGGAATATCATCACGTTTCTTTGCCTCGTGTCATAGAGATAATAAACAGAAACTCAACAGTAAGATAGGGTATTGTTTACCTTTTCATCGTTAGTCACTGCCTAGTCTGCCTAGCTTGGCAAGTAGGAATTACCTCTGAACACTTATACTTCTTTGATATTTGTCTTGGAAAACCTGATTCATAGAATGTAAGTAAGTAATAATGTTTGTAACTAAATTAAATCTGCCCCTAAGACGACCCACTGACCAAACATATTGTTAGCTTTATACATCAGGAATATCCACATTGTATAACAAAAATTAATGCTGATTTTTGCCTATAGTTACAAACCACAGTATCTTCAAATTATTCTTTCCAAAGTTTCAACTTATATTTTAAAACAATTTCATTGTAAATTTACCTGTAATAAAATGGGTACCTAATTACATTACTTTTATACTACCAGCAATATTCAGTCATGCTTCCAATTTTATATTTATTATTCAGAAAGTTGGTCTGCAATGTAAATGGGAAACACATGGGATGTTCTATGCTGCTATACTAAATTATTACTTCATTATTAAAGTCTCATCTAATATTTTATGGGCCATAAAAATATAGATTGCAATTTATTAACATATTTAATGGTCTGCGTACATGCTTTGGTTTTAAACTATGCTACAAAACATGTTGCCAATACGGCACATGTTTTGAAACATCTATTGGGCACATGTGAGTGACATAGTATGTAAAATTATTAAGTTTATTAGAAACTAGCTGATCCAACAGGTATTGTCCTATCAAAATTTCAAGTTTTGAGTTCACACTAATATTCCGTTCTTCACGTACTTTCAGTTTTTTCCAGTTAACCAGGCAACTTTTCATATTTTTCTTTCCACAAAAACCTTATGCAGACAATCACATACATTTAAAAAAAAAATAGCCAAGACAACATAAAATTCATTGTTGACATGGACTCATGTACTATGCTTTTGTCCTACTACAAAGGGATGTCATTTATCATCTATCAGCCTTGTACTAACATGTAAACATATGTTTTCAGTTATAACGATATCAGTCCTAATGCTACACTATTGAATAAAAAATGATAATGAATGAAAAGTCAGACTTTCAAAATGATAGAAAATGTCTTTTATCTGTAGTCAATGAATTATATCTTATCTAAATTGTCTGAGTCACTTAATGCATTTGAATGTCCATACCAGATTAAAAAAACCATGAATGATATGGATAACTAAAGTATTTTAAGCACTGTATAACAATGTAAAATAATGGTTATTCATTTTTACTTTAAATTGACATAAAAACGAATTGGACCATCTGTTATTTGTCTCATAGTTTCATTTTGAAAAGTAACAAGTAATCAGTCACTTGCCAAATTAACTGTACTTATTTTTTTTATTAAACAAAGACCAAACTGTCTAGCTAGTGTATTTAAATATTTATTAACATGTTGCAGGACACATTATTAACTGCATTTAGATGTGATAAGAATAAAATGTATATTACGTTTCGTTTTGTCCCGCATAGTGTTAAGTACTACAGACATATGAAAATAAACTAAAAAGTCAACAATTTTTAAATACGAGGTTAAACTATGGTGAGGAGTTGTAGCCATAGTAAGTGCAGCACATCAAAAAAATATTAAATTTCTACTTCTAAGAACTTGCTAGAATGTATTTTTTACAAAAAAAAAAAAAACACATAACGCAACATCAATACTCCCTGAAGAGTACCTTTAGTTCACCCACATTTCGCCAGTTTAAGTCTTAAGTATAAGGGGGCACCCCTATTGCCATCAACCGGGCACAAACCCAGACTCCGGTCTGCTAATGAGAATTTCCTGAAAGAAAAATCCAAGAAAAATGCCCGACCTGGGAATCGGACCCCAGGAAGCATTAGGCTTAGCAGTATCACTTACGTGACAACTAGACCAATGTGGCAGTTTTTCTAAGCAGTCAATTGAATATAACTTTAATATAAAGAGATTGGTTGTGTCAATCACAGCTAGTTTTGTCAACTGAAACCAATATTTAATTTCAAAAGTGATATTGTTTTGATTTATTCTTTGTTTTGTCATTTTAAATGTAGCAATAGACTATGGCCGCATTCCGAGTTACGTTAAAAGTGATAATATCGCGAATCCGACCAAAGTCCAAAGTCACAATTATTACTCAATAACTCTTATATTTTGTGGCTATTAAATTTGGTCGGATTCGCGATAAAATCACTTTTAGCGTAACTCGGAATGCGGCCTTAGATTTCTTTTATTATATAAACTTTCTTTAGGCATTCTCATCTGCATATAAACTTACTTACCTTACAAATGGCTACACAGTCAAGTACCTTTATGAAACCATAATTTAAAAAATATTGAAATTTTATGACCAGGGCTTACATTTTTAATGACTTAATTAAAGCTTATTACGTTAATATTTAAGCATTACATTTCAACATTAAGTAGCCTTGGGATCTTGTTCATTAGTAATGTGTGGTGTTTCCTTTTTACTGCATTCCAGTGTATGCCGCTAGTTTTATTCACACATAAGGCATGTTCTGCTCTGGTAACTTGTTGAACACCTGTTACTGATATTTAATAGTATGTAGCTATGAGTAGTTGCCAGTGGAAATAATTGTTTGAATATACAGCAAGCAATTAAAGTTGCATTATGAATAGTGCATGTTTAATGACAGTCCTGTCAAAACCTTTATTTCCTGTGTAAATTGTAGTTCCTGTTAAGCTTTTGAAACTGTGCTTACAGTTTATCTCAACTCTATCATCATGTTATCTTCATTTTTAGCTTCCGCCAGCGGCTTCGTCCGCGTGATATCTTTATAAGTTATAGCCTATGTTACTCAGTGATAATGTAGTATTACAATGGTGAAAGAATTTTTAAAATCAGTCCAGTAGTTTTTGAGTTTATTACAAATAAAAATATAAACATACAAAAAAACAAATCTTTTCTCGTTAGAATATTAGGCCGCATTCCGAGTTACACTAAAATTGATAATATCGCGAATCCGTCCAAAGTCACAATTATTACTCAATAACCCTTATATTTTGTGACTATTAAATTCGGTCGGATTCGCGATATTATCACTTTTAGCGTAACTCGGAATGCGGTCTACGTTTAGATTATCAGCCTTTTGTGTCCCAGTGCAGGGGCAAAGGCATTCCTTACCTCCTTCTAACTTTATCTCCATCCATGATAAGACTTGTTTTAAATGGAGTCATCTTGCTTCCTATTTTGGTTTAGTTCATAACCCCCCATGGAAAAGCTTCTTTCCTTATTTTATGTTTTTAAGCCCTACTCTGCCTATACCTAATTCGCTTGTCACAGGAAAAAATTTAAAGGTCTTTAGAATGACTCTAAACTTTATTACTACTTAATACCCAAGAAAACTTCTTTGTTTGCAAAATCTACTATAAAAAACCAGTTTTCTGGCATTTGTTATACTGATCTCTGCCATTTATTTACAGTTCGATCGGTCGATGTATTGATCATTATTAAAACTTTATTTAGTCATGGATTTAATGTGATAATTTAACTGTAATTAAGCTAAATGCGTGTTTCATTAGAGAAACCTAATGAGATGTGATAAGTTCACCACAAAACAGATCGTTAAATGGGAGCTGCCTATATCCGGTACAATTAGCATTCTAAACTTACTTTAGCAGATAACTCTTTACCCTTTATTCCGGGCGGACGATTCCCGATTTCGCGTTCTAATTACGGTATCGATTAATCCAGTGTTTGGGTGAGAAAGATACAGTAAACATCGAGCGGTATGTAGGGCGTCTTTGACCGCGGCTCTCAGCCCAGGTGAATGTACGGGGGCGAAAGTAAAAATGGTCAGCCTCTCGAGTCTCAACGGAAAGCGGCTACCTCGATTTCCTACGTTCTCACCTCAACACGCCATGTTTTTTTCTCAGATGTACTTGTATTCGTAGAACCCTTGACATTAAACACACCGACATTAAACCGTAAAACATGCTCATAGATTATCCATTACCGTATATTCAATTCAAGTACATATCTGATTTCATACGTGAAATCCTCACGAAAAACTTATTCATATTGTTAGATGGACTTATTCGTAGGCGTTTAATATTATTCGGCTTTCGCAAAATTCGAGGCTCAAAGGAATACTTCCATATCGCACGAATTAATATTTTCTGAGCCAACTAGAGCTTGTAATTAATTTCTGTCAAAGCTGATCTTTATTTATGTTTTAAGGGCTTGAGAATAATGAACTTTTGCTTAACAAGTACACTAAAAATGTTCTTAAATATGAAACTAGCGACGTATAGGTATGCGTGGGAGTTGCAGTACTCATACTTTCATTGAATGTTGCTAATGAAGTGCTAATTTAGTTGAAAGAACCCATTTATTCTGCACTCAGTTGCTAGGTTAAATAAAAGAGATTCTCTTGCAAAAAAAATATATTATCAGTAACCTATCGGTTGCCCTCATGACCGGTTCATTAAATACATTGTTTTTTATTGATTTCTCCATTTCACACGGTAAGCATGCTAGATGGCCATGTCAGACATTAAACATATTATTTTTCTGTTTTTGCGTCTACTTTACTGGTTTATTTGAAGAATATTGGAGCTATGCTTGATAGAATTTAAGATTGAAATGTTTGAATAAAATCATAAAGTAGGTACAAACTCTTTTCTCATCCATCAAACACATCACTGAAAAATACTCACTTAAAAAGTTTTTGCAAGTAACGAGACAGCGCACCATGTAAGTAGGCATAAAGTACAGGCTATTTTCGTCATCTCGGTGACATTCGCAACCAATTCAACACAAGGTTGGCAAATTGTCGTCAATCTTCATGATCCGTAATTTATAATGTAAATTCCTTTTGTGCAGCTATGAAGCCTTACCTTATTGTCATGCTTTAATGATTTCCTTGACTTTGTTTTTCCTCTCCGAAACCTCCTCAACTGCGCTGCTCATCCGTGCTACGGAATACGTTAGCAGAATTAAACGAGACGTTTCATTGAACAATAGAGCTTCAGCGTCATGTTTAATATTTCTCTCGCAGCGTAAATATTCACGAAAAGCTAAAACTCAGTTAACGATTTTGAAAGGATTAATCAACGGCCTGGTCCAATGATTAATTGCTTTTTGTTCATGTTATGCTTGAAACAAAAGCGTTTTGTTCGACCGTAATCGATCATTTGATTTAGAACAATTGATAGAGTATTGTAGAATGTGTCGAATGTAACCTTGTTTTTGTCGCTTCAAATCCAACAGTAGCACTGGTTCTGTATACTTGTCAATTAGTAAGTGTTAGAACTAGGAGACGGTCACGCGACCCGCCCGTAAAAGCATTACAAGGCTGTCCTAATGCTATAGCCTGTGAAATTAAATTCAAAGCATTTATTTCAATTAAACCATTAACATTATTACATTTAAGGCACTTTTGAATTGTCAAGAAGTCGGTCAGTCAGAATTATGAAGCTAGTTGCCCATTCCAAAGTAGTACGTATTATCAACGGAAACCCACGATGAACAACTGGATAGGGATCATAACTTCATCTCCAGCAGCCATGAGCGGAAATCGGAAGTTAACACATCGCTAGCCAAACTTTTTGCTTGCAAACAGAGCTGGAGCAAAAAGTAGATAAAAGCAAAAGTTTGTTGCGCAAACTGTTCTATAGGAGAGCAAGTTTTTACTCTACGCTGCTATCTGCTTGCTGCAAGCGAAAAAAGTACTGTCTGGGTTTCAATGATAAATTTGTTTATGATTCGAGGTATCAACAACCTTCGTCCTTTACCGTGTCTGAGTCATTTGGCGCCCACGTAAAATTCGTATCTAGAGTATCCTATCAGAAAGCCAGTGTGCTACTGCTTAGTCAATTACAACGCTAATTATGTTGACCCTTCAATGTTGCCAATCAACATCGGCACTCGTGGAATGCGACACGCTACTGGCCAAAGACGCCCGCGATTAATAAACGAGCTGGTTTATTGTTATCGCCCAAATTAACTAGACCTGTCCAGCGTGACTATTGATTGTATTGAAACGAAACTCTTCAAATGATGCTAAGACTAAGTGTTCCAAGGCAGCAATGTCTTTGCAGAGTTCATAAAATTATGGTCGTGATATATCATAAGCATTTTTTGTAGTCAATCCGTGACTCGATTGCATTCGTCGGTACGTGATATGAGTACTAATTACTAGAACAGTATGCTTCGTGAATTTTTCACCCGTATGTAATTGTACACGCCTTTGAATATAATTAAACTTGTGCAAATAGCTCTGGCGAAATGTAGAGATAAGATAGTGTGGCTTATTTAACCAGTCTACGTTTCAGTCCATATTATTTGAGTGACAATTACTTTAAGCGACTTTGTAAGTGGCTTGAAATACGCTAATTAATACCGATATCTTCAAGACCTCATTCCAATAAAAACAATGTATTTTTTTTTTTTTTTGGAATCACCTTTAACTTGCATCTTGCAGTTAAAGTAGATCTTAAGGCGCAACTAGCCGATACTTTTTCCATACAAATTTCGGGGGGGTTTTACTCGACTGTTACACATTGTACATCCAAAGTAAAACATGAAATCGTTTTGTCTTATTATTAATTTTGTCTGTACAGAAGCAGAATAATAAAAAAAAAGCAATTAAAAAGTTATGAGCCAACAAAGATTCGTTTTTCCTGCTAATTTTAACGCAACTTTGGGAGTAAATAAGTAATAAAAGAAGTATAAAATCTCCAAAACAAAGCTCGTTCCGACAAAGCTCAATTGTCGAAGATTATAATAAATTTTATTCGTAATTGATTTATGCAGTAGTTTTTTCATAAAACTCCACCTTCCAAAGGACTTTTTGTAATTTTTTACGCGCTCGTTTTACTAAAATCGTTCTGAACGGTGTTTGTGTGTGTGCGAACTAGAGTTTGTGCATGTAGACCAGCGTCTAACTGCTCATCACTGGTACTATCTCTGTCGGACACGATGCCAGGTGAGATAGCGTGCTTTTTGACCAAGCCCACCAATGAGTTCGAGCCCGCGACTAGTTCAACCTTAATATTTTTTATTTTATCCAACGTAAGTATTGGCGCTGAGTCAGAATTGTATCATGGCATTCATGGCTCTAGCGTCTATCAACAAAAAAAAACTCGAAACACGTCTAATTCGGTCGTCTGATAAGTCATGAGTTTGTACTCCTTGAGTCAGTACACGTGTACCGAAGAACGTTGCCACAATCACGTCACGTGGCGATCAATGAGTTCCAATGTTGATACCTACTGTATTTTTAATATTTAAACAGTCGAAGTCTCGTAATAATTAGCTTAATTAACATCGTAGGCATTTATGATAATGAAGAATACACAGATTTAATTTGACTTCAAATTCCGTCTGTCAGAGGTTTTCCCTGTTGTTGATAATCTCGGTTTATTTAGTTAATTTATTTTGCTATTGTCTTTAACTAGTTCTGGGAAAATGGTGGTTATTTTTAAAATCCCACTGTATCTGAAAAAAATTGGTAATTTTTCAGTTGTCCTAATTTGATCCTCAAACCTGTAATTTATTCAATGTTACACATATTCATAAAATTTTGTCGCATTCAGAAGCCAACATTGATTGTGTAATTTATAACCCAATTGTTTCGTGTAATTAACCCGAAGGTAATTTATTACAATTGCACAGTTGAAATTGTATACTAAACCTCTTGTATTATGTTACCCAGAAATGATATAAAAAAAAAAATGTTTGGAAGGAAATAAATCGTCACTGAATACAAGTTATTGTCATACTCACTCACTGCTTACAATCTTTTATTACGATGTGGTGTTAAAGTCCAAGTTGAACCTGGTACCCGATTCCGTACATGTGATTCATTCTATTCATTGTTTACGCTCTTAATGATCAGTGTTTCACTAATGAGTTGTTCGAGGATGTTCGTTATCAAGCTGAATTGAAGGAACACTGCTAAATATAGTCTGTGATGCCATCTCACCCCAAATTCGTTGGAGTATTTTTAATGTGTCAGTACTAAGAATTGATAAAGGGTTAAAACTAAGAATACTACCTTATTTTTTGTATAACAGGAAAGATGAAAAATTGACGTTGTTAAAGTTTTTAATTAACTTGACGCAATATTCCCCGCAGGTACGCAAACAATCGAGGATGGACAGGAAACTAAATAACAAATTAATATTGTAAGGAAAATCAATGCAAAATTACTTAAAACAATTTACAGAGGAAAATCAAATCAAATAAGCTAGAAGCTTAAAGGAAACCAGAGCTTCATAATGCTGTTGAATTTAATCATGAAAACATTTTTGTGGTCAACCACTTGCGATCCAGAGCAAAACCAATACTGTATAACTAGAGCCAATCTTGGTAATCGTGGTAGTATCTATTGAAGCTAATCTCGAAATAACTATGAAGAAGACAATCCGTAACTACGATAGACATCTGAACTTTGAACTGCGTAACTAATAGCAGGATGTAATGGACTGACAGCCGAATCGATGTATTTACTAGCTACACCGAAAGTTCTGTCAAAAATCGAATGAAAAACGTGCAAGCCAATGAGGCATCATGGAATTGTGTTGTTGTTTGAAGGCTCAACAACATAAAATGTAAAAAAAGATATGGAAGCCAAATAGATGGCTTCTTATCTATTTTAACTTGAAACAGTAACTTGAGCCAATCTCTTCACAGCTCAAGTGTTTATTGGAGGCAATCATAACGGATGGCGTCGCATTAGCAATCTCATGGGACGTGTAACGGACCCAACATATAGAACAGACTCCAGTGTGAGACAAGAGCGACCATAATGTCTTCCCACGGATTCATATCGAGGCCGGACTAAGGCTGCACAAGATTGATTTAAATCGTTTAGTCCGTAGCAGACGAGACTCGAGTGTCGTCATCAGAAATGAAAGAGTTCACATGATATTGTATTGAACGAGTGTATGTGCGGTATTATGTAGGTTAGTGTCAGACCAACAATACGATACACGTTCAATCTTTCATTGTTTGCTGATTTGTCACCGCGAATCGCCGATTGTTTACAACTTTACCGTTACGTACGACGCATATATCTACACAATGTTATCAACTGATATTACATTACTGGATATTGAAGGATTCTCTCCAGTGCGCCGTAATCCTTACACGCCCACAGGCTTGATATAAAGATCAGTAGCTTACCATTAGGTGATGATTAAAAATACAGTCGTCTGGTTTTAGTCAGATGACGCCCTTATAACGCGAAATATACAAAGTTGAGGACTTGTGAATGTGACTGTCTCAGAGTGACATCATTTTGTTCCGAAAATGTTATTATACTCTTCCATATAGAAAAGGGGATAAAAGTTACTGGCAAAGGGGTGACGACCCGCGAAGACGAAATGGAAGTATTGAGAGAGACACAAGAGAGACATCCTCTAATAATAGCTGAAGATATTACTAGAGCAACTGACATTGATTTGACATTTTTAAGTTCAGATCAGTTAGATAGAAAGCAGCAAAAAGCTTCAGAAGTGATAAAGTCAGCTTACTGTAGCCACGCAGATTGTTTTATGTCAGAGAGAAAATAATTCCTAGAACGGGCGATGACGGCATTGAGGAGATGTCGGTCATGTAGATTATAAATCTCTACTACTTAAGTACTATGATTTTCCACGTACCACAATGATTGCTCAGCTCAACCTTACGTTTGTTATTATTTGGAGAAAATGCTATTAAGATATTCAATATATTTTATCAGCAACAGCATCCGCAATTCTTTTTACTTTCAAGCTTTTACGAATTTATTAACATCATTACCCAAATTTTGCGATTATCAGGCAGATTTATCAAAATATGAGTGGTTATGTCAAGTAATCTACGCAAATATGAGATGTATAATTTCCTGTTAGTCGCAATCTTACGTCGTGTTTTATATTTTGCAAGTTGACTCACCTAATCTCTTATAAAGTTTGTGTCAGTTACTTTTTATTTCGTCTGCGATTGCTCAGTGTCCGGGGAAATGCTGATGCCATTCGATTACACAAAATAGGTTTAATTTAAAACATGACGTCGTTTCCCTTGTCCCACAATAATGTAGACATTATATTCCTTTGTTAAGATTATATGCGGTAAACACCCTTGTTGGATATGATATATGGGAAAAATTGTACGTTGACCCTGCAAAATGGGGACGCCCCAGAAGCCCTGAAATAGGTTATTATACACATGATATTTGAACACACCCCTACACAATATATCTAAGCCGATGCCACCAGTGTAGGTCGTAACACCATTTGTATTGATTTGAATTTAATTAACCTTCCATGATGTAGCTAGTATATAATTAAATTTAATTTACCATCGTCTAATACTGAAAGCAATTATGTAAGTTTATTTTTATCTGAAAAACAATTCTCCAAGCGCCATAACAAGACGTCAGATATTTAAAGAAACAAGGAACTTACGTCAGTTGATGATAGTCTATTTCGATGACATTTTGTTACGGTGAGCGCTAAACGAGCAGAGTATTATAGGCCTGTGGGGTGTATAAAAGGGAGTGACACAATGGACGGAAATGATCAATCAGGGGCCCTCACCCACGAGAGGGACACTGGCGTAATGGTCGCCCACAGTCCAATACAACTGGCCCCTTTAGTGCGTCTCAAGTATGATGATTTAATCTTCGTAATCTCACGGGTCAAGGGACTCAGACGCTATCTATGCACATAAATTAGTCATCTTGTCTGATGGATGTAGATTAGGAAGCAATGCGTACAAAGGTCGAACAAATAAAAGTTAGGCGGTACTAATTTCGTTAACCATAAAGTGAAGGTTCTCTTGGAAGTATTAATTTTTTTACATTTTGGGCATCTATACAAATCTTTCTTAACTTTGGATATCATCATGAGTACAAATATAGCAGCACACGTTACTCTTTAATTCAGTGGAAAGCTAAAATCATTCGAATGTTTCATCAAAAAATTGGAAGAAATCCCAGTGTTCAGTCACGGTTGCAAATTGCAAGAAATTGGCAGACGATTTTCCATGCCACGGTTAGTCACGGTTGTTTTGGTATCCGACAATCAAAACACTGTCCGGGGAAATCCTTGGAAAAACGTTTTTAGCAGTCAATAAGCTGATAATGATTGTATTCAGGATGAATACTAATGACTACAACTGTTTAGTGTCTCGCTGGTTTCAATTGGAGCATATTCGGATAATTCGGCGGTCGGCCTCGTTCGCTCAGTTCGGAAGTGGCAATTCATAGGTTCAACTCGCCTTGCACGCCACAAGGTCGATACTATCGTAAAAATTAAGCGGACCACTTGAGCGTAGGTTTTTATTCGGTTTATTAACGAAATATTACTTGCTATAACTATTATGGAACGTGTTATAAGTAAATCGATCTTCCTACTGCGTACGGAGCTTGATAATAAAATCGCCAACCGCATGAATGTTATACTTAGGACCTAAGTGTAGGTGTGTGGTTTCTTACGTGATAGGTTTACCCAGTAATAGATCATAAATAGTGACTAAATATTAGCTCAGAAAACGATCCGTTATGCAATGAACTTCCACAACAATGTTTAGAGTAGATATTGATCAGTTGTTTGCAATTCAGGCGTTGAAATAGAAACTAATATTGTGGTACATAATTGCTAATATTATCAGCATGACGGGAAGTGAGCGGAATGAATAAACATTTGACCGTTGCTGTAGGGATTTCAAGAAATAATCTGCCATTGTTGTTATTAGGTAATGGAATATCAGGGTTTTATCCACGATCAGAAGCAGCACGTAACAGTGTTCTTGTGAATAACAGTGATTACTTACATCGACCGGGTAAAAGGCAGGCTTTCTGTAGCCAATAAAATAACAATGAGGCCACTAAGAAACGAGTAGCTAGTAATACATTACTGCTTGATGTGGGTGTCTGCGAGACGTCGTGAAACATCGCCCTAATGGATTTATTGTATTCCAACTAGACTAGATAATGTGCGGGTTTCTTTGGAAACATTAACCGAATTGCAAAGGTCTGATTAACTAACGTTCTACGACAAGAATCTGTAAGCCTATTGTTTGTAGGTATTTGGAGGACAATAATCGTTAAATCTGGACGTGGATCTCATTCATTTTGTTACATAACAGCCTGTACATTGTCTGATGGAGTTGGTGAATGTTGAATATGGGCCTGCCCCTAGTCACTGTTACGTAGGAAATGGCCACCGTGCTTTGTAAGCGCATTGGCGAGCGTAGTATGATGTCATCAAGAGATAGCTGATAGACTGTTTCTGCATTGTATAAGTACCGATTTACTCTTTAGGGTAGACATTCTTTACCTGACAACTTTGCATTCCAACTGTAGGAGGGTTTTTCGTCACCTTTGTGGAAAAATCCTTCGTTTCGTTCATCTCACAGACTTTTCATACCTCCTGCTCCAATGTGGGATATGTATATATTTTTTTTTTGGTAAATATAATGCCTTTCTTTGATCTATAAATGAGACATCTTCTATTATTTAATAAATCGTTTGGACTACGATATATCTTCTGATTGATAAAACATGGGTTTACGTCTGCAATAGATTTATGATTCAGACTTCGATTGCCACTATCAAATATTTTGAATGTGACGTTTTTACGACTCTTCTATCATTTGCTTTTACTTACGTACAAACAAAGATTGAAAAAAATAAACAACCATTCAAGGTGATACGAAGTGAGATTGCTTCAGGTTCATTTGATTCAGGATTTCCTTCTTTGCTGTCATTAAGAATTTTCAACTAATCAAATAAAGTATATAAAACAATTTAGACTACATATGCGCACGAGTTGGCGTTTTTTATTACAAAATAAAGTGCTACACGGGTAGTAAATCTCAGAATTATTACCACATGAAAACAAAATCACTGTTGAATTATGGATATCGTTACAGAATCAAGAACTTGTGAAAAATATACACAAAAATAAAACGATTTATTATTAAACTAGCTTCTGCTCGCGACTTCGTTCGCGAGCCTATAACCTTCCTCAAGAATTAGGCTAACCAATGCAAAATTTTTTTCAAATCCGACTAGTAGTTCCGGAGATTACCCCGTACATACAAACTTACAAATTTTTACCTCTGTAAAATATTATTTAAGTGTAAACAAGCAGCTGAAACGGTCTTCTGAAAACCAATAACTTTATGTATTTAGGTAAAAACAAGCAGCCGTTCATTTTGGAGATATTGTTGACGAACATAGATTTGGTCGTAGAATCCAGTTGTGTCACCCTCACTTAATAATTGTTGCTTCGTCACGGCATGTGGCTTTTACATTCTATTGTGTTTAGAGGAAGCGGTATAATTGCCCTTGCAATGGAAGGAAGCAAACGTTTTTGAGTGTTTAGGAAACCACATTGTGTTGAGAGGAAAGCGATGAATCCCCGGAGCGTTGTACAGACGCCAGCACATCAAGCTACTACATGCTGTCAAATTTATTTAATAGATTTTCAACTTCATCGCTGAAGTATAAGGTTCAAAGTTGATTGGGAAAATTTGACAGTTTCGGGTAGCTTGACGTGCTGCCGTCTGTACGTCGAGGGTTACAAGATATTTGTGAGAAAAGGCAAATAATTGTGCAGCTGTCCCCATAGCTATATTTGTGTTACGACGACATGAATATTACAAATGTCAAGTTTCTGACATACGTGGAGTTGAGACGTGTAATAATTAGTAAATCATCAATATAACCTGCTTTTGTTTTGGCTTAAAGTCTGACAATATAAGATTGATTATACATAGGTATTACAGATTATTTTACAGACCAACGCTTTTGTCCGACTTTCAGACATTTTTGGTAAGAAAATGGCGATGAGAGGTAGCCCGAACTAACCTCCTTTCGTGTCAAGGAGTCTTTTAGTCTTTATAGGTCACTGTGTCACTAACACAATACCTTACCTTTTATTAGAAAACAAACCATCAATTTGATGCGTTTAGGGGAACGAATGGCAATCTTGGCATCTACCATGCAAGAATTAAACACTATCAAATATCCATGAAGTATTTACTAACAGCATTTCGAAATACCGTCAGTAATTTAAACCTTAGCATAATCAGCCTATAATATTTCCACTGCTGGGACACAGGCCTCCGCTAGGTGAGATCCGGGAGTGGGCTGTAACCCACCACGCGGGCCCAGTGCGGGTTTGTCTTGGTAGATGTCACATGTCTCCAATTTAAACCTTACCGTGATCTTACTCAGAAATACTCAACTTGTGGCCCACTGGGCTTTTCTGTTCGTCCTAGAGAGCCTTTATGGGAAGCTCAACACGTAAAGCAATTAAAACTTAGCTGGCTTGCTAAAGATATGAAATGAGCACTGGGCGGCGGGATGGGTAATGCATTTATGAGATTGAGCTCTCCTCCCATGATTTAAAAGTGCTGAGATGACATAAGATACATAAATATAAATTAGAATATGCTTTAGTGTATACCAAAGCGACGTAATAATTTGTTTAAAGCTTGGATTGGACATGAAAAGAAATGTATATGGAAAACCCGAACCAGGAAACAGAATTGTCTTGAAGTTCGCAACTACATATTTCAATCAGAAGAGATTAAGAAAAGAATCACATAATGCATCAAATTCTCATCAATACATCATTAAAGTCTAGTATCCTGCCGCAGACGCCATCGTTAATTGAAGTAAATAAGGTTTATTCTTCGTAGACACGAAGCATTTATCATGAAATCATGTTCGAAATGGTGTTATTAACTTATGACTTATGAATGAATCAGAAATCCGTCAGTCCCTATGACCCTGTTCAATAACCTCGTAGAAACACTTGAACATTCATTGATGTATCAAATATGAACGTGGCAGACAGCATGAATAATGTACGAATGAAAATGATCAATTTGAATTGGGACCAATATTTCTTATTGAATAGCCAGACTTTTTTAATGCTATTTGCGGTTCCGCTCATCTAGAAGCGAAAACTAGCGTGAAAATAAATAAGTTGTAAACGATAAAGCCTCATAATACTCATGCCAAGTAGAATACACTCCTCGATGCGGTGAAGCTTATACACTTGGCACCAAATCCACAAAATTATGAGCCTGCTTACCTTTGGTAAGTAAAAGAAATCGTTATCGGTGGTGCAATTTCTTTTACGTTTGACGTAGACATTTGGCCAACTTGCCAATACTACGAACACCTGTTTCCACATGCAATACGCTTCTGTATTGCGCACGCGCTTGTAAATGTAGGGTTGTTTGTTTTGTTAGTAGAACAACGTTTGTTTTCAAATAATGAAGACTATATTGGTAAACTGGAACTTGGAAATATACTCCGATCAGTCGTCAGGCAGCGAACAGAGCATATTAGGTCAAAAGGAAGGATGTAGCTCGATGATAGATGCACGGTAGAAATAGTCTGATCCGGAGGGGAATGACCGGAAATTGCATCGGTCACTTTGTCTAGCACTAAGGAGAATGTCTTGTTCGCTGTCTCTGCGTTAAAAGCATATTGCACTTGAGTGAGGAGCTAGTGTTCTGTTTTCATCAATTCTCTGGTCTCCTGGGTGTGTATTTTATACGTTTAAGTAATTGGGAAAATAAATAAACTTATCCTTTTAGTTATTTATATAGCGCATTGTACTTACCTACATTACTTTATGACCACATTGAACTTTAAATAGCTTTTAATCAATTATGTTATGCGCGAAAACGTCGCGTTTGACCACTAAAAGGGAGCAACTAAATGAAAACTAATGTTTATAACTTGAGGAATTCCCCCTTAGGTAATTAATATCGTTTATAGGGGTGACGTCATGATAAATGTTGTTGTCAAGAGCTAACCCTTCGACTAACATCATACGGGTCGATTGGATCCCCGATTCAATTTATTGAATTTTAGATTACAATGGGATCGCCACGCCTACGGTCCTTTTTGACCTTGTTAACATTCAAGGTCTATTTACTTTGTTGAATATTTGATTCAATTTTTTCTCACAATACCTACAGCTGTTGTTGACTGGAATCTCTGAGGGATCAATTTGTGAAGACTTTATTCAGAAATTGGTGCTTAGTGCTTAGCTGTTTTATTTATTTTCTATATTTATTTTTTTACATAAACGGTCTAATTCTCCTGTCATTAGCGAGGTGATGGTTCTAACTTTTATAATCTCCGAGTCATTGACAACTTTAGGTACATTTCAAGTTTTGATCTTCTGTTGAATAAATTAATTATTTGGTTGAAACAAGGGTCAACGCTCTCGTTATTATCTCTTCTAAGTAAAACCTTTTACACACTTTGGACTAACTTTCTACCCAAAACAATGATATCAAAAGGCTTTGAGAACATTAAAACAGAGAAAGTTTCATTAAAATACGCCTACTGGTTTTAATTGATATGCGCGTCAACATAAACACACTTGCTGTTGGCTCCACAGAGTTTACTTACATAAAGGATGACACATCACTTTATTTCGTACATTCATCTGGCTTTTAAAGCAAGAACCGTCAGCGGCGCCAGCGCAGCGCTTCGAACGCTTAGTGCTAGAGCACTCAGCGAGGCCAAGCGTTGTACTAAAATCAAGTTTTAAGTGCACTGTTTTACATAATTATTTAAATACTAAACATTCACCAATATTCATTTAATCAATTTCGTGTACTACTAAACAGTTATTTTACTTATCATGCACGTGTTCGGTTGTTGCATGCGTTTTTGTACCACAATAGCATTCCTTCCTCGGTTTACACATCAAACGCTTGATTTATTTTATACAGTACTGTGGTAATTCAACCAAATGGAGCGATCCGGGACAGTCTATTACTAACTAGCATACTATTTATAGTAAGTTCAAAGTACAATTTATTAGCAATGCTCAAGTCTCTCTCGAGTAAATCATTTCTGTGACGAATGTAAATAATTTGCTTGTAGTCGGGATAACAGTCGTAAGAGATCTTTGAATTGTTGTCATGTCCATTCATATCATACTATATTATGTGTAAACGTTGGAAATATCAATGTGACTTTACAATCTGCCTCTATTTATTTTGTTTCGTAAATTTTTTCATCTGTCGTTATCGATTTATCTTTGTATGAAATCGAAACGAGTGGCAGATGGTTTGCGAAATCCCGCCAACCCGGGACCGTTAAATTCGACAGATGTACACGACCTGCAGATGCAACCCTGCAAACGTTTGCGATTGCGGGATGACGGCCGGAACTTTTTTTTTTTTGCTACTTGTATCCCAAAGACCTAATTTTGGTCCAAAAATTGTATGTGCAATTAAATGTACTACGTACCATTTAACTCAATGTACTACGTACCATTTAACTCAATGTACTACGTACCATTTAACTGAATGTACTACGTACCATTTAACTCAATGTACTACGTACCATTTAACTCAATGTACTACGTACCATTTAACTCAATGTTTTGGTCTTTATTTTTGCTTGGTAACGTGTGTGCAATTGTTGCTGTCAATTTGCATTTATAATCTACTTCAGTTCCAGTATTGACGTCACTATACGTTTCTCTACATTTCAACTTTGTATAATATACGTAGTCGGGTTATAAGTTCTGTCACATATCAAGTGTGAAATAAATGAAACATTTTAAATTTTGTTATAATAATTTATTGTATGGGAAGTTAGGTTAAAATACACAGTTTTACATGTATATTAGTTTATTCGAAATTACCTCCTTGATTTTCGATATAAGCCCGTAATCTACGAGGCCAGTCATCGATAGAATCATGTACGACCTTGAGGTCCATTTGGGACACTGCTTTGATGAGGGATTGCTTCAGCGACTCCAAATTTTTATGGGGTTTTGCGCTGGCTTTTTCCTCTAAATACTGCCATATTTTATAATCCAAGGGATTAAGGTCCGGACTGGAGAACGGCCAATCTTCGTGCCTGATGAAATCAATTTCATGGGTGTCCAATCAGTTTTACGTACTCTTGGCTTTATGAGCCGGCGCAGAATCTTCCTGGAAATACCCAGTAGCGATTTGCGAACATTGTTCATTTAAGAGGCTCTACGAGGTTTTGCAGAACCGTATTTTGGTACACCAGAACACTGGTTTTTACACCGTTTTCACAAAAAAGCATCTCCATGGGGCCCAAATACGCCACTCCAAGCCAAACTATCGCCAATGAGAGTTGATGGCCACGATGAACGCGCGGGACACGCCTGTTTGCTTCATCACATCACTGTTGTGAGCATACACCTTATTATTTTGCTTATTGAAGCTCTCTTTGCCTGTAAAAAAATTTTCGTCTGAAAATGAGATTTCGCGGTATTTTTGTCCCGCGTACCGTCTCAGCAAAACGCGTGATCGTTGAATCCTATTTTTTTTTTTTTATGAGCATTCAGGGGGTGTGCTGTTCTTTTACGGTAAACCCGTAGCCTGAAGTCTTCATTCAACACCCTTTTCACCGTAGTTCTGTTTAAACTAGTGATGCAACGAATACTACTTTTACGAATACGAATACGAATATCAAACCTACTATTCGGCGAATACGAATACGAATATCTCGCCATGGTAATAAAAGACTAATAGTCTAGTACTACATAGACGCAGCCATTACTAACGTTCGTCTAAGTTACTTAGGACTTACTATCCTACCTTTTGTTCATACAAAAGAAATACAGACCATATAACTACTTATTTGGTAATTTATCGAAGTGTTTCCATATGTCACTTTGATCTCGTTTACGAGAAGACATTTTCTATTCAACTTCAACTCCTTTCACTTCGCAGCAACCTCAAAAAATTAATAAAACAATACTCTCTTGCTTGACTTGTGCTTTCGACTGACAAATGAAACGAAAGGAATGAATGAATCAATCAGTCCATGGTTCGTAATGAAAGGAAAACCCCCGGGCCGCGGCACTGTATAAACTATGGCCGGGAAGTCCCCCGTCGCGTCGTCGTTGCGGTTAAGGCCCTTACACACGTCGTATTTTTACGTGCCGACGACGCGCGTTTTCCAAGTCTGCCAGTAATTAGAATTGCGTACAAACATATTAATTTTTAAATATTCGTATTAGTATTCGTATTAGTATTCGCCGAATACGAATATTCGGTAAATGTCTACTATTCGGCGAATACGAATATTCGTATTCGTATTCGTTGCATCACTAGTTTAAACCCATCTGAAGAGCCAACAGTTTTTGCTTTCGCACGGGATTTCTTTGAATTCGCGCCTTGGTCGCTTTGATCACCGTTGGATTGCGAACCGTACGAGGTCGACCACTCCTCTCTTTGTCTACTATTCTTGAATCTTCCTCGTATCGTGTAATAGTGCGATAAAGATCTTTGTGTTATTTAAAAAAAAACAGAATATTGCAAATTTCACTTGCAGCGTATCCACAACGATGCAACGCAATTACAGCGACTTCTTTTTGTGTCCACTCCATGTTGAAAACTAAAGAAAAGTCTACAAAACCTATGTTTTCAAAATCGTGAAACATTGAAAATTCAAACGTAATTTATTGATTTTTTCGTCTGCATTCCAAATTTAAAATTCGGAACCTATGACAGTAAGTATTTATGACCCGACTATACGTATATTCCATTCGACCTTCAGACCTAAAACTAATTGTACATTTCAATATTACTTCAAATGACTACTGCGCAAACAAACTTAATTACCTTAATTGCTTCTCACGTATTTATAGTTCAGTTGTTTTAATTAGAATTGTGTTTGGTTAACTGTCAGGAAAATGAGCAGACGATTCCTGATACATACAGCCTTTCCAAATATCAACATTTTCCTCCACTGCCTTGTCACAAGAGCGCACGAGTCGAATGAAAGAAAGCAAGAATTCTAAGGGCCTAAGGGGATTATCAAATCCTTGGAGATCATCAATCAAACATTAACTAAATGTTACTCATTATAAATAGAACAAAATAATTATGTCTTAAATAGAACTTCTTAAGTTTCTTGGAACAGTCTGCAAATAGTGCGTTCTCCAAAATGGAATTGCTTAGTATTCGTTCTAACTTAAAAGGTTGCAAAGATCTGGCAAACATTGAATGTATCAACATCGTAAGTAAGCACTTAGTTGTGATCTAAAAATCTTCTTACTAAAATTAATCAATCCGGTTGAAAAGCATGATGTTTATACCGGTATCCCCCCCAGGACTGTCCTTACTCCGTTATAACGGTCTACGCGGGAGTCTGTTGATTTGTTGAGATTTATTTAAAGAAATTATAGAACTTTTATAAATTCTGATTAACTTCACAGTATTATTGGATTTTGAATGTCACAATGTCTTTGAAGATTATTCACTCTGCAGATATGGTTTTTTTTTTATAGTATTCCATCTATTCATATATTGAAATTGTCACGTTTCTAATACATCAATTGGTTAAATTTTCATCTCCAACGTTGCAGAGAAGTAGAAAATTTTATAAAATCGCGTAAAACCAGTGTCAAGGAATCCTTACAAATGATTCAAGTGTGTTATACGTTGGCTGGTTGGAGTCGTCTATTGGATTACTTACTACCTCGTACAAAGTTAATTGAGTAGCACGTGGTAGTAAACATTCGCAGGTAGTGGCAGGGTGTTAGCTGCTAATTTATTTATTGATTTTGTTATGGTCACACGTGATTTTGCAGCGTGACCGAAAGTATGGCCCTTTTGTGCCAATGTCGTTGCGATCCACAAACAGAATGACTTTACCTCCTTGTTTTCAAAGTCACAGAGGTTTACAAATAAAATGAATGATAAACAACAATCGACGCCTCTAAAACGTGGGTGTTATTGCAGATGTTTTTTATAGCACTTTGCGGTTTAGACTTGTATCGAGAAGGCTACTGACGTTTTTTCGATTTTTGTGGGTTTTAACAGCGTCAAATCTAAAAGTATAAATACCCTTTAATCTAGCCATTATGTTTGGTGATTTATGCTGTGAACAAAACAAAAAGTTTATGAAGTGACTCGTGTTAGCTCAGTCAACAAATTAAAATCGGAATTCCCAACCAAACACATTAGATCAGAATCATTTTTCTAATCTTACAAACCAGGAAGACTTCGGTGATTGAATTTTGTAAGAACAGATTAAATATTAATGCAGAAATTATCTAACACTCTTATCTCTTCACTTATTAGAACTTAGATACAAAATTCGCAACACAGCGCGCAGCGTTCACAATATCTTGCATAACGTCTATATTACGGTCCAGGTGCCATTGAGAATACATTCGGTTGCCCAATCGTCTTTTATAGTTTACGACTTTTCGTTTGATAGCATGCTTACAACAGTATCAATATTATGTAATTAGAGCGTGCATCTAATTAAGCTGAAGAAGTATGGCAAGGATCTAGAATAATAAAAATGCGGAATTTTCCAATGATCCCGTTTTATTGGCGCGCTAGATTGGAAACAGTTTTCTCTGTGAACTATTTTCCAATCTAACCGGGCTTCGAATCCATTATTTTCTCCTACTTTACATTTTATTCCTTAGACTGACTTTGAATCAGACTTTATTAAACCTTTGATTGGTTCAGCGAATTCCGCACTGACGCAATATTTTGGTTATCCATGGCATAGAATAAATTATGTATACGTACCAAATATATAAATATTAGTGGCAAATTCATAAACTAGTATGTATACAAGTTGAATAGATTAATATTACCTAACATTGACCTTATTTTTCTGTTGATGAATTTGTTTGCACATGTGTTAGTCTGGAACAAGACACATGTTTGTGGGTCTGTGATGGCTATTAGCGTGGCTTATGAGACGAGCATACCAAGATTAGTGGGCCGTATGTAATGGGAGGTATCCTCTGGGAGGTTTAAGCGACCAGGGGATTAAATCCGGAGGACAAACAGTAGTAAATGTTTGCTTATACCATTGTTCTGTACTGACTAATCCGTACTGCCAAGCGGGATGTATGGAATGTTCTCTGAGGATTGTGTTCCTATTCAAACTGCAGTCCAACCACTTCCAATGCTCTTGATTTATAATATGCAAAACATCCTACCTTTAATTATGAGAGCTTAAGAAAGTTTTTAACCTGCTGCACCATCTACTTCTTTATCACTCAAAAAAATGAAGATTATAAGCATTTTTGCTTCTTCGTCATCTATTAAAGAATATCATCTATCGGAGTTTAAATGGCAAGACTAGCTGTCCTGTGATATAATGATTTGAAAGAAAAAGGAATGAATGAATGGGTAGCATGACATTCAACAAGGGAGAATAGAAGAAGAAAACGTGTTGGGTCGACCAAGTAACTTGGAACAAGGGCAGAAAGATGATGATGATGGCTAGCTGACCTTATGGGCGGCTTGGCTGATTGATGTAGGAAAGATATTAATTTTGAAAGATTGTTTCCATCTCTTCATGAAACGTAGACTTGTCTATGGAGCGGTTGAATAGCCGTTTGGTACAAACATTATAGTAATGATAAGAAACAAGACACTAGACTGATTCAACAAAATGTAAATACGTCCTTCTTGGAAATTATTACTAACCTATAAACAACAGACTCAGTTGTTTGAATCTAGCAATGTATCTATGAAATAACACCAGAACTTACTAGCAACCAGTTGTGTACAAAAGGTACTGTGGTAATGTAATATTTCAACGTGGTAGGGTATTTAAATTTTCGTTTTAGTTTGTAATAATGTAGTTTATGAAGTAACGTTCATACGCCGTTGGCATGAGTACGCTGATTATTGCACTGCTGCTGTTATAATTTTTTAAATTTTATTTGACAAACAGAGCGATAGTTTTGTTAATAATACATCAATGTAAAATATCATTAAATACAAACGATTAAGCAATTCCATTCAATCTTAAAAAAAAATTATTGAAAACTCCAAACCCAACAAGTCCAAAGATTTAAATACAATTCGTATGTAACTCCAAAAGCATGTTGAAAATAAACGTAAAATTTTTATTTTCTACAGTGCAGTTAACTTGACTAGAACTAACTGTACGCGGTATTATGGTTATTTGAAATTATTTTCACAAAGACATGTTTAGAACAGCATTTCTACTTTTAAAACAATGAATATTCTTTTGAGATAAATAGGTAATTCTTTGTCTGTATCGAACTAAGTATCTTGGTCCGGAAGATTTTTAAATTCTGTTGGGCTGCTGCTTCGTAGGAAGAGTCTTTGTGTATCTAAAAACATATGGCAGACAGTGTTAATACAAGGCCGAAGGAGGCGTTCACTTTCGCTACCACGATTTACTAAGAGCGCACCGCACGATTTTCATGTTCCGTAGACAGTCGACACTTGGTGATCATTGCTTATAAAAGCAATTATACTCTAACGACTCTAACAACCATTGCCACGATCTTTATTTTCATGTCTTTTATTTTCGCTCAAATTGCAGCATTTCTACGAAACTTTCTCCAACTTCCAAACTTAATGATGATCTGCAGTGTTTATTAGAGATCGCCAACGATGTACAAGAATAATAATGTTATTAACTCTCGAATTAAACCGACGAAGTGTTTCGAAATGGATTTTGAATCGAAACAGGTGCTTGCGTCGATAGATTAAATACTCACAATGATCGATTGTGTACGAAATCAGTTTGCAGAAGCCGACACGACTGGCTTTCACCAATATTCATACAATAACACCACGGTATGGTGCCGAGTCGAATCAATCCGCTATTGTTTGATGTTGACGTCAATCCGCGTCGTGAAATGTGTCCATAACGTGTACACCAGAACTGAGGCCTTCAAGTTTCTCGCTCGCCAGTACACTGTAACATTCACCTGTTACTTGCTAAGATCGCGTGCCTTGGAGAAAAATGACGAGATCATCTAAGTAAACCATTAAAAGCTTTTCCTAATGTACCGGAATTGTCGGGCAGATAGACGTCACTTTTTCTATTCGCTTTTACAATTTACGAAAGGTCATCAAGAAATGTGTATATTTCTTTTGGAACACTGTTTATCATAAGTTCATAACTGCCAACTGACGTCATTGGGAGCTGTAAATAGTTCTAATTGAAATCAATATAGAAAGAGTCGTCATAAGTGGTGTCAATTCATTTAGTATTTTTCATTGGTGCTGTTGGTTGTCAGAGGCCTTACATCCAATAATTGTTTTGTTGTTTCGAGTTGTGTTTTTGCATTGTCACATTCGCAAATTAACTTTGGCGTGATTTTCAATGCGTGGGTACAAAATTGTTAGTGCTCGTATTGAATTTGTCGGGTCGTTTCTAACCTGCCGGGCACGCGAGGTCGGAGAGCGGGTATTTGTATAGTCCATCGGTCGTAGTGGGTTGACCCACTTGGGGTGATAACGTAAACAAGTTGTCGCATAACACCGGAAAAGGTTTTAAGTTAAGATGTGAACGACATGCAAGACACCGCACCTTAGTATTTGTCAGTTACCTGATTTCTATATTGAATTCAGTGACATTGCCTGTATTGTGTAATGTATTGAGCTGAAGGTGAAATTGTCTGTATTGTATAATGTATTGAGCTGAAGGTGAAATGATCATCATCAACCGACCACAGTCCACTGCCGGTTGATGTTTGTGTATTTCCGGAAAAGGAAATATACTTTTTTTTTAAAGAATCTTTCACCTTTCTTTTTTCTTTTCCTTTTGTTTTCTTGAATTTTCTCCTATGCTTGTAAATCGTTGTGTTGTACACTTGATTAAAAATTAAATAATTTCCAATTATGTAATTTATTTATTAAATTAACAAAATGATTGATCAAGTAAAATGTTTGCGGCTATACTTACGTGGGGTATTATTTTGGCTTTGTTCCACAAATTAGTAATGGCTTATGTGGATGATAATTGATCGTAAATATTTAATGTTATGGTCGTTACTTTAAATATAGGATCATGTTTACGTAGAAAATGTAGTAACAAGTGGACCTACAGCGTTGGTTTCAGATACATGTACTTCAGAAAAAATTCAAATTATGTCATTGAAAATATATGCACGTTTTTCATGCTTTTATTTTATAAATACACACTTGTTCAAATGATAATGTAAATAATATTATCATTTCCTATTTGTAGATCAATCAAAGCATCAATATTAGTCTCTTTGAATTACTGATAATTATGCTAATGGAGGTTTCCGTCCGTACTCCACATTTTAGTACTCCGTACCAGCGGCAAGGTATAAATTTTTATAAGAGAGAAGCCGAAGCGAGCCTTTTTTAACTTACTTATCAATAAAGTAAAAATTAATTTAATTAGTTAAAAAGAAGTATTTCTTTTTAACAATACCTACACAATTCCATTCCATCATAATCATAACATTCATTACATAAATGCGCCATGTTAATAATATTTTTTAGGTAACCAGATGTCGATCAAATCGTCATACAAATAGTTTTCTGACAGTTACGCGCACATATTCGCTAGTCGATGGCTACTGAACGGAATGTTGCCATTTTAAACATTATATTTAATATAAAAATATGTAGAATTATTGTATATTTATTTTAATATCTCATTGTATGCTGCACCGGTCGACGTCGCGTCATAACGTCAACGCCGGCTGTCGCTGAAAACCAGCGCTGGGGCTCTATCTTGCATAGGGTCGCAGCATTATTCTGAGTGACGGCGGTTTTGCGTGGATGTGGCGCATATTTTCCCTCAACTGTTCTTTTTGTTTTATGTTCTTTCTTTGCATCATATTTACCGCAAATAAACGTATTTTCCTTTTTTTTATTGAATTATATACCCGTAGTGTAACTATATTTTTGATTATGCCATTTTGCAATAGTGGTAGAGTTGCCGATGCGAACCTTCGAAGGGAAGCCGGTAGGAATCGTGTTCTATGGTGTTTTCGCCACTTTTTTTTCTAGCCATTATTGTCCCAGTGCTGGGCAAAGGCCTCCCTACTCTCTTTCTATCTCTCTCTGTCCAGAGCTTCTAAGGACCAATCTTTCGTAAAGGAGTCCAGCTCATCCCGCCATCTCCGTCTGGGCCTGCCGCGATGACGTCTGCCATTAAGCGGGACTGGCGCTTTCGTCACTGCTTCACTAAAATAGGTTTGGATCATAGTTATCCGGTTTGGATGAATGGCTCCTCTCTTTCGATGCCTCAACACTGTTGAACGGCACATCTGTTGGCAGGACGCACCACATGCACGATTCCCGATAACGTTCCAAAAATAAACCAACGATAATTCGTTCACCACTCACGCTCCGCATGGAATGTTCACTCATTGAGTGGCCACTATACACACTTCCACTTCCTCTACTTTCTTGTGTGAATACGCGGCCGCATTAAGAACGCCATCGCTACTTAAGACTGCACTGCGTTTTATGTATCTTCCGAGAATGATAGCTAAGTCGGATGGAGTCGGTGATAAACTTTTCGGGGTCATCGGCCGCTTTCTCCTACTTAGTGAGTTGGTATGCGTTATTGAATCTCGGTTATGTCACGGTGTCTGTTGGTTTTTGCAAAAAGAGAACAAAATATATGTGCTGAATACAAGAAGACATCTATCTGAAGTACTAGAATGTGTTTACGATTGTAACTGTAACCATCTCATTGATATTCCATGCAACATTAGCAAATACGCCATGCAGTCTCTCATAAGGAACTGGCTTTGGTAATCGTCTCTTGAATATAAAATATGAGGCTCTAATGTCATCCTTTTATAATACAGCGTGAAATCGCTTGCCTTACGGAATATTAAGTCATTGACCACTAAAATTTTCCAACTATCCATTTTACTGGTGTAGATCTTGCTTGAAAGACCCGATTACTGAATAACGTTACGTCAATTTGCACAAGTGTCTCGTCAAGTCTGTGTTAAATTTAAATAAAACATAGAAATTGGTTCCACGTTTCTGAGAAAACGTAAACTCTACATCGTAAACTCGGTCGACGAAATCTTTGGCCTGCAAAGATCTTTGTTTATACTGTTTCGAAGTTGTTTAGTTGCGTTTCGGCTGCGTAATCGAGGTGATCCTTATTCGAATGGTATGCGGAGCGGCGCGTCTATTTGTTGCGTAAAACAGTTTGCCATACGGCGCCCGCGAGGTAGGACGTGTGTGCTGCGTTTGCACAATGTTCAGTGTTTAATTACGCGCTATGATATATCGCAAGGCTGCTCGCATTGTTTTAACGCTACGCCAGTGTTTAAGTGCAGCTACCATGTTTATGTGAGGAGGCTAATTGAATAATCGTGCTCTGTGTTCTAAATCAGTGTTGAGTTTCTGTGCGTTAAAGTGTAAATCGAGCAAATGGTTAGAAAGATTATTGTCATCGGCATACAGCATTACGAGGATCCGTTTTATAAGTACGTAACTTAAAACTTTATCTAGGGTTTACTTACTTGTGATGCCGTCAAGGAAATTGTTATTCTGAAATATTTTTTCCTTACCTATATCTTCTCCTTTGTTTTAGACATGTGACGGGTGCGAGCGGGCCGCCAGCAGGATGCGGCCACCAAAGAAACAGATCCCTGGATTCTGTGCTCCAGAGGATACCAGAAGACATGACACCTACTTCGCCAGAGGGGGCGCCACTTCGAATCCCTATCGAAGTGCCCGCTCCGAGATTAGCGCTTCCACCGGAGGTGCCTACGGGCTCCGATGACTCCGGCATTCACACACCTCCCGACGGCAACGACGAGGAGCGACCACAACCCCCAGCCGCTGCAAGGTCCAGAGAAAGCCTCGACTCCGGTAACCCAGAAGACACAGATAAACCGCCTGATCCTCCCGATACATTAATTGACTCAGCAGTGAAATCTGATATTTGTGCCGCTGAAACATCTAAAAACAAAGACTTTCTGCTCCGGTTGTTCGAAAGTAAACTGTTCGACATGAGCATGGCGATCTCATACCTGTTCAACTCTAAAGAGCCGGGCGTGCAGACCTATCTGGCGAACAAACTATTCTCATTCCCATACGAAGACGTGGATTTCTACCTGCCACAATTAGCGACCATGTATATAGAAATGAGCGATGTGGCGGATGTGTTGAAACCGTATTTGGTGTGCAGGTGTAAACAAAGTGCTGAGTTTTCACTTAAGCTCGCGTGGTTATTGACTGCTTTCGGAGGTGACGTGAAGAGATCGAGAGCGACTAAACTAAGGGACTCTATATTGGCCGAGGAGATCAGGCCAGCAGCAAGGAGAGGGCATCATAGATCGCAGTCTGACGCGTCAGCGTTAAGGCTAGCGACTCCCTCGGGGAGGCACCTAGGTGACCTGGCGTCTGGTCGGGCGTTCGATAATGGATGCCTTTGTGGAGAGCAGTGTTCGTGTGGAGCACCGAGATTAGCACCTCAAATACAGGTAATTGCACAATACTTTAAAAAATCTTCCGTAATTAACTCTTTCTCTATACACAATTAACCGTCATGCATAACTCTGTTGTATTTGTATAATTTACAATGCTTATAAGTGACTTAGACATTGATAATGACGAAACATAAATGGCTGCTGATAACGATGAAGTATCTACCTTGGTTGTTATGCTAAGCAATGCTTTTCCGTGTCACGTAGTAATATCAATTTATTCCGGTCTTGAAAGGGTGTGCTGTGCAAAAACCAAGTTAAAACCTCCATTAATGATAGACTCTTTTTGGTTTTGTGAAAGCATCTTTGGAAGCTAAGGACAAAGGTTTTAAAAATAATCTTTAATTTAACTGACACTGTTTTCCATGTTTAACTCGTGATATGACGGATATTTCATAACCAGAGCGTAGTTTTGCCACGATACCAAGTAATTCTTCGAGTGTAGTTTCGAAATGTTTTGCAAAATCGTTAGGACTGGGTATTCACGTTCACATTCTGTAACACGCGTGTATCCGTGTCGTGAGCCAGTCGGCAGCCTACGTAGAACCTTGGCTTAAGTGGCAAGAGACTACAATGATTTAAATTATTGCGATATTTAGTCTCATTAACAAACATCATGTAATCAAAGGTTGAGGCAACAAGTTCTAGGCGTTAGAAAAAAAACAGTGGCACTCCGGGAGTGCCGCGGTAGTGAAAACTTGAACAATTTTATCGGTAACGGTAAAAGTGTCACGAGTTCAATTGTTTTTCCCATCTCAAAAATGCCCAACGCGCCTAAAGACGTTTTCACTTCAAAAACTTAATTTTGAAAACTACTGCATACTAGTTAATTGAATTTATTCAGCAAATCCTTTAAGCTTTTATTGCGTCAATGCCTAATCGATTGATGACCGTACGTCGAGACAGCCAAGCTTTCGCATTTATTATTTATGATTTTCTGAGCAATTAAAAAGCGAGCATAGATCTTGGTTATTATGGAGGTCAGAAAAATAAGCGTGTATTATTTTTATTATATTAGCAGTCGTCCTCGTGCTAAATTAAATTAAATAGGACTTACAGAATATTTTACTACTACTACCCTGAAACCATTTCATTGGCCTTCGATCAACGAACCAATGGAGAATTCTCAAGTATTCATTTCTAGAACTCATCATAAATTCATGATCCTAGTTAATTTTGTTGGCATTGAATGAAAAGAAAATTTATTTTACGTCTAGAAAGTTTATTCTAGCTGATTTCTTTACGGTTGGTCCTGGATTAAGTTTACTAGTGATCGGTTATTAGTACAGCTGTTTTGCAAAGCTCAGCAAGGTCTTGCAGTAACCTTCACTTAGCAACAAGCGAGCAAAAAAGTAGTGTGGGCATTGATCTTCAAATGTAACTGACATTTAACACGACATTACGGATAATATAGCTTGTACACTAGCATTATGATTATACAGTATACTTCTTTTTCTTAAACACGGATACAAAACTATAATGTTTAGGTTTTAAAACCATAGAATTACATTTGAATCTTAATTCTTTAAGAAAAAAAAAAATAACCAACAGCATATATATTAAACAGAGCTACATTTGAATAGTATGACTACAGCACAGGATAAAAAATAATGTATACGGAGTGAGTTAATTAGATTTCTATATTTACCCTGTAATCTGTATAATTAACAAGCACTGGTTTTCATAAAACAATGAAACACATAAAATTCACGGTGTATTTTCCTGTTTTGGCCGTAAAAACCCATCTGCAACTCTAATACTATACACTACTATACTCTGTCTGTACTATTTTTGTAACGTAAACAAACATTGTTTATATTTATTTACTCGCATCACATATTTGAAAATTCGCCTGTCAGATTTTCAATTCATTGTTTAGTCAGTCGTTGTTTCCCTGTTTTAGGGTGAAGGTCTTCACAAAATATCTTTTATGTTGTTTTTGGCACATAGGTAATATTTATTTAGTTAATTGAAATGTGGGGGAAAAGTGAAATCTCTTTTACTAGTGTCAATAAAACATAATCGTATTTTACTGCATGACGCAGAATCTTTGTTGCTGCTGTTTATTTTATAGGTTTTAGGATATTATGGGCTCCATAAAGGAAAAATTATACTTAAATTTTTTTGGCTATGTAGTAGGTAATGTGTTTTTTATTATCCGCCATTATACTTACGATAGTTGATACAGCAATTCTACATTAGATCTGAGATTCAGTTAATACTGAGCTCATAAGTGAAAACTTAAATACGCACGACCTTGGTGCTAGAATGACCGTTCACCAAATAATTTTATATTGGAAACGCTATATCACTAACGCCTTTTACACCTACGGCGCTAGTAGCATTACTAATCACCTTCATATGGCGCTAGCGGTCATCATTGCAGCCACATTTGGTGAATGTCCACTAAATATTAGCTTTGCCTGCCTGTCATAAATCATCATGTCATTCATTCATTATTGTCGACGTGACTTTGCCATTTACAGTTTCTATTATGTTGTTTACGTTTTTGTTGCGTTCTGATTCAGAACGTCTTATTCCCGAATTCCCTCTTGGTTTCCAAACGTCCTTCCCAGAAAGTCCAATACACGGAAGGGCCAGTTCCCAGAAAGCTTCGTCGGTGGTTCAAAGCGTAGCTATGTTCGATTTGTTGGTTTAATAAAATAAACGTCAAAGATCTCGTTTTGTATCACAAGAAATCAGTAGAAGATATATTGTATGTGCCGCAACTTTGGAGTCCCACAAGGGTGACTTCTGTGTCCTATTCAACTCGTTACTGTTGTCCTTTGGCCATAATTCGCATTGAGGCAGTATGGAAGACGCAGATAAGATACTGCCAAAATTATGGTAGCTATCATTCGATTAATAATTAGAGTCTAATAATATAATGATGGATGATTAAAGCCATTTCTGTAATTAATCAAAGTTGCAATTTTGTTCAAACGCTTTCACAGTCACTAATGAGCATGACACTTCTGTTACGTATACAAAATAACCTATTTACATCAACTCTATTTACAAAAAATGGAGTATTTTGTTTAGTGTAAATAAAAATTGTTACAGGTTCAATAATAATGACAAGCGAGTAGTCAACGGTAGATTTGTTGATAACAATACGGTAGAAAATTGCATGATAGTTCCGTTCTGTGTTGATTATTGTACATTGCTGTTGATATAATCATTATTAGATAACAAATGCACGCCGCTATCGATTTCCGATAGGTTACTGAGGACATGTTATTGCTTGGTTGATATAATATTGCTGCTATCACTGATAAAAAAACAATATATTTCAGTTGATGTACGGAGCTCATTCACTTTTACATCTAGCTTCATTCACAAGTAACATTCAACATTGTTTATTTAAACTTCTCGCACACAATGAGGTACAAAGGTGGACTTAATGCCTTAGGCATTCTCTACCAGTCAACCAAGGGTGATGAAGAGATAGGATGGCAGGTGCTCTGATTGAGAGGAGATAATGATAATAAAAATATAACAAAATAGGTACATTATAAATAAAATAGGTACACAAGTACATAAATAGGTTATAAACTTGTAACACACACATATATACTATAATAGGATACAAATTTAAAGGAAAAGAGGTACCTAATTGAGATGACTACGCTATTTGTTTTGAAAATAACTCTGCAATTTACTGGTGGCCGTTTGTGTGATGATACCTATGAATAAGTTATTTTGGATTCAGTTAATTATTATGAGATATTGACCCACGTAGAACCAAACTTACATTCTCTCTACGAATAACGATATTAGATTTCATATATTCGGTTACTTTTGAGAAATTGTATAATTATGATAACTGAAGTTACATAACATGACCAACATTTATCTCTTTATTCAAATACTAGCTTCCGCCAACGGCTTCGTCCGCGTGATATCTTTATAAGTTATAGCCTATGTTACTCAGTGATAATATAACATTCTACTGGTAAAATAATTTTTAAAATCGGTTCAGTTGTTTTTGAGTTTATTCATTACAAACAAAAATACAAATCTTTTCTCATGATAATTATTGTAGATGTAAATGTAAACGCAGAGGGGCTTGTGGCTAAGTAATCACAGCCGCACGGGTCGATCGATCAGGTTAAGCTACGCTTGCCGCGGTTGGTCCGTGGATGGGTGACCATCTTTACACACCAAGACCCCTCCGTGCCTCGGAAAGCACGTTAAACCGTTGGTCCCGGCTGTCATTTGTAGATCTTTGACAGTCGTTACGGGTAGTTAGAAGCCCAAATGTCTGACAACCAGTCTTACCAAGGTGTATCGTTTTACCTAGTAACTAGGTTGTGGAGGTCAGATAGGCAGTCACTCCATGTAAAATACTGGTATTCAGCTGCATCCGGTTAGACTGGAAGCCGACCCCAACACAGTTGGGAAAAGGCTAGGCAGATGATGAGATGTAAACGCAGAAAGTATTTTCGTGAAAATCCCATTTAACATACACGGTATATTCATCTGTGACGGTATAAGAGTTGAGTATGAATGTGTTTAAAATATATTTCTTTCTTTATAAGCTATTACAATCATACAATATGAATAGTGACATCCACCACACCTGTTCGCTAGTACAACTTGCGTATGATCTGTGGTGTGATGTACAATAAACATACGTAGCAGTCAGATATCATTGTCCGTTTTTATAACGCGTTGGGAACAGTCATCGACCGTTAGGGCATTTCCACATACGGCTGCCGGTTAGTCGGCACCCGGTATCCTGTGGTGGAGGGTAAGGGTTTTATGTGTCAGTATGAAAGTTTTCACACGCTTACTCACACATTCTCCACTGAGTCGGCAGCAGCCCCGAGCGTGTGAAATGGCACTTAGTAGGAAAAGTATATAATCTATATACATAAAAATCAATTGCTGTTCGTTAGTAAGTAGTCTCGCTAAAACTCGAGAACGGCTGGGCCGATTTAGCTGATTTTGGTTTTGAAATGTTTGTCGTAGTCCAGGGAAGGTTTAAGCGGTAAGAAAATGTAGATTTATGTTTTTATGTTTATGATATCCCAGTATTATGCCATAATTCCTAACAAAAAGTACTAGGCTTGCATGATTTTTGATGATATCTTGGTAGATAGGTAGGTAGGCTAGGGAAGGGGGTTTGACGCATTTGGTGCACATCTCAACTTGTACACCATGCTCAAATGGTGAACTTAGCAACTGGTGCACTTCTCATATGGCACACTTCGCAACTGGTGCACTTCTCAATTGGTGCACTTCGCAAAAGGAGCACTTTTTAAGATGAGTAGAGATTTGGAAAAATTGTCTAAAAATGAAAGAATCTTTGGTTTTACGTAGGTAATTTTCTCAAAAATACAATCAACAAAATAATTTTAAATTAACTCTACATAATCTAATCACTTTAACATTTTTATTTTTCAAAAATAAAAAAAGTCACTCGGAAATAATAAAAATATAATTACGTAAGAAAAAATTTGATTTAATTATATCTTGTCTTTATTACTGAATGTCGTGATAACTTTTTGCTGTAAATCTAATTTTTTCTTACATAGTTATATTTTTATTTTTGAAAAAATAAAAATGTTATAGTGATTATGTAGAGTTAATTAAAATTATTTTGTTGATTGTATTTTTAAGAAAATTACCTACACAAAACCAAAGATTCTTTCATTTTTAGACAATTTTTCCAAATCTCCACTCATCTTAAAAAGTGCTCCTTTTGCGAAGTGCACCAATTGAGAAGTGCACCAGTTGCGAAGTGTGCCATATGAGAAGTGCACCAGTTGCTAAGTTCACCATTTGAGCATGGTGTACAAGTTGAGATATGCACCAAATGCGTCAAACCCAGGGAAGGTAGGGTAGGTAGTAAGTGATAAAGATGGTCCACCCCAAACATTCATATGGCAAAACAACGTATGCAGGGTCAGCTAGTATTACATAAATATGTTGGTATTGTTGATCGAAGATAAATATACAGATATACCGTCAGTTCTGCTCGTCCTCATGTCATTGTACTACCCATAAATACGCGAAACCTGACGTCACATTGTTTACACTCATACTGCTTTAGCACTCATGTTTTCTTTTAAATCAATGTACTTTCTAACATCGTGGTTTCTTATCTAAGTTTCTACTATGTCGGTATTATGTTTCCACAACAGCAAACTTTTTAAAGTTATATGCCCCACTTTGGGATATTTTCCTGGGTATCCTTTAGCGCAAGAGATAAATTTATGACGAATAAACAAGGTAAAGCGCTCAACCGACGTCATAGGTTCTGTTAGTTCACAGACAGATTAATATCCCGCTTTTAGTACACACTAGTTGCTGTCCGCAACTTCGCCCGCGTGAACCCTAATACTTTTTCTAAAATAAAAGTACCTAGCATAAGTTACTCTTTACAACATCAGCTATCTGCCAGTGAAAGTCCCGTCAAAATCGGTAAAGCCATTTCGGAAATTACCCGGAACAAACATACAGACAGATAAACAAATTTTTTATAAATTGTATATATATACAGGGTGGCAGGGACATCGCGAAAACGGTTACCATGGATTCAGTACATGCATTGAAATTATTAGTCGGTAACAAAAAAAAAAAAACAGCTGTTTCATAGAAAAGTGCAATACCTACGCGGTCAAAATGTATGAAAGAGCAGATTTTTTTTTAAAATAACTGACGGATAATTTAAACGCAGGTTCAAAATCATGTACTGAATGCATGGTAACCGTTTTCGCGTCGATGTCCCTGCCACCCTGTATACTACAGAGTACAGATGTACTCGCGATCAGCTGTTTGTATCCAGGTCGACCTAGTTTAGAAGTCAAAACCAGTCTGCAACAATACAATCAAACGTAACTAGTTAATAGACCTAGGGCGGTAGACCTATGCCGAGAAAGGTCGCGGAAACCCCGCACATCTAATGAAATTAACTTGCCTTGTTCAGCTAAATTTAGATTTAATTGACTGTACGAGGAAACATGCTTCGTAAAAGACGTTCTCTGTTATATATTTTTCGCAGGACTTTTCCTCGTTAGTTTGCGTACTAATGTACTATCTGTACTGGTTTATTTTGGTCCTGTCCTCTGTGATGCCTAATGCCTACTGTGTAATAGTTATGAACCTGTTTTGCTCTAACGAAGATTGTTGAAGTTGTGAAAGCTTGTGGGAAAGAGTTCAATTCATTACTCTGCGTAATATGTAGTGTTTTTATGCGTGCGTATCCAATGTCTTGTATTTTCTGGTCTGTCAATAAAGGTGAAGGCTCAATCAATGTTGTGGGTGGCGAGACTTGATAGGTTTCCTGTACATCAACTTTACTTTCACTTAAGGGGTTTTCTTGGTGGGCTGTCCCAAGGTGTGTGAAGCAACAAAGCCTAACCAGGACACGTTCTTCTACTAGCTTCTGCCCGCGACTTGGTCTGCGTGTTTTAACATAAAGCATATCCCATGGTACTCGGCAATAGCGTAGCTCTATCAATGAAAGAATTTTCGAAATGGGATCAGCAGTTCCGAAGATTACCCCTAGTAGTAAAGATTGAAGCATTCGTAAACAAATATCGCTAATTTACTATAGTTTGACCAATACCGCTGTACCGCGCCTTAGGAATACGCGGCGAGGCGGGGGGCAGTGTTGACCAATAAGCGGCGGGACGGACGCCGTGTGCCACGAGCTTTGACGAATTAGCGGCCTGCACTGCTCCCCCGTCTCGCCGCGCGCCTTCCTAAGGCGCGGTACACCGGTATTGGTCAAACTATAGCTCAACTTTATCGTGAAGAAGCACTTGGGAAGAGTCGTGGCGTCTAATCGAGTCTGTCGAGCATCTTCGAGACATACACAGCCTCCATAAATTCCAAAAGCGTATTTGTTAAACACTTCCGTTGCAAAAATCCTGGAGCGGATACAGTAGCTCATTAGAAAACATCATTAGCGCCTGACACGTGTCGAAGGTAACAGCCGTAGTTTACCTACTATAATGTACACACGGCTACATCAAGCTATACATTTACAGTATAAGCTGACCTCTCATTGTACAGAAATTCTATTTAAATTCAAAAATCATTTATTCAAAGTAGGCTGAGAATCAACACTTTTCGAACGTCAAAAATACATAAGACAGTCCCCCAAAAAAGCCCGCCCCCGAAAAAGAAGTGGCGCAACAAACTCCCCAGCAGCACAGCTGCCTAAATACAATGCAATGCGGAATCAGCTTATACTGGAAATGTATAGCTTGATATGTAGCCGTGTGTACCCTTAAAATACCTGAGTGCCCTGCGTCAATGGTCACACACAATCGTCAATGATATGCTCCACACGTTATGTTGACACGTGCCTGACCGGCGCTGATTCACATTGCCATTGCTTAGAGGTCTACGGACAAGGAGAAAAATGTATAAATGTACATAATTTTATATTGCTGTACCTAAATCACGAGAATTACCGTAATAAATTTTGAGTGGTATGTTTTGTGTTGCTAGACTGTTTTGGACATAAATAATAAATATATATTTTTGTATATAATAGTGTCTGGTGGTGGGGTATGTTTTAAACTGGATTCATTTTAGCTTGTTAGAGAGAGAATTTTCAGTTAGGAAATAATAATCGTACCGTACAAAATCCTTGTTTCCAATATCAATCAGTTCCGCTCAAAATTTATCGTCTTCGTCACCAGCGAACTTTACGTCTACACAATAGCAAATATTACGGGCATTACGGCATTACTACAGACGTTTTCTATTACGTAAAATAAACATCGCCATTACATATTTCAGTTTCTGACGTCACTGACGAACATCGGCCGTCGTCTCGCCGGGGTCGCGGACAAGGAGCGCCGTAATGGCCGTCTCAGGGCCGAACTTGCGTCGCTAGACCTCAACCTGCCTGCGAGGGTGTGGTTACCTTTACATCAGAGGCCTCACTATGTGCTGAGGATACCACCACATGCAGCCGCTGTGCTAAATAGCAAGGATAAGGTGAGAATTTTGTACTATCTATCTATTTAACTTGCAGACTGGTGTGTGTAGTCCACTGCAGGGAAAAAAACGGCACTCCGGGAGTGCCGACAGAAGCGAAAACTTGAACAACTTAAAAAAATACTTCCATCATCTTTACAGTACAAATACTTGCATAGAACATTGATCCGTAACGTAATATAAATAAAGAGCTCAATCACGTTTAACAAAAATGAGGTGTCGGTAACGGTGTCGCGAGTTCAATTGTTTTTTCCCCATCTCAAAAATGCCCAACGCGCTAGAAGTTTTCACTTCAATAAAACAAAAGGGCGAGAGGGACTACCCTTTTTAGGGTTCCGTTGCCAAATGGCAAAAAACGGAACCCTTATAGATTCGTCATGTCTGTCTGTCTGTCTGTCTGTCTGTCTGTCTGTCTGTCTATCTGTCTGTCTGTCTGTCTGTCTGTCTGTCTGTCTGTCCGTCCGTCCGTATGTCACAGCCACTTTTTTCCGAAACTATAAGAGCTACGCTGTTGAAACTTGGTAAGTAGATGTATTCTGTGAACCGCATTAAGATTTTCACATAAAAATAGAAAAAAAACAAATAATTTTGGAGTTCCCCATACTTAGAACTGAAACTCAAAAAAATTTTTTTCATCAATCCCATACGTGTGGGGTATCTATGGATAGGTCTTCAAAAATAATATTGAGGTTTCTAATATCATTTTTTTCTAAACTGAATAGTTTGCGCGAGAGACACTTCCAAAGTGGTAAAATGTGTGTCCCCCCCCCTGTAACTTCTAAAATAAGAGAATGATAAAACTAAAAAAAATATATGATGTACATTACCATGTAAACTTCCACCGAAAATTGGTTTGAATGAGATCTAACAAGTAGTTTTTTTTTAATACGTCATAAATCGTAAACCGCAATTTACCTTTCATTCAATGTTACTTGCTGCTACGGAACCCTTCATGGGCGAGTACGACTCGCACTTGGCCGGTTTTTATTTCTAGGCCCTGAAATCAGATTGTTGTCCCTACTTCCGCTCTATTGAATTCAAGGCTCAAAGCCTTAATAAGCAGATGGGTCAGTGTGGCGTTAAATCCTGGGCCTGGCTCTTAGCCAGATTTTCTATTGAAGGCCGATATTTCATCAAGTTAAGAAAAGACCATAATTCTGTACAGAAATGAAATTGTTTATTTTGTAAATAGGATATCGGAATAACTTTACACGTCATATAAAAAAAAAGTTAGTTAGATGAGTTCAGCGTTCCTTATCTACTCTTAGAAGAAAGGCCGAAACAAATTCAGAGGTCGCAGTCTCTTTTAAAGTCCAGACATAATCTTGGTCAGGCCATATGAGGACCATGTAGAATTAGTGTCTGAAATGGGCTTTTGAGACTTTTGGACCTGTCCAGTCAGTGCAAGCATTTGTCAGTAATCCTGGAGCTCAACTCAGAACTTACAGAAATGAAATGAAATTGTTTATTCTGTAAATAGGATATCGGAATCACTTTTACACGTCATATAAAAAAATATTAAAAATAAGCTAGATGAATTCGGCGTTTCCTATCTGATACAGTACTACTAAATAATCATTTAAAATACTTTGCGTGGAGGTGTAAAATTTGTTATGGTCGTTTTAGTTGGTTAGTGATTGATGCTGGGATTTGCTTCTATTCGTTGTCTAGACACTGAGGAGTTGACAGGGTGATCTATACTTATCAGAGACAGCCTTGGAGGCGAGTTCCTCAATTAAAATGAAAAATGATAGTGATTAAGCCAAGCGCAAAATTTGTTGAGTGCCAAATCAGGACTTAAATTAAGTACCTTTACTTGTCCGGCAAAAGGCTCAGCGATAAGTGCTTAATCTTTAAGTCGGATCTTAAAAGTCACTGGTGATTTAAGTATCAAAAAAATAAAACGAAATGCTAACGCTCAAGAATTTTGTTCCTTCATAGATCTTGATAATTTAACTATTGTATTAAAAGCGAAGGTCGACTACCTTCGATTGTGTTTGATATGATGCACGATACCCATTACACCGATTGAATTATTTTTATAATGAGAAGGTTGCGCACTGCGCTTGGATTAGCAATCTACGTAATAGCATTTAGTTTGAACCGCAAATATTGCTTTGAATGCACCATTTATTGTTTTGCTTTTTTGAACGTTTAGGAATCGATCGTTGGTCAATTTTAGCTCGTGGAATGTTGTATTGATATTTCTGTAATTCGGTAAAGTGTTTTTGAAGTTAAAACTTCATTAGGCGCGTTGGGCATTTTTGAAATGGGACTAAACCATTGTTTTCGCGACACTGTAAAAGATATCAACGCGTTGATTCCGATTTTTTATTCAAATTTTCACTTTTGTTGGCACTCCCGGAGTGCCACTATTTTTGACGTGATAACGTCTTATAAATCGATGAACGCCGGCTGCATGCACGAAAAAGTGTCATGTTCCGCCTGAGTCGAGCGTGCAAGCGAGAGCGCGGAACAAGCGATAGAGAGGCACGATCGGCCTAAGCGTTCGGCTTGTGACGATATCACGTAAAATTATTGTACGTAAACCGACTTTACAGACAACCAATTTTTTTTTGGACTGTTCTTGATAACTGAACTCCGTAGCTCCTTCTCCTATTTCAACGCTTTTGTTTGATCCAGTCTTTTTTGAAATCTAATCTAAATTAAATTGAAATGCTAATACGAGAAGTGTCACTTTAATCTTAATTTCAATTTGTTTATCAAGTTTCTAAGCTTGTAATTGGAGCCTTGCTTCAGCCTTTCTAAACAAATAAACTGATAATGATATTGAATGTCGTCTAAAGTCTAGTGTTTACGAGCTATAATTTAATCTGATTTATCTTTACGACTCTGTACTGTAATTTATATTCCCGACACGTTACAGGGCATTGTATTTTCTCTCTTGTGATACAAAGACATAAATAATAACAGTGCGATCGTCATGCCGGTAATCCCCTAAGGAGATTACAGAGGCAGGCAGTATAGTTCTATACCTTACTACTATTTGGTCATGAGGATAAACTATGTGACGTAGATGCTGACATTTACCAAGTTCAGGGATATTATTTGCTGTACCTACTCGCCGATATTTTGTGACAGAAATTCCGACTTTCATATGAAGAGGGTTCTCGCGCTTTCACGGGCTCGGAAAACTCAGTCAATTCAATTCAAAATATTTTATTTCACATAAACCTACATGGGCACTTATGAAACGTCAGAAGCTAGGTGCACGGTTCCAAATTGGTCGTTTCCTATGGAAAAGAGCCGGTAAGAAACTCCACGGTTACTCTTTTAAAAATAATTGGCTTTTACAATACTTTCAAATAACAGTGTTACTAGGTATGGGAGGACAGTGTAGGTCAGTATTTCTCAGTAAGCCAGTTTTGAGTGATTTTAACGAGCTCAGATTTATTTGCAAAGTAGTTTCCCACGGAACGCTGTCATTGGTCAATGAGTGCGACTAGTACCCAATAAATTCGTTAAATATATTAAAACGTTAGTAAATCACCTTGGCATGGTATATCCACATAAAATCTACAGTCTAAGCCCAAAGGGTGGCCCCATTACCGTCAAGGTAAGCTTTAAGGCATTGCATGTGGATTTCCTCATAAGGAAATTCCCTTCACCATTCACTTAGTGTTACAATTAAACTCAAATTGTGTAATACTAGCTCATAAAATGTTATAACTAAATTTTTTATTACGCTGAAGTACGTTACAATTGGTAATTACGCATTTAATTACATATTTTAATATTGAATGGCTTGTTTCTGTTATTGCTATTGTGCTGGGGGCCTACCACCAGCTCATAAAGCAGTATTATTTTAATATTACAGATGAAGCTCAATAGGACGTATAGCTCCATCTCTTTCTCCCACTGAAGTAATATTAAAATAATACTGCTTTTGAGCTGGTGGTTGGCCCCTGGTCTCTGTCAAATATTACGCATAGGATCAAAATTTCTCTATTAGGTTATTTTTTTTAAAGTTCAGGAAATTATGTGCTAAGTGGGTTCATGCTATGACCCTCATAGTTGTTTATCTAAAAGATAATCTATATAAATAAATATAAGTGTCTGTTAATAACAGCTTTTTACTAAATGCGAAGGTATATACGTGTTATATCAAAAAACATTTTTTTAAATGATTGTCTATCTGTTTGTTCCGGCTAATCTCCGAAACGGCTGGACCGATTTTGACGACACGTTCACTGGAAGATAGCTGATGTTATTAGGAGTAACTTTGGCTACTTTTGTTTTAGAAAAGAATCGTGTAATGAACCACAAAAAGTCACTTGACACTGTCCTGAAAGAGAACAAAGTGTCAATAAACCGTTATTAAAAGAAAAATACGGTTCGTGGTTTATCTAAAATTACGACTACAACGAAATAGAATACGTGATAACTCGGTGAAACTATTACCATACAATATGCTTCAACAATGTTGATAAGGCCGTTCTGCTGTTCAATCTATCTGATAAGTTCAGATAACACTGTATATAAACTGTATTTCAATATGAAATTGGTAATAAAAGGAGAATGTTGAATGTGCCAGCTGTTTGTACCGGAGCCCGGGGCAGTCGTAATTGTCAATTAAGAACACCATTTGTTAGGAAACTGTCGTTCTAAAAAGACAGCTACGGAACAAGATAATTGTGTACGTTTCATTCGCAATGCAGTCGGCGCCGATTTTAAAGGGGTTTCATTTTATCTTGTTGGAGATTTTTTTAGTACTACTGCAATATCCACTAATTGAATTTATTAAAATCTGATAGCATTTTGAGGAAACCGCATCGATTTACCTACTACCTACTTATCTGTTGATTACTATTTTTGTATTATTAGGCATATGATAAGGTCATTATCTAGATCTGTTAGTCATAATGACAAAAAATGATTAACCTACTTCCTTCGGATACATTGTTTTTAATTGTAGCATTTGTAGCTTCATTGGAAAGTTTTTCTTTGGGATCGCTAGATGTTCCCTTTTACACTAATACAAGAATTCTAAAATTATGAAGCTGTAAAGACGTTATATCACCAACGCGAATGGTAAGTGTCGGGACCTGGGAGAGGCAGTCCTCTCCCAGGTCCCGACACTTACCATTCGCGTCTGAGGGTCTACTCGCTAAGTCTGTTAACGAAGATACGGGCCCTTCCGAAAGTATTGTATTTCTATTTTCTTATTGTCCCTCGGAAATCATCGCATTTCCGAATACAAACGAATGCCAATTTCCATGTATCAATTACTAGATTTATCTTGTATAATAATTTGAATTCAAAAGTCATTTATTCAAACTAGGCTGAGAATCAGCACTTTTCGAACGTCAAAATTACACAAGACAGTCCCCTAAAAACGCCCACCCTTCACCACTTCCTAGTGCCTTTAGCTGGGAAGAACAAGTGGCGCAACAAACTCCCCAGCAGCACAGCTGTCTGTGTAAGTTAGAAAAAAATGATTCGATACAATTCAGAACTAAGTACTTTATTGTTGTATTGTTTTGATTTTCTTGTGAACTATATAGAGTTATAAAACTATTTTCCTATCTGTCGTGCCTGCCATTTTAGCAGCTTTCCTACAATTTTTAAAATAAATTTACATTAAGTTAAAAGAGTATTAACAACTCTATATACTTCCAAGTCGATTGAGAGCGTCCGGTCTGCACCAAGTACAAAGGGCAACTGATAGAAATCCGACCATTGACGAAATACGAGGTTTGCAGAAGGACATTAAGAACATAGTTGTACTGTAGTTCTTTGTTCCTTCAAAACAAGTGACAAACACAATTTTTCGAACGGGCAAAACACATCGCGGGTAGGGACAACAGTCAAACCCTGTTGTCATTCAATCGTAGTTCGGGCTCCGAACTAATCTTATGTCCGCAGGTGAAACGGAGTAGGGTACTCTCGTCACTTCAGCCGAAACTACGGACATCGGTCTTAGGGAGTAGACCTCCTGGTCAGCTACAACAGAATACTGATTAACAAACAACAATAACAACATTTTGACGAACTGAACGATTGACTAACAATATTTTTTTCTCTCACAGGCACCCTACATTATGTACGTGGAAGTCCTGGAAACGGACGGCCACGAGCCTCTACCCCCGCGCCTCTTGCCCCCCGCGCCACCTGCCCCTCATTCACCTCCTATAAGACATACGAAGAGTGAAGAGAACCTCGTGCCGGAGTGGCCGGCATTGTCTTTATATGCAGGACTTGATGATGGTGACGCGGGCGACTGTTGGAGTCATGATGATGAGGATCTAAGTACGCAGTACTCGCATAGAGCGCCGGCGCCGGATAGTTTGTCGCAGGTATTTGATTGTTTTTTTTTGGAGTAACTGTGAGGTCTATTTATGTGGATGTCTTTAACACTTTCAGCGCCACCCCTAAAAGTGGACGTTCCTTAAATTTTTGACAAATTTGTGACAAGCCCGGGCTTTCATCATCAGCCTATAATGTTCCCACTGCTGGGACGGCGTCCTCCTCTCTGTGAGAGGGAGTGGGCCGTAATCCACCACGCGGGCCCAGTGCGGGTTGGTAGATGTCACATGTGTTCGAATTTTCGGTTCTAGGACATGCCGGTTTCCTCACGATGTTTTCCTTCACCGTTTTGAGAGCAGTGGTGATGAAATAATTTACACAAAGTAAAGCGCCTGTCTGGGTTCGAACTTACGACGTACAGCTCGTAAGTCGCGGCGGTTACCACTGGGCCACCACTGCTCTACCACTGGGCCACCACTGCTCTTTCCGGGGCTTTCATTTCTGCATAAATTAAATGTATAGAGAACGTGTGCCTAAAAGATACACAGCACTTTTACCAAGCAGAAAGATATGTATACTTTTGGTTACATAATGTTCCAGAAACTGTGACAAAAAGTTACACATGTGCATAAATGTGCTCCTCAAAAATATCGCAAGCATTTAGCCTCGACTGCACTACGGCTCACTAAGCCGCAATCTTGTGTACTTTGAGCCAGGACATAATATGTCCTGGCACAAAGTACAAAACATTACGGCAAAATTCGTGACACTTCGGCACATTGAAATTTGCACTTCCGTCGAAACCTGCAAAAGGCATGTTTCGAAAAGGACATCTTTTACATCCGAGCATCGGCTTTAACTATGTAACTATTAGCAGCTTCTTGAACCGGAAGGGTGCTATGAACATTACTGAATCACAACAGATTATAGATGATGACACTTGCTCGACGGCCCACATAAATTACTGTCTATTAAGTCGTATTCCGCACCGCCAACGCATACGTACAGACTTGTCAATTTTTATAAATCTTATGTTAATATTGACACACATTCTACCATTCTACAACCAAACCAGAACGGTTGGAAACCAGTCAGTGTTTCAAACATGCATCTGATTGACATATTAGATACACGCTTTTTGCACTTTTTTTCTCCTACTGTTTGACGTGTGTTTACAGAGCCATTATAGTAAATTGGACACTAAGGGTGCGTTTCTACTGAAGCGGAGACGAGCGGAGCTGAGCGGAGGAGACCTACAGGAACCGACCCATCACAATAGTTGAAATCCTCCTCGCGTCTCTCGTCTCGTCTGTGACTGGACGATTCCTGCACGCCTCCGCTCAGCTCCGCTCGTCTCCGCTTCAGTGGAAACGCACCCTTAGCTGACGTTCGCGCGGACGTTATAAAATCGCAGCGGGATTTTATCGCGCGCTGGATTTTAAACTCTCGGTGTTAAGCCGAGCGTTGAGACTCCAACGCGCTGGGACGCACTCTCGTCCCAGTGCGTAGAAAAAACACACTGTTGGATTTTCAACTTTCGGCGCTAAGCAGAACGTTGAAAATAAAGTGCACGAAAAAAAATTGCCGCGATTTATTACGTCCGTGCGTACGTGGGCTTATAGTAAATTGGACGTTTATGTATACTTTGAACATTACCTGCTATTTAGAAGATGCCTTTGTTTAGCTATGCCATTTAATAGTCTGTTTAGTGGAAAAGTAGTATCTTCATGATACAAACAAAACAATCAAATATTCTTTAACAATGCTCAATAATAAAATTGCTTTATATCTAGATTTGTGCTGGAGTTCGGTTCTTGAATGGCCTAAATGTGTTACCACTATTAATACCTATATCAGGAAGAATTTATTGACTTTCCAAATACTGATTAGATTGCATAACTAAACATTTATTACAAGATATCGAGTATCGTCTGATAACACATAATTATTATTAATTACAATGAATTTGCGTTTTAATTCTTCATCAAAATTAACGGTATTAATTTTATCGTCGTTTTGGCGGTGTTTTTAGTTTTATGATGCCAATTTCAGTTTCCTGTCGTGCAAATGATTGCCCTTGAATATGGCGAAATAAGTATGTATGTGCGTATGAAACCGAGTAGTCTATTGTCAGTTCGCATAAAAACAGTTTTGAAAAGATATACTTTTTTATTAATGTATTGTTCTTAGCTGAAATAACTAAACTGGTTAATACCGGTAGTCTATTATTTACTTTTAAAGCACCTACTTTGCATAATTATTTATACATAAAAAAAAAACACTGCAAAGTGAAAAATACTTTAATTTCGAAAGTCGGTGTCTTTGGTTTTGAATTTTCGTGTTTTGCCACCGACTTCTGAAATTAAAGTTATTTTACACTTTGAAGTGTTTTTTAGAAGTCTGTTGTTTTTTAATGTAAAAAGTTTTTATTTTTCACGTTTTAGTTGTGTTACCTACCCACAAAAATTCGAATAGGTAAGTACACACGGCTACACATCAAGCTATGCATATGCAGTTTATGATGATCTCGCATTGTGAAGGATTTCCGTGCAATGCGAGGTCAGCTTATACTGTAAATGTATAGCTTGAGTGTAGCCGTGTGTATAACTACCTGCTATGTAAATAACAGTGACAGGAACTTATGACATCATCCACATACTAAGTGGGAAAAAATACATATTATTGAAACTAACTAAAAAACTACCCAAATAAAGTTAATAAAATTTATATGGGACCACCTCTGAAGTATGACCTACCAAACGAAAAAAAGAATCATCAAAATCAATTCATAATTGGCGGAATAATCGAGTAACAAACATTCAAAAAAAACCTACAGTCGAATTGAGAACCTCCTCCTTTTGGAAGTCGGTTAAAAATAAACAATAGACTGAACGGAATAAACCAGCACGTGCCTGAAGTGCCTGCAATTCAGTAGCAATTGTAGCAAATACTTAGCTCATTCAAATCTAATGTTGTATGTAGCTTCTCAGTACATGAATTTACCCAGTACTTCTACAAATTATACCTAATAATTTATTACTAGTCATACCCTAGTTTAGGTTCAAACATCAGATCCAATCTAATACGGTTCTTTGTCCTAGTTTATCGGTAAATCATCGTTCTAATGCCATTACAATATCACGTGCGTGTTCAAAGGGCACGTGAGGAATAGAGGTGAATGCTTTCTTAGAACTTTTGTGAAGGCAACTGTTTAGAGAAGATAGAATCTTTGTAAGTCTCCGATTCACATCATTTATGTTGTTTCAGTTTATAAATACACAACGTGTCATTGTACTACTGTTTTTAATCCAAATAAATAACAGTTATGATATTGTGGCCATTTGTGGAAGAAACTCTTTTGATGAATCCCTAATACAATATTGCATTAAGTGGCATAATGTTCAGTACTATAGTTTGACCAATACCGCTGTACCGCGCCTTAGGAATACGCACTCTCCGACCCAGATGACCCCATCACACTCCTCCAGGAGCAGAATAGGGCCACCAGTACAGTATACAAAAACAGACACCTCCCGTCATTCCGACCTCGCCGCCGAGGTCCTTTGCGATTGCGACCGACTCCCCGAGTAAATGAAACTCCCCCCCGACCCTTGCTCGAAAACGAGGTGCCAGCAGTTGTTGCAGCTGAGCACGTAGCTTTAAATACCCCGAATAATAATCATGATAATAATATAAATTTGTTCCAGCCTGTCCCCTCTTGCTATCCTCCCGTCAGTGATGCCCTAAGCCGAGGTCCGTACCACAGGGGGTGCCCTTAGCGAGCATTCGCTTAATTTTAATTTAAAATAGTTTTAAAAAGCTCCTGGCTGGGGGCTCTAAGTGTAGAAGCTTATGGCACCCACAGGAAAATCCGGTTAAGCAGCCACGACCTTAGTGGTCAAAACTGCGAGATGCCCGTAATAAAAAATAAAAAAAAATTAGGAATACGCGACGAGGCGGGACGCCGTGCGCCGAGAGCTTTGACGAATTAGCGGCCTGCACTGCTCCCCCGTCTCGCCGCGCGCCTTCCTAAGGCACGGTACAGCGGTATTGGTCAAACTATAGTTTAGCGTTGCGTTACAAGTCTCTTGTAGCTTTAAGTATTTTTTTAATTTGCTCTTTCTTATTGTTATATTTGTGCCGGTTTACCGCTACTTTTACTTACTCATTCGTTGAATATTAAGAAATCATTTTGAATCGTAAAATAGTAGGTACCATTACTTCTTTTTTGAGTCTACATAATAGATCTTTTCGATGAAAGATTAGAAAGAATGGCTTAACAATCTTAATGGCGAAGATTATTTAGCAAATGGCAACAATCTAGTCAAGAAAGAACTGTTTAAACTTAATTCCAACATTTGTCGACTACACAATGGTTTACAATGAACGCTAGTTAGCATTTTTTGTTTCACCTTTTTGTTGTTTTTAAGTCATTAATTTGTATGACGTTAGTGCTTAGGACAAACCTGGGTTTTAATTTTACGTATTTAAAATATTGCATGAAGATAAAAATCTAAATAAGTGGTTGAAGTGATTATAGAACCGGTCGTTTTAATGATCTTTTTTCCTGACTTTGTTGTGGCAAGTAATTATTATAAAATAATTAATAAAAATTAATTGCTACAACAAAGTCAAGAAAAAGGTTTCCTGACACGTTGATACGTCATATGTTTTGTATCAAGAGTTTTTCATATTACGTCATAATTGTTTTTGTACTAATAATAATTTATGATATATTTTTTATGGAGGTATACTTGTAGCATTTCAGGTTTAGGAATTTTAATCAATCACAGATCATTGCCCTTTCCCGTATAGAATGATATAACGGTATTACGAATTATATAAATAAGTTATATGTAAATTTCTCACGTCTAGAAGATATTTTCCCTTCCAAATTAGATCTACAATCATCTCGCATTCAACTAAAGTACATTTTCAACAGTAAATTAAGCTGTGTTGGTATATTGCTCTATTGAACTCCATTCACAGCTTAAGGGAGGGTGCGTGGGAGTTACTGATACAATTATTCTAATCATTGTACGATCGCTGATTTCATGAAATTCAACGTGAAAATGTTATAATGTTCTTTTCTTATTGGTAAATATCTGTAATTGACTTAATGTTACCTATTTTTAGGGTTCCGTACCTCAAAAGGAAAAAAAGGAACCCTTATAGGATCACTTCGTTGTCCGTTCCTCAGGAATGCGTGGAGGTATCAAGTTGAAATTAATATCAAATACGTAGATCTATGTTCCCTTGGAACTCTAAAAAAATCAAGCTTCAAGTCAAGGAAATAAATAAATATGGCCATTTATGTGACATATTTTGATACTTGCAAATGAATCAAACCTATAGGGTACTTCCCGTTGACCTAGAATCATGAAATTTGGTAGGAAGCAAGGTCTCACAGCACAAGTAAAGGAAAAAGTCTGAAAATTGTTAATTTGTAGTTTTATCACATTTTTTTTTTACGATTTCAAACTTACAATTGCAGTTGGAGAATTGATCGTGACCGTATATCGATGTATGGGAGAACATTTTTCTCAATTACAAAGTTTGGTTTTGGGATAAGTAAATTCATCCCAACTACGGAACCCTTCTTTGTGCGTGGTCCGACACGCACTTGGCTGGTTTTTTTTCTTTTCTGTGTCTGTTGATTTTCTTATAATAATGGTAATACCAGTCCATTAATGTCCCACTGCAGAGCAAAGGCCTCTTCTCATACAGAGAAGGCACGAGTATTGATCACCACGCTTGCTCAAGACGTCACAGGTTTACTCACGATATTTTCCTTCACTGATGTCAGTGATGTCCAAGATAAACTTAGAAAGTACATGAATTGAAAAAGCACGTGCACGAGCGGCGAGGCCTTAACAACTGGGCCATCATGACATGGTGATTGCTGGTGAACATGGTTTTCTTATTGGCAATATCGTTAGTGCTAAAGTACTTAAGACGCAGATATATTCCAGTGACCTTGAGTGGTTAGCTTGCGTGTTCTGTACTGAGCTCACGCAACGCGTCATACGTCCAACCAGTAATAGAACTCGCCCATCAAGAAGTGCTGTCAAAATTAGACGCATTATTAATTTATTATACGTAAAACAAAAAGTAATTTAATAAAACACGTATACTTAAAGATCAATAATTAAATTGTCTTTAAAATGGTGAAGGTTTCAGAAAAATACGTTTGGTTGATTTTGCGTGATTCACAGTTTTTTTCGCGTTAGACATAACTTTACAAATTAATTTCACTATGTATAAATATAATCTAAAATATTCCTATATTAAGTTATTAAGAAAATGCTCAAATTTAACATGTATTTGTTCCAAATCATTAACACTACTCGTTTAGACGTGATCTTCAGTATAAAATCATTAAAAGTCTGTTGTCGTCGCCTTAAGCGCGTTCGTTTGTCAGTCTGTACTTTATCCCCGTTTACTCTATGGCTCAAATAAACACGTTGTCTATTACCCAAGGAAAAGCCTCGTTCACGACGAGATAATGATATAGGGAAATGACTCGCTGTAATTACATGTAGAGAGGTAGTTAGTTCTTAATTCACCTGACTAGATGCTTATTACTATAAGTACTTGCGTTTTAGCATGGCAATAACGGTCATTGACCCATCTACGTTTTCTATTTCAAAAACTAAAATAATGTCTGGTAACTCCTTGAATCAGTATACAGTATGTTAAGTAACGAAAGGCATTCCCGTTAACCCGCAATAGTCCATACACGCAAAAAAAAAACATTCAGCAACAGTGTTTTTTTTTTAAATAATAATAAAATATTGTTACGTAAAAGAAACACTGTACACGGGCACATGTCTTTCAACGTGGAAAGACACGTGCGACAAGTGCACGTGTACGGAGTGTTTCTTTTAATTACCTATCTTTTTTTAAAGTGAAAACTTCTTTAGGCGCGTTGGGCATTTTTAAGATGGGAAAAAACAATTGAACTCGCGACACTGTTACCGACACCAGCTTTTGACCATTAAAAAGACATCAACGCGCGATTCATTTTCTTCGGGATTAATGACATTCCAAACATTGAGACATGACAACGATATGATTGATATTTCCCTTTTTTTACCGACTTCAAAAAAGAAACGTATTTCCTGCACAGTAAAATTGTTCAAGATTTCACTTCTTCAAAAAAAAAAAGAAAAGTATTTCCTGCACAGTAAAATTGTTCAAGTTTTCACTTCTGTCGGCAGTTCGGCACTCCCGGAGTGCCACTGTTTTTTTTTTTTTTTACTTTAGCATATTTTATATCGTGATCTTCAACATGATAACCAATAACGAAAAAAACGTACATAGTTTATTGTTTGGGTTCCTATGGAGAGATATTAGGGAAAAAGGGCAATGTAAAGAGTAATGTGTGCAAATAACTTAATATTTCAAATTATTCAAAAGCCATTCATGTTTCCGTGTTAATATTTTAGTAAATAGTGTGTCATATTTTACAGGGGTATTTAGTTATTGCTCTCTGGATTTATTGGCAAAATTTTGTTGTTATTAGAGCCTTCATATGAAGTCTCAAATATTTTACTTACTACCGGAAATATGGAATATAATATTATGGATACATGTGCTCTGGTTAGACTATAGGTAGTATGATTAGTAAGTCAGTTTCCCCTTTGTTCTTACTTATTTCCGTGTTTTATTGAACCATTTGGTGACTGCGACATCTGTGTTTAATAAATCATTGTCAGTTAGAAAGCAGCCAAATATATTAACTCAACCCTTTTAGAAGGCCAACAGTAAAAAAGATAAGCCGCAAAATACACACCCTTCTCAATTTCCTAGTGTTTCAAATGGAAAGTAGAAGTGGCACAACAATATCCCAGAAATTGATGTTTTCATATTTATTTATTGCATTCCATTATGTATAAAAGATGTTAAAAAAATGTTTATAGAGCTAGGTGCAAATTATGGACCCTGTTAGGGCACAACAACAAGATAAAAAAAAACTTTTTACAAAAAAAAAACAATCGACTTCAAAAAAACACTACAAAGTGAAAAATAACTTTAATTTTGGAAGTCGGTGTCTTTGGTTTTGAATTTTCGTTCTTTGTCACCGACTTCCGAAATTAAAATTATTTTTCACTTTGTAGTGTTTTTTTGAAGTCGGTTGTTTTTTTTTTTTCGTAAAAAGTTTTTACTTTTCACTTTTTAGTTGTGATACACCTACCCCATACAAATTCGAATACCAATACCTGCTATGTAAATAACAGTGACAGGAAGTTATCATATCATCCAAATACTAAGTGACGAAAAAATACGTATTATTGAAGCTAACTCAAAAACTACCCAAGCAAAGTTAATAAAATTTATATGGGACCACCTCTGAAGTATGATCTACCAAACAAAAAAGAATCATCAAAATCAATTCATAATTGACGGAGTAATCGCGTAACAAACATACAAAAAAAAAAACATACAATTGAATTGAGAACCTCCTCCTTTTGGAAGTCGGTTAATAAGAAAATTATTAAAAAAAAAACTATTATTAATTAAATAATCTAGGTGTTCAAATAAAAAAACAATAAAATCAAGGACATAAACGCTTCTTATTAATATCAGGAAAGAGATAATAATATCTCATCCTCGAACCCAGGAACTTAGAATCGTTTGCAAAAGAGTGTTTGGCAGCACGTCTTATACAACCTATAGAAGAAACCTTTTCCTAAATATCTATTTATTTTCAGGTGTCAGCAATATCAGCTCTATCCACGTCATCATGTGGATCCCGTGAATCAGTAGCGGTGGGTGCCGGAGAAGTTAGAAGGCGGTTAGCTGACGCGACCGCTGCACCACCGCCCAATGCCTTCCGACATGACCCCGCTGATCCGTCGGCTACAGCGCTGAAGGTGAATACAAAATATTTAAAAAATAAGATTTCTTATTGGAAACCTTCAGAACACGGCGACGCATGAATTGTCCATACAAACGTAATACCTAAATCATTTGCAATTTGGGTATATTTCCATCATATTATGTTGTTATTCGGATTTAGACAAGTTTTATCTAGGCTCCTATATCATTTTTTTTTTCCAAAAAACTTTTCTAAAATGAAGTTTAAACGAATTTAATTCGCACATTTTTACAGCGTACACATTTTTACATGACATGTTTTCATATTGTTTTTTCTGTATTATAAACAACAATGCTTATAATATTGTTTCTGCAGAAGCATAGCTTATATTATCAAGTTACAAATTATCGAAATAAAAATGGAAAAATATTAAGTTTTCATTCATCATTTTTGGTATTACGGAACACATCCAAATTTATCATAAATTTTCGAAAGCTAGTAGTGCTATCGCGTCAAGCAATAATTGTCAATGTGTGCGTGGTAGTATTGCTCACTGTAGGTGTATATCGCTCCGACAAGCACTCACACTAGCGCAACGTGCTTGGAATTGAATTTTGCAAACATCTCGATTTGTAGTTGCGAGCCGTGTTCTCAGGCCTCTTAAATGGGTACTCTTACGTTGGAGCTCTGTCTTCCGACTGAAGCTTCTCTGATTACATTACTGATAAAGCAGTCCACGGCAGAACATTGACGTGGTTACATAGAACAGTAGCACTGTCATTTGAAAACGCAGACATATCTAGATTCACCATTCATCCGCGTTTATTGAAGTGAAAACTTCTTTAGGCGCGTTGGGCATTTTTGAGATGGGGAAAAAACAGTTAAACTCGCGACACCGTTACCGACACCTCATTTTAGTAAACGTGATTTTGCTCTTTATTTATATTACGCAATCAATGGATCAATGTTCCATGCAAGTATTTTTACTTTAAAGGTTTTTGAAGTATTTTTTTTTTTGTAAACGCTATTGTGGTCTTTATTTAAATAAGGTTACGGACCAATGTTCTATACAAGTATTTTTCTTCCACCAAGGCGATCTTGGTCAAGTTTTCACTTCTGTCGGCACTCTCGGAGTGCCACTGTTTTTTTAGACTGGTTGACCCGGACAAAATTGGTAAAACTATGCTGATGATATATTATGACTAGTTCACAGAATACTTGTAGCTTCAGATAACCCGGTTGAACTGTCTCCTAACCCCGTTTATTGAGTGACCATAAATATTTTGGATTTTCCAGGGAAATACAGAATTATGTTATCAAACTGACCTCTATTATTGCAGGAATCATGGGAAAGCAAGTACGCCCGCATGCGGTCTTCCTCTCCATACGGAGCTTTAAGCGGCTGGCGTCTACTGGGCTGCATCGTCAAAGTAGGCGACGATCTCCGTCAAGAGATGTTAGCGGCTCAACTGTTGAGACGGCTTCAAACCGCCTGGGTGGCTGAGAGGGTTCCCTTGAAGCTCAGGCCTTATGAAATACTCTGTCTAGACAAGGAGTGCGGGCTTATACAACCGGTACGTACTTGCTTTACAGCTGCTGTTCTCAACTGATCTCCAACCTCCAGTTTGAAACAGCTAGGAGTTGATTTTAGACTAACCCTACACACGGCTACACATCAAGCTATAATTTCCAGTGTATGCTGATCTCGAATTGTATCGGATTTCCGTACAATGGGAGATCAGCTTATACTGGAAATTTACAGCTTGATGAGTAGCCGTGTGTACCTTACTGTTCTCCAGATTTCATGATTGTATCTACAGTGGTTTAGGAAGTATGTTGTTTGCCAGCCAGACAACAAATATGTTAATATACTGACAGTCTTTTACAGATAACTATTTAACTTTCGACTTACTTATACAGGATTTTTTATTAACCAGTGCGCAAACTTAAACACGTGACTTTACCCATAATTATGAACAACTTTTACTATGGGACCAAACCTGAAATCGCGAAAAAAAGTCAGCTCTTTCCTACATTTTGCCGAGTTATGCGAACATAAATGTAGGGAACAGCTGATTTTTTTTCGCGATTTCAGGTTTGGTCCCATAGTAAAAGTTGTTCATAAAGATGAGTAAAGTCACGTGTTTAAGTTTGCGCACTGCTAAAAAAAATCCCTGTATGAGATTTTTAGCAAGAGTTTTGCGAAGAAGGCGTCTCTGATTTACGTATTAGACAAGACATTGCATGTATCATTAATATTTGCTTTTCTTCAAACGGATGGAAGCAATTTTTTTTCATCTGATTCATAGGATGATTCACTTTTATTATGTCTGTTTTTTTCATAACAATGACTCATTTATTAATATAGGTAGTTTTTACATATTTATAATCTCTTTATCTTGATAACACAAGATATGCATAACACCTCGTCTATTATGAAATAAACGAGAATTTGAGCACTTAATATGATAATAAGTTCACAAGACATCTCACAGTACTTATTATTACACAATAGCAAAAACGTAAAAATCTTAGGTATATGTATTTAACAATCTATACGAGATACAACAACTTGATACAGGATTTATGAAAAGGATTTTTCCTAAATAAAGTCACGCAGACAATACACAACAAACATAAAAGTACCATCGCGGAAAGCCATAACTAAACACCGTAAGGACTATTCTTGCTTGCAGCGCTCAGCCGCTACAGATGTGGTCATTGTATACACGGGATTTTGTTTTCAAAGTGGTTAGTTATGAGCTTCCGCGATGGTACTATAGTTTGACTAATACCGCTGTACCGCGCCTTAGGAAGGCGCGCGGCGAGACGGGGGAGCAGTGCAGGCGGCTAATTCGTCAAAGCTCTCGGCGCACGGCGTCCCGCCCGTCGCTCATTGGTCAACACTGCCCCCCGCCTCGCCGCGTATTCCTAAGGCGCGGTACAGCGGTATTGGTCAAACTATAGCTATCCTTTTTTAGCAAAATCACATCACCTTAAAAATAAATCTTTATTCAGTATTCAAAATTGGTAAAACATTAACATAAAATCCTAGAAATAATTTACAAAGGCTAATGTTAGATGCCTGTACTAGGATAAACCTGTATCACAGGCGGCATGAGCTCGCATTTTATGGTAATTGTAGGACAGTAAAATTCTTAACAATATTTAACATTAGAAGTCTTGAAATACTGACAAAATTTCATTACCTAATTCACTATTTTAGCTATAGTAAAAGCTTTTATGAAGATCATAAGACCAATTACCTAACAAACAATTTTCCCCAGGTACTAAATTCGGTGTCCCTGCACCAAATAAAGAAACAGTCGGGCAAGACCCTCCGCGCCTGGTTGGAACTGGAGCACGGACCTTCCAACAGCGAAGGTTTTCTGCGAGCACAGAACAACTTTGTAGAGTCGGCCGCTGCGTACGCGCTTACTAGCTACCTGTTACAGCTTAAAGATAGGTCAGTATACAATGATATGGCAACTGTTTTTACTAGAAATTTCTTGATGTTGCTAGAAAAAAGAAGAAAGACATAGAATAAGCCGATATTCGCACGGACGTAATAGAATCGTGGCAGGATTTCATCGCGCACTGTATTTTCAACTCACGGTGTTAAGCCGAGCGTTGAGAATCCAGCGCGTTGGGACCCAGTCTCTTCCCAGTACGTTGAAAAAACACATTGTTGGGTTTTCAACTCCCGGCGCTAAGCAGAGCGTTGAAAACCCAGTACACGAAAAAAAAATCGCTGCGATTTTATTACGTCCGTGCGTTCGTCGGCTAAGATTGTTGTCCTAAAAATTAAAATATGCAAAATTCATGTATCTGCATGTGCGACTCCTGCCACTAACGCATGAAGTTCTGAATATCGATCGATACCTGGTACGCGATAATGTGGCAAGAATTAAAGAAGTGTTTGAAATATACAGGTTGGCAGGCATCAACACGCAACGTGATAGTTTAATTGAATTTCTGTCGACTATTGTTTCCTTTTTCGTTGTTTTTTTAGCTGTAAGTCTTCCATGCTGTAATAAATAAATATCAGTACATGATTCTGACTCCCTAGCGTTGAAATTTTTCGTAGGTTATTAAAAAAGAAAATTATTGTACATTTTGACTCCGTAGGTATTGATTGCACTTTTTTTGAACAACAACAGATTTTTGAAGTGAAAACTTCTTTAGGCGCGTTGGGCATTTTTGAGATGGGACTAAACCATTGATTTCGCGACACTAACGCAATTTACCGACACCGTGGAGTAAAAGACATCAACGCGTTGATTACCGCGGTGCCGATTTTTTTTTTTCAAGTTTTTATTCTGTCGGCACTCCCAGAGTGCAACTGTTTTTTTTTTATACCTGTATAGAATTCATGGTAACAGTTTGCGCGTTGATGTCCCTGCCACCCTGTATGTGATCACAATTAGTGATCACTGAGGGCAGTCAGCCCCGATATATGTATTGCTAAATAGCCATGTAATATAGATGAAACTCGTAATTTAAATTAAAAAAAAAAAACTACAGTAATAGGTCTTCGTTAGGTTCCAAACATGTAAAGAAATATGAGTTTTTGGAAAAATAACCTTAATTCCTTCACATAAAGTTAATATTTGTTTAAATGGCAAGAACATCAATTGGAAACGTGAATTTGAATAGACCTTGCATTACATTTTCTCAAGTAATTTTATATTTCTTGTTGCAGGCATAATGGGAATATTTTATTGGACAGCACAGGTCACATTATCCACATAGATTTTGGATTTATATTTTCAATATCACCCAAAAATCTTGGATTTGAAAGCTCGCCTTTTAAGGTAAGGACTATAAACATTTGTATTAACTTATTTAGTCACTGTTTAGGATTCAAATGGACAAGTTAGATATGGACATGTTTACTAGGGGCACTCAACTCTACAGAGTTGTCGCTTTAAACAAATTAATAGAGCGTTTGTTCTAAAAGTTGGCAACGTCGCAAATAACTGTTAAATATTTACCTGTTTTGATTAATTTGGTGGAAATATGAAATACCGCTAACTAGTGAACTAGAATATTAGTAATGAATTGCAATTATAACATTGAATTTGACGGTGTTACCGTTTTAGGTGTAAAAAAGCATTTGGAAAGTTTCCAAATACTTTTTTACATCTAAAACAAAATATTCGGTGTCACGATATTAATTATTGCATTTCATTATCAATATTTTAGTTCACTAGTTAGCAATATTTCATTATTTACTATTTGCGACGTTGCCCGCTGAACGCTCTTAACACATAAATGTTTTATTTGCAGTTGACGCACGAGTTCGTGGAAGTGATGGATGGCGAGAACTCTGACATGTTCCAGTACTTCAAGATCCTCATCTTACGAGGACTCATCGCCGCGCGCAAGCACTGCGACCAGATCATACACCTCGTCGAACTCATGCGCATGGGTATGTACTGAACTATTTGATTATGTGACTCGATTATAAAAACTAACCAATTCATAGTATTTAGTTGACTTTTAAAATAAAAGAAAAATATTAATAAACGGGTGAGAGAACACAGACAATATTATTAATATCACAGTCGCCTATTCTTAGCGAGTCAAACATCTGAATTTCAAATTCCAGTCGCAATGTTATTTCATTGACAATTGTTCAAAACTTGCCATAAATGCAGGTAAATTATAGTTTTTTTTGGAAGATCGAGAAATTGAAATTGTTTATTCTGTAAATAGGATATCGGAATCACTTTTACACGTCATGTAAAAAATAAAATAAAAATAAGCTAGATGAATTCGGCGTTTCCTATCTGACTACTCTGAGAAGAAACGCCGAAACAAACACAGAGGTCGCAGTCTCTTAAAGTCCAGATAATTTTGATCAGGCCATATGAGGACCATGTAGATTAGTGTCTGAAAAGTTCTTTTGAGGAAATAACCACACAGCCTTGAGTGGAAATGTCCAGTCAGTGCAAGCATTTGTCAGTAATCAGACTGAGATTAGAATGCAAATGCTTTTAAAAATGACGGGAATTGCTCCTTTATTTGTATATCACTCTTGAAAAAAATTGACTATGATTAATATATTTTTGTTAGCCTTTTGAAGAAATGTAACCTAAGTAATAATTCCCGTACAGGTGGGCAGCTGGCGTGCCTGCGCAGCAGTAGCGCGGTGTCCTCGTTCCGCGCGCGCTTCCACCTGGGCCGCACGGAGCCGCAGCTGCAGGCGCTCGTGGACAAGCTCGTGCGGGACGCGCTCAACTCGCTCTCCACCAGGCTGTACGACAACTATCAGTACTACACCAACGGTATACTGTAGCGACGCACGCCGCATGCCACGTCATTCATTTTTATAGGGCCACATTGTCGGGCAAGCAGAAGAACAATTCCCGTAACTAAAAACGTTCAAAATCCAGTCGCACTCTCATTTCAGCGACAGTCGATGTCAAAAATTTAGAGCAATTAGAGACATTTTCGACAGGAGATTAGAATGCGAATGTTAAATACGGAAATCGCCCTTAAATGTGTCGTGAAACTCGTAACTAAATTCTGGTTTGACTAAATTTAGATTGCCATCGACACGCTAAGACGTTGTGTCGTGTTGTCGCGACAAAAGTTCGTTGTCGGCCTTTGAATGTTTTGGTCATATAAGCCCGACAATGTCGCCCTAGAGTTAGCGTACTCAGTTTTTCTTTAAATCCTCTGTCGTGCTTTTCGTGTAGTGTTTTGTCTCTTGTTGACCCTTTAAAAGACGTGTATGTAAAATGGGCCGACGAATGCGTGAAAATTAATGCTGAATCTCGTTCGTTGGCGTTCGCTTGTCTGGACCAAACCGACGAAGCTATTGAAGTCATTCGTTGAGGTTCGTTGACTAACTGCACATATCCACTTCGCCACGCCAGTTCCGTGTAACGAATTAATGAAATTTTTCGGATTGACCTCGTGTGTCGCGAATTCAACAATTGCGTGTTTGAGTAGTGACGTCAAATATCGTTGAAGGGTACTTTTTTCCTTAGTTTCGTTACTATATCTTTCAATATGAGCACCTGCACTTTAGAAAATGAAAAGAACAAAGTGATTCTTTAGTAATATTTGAATTGAATGTGTTATTGCTCTCTCACTGAAACTCATACTTTCTCATTATACAGAGCGTAACTTGAGAGGTGAAATCGATCTTCAATCCACATATGGTTTAGAAAATTTGAGATTCGTATACTATGTTAACTTGTAAATCGTAGCTTTTCACGTAGATTTTGTAAATTTTAGTGCCATAACCCACTGACACGCTGTACCTTGGAATCTTAGTCTTATTTGCTCAAACATTGACACGATCATTCACGAATATGTTTGACCCGTCCACTGTAGATCCCGATAGTGCTTTGTAAAGATAAACAGATTGACAGATTAATATTTTTCATGTATAAAGGTTACTGTGCAAATAGAATGTTAAAAAATTCTAAAATAAAAATATGTAAATAATAAAATGAAATTATGATAATTTTCGCAATGAGAAGACTGATTGTTCAGGCATGAAGAGTGGTTTAGATTTAGGTTTCTTAGCCGATTAAATTTAAGTTTTATCCTGTATGTACATTGGAAGACATGAATGCGAAACGAATGATAAATAAAATTGCTGTTACTGACATGAATGCGAACGATATGCCAAAGGAACATGTAAAAAAGGCATTGTTTTAGATGTTAAATACTTTTAGAATAATATGGAAATCGAAAATCTTATTGTTAAATGTCCAACGCTAGATAGACTCGAGAGACACCAAAATAAATTAGGTGGATCTATATAACAAAATAGACGTTATGAATTATATCAATGTATGTATGATCTATGGGGTTATTGTTATTCTGTGTTGTGGGCAGTGTTGCCATTAGGTAGGTAATGGAACCAATATTATTGTACTATTAAATGGAGGAGTAAACATTGATTAGAATATTTTAACTCGTATCATTGACCTTTCGACATCTAAAAAGGTTTGTAAAGGGAGTGAGAATGTTGCCAAATTTTTAACTATAGCAATGACAAGATGTGTATATTTTTAAATATGTCCACTCTAATATTCCGATTTTCTCCTCAAATATAAATGACATACGAAAAGTAAAGACATATGGTAGAGCCCTAACTAACCGAAGTATTTGGGACTGAAGGGAGAACGACGAACACTTGATGTTGAGAGAGTTTTATTATAGAGAGATATATGAATACACTCGACAATTAAGGGTTTCCCTAACCGTTTAATCAAAGACTACTTACTGTAGTGATAGGAAAGTCAGTCACAGGTATAATGCTCTTTATAACAAAATATAATGCCTGATTTTATTCGGCAAGAAATCGTCTGTCGAGGCAAGGATACCGTGCATTTTATTTTATGACGTCCTATATTTTATATTCATATTTCTTGTATAAAACGATAATAATCTAGAATTCTAGATTAAGGCGGGTTCACACCTGCGCCCGCGCACGAACAGTGCGGTTGCATGCATCTTAAGAACATAGTATTGACACTTTTAGATGTCTTTGCGAGCAGTTAGCGAATAGTTCGTGTGCAACTTAAATGTCCTCTCGCGGACACGAATTGAACGGTTCGCGTGCATCTTAGGACCATAGTATGGGGCACCTTTACTTAACGGTTCGTGCGCGTGAGCTTCAATTGCGCGGGTGTGGAGCGCTGCACGCGAACCGTTCGCAACAAGCGCGCGTGCGTAGAATGTGACGCGACCATAGTCATTTGAGGCGCCTAGCGTGCACGGTTCGTGCGTGTACACTGCTGTGGACCCGCCTTTACAGTGTCAAGTTTTAGTTGACACATACAGTATATGTAGGGCCAGTTTACGTCGATGCTTTGATTTTCTGTATTAAAACGCTAGAAATCAGTGTGACATTAACTAATGTTAAACTTAGCATAAAAGTGAGGAAAATATGCACGAAGTAGTAAGATAATGGCGAGAGAAACCAACTGTGGTAGGGACAAATAATGTGTCTTCCCCATTGCACCACCATTATTTGGTGATTGGGATTTCATAGAATGCGTGTATCTAATCCAAAGCTCTTGTCTCTACTTACTTATTCGTGAATATATGGGATCTGTATATGAATTAAGCAATAATATGCCTTATTTCTAAAGGGTTTAATATTATTTTGCGCTTTTTATGTACTAAGCTCTTCAGCAAGGCGTTCTAGACGGTCCTTCGATGTAAACTGGCCTTTTACGACGCTACTCATAATTTTGTATAAATTGCCTCTCAGCTTAAAATCTAGCCTTAATAATTCCATATTTATTACCATTATATTTGTGTGTGGGTGAACTATTGTAATGTCGCATTGGACAAATAGATAGTATATAATTGACGTACCTTTAAATATTATATTCATTATAGTCTCATATTTGTTTCAAGTTGAAAATTATAATTATATCTGTATATAAACGTTTTCGCTTACGGTCAATATTAAATTATTCCGTTTAAGAAAATATTGCAAATGTCCGAAACTAAGATAACTTTCTCCTCGAAATTAATTCGTTATTTATCATCATGTACAGGTAATTGTAAGTAGGTACTCTAACATCTATCGTTTATCTTAATTTTTTAAATATACATAATCATGATTTTTTATGTGACTTTTATTTCCCCAAACAGCACACAATCGGTATTTAATGTGCAGTCATTTCATAGTTATTTGACCTCTGATAAAAACCTTATAGCAACGACAAAAAGATCGCTGTGATTTTGATAGTGATGCATAATTAGAGGTAAGCGTTTTTCCTACACCACACGATGCGGGATAGTGTTGTATGTTTATGCGTTTGTATGAAAACGCGCACAACACAAACGAGCCTCCACGTCGTTCTACGCGTGTCTTGCCACACAAAGAATGACGGACGGAATGTTCAAAGCCTCCTTCGAGCTGAATTCGAAATGACTAAAAAAACGCCGTCACTGAGGCGCCTGTCTCATCAAGCGAATAGAACTAGCTACTTAAATACGAGTTGGCGAGTAATGAGCAGCGAATGCGCGACGGGGATGAGCTGTACTCTGTGGACGAGCGATCACTTACAAGCGTGAGTCTCACAAGCGACTGTTCTGCTCGCCAAGCAAGCGTCGAGCGAGTACTCTCGTTGTAAACAAGGAATGATTTGAGTTTACTTAGCTACTATTAGAACAATGAGGTGAGTCATATTATTGGAACGTAAGAGTTGACTGGTAGAAATCATCACGAAAGGAAAAAGCGCTATGCCACTTCCATCCGACTCTCTCTCTCTTTCTATTATATATACGAGTGTTTGTGCGTGCGAGTATCGGTAAGGAACTTCGTTCGCACACGTTTTTTTATATTTGCTCATATCCTCTTCCTCTTTTTAGCGTATCGATTTCAATTTGAGTTTACGCTGGCCCTGAATTTAGCTACCTGCGACTCTGGCGCCATCAGCAGTAATGTCCATCAGTTCCTGTAACCTACACGCAGCAGTCATAGCCTCTCATAGTAGAGCTCACAATCTGCTATTGAATGAGAGCGAGCGTAACCCGCGCGAGAATCGTTTGCACAACTCTAGCGAGATCGCCTGCTTGAGTCTTCTCGGCAGCCTACCGCTATTCTATGTTAAGTTACGGTTTCCTAGAAGAGCGGTGACCGCTCAGGTAGCGTTCGCAATTTACCGGCGAATGACGTCCTCGGAGCGTTGATTATGAAAGTAAGTTGGTGTGTTTTCCTAGAGAGGTTTTTGACAACGTAAAACAATCTTTTGAGTCGGATTTGAAGACTACATGGAATTAATGATGACTTGTCGCTTTGGATACTGTAGTACCCGGGACATATGACACGACTTTTTTGAGTTATATAGTCACTTTAGACGCTTGAGTAGTTGGTCCGTGGTTGGTCCGTAGTTTAACAGTGGAGCCAACACTAAGCGAAAGAAACTATTTGATGAAACGTACTCTATCTTTTGACACGGTAGGTGAATCTAACGATTTAAATCTTTGCCGCTGTCATAATTTTCATGGGAGCCGCCACTACGGCCATGAAGTGCAGCCACTGCTCTTCTAGGAAACCGTAGCTTTATGTCCGAATTTCCGCTTTTGCAATGTGCGTTGTGCGCGCCGTGTTTGACCCTTATCTTATTTTTTTATTATGGCAAGCATTGAAGCACAGAGTATATATGACTAAACGAGCATTGAAATTTAAACGTCATTGTCAAATATGACAATGTCATCATGTCAAAATAATAACACGCTTGACTCGATTATTCACGTGCGTTGGAACTGAAATATTAATTAATTATGTGTTGGAATACGAATCTATTTAATTAAAAGTAGTGAAAATGTCGAAAACTAAAGATCTGGAAGACCATCTTCCAGGTTTTGATGCTCCTGACGAAGAAGAAACGCAAGATGATTCTCAAAGTAATAAGAAGAAAAAGAAGAATTCCGGTGGGTTCCAGTCCATGGGTTTGAGTTTCCCAATACTTAAAGGTATAACGAAACGAGGATATAAACAACCGACACCTATACAACGTAAGGTAAGCGAAACAAAGACTTTTTTGTAACCTAACCTCAAAAGTTTCTAGGCAAGGCCTATTTATACATAGTAAATTATTGCACAACTTGCTCTTAGACTTTTTTGAGCTCAATTTCTAACGTAGAATATGTGTAAAACTACGTTAGCACCTGAACTAAAGAGTAATATTGCCTTCATCATACAGACTATGACAGATGTTTGGATTTATTTCAGACAATACCGCTAGCATTGACAGGCAAAGATGTGGTGGCTATGGCTCGTACAGGGTCGGGTAAGACAGCTTGTTTCGTACTACCAATATTGGAGAAACTGCTGGCTCCTAACAGTAAACCTATGCCTGGCAAGAACTTCAGGGCTTTAGTACTCTCACCTACAAGGGAGTTGGCGTTACAGGTAAACTATATTTATTTGTGTTATACAAATCGAGACTATCAGTACTTCAATAAAATCTGCATCAGTAATCATGAGGAAAAGTAACAAGTTGAATATTACCATTCTTGTTTTTAACATAAGTCATAATAATTATGAAAATTAAAAGAAGTCCAAGACTCCTAGTCTTGGACTTCTTTTAATTTTTATGGTGTCCAGCAAAGTTTAACTATCATGATAAAGGACAACAATTAAAGCATTTCTGAAATGCATCCGATCCAAATTCAATCTGAATGTTCTAAATTCGGACAGAAAAAGCTTGGATCTAGTGCACAACCCCTCAAACAAATAGTATTATGCCGACCGACATTTCTTGGATTCGGATAGGACATAGTGCAAAACCGCTCTAAGGCTTCCTGTACATGGCGCTGGAGCCGCACCGGCACTAGACTGCAAGTTTGTGTATACGAATGAATATTGCACATGCATTGCACCACCGCCGATCCTCTCCACACTTGAACTGCATGTACACTGGCATTGATACAATGTTGAAAAAATTGTAAAACAACTATTACAGTTCCATGCAGGCACTGGTGTGGTTCTAGCGTCATGTACAGGAAGCCTCAATCTGTATCCGAGTTCTGAAAAAAGCTTTTCTTTTTGTAATATACCTGTATTCTTTTGTTGCAAGCTCTTTTCATTTATTACCTAGCCTAGTCTAAGCAGCTGGTATAGGCTAATGTCGATAAATGCAACAAAATGGGATTATAGTAAATTAAACATGAAATTATGTTAAAGTTATATTACTCTGCAGTCATAATCTTGCTTTATGTTTGTACTGGATTGTTCCAGACATTAAGATTTATCCGAGAACTGGGCAAGTTTACCGGCTTGTCTTCGGCGGCTATCCTCGGTGGAGAATCAATAGAACAGCAGTTCAGTGTCATGTCGGGCACAGCACCAGACATTGTGGTGGCAACACCTGGGCGGTTCCTACACATCTGTATTGAAATGAGCTTGAAACTTGATAATATCAGTAAGTATTTCATAGTTTTATTATTAAAGATGGCTTGCAAACTGTAAGATAATTTAATGTCATTTGTCTGTGCTTGCATACAGTGTAAAAAAAGCAGTCATTTATTTCCAGTAAATGCAGTACAGAAATGGTAGGTATACTAATTGTTAGTGGAATGATATATTTCACCATAGATTGGCATGCAAATATTAATCTAAACAAATTATTTAAAGTTTAAGCTTTATAGACTCAACGTAATAATATATGTCATTGCAAGACTCAAAGTAAAAAAAATTGGTACCTATTGCTATTAGGCCTGAAACTGCGTTAAGCGGACGTCCGCGCGGTTCCATACAAAAGTGCCCCGTTACGGGGACACGCGCGGGCGGCCGTCGCACAGTGGGAAAATCGCGTATGTTTCATCTCAAAACTCTGTATCTCAGTTGTTTCAAAACTAAATGAGCTGTAATTTTGCACACATATACTTGGATGTATAAAGTTTAATGGAAATAATTTTGATTTTAAAAATTCTGTTTATTAATTAATTTTAAAATTAAACTTAAAAAAATACATGCGTTTTTTATGAAAAAAAATACAATATATGTTTGTTTAATTTACATAAAACGGAATATGGGCGACTAGAATCAATTTTATTATTTTGTAATTTTTGACGTTCAAAAGTGCCATACATGGGCCTATTTGAAATAAATGATTTGACTTTGACTTTGACTTTGACTTATACATAGTGCCAAACGAGAAAACAAAATATGTACACAATTTAGCAAGCTCCTACAGATTTTCATTGACAACAAGAAGGGCCTTGGCTTCATCTAAAAGTTCTTTCGATATTGTTTCTGAGATATTTCTCAAACTTGATATATATGGATCAGAAGTGTACAATAAGGTATGGAACACGTCTTCATTGGTAGCCGCTCTTGAACACTTTCTCGAATGATGAAGTAAAATTTTTTTGTAATCCTTATTTCGGGATTCCTGCGCGTCTTCGCACAATTGTCCGATAGGTAAAATAGCATAGTACTCAATGATTTTTTCGCCGTAAATAAGTATTTTATGCACAGAAGAAGGCATATAATACATTATAATTATTTACGTACAGTTGGGCTGTACTATAGTAATAAGTTTATTTGAATGTAAGAGACCACAGTAGCCATATCCTCTGGTGACAAATTGAAATTTTGTTGTAAGTAGTCTTCTACATTATGCCCATTTATCAACAAATTGCACAACTCTCGTTTACTACAAACAAATTCACCCATTTTTCAAATCAGTCAACTTTTGCGAATATTTTAAAATAAGCAATAACTGCTTTTTAGGGCAACTGAATATCTGACCAACAACTGTGAATGTTTCAGGGTTCGCCTTCCTTTTATTCCAATCCTTTTATTTGAAACTGATAATTTGCACTCTTCCCATAACCAACCTGTTTTTAATTCGACCCTAATAGATAATTGGCCATATTTCATCAATTAAGGTGGTCAAAACTGTATCAAAACCACAAAAAAACATTAATAATACTCATCACTGTAATTAACTTTTTACCAATTTGACCTTAATAGATCAAAAATAATTTTATGAGAAATAAAACGAAAATGAAAAAATATATAATTTTATCTCGCGATATGTTTTGATCCCGTGTCAGAAAAAGCGCAAGTATGCGCAAATTTTTATTTTCTCCTTGTATATACTAATGTATAAAGATCTTAATAGAACAAATATCTCGACAGCGGCAAGCAGCGGTAAAGGGAAAAAGTCTCGTTAAAACTAAAAAATACACAAAAAATATACCATCTTAAACTATATTGGTTAATTTTAATTTATTAATCAATGTATATAATATTATTTACTAAACGTTATGAGGACATTATAAGCATTCCAAAACTGTATAATACTTATACATTTATATCTAAAACTTTTGAATAATGTGGCGTTGAATTATAGTAACGTATTGCGTTTAAATTACCTCATTGAACATGAGTTAGCTTTGATGCCTATTTATATACATTATAATTAAATTTAAAAAAACAAAAAAATTGCAAAAAGAAAGCTTACTTATTAGACTATATTAATTTATTAATTTTATTCCATTACAACGACTTTCACGTAAAACGGTTTTGAGACGGCTTTGTATGGGGCTTTCCCACAGTGCGTCGCGGGGAAGCGAGTCCCGCGCTCGCACCACGTGACCCGCCTAATACATTAAGTTCTTCATCAACACGGCTGTGCATGCAGACCGTTAAAATGGAACTAGCGACACTGCGTAAATAAAGTAATCTGTTCTCCGGAACGGCGGCCGTCGCGTTCCCACGGAGTCCATAAGCGTGTCCACGCGCGTAGACACGCGACGGGTGCCAGTCGCGGGCGCCCGCTTAACGCAGTTTCAGGCCTTAAAATTAACCATAAGTTAAACCGATTATTAAATTCTACATTTAAAAACCCATCTCTATTCAGTATATGCTACAATTTCAGTGAAAAAACTCTGTTTTCAATGTGAAATATAGAAGTTAGTTCAATAGTAATTTATCATAATATAATAGCACTGCTATTGTCTTCAAATTACTTAATTCTTGTTTCTTTATCTTTACAGAAGTAATAGTGTTCGACGAAGCCGACCGCCTCTTCGAGCTGGGTTTCGGTGAACAGCTTCGAGAAATCGTCGCCCGTTTACCATCCACCCGTCAAACTCTGCTATTCTCTGCAACATTACCGAAAATGCTTGTCGAATTCGCTAGAGCAGGTCTAACAGACCCCACACTAGTGAGATTGGATGTCGATTGGAAATTGCCTTCAACTTTGTGGCTTGGTTGGATCTCAGTGAGAGCAGAATTGAAGACTGCAGCCTTATTGATATTGTTGGATAGAATTTTGTCTTCGAAAACTCCACAAGCTGTTGTTTTTGCAGCTACGAAGCATCATGTGGAGTATTTGAACCTGGTAAGATAATTCTTAAACACGTAAACAGCAGAGGCGTACCTATGGACACCCACATTGAGTAAATAAAACAGTTAATAAGTAAATTCAAGTGTTGTATGTGTAAGTGTAATTCAAGTGTTTAAGGTGGAACTAGTTGATATTTTTTCCATACAAATAACGGGAGGGTTTTACTCCACTGTTTGACATTGTATATCCAAAGTTAAACATGATATCGTTTTGTCTCATTTATTAATTTTGTCTGTACGGAAATAGAATAGTTAAATAATAAGCCGTTAAAAAGTAAGGAGCCAACAAAGATTCCCTTTTTCTTGCTTATTTTAGCGCAACTTTGGGCGTAAATTAGTAATAAAAGAACTATAAAATCTCCAAAACAAAGTCGGCACCGGCAAAGCTCAATCATCGAAGAATTCCATAAACTTTATTTGTTTATGATTTATGCAGTGGTTTTTACAAAAAACTCGATTTTCCAAAGGACTATTCTCAAATTGTTATGCGCTTGTTTTACTAAAGTTTGACGAAATGTAGGTGTACCTGCTACAGGGACACCTCTGCCCAACCCTTTGAGGAAACAAGGCGTGATGTTATGTTTTTTACTAAAATAGTTTGGAACGGTGTTTGTGTGCGTGCGAACTAGACGTTGTGCATGTAGACCAGCGTCTAACTGCTCATCCGATACTATCTCTGTCGGACACGATGCCAGGTGACACAGCGTGCTTTTTGGCCAAGCCCACCAGTGAGTTCGAGCCCGAGACTACAACCATAAGTTAATTCTTTTTGGTGATAGTGACATTTATTCGTTTTCTAATAAAGATTGGATTTGAAGATGACTAAAGCATTTCATAATATTAAAAAAAAGTACACACAGCAAAATAGTAGTACCCTTTCTTCTTTTTTTGACTAAATGGGTATTCATTATAAACTTACTGCTCATTTATACTAATTGCTATATTTTTTTTACCTCTGATATACACAATCAGGAGGAGGAGTCCTAGGAAAAATCCTGTAACAGTCCAAATTAAAATTAATGGTGTAGTTTAACGGTTTATGCCATTACACCACGGAGCTCGTATTTTGCGTAAAGTCTGTATACATCAGTAGTGTTTTTATTCACTTTGCAGTATCAGTTATGTAAATATTTATTTTTCCTCAGGTCTTGCAACAAGCAGGCATATCATCAACATACGCATACTCGGGCCTCGACGCATCTGCGCGTAAGATCGCGCTCGGTCGCTTCACGAACAAGAAGTGTTCAGTACTCATAGTGACTGATGTTGCCGCCAGAGGGTTGGATCTTCCGGCTTTAGATACAGTTATTAATTATAACTTTCCAGCTAAACCGAAGCTTTTCGTGCATAGAGTTGGTGAGTTTTACTATAATAATTTTCTAGAAATCGTTGCATTTCAGAAGCGCGCCAATCATTATAATTTAAACCTTATGTCTTAGATTTGAAGGTCGCTTGCTGCGTGCTCGTGTTTTGCAACACTGAAATAATTTTCTAGATATCGTTGCATTTCACAAGCGCGCCAATCATTATAATTTAAACCTTATGTCAATGAGTTGAAGGTCGCTTGCCGCGTGCTCGTGTTTTGCCACCAACCACCTCTGCCCAACCCTTCGGGGAAACAAGGCGTGATGTTATGTTATGTTCTAATTACATCGTTAATATTCTTTAAAAATTGCAGATTTCATACTCGATTATAAAACTACTAGAAGTATCAAGATTTTTCCTCAAGCATTAACATACATAAACTCACGCTTTCTTCTTATGGGGGTAGGCAGAAGAAAGAAACTACAGAACGCCACCTGCTACGATCCTTACATACTCCTTTTGCTTCGTTTACGGTACATACACGCACGCCGGTTGTGAGTACTACGCACTTGACCTTTCTGAAGAACATTACCAGTAAGATCACTATATTCTGTCCTTCTAGGGCGTTTGCACTCACGTCTGCCTTGTCAATACCTTTTGTTAGTCGCCTTTCACTCATCCTCTCAACATGACCAAACTATCTATCCTCTTTAAAAATGTTGTCACTACATCTTTTAAACTGCACCGTTGCCTAATTACATCATGCCTAGGCTATCAAATATTTGGGTGTTCAAATCTCTAAGTTAGAATTTGAATTTTTAAGCAGATAGTTTCTAGGTTAAATCATATCACACAAACAGTGGCGGGGCAAGATCAAAGTTTGATATGGGCGAGGTACATTTCGCGAGGCCCTCTAGTGGCAAGAAGAAAAAAAAAACAGCTCAACAGTTGTAAAATTTTTGGGTAAAGGATAGGCCGTTCAAAAATATTGTGGGTCTGAGAAAACCATTTTTCTATTTAGGGATCCGTTTGCGTAATATTAAGTTTTAAAACACATTCAGTGCCGGGAACCCTGCTGGAGGGCTCGTGTCAATATATTTATCGTTTTTGGGACGAGTAAATTTTTTTCGACGCCTTCACGGCTTTTATGTAATGCATAAACCTTCGAGGTGCGAAGCCCCTCGGACCGCGAGGCCGTAGGCAGTGGCCCAGGTCGCCCACGCCTTACGCCGCCTCTGCACACAAACCTAAACTAACCAAAATTATTATTTAGGTCGCAGTGCTCGCGCCGGTCGCGCTGGTCGTGCGTTCTCCCTCATAGCTCCCGAAGACGTCGCCCATCTGTTAGACCTGCAACTGTTTCTTGGAGCTGAAATGATATCACCTGCACAAGTGAAGGAAAGAGGCCTTGCATGCCCCAGTGGCGTGTGGGGAGCTATACCTACCTCAGCGCTGGAGTTGAGGCACCAGGACGTCAGAGCTTGGGAGAAGAATTATTCGGAGATTGTGAGTATAGATAATGCAATCCACGAAGATGCACCCCACTCCGCTTCGTACTAAAGTACAGCTTACATTACAGTAATCGTGGAGTGGGGCGCGTCTTCATGGATTGCACAATCTGTATATGTCGATGAGAGATTTTTTTTAAATCTACAATATTTAGCGTTAAAGGACCATGAGAAGGGTCATGAGAGACGGCTCACCCACGCGGCTTAAATCTCTATTTGTATTAGTTGTAATGGTTATTTTTGTCTGAATTTTTTTTCGTCTATGGTCGGATAGATAGTCTCGTCAAATAAATCGACTAAAAGCAAAAATATAAATAGACAACATTTAAAAAAAAATGTTGAAAATGAGTTTCCCGCCCGGTCAAAATGTCGGTCAAACGTCATACCCGGGTGAGCGCGCGTTCGCTGTAATAATTCGTTTTTTAATGGTTTTTGTGTGTAAATCGTCGGAAAGTGGTGATATTTTCATTTTGAAGTAAATATTACATCGTTTTAGATAATATTCGCACTAAATAACATTATATTATACCTATTTTGACCCAACCAAAAAAAGTGTAAATAAACGTGAAGGAGAAAGTTCACGTAAAAGTGAAAGTTGTGATATTTTGTGAGTTTTCTGTATTGATCTGATCGGTAAGTGTTTTATTTCTTTTCTATAATAAATTGTTCATCGTTTTAGACAAAATTTTGACAAAAATATAAATAAAAAATATTTCTTTGGTACGGAGAAAGTTATGAAAGCACTAGAAATTCTAGATCAGCAAAAATCTAGATTTTTTGAATTTTTTTGAAATAAATTTGGTCTCTAAAAACGCTTTTATTAGATAACTTATCTATCCATAATGTACCCTGCAAAATTTCGTGTGAATTGGTACGGTAGTTTTATTAGAAATCGTAAAAACATTAGAACATAGAAAACACAAAAAAAACGGGTAATAAAGATTAGTAAACGTTGATAACAAAGACTGTAAACATTTACAATGTATATCTAATCTATTCGAGTAGCAAAAAATATAAACAAAACACTTTAGACGTTATTATGAAACCCGATGCTTTTGTTTATTCAAGTGCGGTCGTAAATCTGTCACGGCGCGGACCGCCCGCCGCCCCTTAGCGGTTAAACTAGTCCATGCACGCGACCGGAGTTGCGTGCACAGTTAGTTCAAAATAAAGAAGACGAGACATTCGATGACTAAAGTTTTTTAAAAACAGAGTAGCAGCAAAAGAAAACTTTTAAATCAACCAATTTCTTTTTGTATCAATAAAGTTTTTGTTAAAAACTTCTTCGTTATTTACAGAAAGAATTGAATGAGATTTGCAGATATCAATTTGTTGACTGATAATTAAAATCTGCTTTTGAGACATCTTCCATATAATGGTGTATTAGAATGACCCCCGCAAGTGGCGTAATATAAATACCGTGAGCTTCGCGCTTACTGGCTATAATTTTAACGCCATGAGCTACTCATAAATATCTACTTCGTGCCAAATAGAGAGAAGAATATTCAAACTCAAACTCAAAGCATATTATTTCAAATAAACCAATTACAGGCACTTTTGAATTTTCAAGGGGTCGGTCAGTCAGAAATATGAAGCTAGTTGCCTATTCCAAAGTGTAGTAGATTCCTATGGAGAAGAACGGGCAAGAAACACCACGGACACTCTTTTAAATCAAAATATGGTTACAAAATATTAGTTACATTATTACGTTGAAATTAACATGTGAGAACGATGCAGAAAGTTAAAAGCATACGTATAAAAAAATAAAAATAAGCCGTGGCAGCTAAAAGATGACCAGTCCTTACTGACGGCGCCCGTTCACGAACCTGACGCATGGATTAGCACCATTCAGCTCAACCATTTTGAAGGGAGCTAATACAAACGGACTGTTTTTCACAGTATCAATAATAATTTATTCCTTCGTTAATAGGAAGACGCAGCCCGTGTATGTGGCCGCGGCTGGCAACAGTATATAAAATGGCGCGAGCCCGCCTCAGCTGAAGCGAATAAGCGCGCCAAATCCACGCCGTTCCCTGTACTTACGCACCCATTCTTAGTGGATGAGAATGATAGCGCAGCTGTTGATATGATTGAGAAGATCAAGAACTATACGTCTAAAGGAGTAAGTATTTATACTACTATATAGTCAGCAAAAAATTAACTCTGTATTAAGGTAAAAAATCTTCTTAATAAAATTCGTAAATTCACTGACATTCAACGCATAGTCTAAATCATTGAGTCTATTTTTGAACTAAGGAAGGATTTTTGAAAATTCAAAGAGGTTGAAAAGGGGCTGTAAGTTTGTATGGAATTTCATAATTTTTGTCGATGGGAAAGCCATAGCGCAAACGGCATTCTATTCTAAATTGACATAAAATTATTTGGTACGCTGTTTTTCAGTACTTCATGTTATAGGCAAGTTTGTTCAGCTTATTAACATCTTTGCCCCACAAAAGTTAATTAATTATCAAACGAACAATATAAGACATAGATTATTTTTATTCGTTGCCTATACTCCATAGGTTTAGGTACTTAAATAAAGGTAAACAAATCGTAAAAAGGGTTTTTATAGATATCATTTTTCTTGTTTGAAAATTCGATTAAAACCAAATTAAATTTATTTTAGATTTTACAATAGTTTCCTCTTTTAGACTTTTAGATTTATTCTTAAACTATTCTTCGTATATGTAACTGCTTGAACACAACTTTTTTGTTAAATTTATAATAATAATATAATATTTTGTAATCTGTCTATTGTAAAGAGCCCAAATTCTAAACGTCAACGAATTATAACGTTGCTAAATTAAAGAGTACAACTGTGACGTAGGATGACAACTGAAGTGACTGGTATTACGTTTAGTCGGTTACTTGACAGCTGTCTCGTCACGTGTTTTTTTTGTTTGGCTTTATTTAACTACCTAAAGCTATGTAGTATAGTTACAAATTTCTTATGTTGACTATACCAATAACAGCACTATTATATGAAGGCTAATGCCTATTTCTTTGATGGAACTTTTCTCTTATTTTACTTATCCTTGTGGCGAAGCTCATAGGGCTATATTTTATCACGAATTACTAAAATTTTTTCAGACAATTTTAGAGCTGTCCACTAAGAATGATTCACCGATGTATTTAGCAATGAAGAGGAAGAAACAGGTACATGGAAAGACAGTTCAGAAAGTTCGAGATATCAAGAAACTGGCGGTAAGAACTTGAATAATATAGAAGACAGTTTGCCCTAGTCTCATTACACACCTCAAACTCAAACCATTTATTTCAAATAAACCAATTACAGGCACTTTTGAATTGTCAAGGGGTCGGTCAGTCAGAAAGATGAAGCTAGTTGCCCATTCCAAAGCGTAGTAGGTACCTATGGAGAAGAACGGGCAAGAAACTCCACCACTTTTATATGTAGATTTTCGATAGTTTAGATTCGATTATTATTATTTTAGATTTCAATAATTGCTTGTTTGTTCAAGAAAATAACACGTAACACACAAAATACAATAGACGTGGATATATTTAGTAACCTATTCCACTTAGCTATTTCTATAGAGCCATAAAAAACTCCTGAAAGAAATCGATACGTGTTTCACCTCTCAACGAGGCATCCTCAGGATGACGATGGACTTGTTGCGAAACCGAACACGGCGTGTTGCCACACCGAGTGCTGAGCGCGCGTTTTATAATGGATTTCCGCAAGGTCACGCTTGAATCAATTAACTACGTAATACACAAAAAAAAAATCGCCTAGTATTGACGTTTTAAAAAATAAACACGTTTTAATATCCATGTTTGTCGACATGTATATAAAAACGTGTTTATTTTTAAAATCCTTGTGACTATCTTATAACTGCCGCACAGATCAGTCCATCAGGTTAAGCTACTACGCTTGCCAGGGTTGGTCCGTGGATGGATGACAATATTTACATACCGAGACTCCTCCGTGCCTCGGAAAGCACGTTAAGCTGTTGGTTCCGGCTGTCATTCGTGAATCTTTGACAGTCTTTACGGGTCGTCAGAAGCCGGACAGTCTGACAACCGGTCTTACTAAGGGGTATCGTATTACCCAGTTACTGGGTTGTTGAGGTCAGATCGGCAGTCACTCCATGTAAAATACAGGTATTCAGCTGCATCCGGTTAGACTGGAAGCCGACCCCAATACTGCCCTGCTAAGCCCAAAGGCGGTATCTCAACCGGAGTAAGTTTCGAGAAAATTGACTTTTTGTAAATTGTAATGTATGGAAAAATTGAGATATAAAAAACTTCTTAGTGTTTTTTTTAAATGTTTTAAGTTAGATAGCGCTATTTCGCTTATACCATTAGATGGGAAATTGTTAAAGCTATTGAATGGTACAAAAAAAACGAAAAGGGCGTATCTCAGAGATACCGCCTTTGGGCTTAGCAGGGCAGAATATAATGTAATTGGGAAAAGGCTAGGCAGATTTTGATTTTTAAAATCCTTGTGATATAAATAATTTTCTTTTTTATATTGTATTTCTAGGCTGAAGGCGTAGTATTAGAAGACACTAGCAATATAAAACCGAACAGACCTCCAAACGAACCGCCAAAAAAGAAGAAAAAAGAAATCGTTCGCGATGAGAACTACATTTCACATTTCGCTAGTGATCAGCATACTGAAATGGGGTAAGTGGGGATATCCAAGACTACAATAGTAGATTGTTATACGAGGGGCTAAAATAACTCATTCTATCGAGGTAGTTTAGTCTCGAGCTTTAGCGAAAGAGTAAATAGAAACCGAGTTATAATGGGTTTTAGCGCCGTGTGTAACACTCTACTTTTCACTACGATTGCGAGAAAATAAAATAATCCAATATAATATTAAAGAGTTTATTTTATTTAAAAAAATATACAATTTGTTCAATCTGAATTTTTAAGGAAACGTTTTATCCCGGTATGCGATAGAAAAAGCTAGTTTTACATAAGAATAAAGACTTTTACGTTTTTGTAGGCTCGTTGGTTACAGACAAAAAAATACTTTTTCCCCTAGAGCAAGAAATGCTATTTTTTCCCGCTCTGGCGCTACAATGACGAACTTTTTGAGCAAGAGGAGTGAAAAAAGTTTTTGCCACTGTATTTACCATGCCTGACAAGTTTAGCTGTTACATAACTTGTTTTATGACGTCATCAAGTATAGCAAAATTATTCGTCGCAACGTTTATAATGTATTTCTCGCCAACCATTTCCACACATTTGTCAAGCAAGATACTTTTGTCATTTTCGTAAATATGCTTATGAAGAGTTGTTATATCAACTTTTTTTGGCGCCACTATAATTTTGCATAACTATTTTGACTATTTTCATTTATGTTTGTGACAGCGCTACTGAAAGTTGAATGTCACTTGCACGTCATAAAACTACAAGGTCTATTTCTTTATGTGACAGTTAGGTAGTTTCAACCTTAGTGAATTTTCAATTTAATAGGAATAGGGATGATGCCTGGGTTAAAAAAAAATCTACTTAGTCCGTCAGTCAGATAATAAAAAAAATACTAGACACGTATTTTTTGCTTTATCATATTAATAAAAAATGACTTGGATAAAACGCATTAAACTTGGGATGTGGTTACGTCACAAGTAAGCATAAAATCTACCAGCCCCGGATCTGGATCTAGGGGGGGGGGGGGGCAAACCGGGGCCCGTGCCCCGGGCGCCAACATCAGGGTGCGACAAATTCAAGCGTAGCAGACAAGTGCACCATCCAGAACACAGCAACTTTGCAATAAATGAGACGCGCTGCACATTTATAATCTTTCTATTTTTTTCTTTTTTACAATAGTTTTGGCACCCCTGTTGAATTGGCGCATTATCGATCGATACAATTTGATTAATAATTTGCTGCCAAATTTTTATCTTTAGAATATTTTAATTTCGCGGGGGCTAACTTTGCGCGTCCCCATAAAAGATTGGCGGGGGGCGGCAGACGGCAGCTTTTGCCCCGCCTCAAAAAAATTCTAAATCCGGGGCTGAAATCTACATACACGTGACGTCATGGCACATTTTAACTCAATGTATCGCCGTAATCTTTTGATAACGTAAAAAAGAACAAAATACCTGTCCAATATTTTTTAATAATATATCTGACGGACAAAAAAGAATTTGTTATCATTTCTATTGTTGTCGAAAGTGATCAAGCAATTAAGAGGTCGACAAAGAATAGCAGTTTTTCCTCAATTTAAAAACTCCGTTTGCGTTTACGACTGTTATTAAATTAATGATTTGATCTTTCCAGTATGGCAGTAAACTTCGCAGTGGGCGCAGAGCAAGCTCAGTTAGAGTTGAACGCAGACACCGGCGATGGCGAGCGTGTGAACAAAGCGATGCAGCGCTGGGACAGGAAGCGCAAGAAGATGGTGCATGTTGATCCGGTATGTGAGGGTTTTAGATAATAATAATAATAATATACAACTCTGACTTCTGAGCTGTTTGTTTTGAACGGAACTTTAAATACTCCATTTAAAATTCATATGTGTATTATAAAATACACTATTACAGTACGAATATGTTCCTAATGTCCCTCGGCAAACCTCGTGTTTCATCAGTCGTCGGATTTCTATCAGTTGTCCTTTGCACTTGGTACAGACTGGACGCTCTCAATCGACTTGGAAGTATATAAAGTTGTTAATACTCTTTAAACTTAAAAAAATAGTAGGAAAGTTGCTAAAGTCGCAGGCACGACAGATTGGAAAATAGTTTTACAGCTCTATATAGTTCACACGAAAATCAAAACTAAAACAACGATAAAGTACTTAGTTCTGAATTCAAATTATTATACAAGATAAATCTAACAATTGATGGACATGGAAATTAGCATTCGTTTGTATTCGGAAATGCGATGATTCCCGAGGGACATCCCAAGAAAATAGAAATACTGTATAAATGTTGTTATTTTCCACAGGACGGCAGTCGTAAAATGATTCGTACGGAGAGCGGTGGGCGCGTACCGGCCTCGTACCGCAGCGGCCGGTACGACGAGTGGCGCAAGCGGAACGCGGCCGACGCGGGCTCCGACGATGAACAGGCGCACGATAGTCGTAGGAAGAAATCTGGTAAGTTATTGAAGTGAAAACTTCTTTAGGCGCGTTGGGCATTTTTGAGATGGGAAATATCAATTGAACTCGCGACACTGTTACCGACACCAGCTTTTGACCGTTAAAAAGACATCAATGCGCTATACATTTTCTTTGGGATTAATGACATTCCAAACATTGAGACATGACAAAGACATGATTGACATTTCCCTTTTTTTACCGACTTAAAAAAATAAAGTATTTCCTGCACAGTAAAATTGTTCAAGTTTTCACTTCTGTCAGCACTCCCGAAGTGCCACTGTTTTTATCTACTTCGTCATTTATATTTAAAAAAAAAACATTTCAGGTGAGTATACCTACCCTATCTGGCGTAGAAAATACAACATTAAATTGACATTGTTAAATGAAATTAAAATATTAATAACATAACATAACATCACGCCTTGTTTCCCTGAAGGGTTGGGCAGATGTGTATCTATAGTACACCCACATTTCGCCAGTTATGTTTAAGTCCCATGTAATAGAGGGCGAGCCTATTGTCATAAACCAGGACTCCGGGCTACTACTGAGAAATTCCAGATAGTAAAATCCAATATCACTTTGCTCGACCCGGGAATCCAACCCAGGATCTCATGCACAGAAGTAGTGAAAAAAAAAAACAAGCACGCGCATTTATTAATAGAGTCTGGTCTAATAATATTCTTTTTTCCCCACAGCATCAGAGTTCCGTCCCCACTGGGTGAAACACAACGAGCGCGTCGCCAAAAAATCCACAGAGTCGAAGTCGAAAGAATTCAAGAACAAACAACAGATCGTGAAGGAAAGAATACGCAAGGAGAAGATCAAGCAAAAACTAAAGTTTAAGAGTAATAAGAATAATAAGAAAAAAAAGAAGAAATAACTGTTAATACATTGTTTTTATCGAATCATTAATTTGTTTTATTTACAAAGAAGCATACTGAAACTCTCTGAATTGCCAAAGAAGTCGGGTAAGTTACACGAAGCCAGTCGCCCATTCCAAAGCGTAGTAGGTTCCTATAGAGAAAAACTGGCAAGAACCTCCATGAACGTTCTTTTTCATCTATTATACTCAAGGTGGGTGCGGGTCGGCTTGTATATATATCTTTCTCGCTCCCGACCCGCTCCGCGCCCGACCCGCGCACGCGTTTCGTGTGCCGACATTCTTATAATAAAAGGAATTACAATATAGACAAGCCCGCCGTACTGCCGTCCCGACCCGCGCCCGACACGCACCAACCTTGTGTGTGTTGACTGTGTTGAGCTTTATGGCCTAGATTACGTGAGAAGACACGTTTTTAACGCTATGAATTATTTATGTCTTATTATCATAAATTCATAACAGACAAAACAAAACTAGATTTGACAAAAAAACGTTGTGTGCGCGCTTGGTAGGGAAAAACGTATCTCACTGGGTGAACGTAAACAAGTGCGTCATAGCTCCTCGACGGGTTTAGATTGTCTGTACCTACCACAACGGCTGACCCAAAAAGTCTTTCAAATTTGTGGTTGCATTCAAAATATTAAAAACAAACTTTCATATTATTACGATACATTAATTTATGAGGACCAGTTTTGTTTGTGAATCCATGTTGTCGTCATCTTTGAGAAATCGATAGTTGTTCATCATACAAAAACGTATTAAATTATTAATTTTGATTATGTGATTTAATCATAAAAAAGTTGTTGATAGCTGGCACACGGCGAAACAACAATTTTTTTTACCATAGGATTTTGTACAACTCTCTCTAACGATACGCAAACAAAAATGGGGCGACGATTAACGTTCGGAGTGTCTCAATCAGCTTACTGACTAGCTGATAATATACAGGCTCAAATTAAATCAGCTAGAGAAATTATGCAGACTGCCATTTTAAAACTGATATTTCAAGGAACTACACAACATGCGGTCATTGACCCCAAAAGAATCATCAATTTTATAGCTTTTATCGCGGGCTTTGAGCGTGGCGACCGAATCAAGAAATTCCGTAACGAAAATAAAACCTAACACCCCCCACTCCACCTACCATGTAATGACGGTTCATTTTTGTTTTATGTCATCACGTCATCATCCCAAGTGTAGCGTTGACAAATAGGAAGTATGGAGGTTACAAATGCTATGCAATAGCTTTACCGCGGCAGTCCCCGAGTGCCACACGTTTTTTTTTTGTTTTATCGTGTCGATATCGATACCAAGCAGGTTGCTAGATAATTTAATTTCGACGGCAGGGTGACTACCAACTAAACCAATCGGTCGTCATCGGAGATCGGGTTTGTATTGGACATTGGGATTTGACGCACAGTATACGAGTTTATGCGAATGGGACCTTTTGAGAATGGGACATTTTGCGAATAGGACGTTTCGCGAATAGGACATTCGTTTTCACGGTGACATTTTGCGAATGGGACATTCTGCGTCCGATCCCCTCGTATTTGACCATAGCAAGAGCTTTTCTGAAATAGTTTAGATACGGGAGAAGAAGACTTTCTCTTCTTCCCGTCTTTGTTTGTGCTGTTTTACATATCAAATCATATCAAACGTTTATTTGCTAGAAATGCATGTTTAAGCGTAGGTGAGATAACCTAATTATCATTTTTATTCTGCCTGCCAGCAAGGGTGCAAATATACATTCTTATTTTTTATTTATTTTCAAGTGAAAACTTCTTTAGCATCGTTGTGATTTGAAAGTCGATGAAACGAAAAAGCGACAGTAAAAAGAGACAGACACATAAATTCATAAAATTTAATGTGGGAGAAAATGAGATAAGAAGCATTATACAGTGTTTCTTATGTTCGTGGTTCTCTTTGTGCTCTGCTTCGTACCCCTTCCACTCGTGTTTACCAAGGCATAGAGGGACTTTGCTTGGGCCTCAGCGTTGTACGTGTGTTAATACGTGTTTGTACGCGTACAATTTTTTTATTTTTGAAGGTTTCACTTCTGAACTACCACGTGTGAATTATTATTATTATTTATTTGTCTTTGACATTTCTCGGGACCCAGGGGTCCCGGACCTTTGAAAGGCGTACGAGGGGCCGAAGCCAACTCGCAGAGGCCCCTTAGACGTTTTTTTTAAATGAAATGAGGCACCAACCGACGATTATCCCTGTATGCGTGCACCCAAGGACAAGCCCCGGTTGGTGTAGAACTATTGCAGAACATGGAAACAAAACATATTGGGCTATGGATTTGGGTGGCTATAATGGATTGGTTACCTTGAACTATGGAAAGACTATGGCCCCTGCCTGACCAAATATATTATAAAACATACACAGGAAAATGGCAGGGGGTGACTTGCACACTCAATAATGGGCCCCTGAAAACGGTCGCTAGCACAAAGTGTCGTAGCGACAAAGGGGCAACATGTCCTGAGGTGCTTATGAGGAGTGGAGAGGTATTCCACGGCTATCAGGACAATCCCGGAAGTACGGTCAAGATCCCTACCAGCATCTTACTGGAATACTTCCTTCCTCCGAGCACGTTTGCTCTAGCGAATCTCCACTCAAGCCAGCCAATTAAGGCAAGAATGAGGTGGGAGCTTCGTTCCTCGTCAGTGTTCACTCCAGCCGGCCAACAAAGGCAAGCCAGAGGTGAGGAACAAGACTTCTCCCGGGAGATAGGGTCCGTGGGGTCGCTACTGCCCAACAGCTCGCCACATGCTGCCCTGCGGGTTTTTGTATCTCTCTTGGTCTGGCTCCTCATCCCAGACCCGTTCCGGCAAAGTAAACTCTACCGGCACAGGCCTAGAGTACGGAGCGCGCAAGCCCCACCACGACGTCAACGTAGAGATACGGCGGTGGGGTTATTATTATTATTATTATTCATTTATTCTTTCGAGTAACAATGACTCATACACAAAATACAATATAACACACATAATCAAACAAAAAACAACATAATCAAACACATCAAACATTAACATTACAATAAAACACAAAACAAAAAACCCACTTACACTAACATAACATTAAAGACCGACGACTGTAGGTGACGTGCAAGTCACTGCAGCGTCGCATGTAGGGACAGTCGAGCCTGTCAGCTATCATCATCAGAACGCTGTTGGGGCTGCCGCGCACCCTGCGCACCAGAGACGCGCTCCGCTTACGCATCGTAGCATAGAAGCAGTCAACGCTAGCTTCGGCAAACATGCCCGAGGCACTACAGTGTCGCGGCAGCCCCATCAGCGCTCTGAAGGCGTTGTTATATTGGACGCGGAGGGCTTGGTATGCTTTTTTGGTGTGATTCACCCACAAGCTGCACGTGTAAAATGAGGTACAATAAGCTGTAAAAAGTGTTTGTTTGACCGACTTAGAACAGCGTGCAAACCTGCGGGCTATCATATTTGCTCTAATTGACAACGCCCTCCGCTCCCTCTCGATATCAGTATCGTCTCTGAGACCTTCTGTAACTAAATGTCCTAGGTATTTAAAATGGTTCACTTTTACCAAGGGAACCCCGTACAAGTTGATGGGAGGTACTGTCATAGAACATTTAGAGCCGGCCTCAAACACCATAATGTATTTTCTGACAAATTTGGTCAAGGTTTTGGTAGTCTATTTAATCAGTGTTCGCAACAATATGTAATTAATAATTGTTTACCCGGTGCCAGTATTAGCCAATTAATTAATTATATTAAATTGACAAAAATAAACCCCAGTTCTACTGTTATATTATTATATGGGGATAGTTTAACTGTAAGAAAAAAGGACATAATGGAATGTGTCCATTTGATGTTGCATCTCAATGAGACCAATAGTTGTAAATTTATTTTCTGTGCCTTGCCTTATTCAAAATATTTGTCTGATGAGCAAAATAGGCACATTTATAATTTAAATATGTTAATTTATAATAGGACATGTCGTCACAGTGACGCTATTTTATATTTTGATTGTAATCAATTTATTACTGATTACAAACTGACAAATAATACAATGTATTTGCCACCTAGTTGTAGGAGACATATTGCTAATCTTTTAGCATACAATATACACAGCGACACTGGTACTTGTAGTGTACCTTTGATTACTGTTAGTAGTGGTACTAACACTACTTTTGATACCCCTTGTAGTTTAAACTATTAGGAGCGACAACAGATAAGCCGCATATGTTGAATGTTGTACATCAAAATATGCAGGGTCTGTCTGGCAAAGAGCTAGAGTTAAGTTTATTTATGGAGAACTATGATGTTCAGGTGTTATGTTTGACTGAACACTGGTTGAAAGAACATGAAGTAGTTTTTATCAATGATGATTTTTTTACTGTACAAAGCGCATTTGTAAGAAAAAGTGCTATCCGCGGTGGGTCTTTAGTTCTTGTTTCAAACAAGTTGAAATGTAAACAACGTTTAGATTTAGTTAATCTTTCCATTGAGCGCACTATTGAGTTGTCTTGTGTTGAACTAGAGCGATATGTTATAATTTGTGTTTATCGACCCCCCTCTGGGGATTTTATTCGTTTCGAATCGGTAATGGAGGATTCACTCAATAGGTTAAAATCTAGTAATAAAAGTATAATTTTATGTGGAGATTTCAATATTAATATTTTAGATGATACTCCATTAAGTATTAGACTTCTCAATTTGTTCAAATCTTATAATTTAATTAACTTGTTTTTTGAACCTACTAGGATCACGGCATCTACGTCGACTTGTCTCGATAATATATTTAGTGATTGTGATGCCAAAAATAAATTAGTTTTAAGTGACTTAACATCTGACCACTGTGGTTTACTAGCTAGCTTCCCTATGCAATTACAAAAAAAACCACATAAAATAGAATGCAGGCCTTATACAGCTAGTCGTTGCAGCAAGTTTAAAAATAATATAGCTCATAGAATTACACCATCTATAGTAGAACACGAAAATCCCAATGAAATCTATGGAGCCCTTTTTGATGTTGTGCAAAAAGAGTACCAATCTACTTTCAAGACCAAAACTATTAACATTAATAGCACCTCTGTTGGCTTTAACCAATGGGCTACTCCAGGTATTTATAAAAGTAGAGCGACACTATACGAGTTATATGGTTTGAAAAAATATAGGTTTGATACTCCTTTCTTAGAGTATGTCAAAAATTATTCAAAATTATTTAAAAATATTTGTGTTTTTGCAAAATCAAAATTTTTAGGCGATACAATTAAAAATTCAAATAATAAAGTAAAAACCACTTGGAAAATTATTAACAATGAAACCGGTAAGTCGGTTAAACAAGAAAAACAACTCGAGATTATGGTCGACAATAAATTAGTTAATACAGTGTGAGTCTTCATAATGTGCACATATCGAAATGAGGAAATCTATGCTTAATTTTAACGACAGAAAAAATATTTAAAAAATCTAAATATTGTTTTTTATACTTTTTATGAAATTAAAAAAAAAATTGTAACAAAACTGTGTAACTTTTAAACTGAATCAGCTATCGCGATGAAACAAACTCCATAATGATTGAAAGTAAGTAGCCGTCCACATAAAATTAAAATTGAGAAAAAAACTACCCTCAATTGAAAATAAACATGTTTTTTTAGTAAAAATCTGTATTTTTTTCTTCAATTTTTAATTGTAAAATTTATAAATAAGATAATAATAAAAAGAGAGCAAAAAAAATTTTTTTTAAAAAAAATTTTTTTGTAAAATTTTTTTTTTTTTTTAAACTAAAAAAAAAAATTACCATTTTTTCCGTCGATAAAATTAAGCATAGACTCCCTCATTTCGATATGTGCACATTATGAAGACTCACACTGTATAGCAGCCGACGTAGCTGAGGCATTTAATGAATTTTTTGCCAACATACCTATAACTACGACTCGCTCCTTAAATTCGTCCCCGTCTAAAGCTGAAAACCTTTTGCATAGCAGTGTGCCTAAATGTAGTAGCTTATTTAGCTTCGAGCATGTAACACCTCGTGATGTAGTTAATGTTTTTAACACACTTAAGTCTAAAAACACTGGTGATTACTGGGGTATCTCCATTAAACTATTAAGTAATATAATAGACATAGTAGCTCCATATTTAGCTGTAACTTTTAATAAATGTGTTGATTTAGGAACTTTTCCTGACCTCATGAAGAGTAGTAAAGTCATACCATTATTTAAATCGGGTAACAAAAATGACGTTGGCAATTTCAGGCCTATTTCTATCTTACCTGCATTCAGTAAAATATTTGAAAAGTTAATACTCAAGCAGTTGCTAAGACATTTTAATTTAAACAGACTTCTTCATGATGAACAATATGGTTTCACAAAAGGTCGTTCGACTACAGATGCAGGTGTTGCTCTGATGAAACACATATTTAACGCATGGGAGAACTCGCAAAATGCTATTGGAGTTTTCTGTGATCTCTCCAAAGCCTTTGATTGCGTGCACCATGACACACTTTTGCGTAAACTACGTCATTACGGTGTCCAAAACGAAGCTCTTAAAGTAATAAATTCTTATTTGCATAATAGGGTCCAATGTGTAGATGTTAATGGTGTGAAATCTTCCGGGCTACCAGTTCAGTTAGGTGTACCTCAAGGCTCAATACTGGGTCCATTCTTATTCTTAGTGTATATAAATGACTTACCTTTTTATTTAAAGGATATCTGTAACGTTGTACTGTTTGCAGATGATACCTCTCTTATTTTTAAAGTAGACAGGAATAGACAAGATTTTGACGACGTAAACAGTGCACTCTCAATGGTTACGGATTGGTTTACGACAAATAACCTAGTTCTCAATGCCAAGAAAACGAAATGTGTAAAGTTCGCTCTACCAAATGTTAGAAATCTAGGACCCAACATCGTCTTAGATAAAGAGGTGCTTGAAACTGTGAACTCGGCAGTTTTTCTGGGCATAACAGTAGATGCCAAACTTCAGTGGGGCCCACATATATCAAGCCTAGCGGGAAGGCTCAGTTCGGCCGCCTACGCTGTCAGGAAAGTAAGACAATACACTGACATTGATACAGCTCGGTTAGTCTATTTTAGTTATTTCCATAGCGTTATGTCCTATGGTATTCTGCTGTGGGGCAAAGCCGCTGACATTCAAAATATATTTGTTCTTCAAAAACGAGCTGTTCGAGCAATTTACCAGCTACGTGCCAGAGTTTCTCTAAGAGATTTTTTTAAAGATGTTGGTATTCTCACGGTGGCATCACAATTCATTTTCGCCAACATCTTATATATTAGGCAAAATATACACTTATACACTAAAAACAGTGATATTCACAATGTTAACACTAGAAATAAGGACAAACTACGAGCTCCCTTTCACCGGCTTCATAAGGTTCATAACTCATTTGTTGGGCTTGGTATAACCTTTTATAACAAGCTACCCTCTTCTATGCTAGATTTGCCTTTTAATGCGTTTAAAAATAAAGTAAAATCCAACCTTTGTTCAAAGGCATACTATTGTATCAACGACTACTTAAATGATAAGAATAGTTGGTCGCTGTGATTAACTCAAGACAATGTTTATGTTCTTTCTCCAGATTTAACTTACCTACTGACAGTTTATATAAGTTTATATAATTTTTTTATTTTATTTGACTTTATGAGTCAATTTTTTAATTATTTTTTTACGAGTCTATTTATTTTTATTTTATTGATGACATAATCTACTCATTACAATGTGTTTGTTATGAGTTTGTATTGCAATTTGTGGTTGGCTAGTGACCTCGACAATTGATTATATTATTTTTTACCTGAGCAACCGGCAGCAAGTTCGTCATGCTCCCTTAGATGTCAATGCTTGCGGTAGCGTCGGGAGTCGGGTTGCCTCCTTCCCTCAAATATGGCGAGGGGGGTAATGGCTGATCTTTGCGTTATGCTCGTGAACGGGTGCTGCTTGTGGTTACTGGTCGTCTTGCTGATCATGGTTTTGTTATTGTTACTAGTAATTAACTGTACATTTATTTTACCTCGATGGTCCTAGTTTATCATTTATAACTTCCAATTTACAGCTTTATGTAAGCGGGCACGCCCTTTATGCCTGGAGGCTTTTATTTAGATATTTAGTTCTTTTTACGTTTAGTTTTTATTTTTTTAATTCTGCTTGAGTATAGTTCTCGATGTTTTTTGGTTGGTATATCGGCGTGTGCTAGCTAACATATGGCCAATAATTTATACTTAATTAAAATAATGTTTTATGTTGCATAATAATTTTGCATACTATTGTATAGAGTCATTTTTATTTTTTTCTAACTTGAACAGACAGCTGTGCTGCTGGGGAGTTTGTTGCGCCACTTCTTCTTCCCAGCTAAAGGCACTAGGAAGTGGTGAAGGGTGGGCGTTTTTGGGGGACTGTCTTATGTAATTTTGACGTTCGAAAAGTGCTGGTTCTCAGCCTAATTTGAATAAATGACTTTTGATTTTGATTTTGATTTTTGATAAACTGACTTTTCGTCACATTATATTTCAGACCGTGTTCCTCAGCATATACCTCACAAATCTGCAACAATGTTCTAATGCCACAAACCGATGCGCTCAGCAGCACCATGTCGTCCGCATAGCTGATATTGTTCAAGCAAACTCCATCAACATGACAACCGACATGATGACTGCTGAGAGCAACAATTAGTGCATCCACATATAAGTTAAAAAGTGCGGGGGAGCTCAACCCTCCCTGCCTCACCCCGCACTCCAACCCATATGGTTCCGACAGAGAACCCGCCCACTTCACGCTATTGATCTGGCCTCCATACCAACATTTAAACAGGTTTATAAGTTCTGTGGGGAAATCGATGTCCTCCAACTTCTTCCATAGAATGTCATAGGAAACCAGATCAAAAGCCCTGGACAAATCGAGAAAGCACGCGTACACTGGAGTAAGTCTGTCCGTATAATACCTGACGGCATGCTTAAGACACAGTATAGCACTCTCTGTAGACAATCCTGGTCGAAAACCAAACTGATTATCGTGCAGATGCAGATATTCATTTAACTGTGTGTTAAGCAAGCCGTCAAGTACTTTCGCAATAACAGTCGCTAATGAAATAGGCCTATAATTACCCTTATCTGACAGGTCCCCTGTTTTATTTTTCACCACTGGCACTACAATTGTCTTAACAAGGTCAGAGGGTAAGTACGCATGTGTGATACAGAAATTAAAAAGCATAGCCAACACTCTAGGTAGGTGATGTCCAGCCTGCTGAAGATGCTCAACACTGAGACCATCATGGCCAGGGGACTTGCCTCTGGACATTGACTTAACAGCACGCGCCACATTTTTGGTGCTAATTCTCGTACCCACCTGACCACAACATGTCTCAACATTGAACCTCTCCAGCGAAGGCGGCCCGAGGGGCGATTTCACATGAAAATGTTCCCTAAAGAGATTAGCAATGCCCTTGGGTTCACTCATCCCATTGACGCCTACGGGGAGGCCAGGCCGATGTGCCACTTTATTTGTGCCCAATTGCACACATGTTTTTTTTTATCTCTATTTTAAGGACTTTATCACTGAGCGATAACGTCGCCCTGTTACATCATCAAAATAACTAAACCTAAAAACACTTTTTAATTCTAACATTACTGTTATTACTTATTACATACTTATTTTAAAATAAAAAATACCAACTTGTATATTGTCCTTGCTTGTTCTGATAAAGGAAAAGCCAGGACAGCGTTACAGTCTCCAATGTCGCACTTGTTTGTTGGACCAAGTAAATTAAATCGCAAAGCCTTATTCCGCACACACTCCATCAAAACATGTTGCACATCTTCGACTACTTCACATTCTTCACAGTTGGGTGACGTAACCTTTTTCATCAGAAAGCCAAACTTTCTTGATGGAATGTGACCGGAATGAAGTCTTAATGTCATAACTAAATCCCTTCTGCTAAGTACATTTTGATCGATCCAATTATACACTGGAAGCTGTGGTTGAATGGTCTTGTACCAAATTCCCTTTTCTATTGACCTCTGGGTAAAGTATTCACTCCACATATCAGTACACCGTTGTTTAATTATTTTTATACAATCGGTATATAAAGTACGAACATTTACCGAAATTCCATCTGTCACGGCTTGGTTGGCCAAAAGATCCACTCTTTCATTGTCCTGAATCTGTACATGAGATGGGATCCACTGTAACACTATCGAGATTGACCTTTGATCTAATTTAAATATAGACTCCAAAATCATTTAGGTTATCGGTACTCCTCGCACGGGCGAAGTGCACCGAGCCAAGTGTTGCAGCGAAATCTTCGAGTCTGTTAGAATGACAAATTCATGATTAATTGAGTTAATATAAGAAAGAGGCTTTGCTATTGCAATTACTATTTACTAATTTTACTATAAGCTTTATTTCATTTTAAATAACCTACATAATGTTTAAATAAAAAATACATAGGTATATAAAATAGCCCATCGGCATCAGGGCTGCCCCTGATGCCGATGGGCTATTTTATCTGGCTCTAGAGAGAGGAACCTTACTATGCGTGCCGTGTCCAGGAGTAAGTACTGCTTTCTGAATCAAGATCTTGACCCAGCCGCGCAATGAGAGCCTCCTGAGGTGTTGGTCGAGGTTCCTATTAGGCCACTAACCGTAACGATTATCGAAATCGGTATTAAACGGTATATATTTTTTTATTCGTGTCTGCATGTTGCTATGCATTTCGGCACCAGGGATGTAACGGATATCCGTATCCGCATCCGCAACTGCGGAGCATCCGCATAAATTTCGATATCCGCAAAACATCCGCATCCTCAACTATTGATTTTAAAAGCTCCGCATCCTCATCCGCATCCTCATAATTTCTATGGGGATGTGACCCTACATTGTTCGCACAAATAGTGTTTTTTTTTAAACTCGCGCCGAGCTAAATGAGCGGGCCGATAAGTGAGTTACGCGTTCCTATTGGCTGAATTCGCAATGTCCCTGTCCTATGACAGACGATCGGCTGCACGTAGCAGTGGTAGCACGACTGTGGTGTCACATGTCACAATTTGAGTTACTGGGTGCCGGGTGGCGTGTTATTGTTTTATTTTTGTTTACTCGTAGAAGTGAAGTTTTTTACAGGCGAATTACGCTACGGTAACCTACCAAATGATTATATTACCTACAACGTATAATACAAATATAAATATTATAAAAAACAAGGGCTATTTTTGTACGACATCCGCACCCTCATCCGCATCCTCAATAAGGAATTTTCCAATATCCGTATCCTCATCCGCATCCGCAAACCCGATTATCTCGATATCCTCATCCGCATCCTCATCCGTTAAATAACATCCCGTTACAACCCTGTTCAGCACTACCCACCGTCTACTTTATTCCATTAGCATAATATCTACCTAAGTTACTACTTGTTTATAGTCTGGTCATACCTGTGGGTGACCTGTCATAGTGAACAACTTGGTCGTCTTCGTGCCGTTATGCCGGCCACATACATCGAAGTTCCGTTTTGGAATTTCGAATCGGAGAAAACTTCGAACGGAGAACTAATTATCTGTAGGTACCAGCGGCAAGGTGTCAATTTTTATGAGAGGGAAGCCGAAACGGAGCCGGTCTTAACTTACTTATTTATGAATAAAGTAAATATTAATTATTTATTCACCATTTTTAGGGTTCCATAGTAAACAAGGAACCCTTATAGTTTCATCATGTCCGTCTGTCTGTCTGTCCGTCTGTCTGTCTGTCCGTCTGTCTGTCTGTCTGTCTGCAGTTTAGCTCCGAGACCCTTAGTACTGACGTAGAAAGCTGTAATTTGGCATAGGTATACATATTAATTACGCCGACAAAGTGGTAAAACAAAATTATGAAAAACATTTTTTGTAGGGTACCTCTCCTACACATAAAGTGGCGATGTTTTTTTTTCTTTTTTTAAACCATCCCATTCCCCCCATTTTTATCATTGGAAAGGTCCTTGATCCGTTTGCGAAATGTTAAGCTTTAAAGTGCAAATTTTTGTTAGAGTCAAGTGTCCCCCCCCCGCCAGATAAATGGTTGGTTTTGTATGTGTGAAAAAAATCACAGCAGTAGTTTATATAACGAAATTAAAAGGAAAACGATCACAGCTAAGTAGGCTCTACAAGTTAACGAGTAATAATCGACTAACTTATATTTGCAGTTGCAAAAACATGTTTTCCCATACATTCCGTATGGGAGAAAATGTTTTTCAACTACAAAGTTAAGTTTCTTTTTGGGATAAATTCATCCCAACTACGGAACCCTTCATTGTGCGTGGTCCGTCCAACACGCACTTGGCCGGTTTTATTTATCTTTCTGCGATGTCTTATTTATACCTTTTTAGTTGGCGTTTTGGGTTTTGGTTTTATATATAAAATAACTTTATTTCAGACTACATAACGAAATTAAAAGGAAAACTATTATAGCTAAGTAGGCTCTACAAGTTAACGAGTACCTAATAATCGAACACCTTAACTTTGCAGTTGCAAAAACCTGTTTTCCCATACATTCCGTATGGGAGAACATATTTTTCAACTACAAAGTTAAGTTTGTTTTTGGGATAAATTCATCCCAACTACGGAACTCTTCATTGTGCGTGGTCCGATACGCACTTGGCCGGTTTTTTAATAGTGGTAGAGTTGCCGATGCGAACCTCCGAAGAGAAGCCGGTAGGAATCGTATTCTATGGTGCTTTCGCCACTGGTCGGTACGTGTGTGATAAGTCCTTGATTTTGTATGGATTTGCTGCCTTCGAAATTCCGAATCGATATTTCGAAACGGAATTCCGTACGTACCTATGTGGATATGCGAATATAACTCGATCGGTTAGTATAGAAAGATGATTTCTTTTTCCACGAATCGGGATGGTTCCCTACTTTCACAGGTAAAATCACCCCATAACGATTGCGTGATTAGGCAAAAACTAATCCTTCCTCATTCGTTACGTGTTATTACGCCATTTTTGTTGGCAGAATCTCATTTCTTTCCTGTCGGCTTATGGCGGCTAATCTTTTCGACACGAGTATTTTTATGAGGAGGAGGAAAATGAATTAACTTGGTTGGTCGTTTATCATGCAAGTTTGTTTTTTTATTTAGCACCTGACAATATGATTGATTGGTTGATTGATTTTTTTATTTTACACCTGCAGTCTATGGGTCGATTACACGCAAAAGGCTTACAGCGCCTTACGTATCCAGTACAACAACGCATACAGGGCGCTGTTGGGGTTGCCACGACACTGTAGCGCATCAGGGATGTTCGCAGAGGCACGTATAGATGACTTTTATGCAATCATGCGAAAGCGTGTCGCCTCCCTGATGCGGCGGGTGCGGGACAGTGCCAACAGCCTCTTGGTCACTGTAGCCGATAGGGCAGAAGGTCTAATACTCAGACACTGGACCAGGACACAGGTATTACCGTCAAATCGTGCCTTGAAATGACATTAATTTTAATTATTGTATATGTGGTTGTCTTATTAGTATTGTTGACTTTTTAAATGGTGATTTTGACGTTACAGTTATGGTTTTGACATTATAGTTGTGATTTTGAAATTACAGTTATGGTTTTGACATTGTGATTGTGATTTTGACGTTATTATTGATTGTTTTGACATTACTAATAATTATAACCAAAGTTTGCCGAATATTATTATTTACTAACACTAGTGTTTAAGATGTGTATGTATTTACTAACAAATGGATTGTATGATCTGTAATAATTTTTTTTTTATTTGATTTGATTTTTTATTTTTATTAAAATCAGGATGAGAATTAGTATTTATTGAGGTTTAAAAGTTACCTACTAACGGCGACATAGGTAGATAAGTTCCTATAGCTTGTCCTCTCTGAATTGAGGTGCCCCACTACCGCATTAGGTACCCATAGAAATCTGCTTTATCGTGTGTTTATGCGGTAGTTTCAGAGTGGACAAGAATAACAATATATTTATTTGCATTAAACATGGTACAATAATGGTCTTAACACGTTCAGTGCCGGGAGGCCTCCTGCACGCGTAGCATGACCACCGTAGAAACGAGTTTTGTCGACGGAAGAGTAGACAAAATGACTGATAAACAATCACAATCTCTAATTTTGTCTATTCTTCCGTCGACAAAACTGTTTGACGAATTTGTTTTTATCGAATTTGTTTTTATCGAATTCGTTTTTATCGAATTTGTTTTTATCGACTTTGTTTTTATCGACTTTGTTTTTATCGACTTTATGGAACAGCAGTTTTTTTTTTTAATAACATTCGAAAAATTTGTCGAAAATCATGTACTGAATCCATGGTAACAGTTTTCGCGTCGATGTCCCTGCCACCCTTTATATGAAACATTCAAAACACTTTTGGGCTTGTTCCATTTAAAATATTGATTTACAACGGTATATAATCTACTGCTGCAGCGTATGTGAACCTGAACTTTTAAGTATGTGCATTTAAGTACTCATTATTTGTAATCACACGGCTTTTGGCAATGATCTTGACACTTGTGCATGATACGGACGGAAGTGAAATAATTAGTGACCACAAAGTGCCAAAAAAATACGATGGATGTTTTATTTCCTAACTGTAATAATGATTGGCAAGGCAAACTACATTACCTAGCTATATCAAAAATACTTGATTTATGCTCTAAAGTTCGATTCAAAATATTTATAATGAAACGAGAGTTATGACTCAAGTTTACTACCTACTCTACTCTAAGTTAAACGATCTCTTATTTCGGAAAATAGTCTCTATAAAAATGGAAAAGTTAGATTTACTTTCTTCCCACTAATAAAGAATGATGTCTGTGCGTCTTGTGTGCTATCACATAGCTTAAGTCTTTCGGCTCCACCCATAGAACTCATACGCCATGCCGCCATACATATTGGAAGTGAACCCTCCGGGAGGGTTACCGGCATTACGTTTGGGCTAAAGTTAACCATCGCGGCCGATCAACGACAGTTTAAACGCGTGTTATAAAACACTGTAAAACGAAGTAAAATGGGTCTAAACAAAGTAAAATACATGGTTTCCAACCTTTAAAATATTTAGTGATTACCTATTTTTAACCGTGAACAAATTTTTTTTAAAAATAAATATGCTTGGATTTTAAAACCAACGCATATACTAATAAATATTTCAAATTTTATATTCACGATTTAAAATGCTGTATCGGCTAAGAAAAAATTACATTTAAAATGAGCCCTCCGCGAGGGCTCCCGACATTCCTTATGCGACTAGGTGAACCCTTCAGCACGCGTAGCATGACCACCGTAGAAACGAGTTTTGTCGACGGAAGAGTAGACAAAATGACTGATAAACAATCACAATCTCTAATTTTGTCTATTCTTCCGTCGACAAAACTGTTTGACGAATTCGTTTTTATCGAATTCGTTTTTATCGAATTTGTTTTTATCGACTTTGTTTTTATCGACTTTCTATCGACTTTAAAAACAAAGTCGATAAAAACAACGTCGATAAAAACAAATTCGATAAAAACAAATTCGATAAAAACAAATTCGATACTTTGATTAATTTTTTTTAATTTGTTTTTATCGACTTTGTTTTTATCGACTTTGTTTTTATCGACTTTGTTTTTATCGACTTTAAAAACAAATTCGATAAAAACAAAGTCGATAAAAACAAAGTCGATAAAAACAAAGTCGATAAAAACAAAGTCGATAAAAACAAATTCGATAAAAACAAATTCGTCAAACAGTTTTGTCGACGGAAGAATAGACAAAATTAGAGATTGTGATTGTTTATCAGTCATTTTGTCTACTCTTCCGTCGACAAAACTCGTTTCTACGGTGGTCATGCTACGCGTGCTGAAGGGTTCACCTAGTCGCATAAGGAATGTCGGGAGCCCTCGCGGAGGGCTCATTTTAAATGTAATTTTTTCTTAGCCGATACAGCATTTTAAATCGTGAAAATAAAATTTGAAATATTTATTAGTATATGCGTTGGTTTTAAAATCCAAGCACATTTATTTAAAAAAAAAATTTGTTCACGGTTAAAAATAGGTAATCACTAAATATTTTAAAGGTTGGAAACCATGTATTTTACTTTGTTTAGACCCATTTTACTTCGTTTTACAGTGTTTTATAACACGCGTTTAAAGTGTCGTTGATCGGCCGCGATGGTTAACTTTAGCGCAAACGTAATGCCGGAGGTTTCACTTCCAATATGTATGGCGGCATGGCGTATGAGTTCTATGGGTGGAGTCGAAAGTCTTAAGCTATATGATAGCACACAAGACGCACAGACATCATTCTTTCTTAGTGGGAAGAAAGTAAATCTAACTTTTCCATTTTTATAGAGACTATTTTCCGAAATAAGAGATCGTTTAACTTAGAGTAGAGTAGGTAGTAAACTTGAGTCATAACTCTCGTTTCATTATAAATATTTTGAATCGAACTTTAGAGCATAAATCAAGCATTTTTGATATAGCTAGGTAATGTAGTTTGCCTTGCCAATCATATTACAGTTAGGAAATAAAACATACATTTTTCCATCGTATTTTTTTTGGTACTTTGTGGTCACTAATTATTTCACTTCCGTCCGTATCATGCACAAGTGTCAAGATCATTGCCAAAAGCCGTGTGATTACAAATAATGAGTACTTAAATGCACATACTTAAAAGGTCAGGTTCACATACGCTGCAGCAGTAGATTATATACCGTTTAAATCAATATTTTAAATGGAATGAATGAATGAATGATATATTTATTTGCAAGAATATAGGTACATAATGTTCTTAAGTTCTATGGGTTTCACTATATTCGGCATTTCAGCCGTGCAAATATTTAGATTTACATCTTGGTTATACTTATAGCATGCAGTAGGTACACATTTAATAATTAGCAATAAAATAAAAATACTAATAATAATAACAAGCCCAAAAGTGTTTTGAATGTTTCCTACACAGGGTGGCAGGGACATCGACGCGAAAACTGTTACCATGGATTCAGTACATGATTTTCGACAAATTTTTCGAATGTTATTAAAAAAAAAAAAACTGCTGTTCCATACATTTTGACAGCGTAGGTATTGCACTTTTCTATGAAACAGCAGATTTATTCGATGTCCCTGCCACCCTGTATACTATTTCGATTTTTTCAGGGTTAGAAGCATTAAGAGGAATCCTGGCTAGTAATTTAGTGGTATGAGGAACAGGGTGTAAAGTTCACTCATCCACCATAGAAAAGGGAGGATCCTCCGACCAGACAGGTGTTGTGTCTGGCGGGCAACTGCCCATCGGTTTGAAGTTGAAATTTTGTATGTATGTCGATCGCTCGGTAAACTCTAACTGCGCGATGCAGGATTTGTGTGACGTCATGTCTTTGATGCGTAGTTCGTATGTGGCGGTGTAACCGCTACATCACTCCCCTCCGGAGACCGGAGGTCGATAGTGGGCTGAGTCTCGTATCTTGCGATGCTTCACAGTGCCAGCTGTGGTTCCAGTGAGTCGGAACCGGGTGCCACATAGTTCGCGGTGAGTCGGAACTGTCTGTGGTAATTCCCCAGTGAGTCGGGGTGATTGAGGTGATTCCCCAGTGAGTTGGGGCGATTGCGGTGATTCCTCAGTGAGTCGGGGTGATGAGGCTGAGGGTGATGACCAGGAATGCGCGTTCGCTGCATGCTGGTGGTCAGGATACCCGTTGAAGCCGTGGGTGTTGGCTGTGTGACTCGTCTCACGAAAGCTTGCGAGAGTGATGATGATGATGGTGACGTCACGCCGAAGTATTTGCACGAAGGCTGTGTTGACGTTCATCACGTCGGGGTCACCAATTTAGTGGTATAAGGAACAGGGTGTAAAGTTCACTCATCCACCATAGAAAAGGGAGGATCCTCCGACCGGACGGGTGTTGTGTCTGGCGGGCAACTGCCCATCGGTTTGAAGTTGAAATCTTGTATGTATATCGATCGCTCGGTAAACTCTAACCACAAGAATAAAAAACGAGCAGAAGGCAAGCTTCCTAACAGAGTTCAAAATTCTTACCTACTTTCATAGGGCTGTCACTCGGTTATTACAGAAAAAAATTAAAAAAAAAATTAGATGCGAGTCGAGATTCGGCGATGAGCACAGACGGACGGACGGATGAATGGACGGATGGACAGCTGGACAGACGGACAGACGGACAGACGAACGGACACGCACTGTGACTGAGGTGATCCCGTGAGTTTTCCGTTTTCCAATTACGGTACCGAACCGGTAATTATTTTAACAGTTTGTTTAAAATTAAGTAATACCTATTTAATTAATCATACTGTGAAATAATTATACACACAATGCGTGCATCGTTGTTGAACTGAGACCCTCCCATTTTTGAAGTCGGGTAATAAAATGAGCAGTGGTGGCCCAGTGGTAACGGTCACGACTTACGAGTCTAGGGTTCGAACCCAAGCAGGCACTTTATATAAATTATTTCATTACCACTGCTCTCAAAACGGTATAGAAAAACATCGTGAGGAAACCGGCATGTCCTAGAACCAATAATTTGAAAACATATGACATCCACCAACCCGCACTGAGCCCGCTTGGTGGATTACGGCCCACTCGCTCTCACAGAAAGAGGAGGGCTATTTCCCAACAGTAGGAACATTATACCTAGGCTGATTAAGCTTATATGCTAATAAAACACGATAGTAAAGTATGTAAGTAATTATTTATACTGTCAAATAGTTATACATACATAGATGCATACGTTGCTTGCTTTTTTTGAAGTTGGTTACTTATTAAAATATGTGACTTATAGACGGACGGACAGACGGACATGGCGAAACTATAAAGTTTCCTTTCTGGTTTTACTATTTCACGAACGTAAGTGGTACCTACAAACCTACTAAAACAAAAATACGAAACAAATAGGAGACAAACAATAACTCGCTAATATAGGCGGTAAACCATAAGATTAACAAATATTAATTCTTATGGGAAAACTTTATGGCCATCTTTATTTAGGATACTACCTATCTCGTAACTAAATAATTCTGCAATAAGCATTAAAAATGAGTAGGTATGGGTAGATACAGATAATAACCTGACAAAAACCTTTGGATAAAAAAAAAAAACCTTGCTTTTCCTACTATTATTGATACACACAGTACTTACAACAATTTGCCATTTCTATTAACCTAAATGTCCGCGTCACTCGTACCGCTCTGGCACACGGCGCGCGGCGTACCCCTGAACGTTGGCTTCCGAATGAGCCGGCTCAAACCAGTTTGCCTCTAGCGGGCGCCGGTGCACCCCCCGCGCGCCTTGTCTGTGACACTGCACGCACACAAAGCTGTGCGTGTAGTAGTGATCTCACGCAAAGCGTTAGTATGAAGCTTGCAGTCTGTTCCTTTTTTAGTCTTGTGCTCTAACTGCGCGATGCAGGATTTGTGTGACGTCATGTCTTTGATGCGTAGTTCGTATGTGGCGGTGTAACCGCTACAGTAATATTGTGAAATCACCAACATGCTATGTAATACCTAAGCGATTAATAATTGTCGTTCCTGTTCTGTAGGTATGATATTCTGAAAGAAAAGTACAATAAAACTTCGCCCGATCTGGGAAACGATCTTATTATCCCACGCTCATCATCATCATAATACTTATTTAAACATTTTAGGTTTCCTCAAAATACCTTCCCACACTAAAAGATGATGACAGATAAAAGGACTTCTGACTTCGTAAGGCCGCGTCCTAACCAAAAGTGATCGTCACGCGAATACGCGCTCGTCGCGTATCGCGCGACAGACACTGCGCTGACAGAGGTCTCGAACGTTCCGGTTTACCGAACAAAAGTGACATATGAACGCGGGAATCGCATATTCGCGATGTTCCCCCCCGACCCTTGCTCGAAAACGAGGTGCCAGCAGTTGTTGCAGCTGAGCCCGTAGCTTTAAATAACCCGAATAATAATCAAGAGTTGAACATCTAAGTTTGATCCAGCCTGTCCCTCATTTCTGTCCTCCCCCCAGCGATGCCCTAAGCCGAGGTTCGTACCCCACAGGGGGTGCCCTTAGCGAGCACTCATTTAATTTTAATTTTGAATAGTTTATGCTCCTGGCTGGAGGCTTTAAGTGTAGAAGCTTAAAACCTAACATATTTGTACACCAATTTCATTGGTAAAGTCAAAGTCAAAGTCAAATCATTTATTTCAAATAGGCCCATGTATGGCACTTTTGAACGTCGAACGTCAACGTCTTAGGACATAGAGCTCGACTAAAATGTATACATAAGACCTTTATTGTAATACTTGTGTTCACAAATAAAGATTGATTGATTGATTGATTTATGGCAGCCACAGGAAAGTCCGGTTAAGCAGCCAAGACCTTAGTGGTCAAAACTACGAGATGCCCTAGTTTAAAAAAAAATTAAAAATCGCGATCACTTTTGGTGAGGACGCGACCTTACAAAGTCGTCTGACTTTGTAAGGCTGCGTCCTGACCGCGTCCTTTTATCAGTCATCATTTTGTAATGTGAGAAGGTATTTTTAAATGTTTAATTATTATGATAAATATAATCTCGTGTCTTCTTTGTTTTGTACAAAAAAGATTACGGCAAATATGCAAAAGTAGCTGCGCCCCGCGGTTTCACCCGCATAAGTCTCGATCCCGTGGGAATATCGGGATAAAAAGTATCCTATGTCCTAACCTAGTACCCTAATTGCGTGACTTATTTCGTAAACATCATCATCCGCCTAGCCTTCTCCCAACTTTGTTGGGGTCGGCTTCCAGTCTAAACGGATGCAGCTGAATACCAGTATTTTACATGGAGCGACTGCCTATCTGACCTCCACAACCTAGTTACTAGGTAACACGATACCCCTTGGTAAGACTGGTTGTCAGACTTTTTGGGCTTCTAACTACCCGTAACGACAGTCAGAGATCTACAAATGACAGCCGGGACCAACGGCTTAGCGTGCTTTCCGAGGCACGGAGGGGTCTTGGTATGTAAAGATGGTCACCCATCCACGGACCAACCGTGGCAAGCGTCGACCCGTGCGGTTGTTATTACTTAGCCACAAGCTCCTCATTCAATTCATATCAGAATCATATTTGGTGCAAATCCTCATCTACACATGATGATTTGCACCAAATATGATTCTGATATGACTTGAATGATTCAGCTAAAATATGTGTCATCATAGAGGAATTGCTGGGAATTCAGAAAATGAATTGCTTTTAGAGAAATTGCTAATGTGGCTGTTTTAGACCCGCTGTTTCGATTTGAAAAAGATTGCTAATCCATTGCTTCATAGGTTGGAAAAAAAATCTGCTCAACAACGTAAGTAACGCAATGAATGTTGTTGAACTGTCAAAATGAAACAAATTAGGTATAATTGTTTACGAAATAAGTAAAAAACAAAAACAAATATTGCCGCATAAAAAAATGAAGTCCGTAATTATTTTACCAGATAATTTTTCTTTACAGTTTTTATTAATCAAATGAGATTTATATTCTTTATTTCTACAGTTTAAATGTTATTTTATTATATTACAAAACCAAACATGAATTGCGTAATATGAATTTAACGCAGATAATATTATGAATTGACAGTTTGTGACAGTTTGTGTGATTCTTAATATTATCATATTGTGATTCTGCCAAAGCGGCCGTTAGATTGTGTTGTATTATGCAATTAGGGTAGTCTCGGTCTACCCATAAAAACCGTTACAAACAAATTCACTTTCGTATTTATATAAGTTATTATCTTTTATTTCATTTAAATACTTCTAAATTATATTTTTAAATATTAGAATAAAGGAAATATAAAAACATTTAAAAATATAAAGTAGCCCACCGGTATCGGGAACCGGGTCCAAGCTACCGGCGGTCAGGGCTCTAGAGAGAGGAACCTCCTGACAATGCGAGCCGTGTCCAGGAGTACCGCTTTCTGAATCAAGCCCTTGATCCAGCTGCCCAACGAGAGCCTCCTTAGGTGTTGGTCGAGGTTCTTGGCAATTAAGCCATTGGCTGATACGGCTATCGGCACAATGATCGCTGAGTCCACTGATTAGTTATTACATTATTAGGATTAAGCATTGTTGCAGTTGCAAACTTTTTTCTCCTACGTGTGATATAATTTTAATAAAATACCAGAGTAGGTACTCTTAGTCCACAATGCAAATTATAATAATTTTAATTATTTACGCGCCACAGGTAATAATAGACCAATTAAAGTTTATCCTCTTTATCACAATAAATAATTTTGATGCATAATCGCGCATTACTGACTTACCTAGGTATTTAATTACTCACGGTAGGAGTTTAGTAAAGAAAATTATATAAGTTAGGTATTATGGTAGATATTGAATGCAAGCCTGCACATATTTCCTCAAAATTGATTTTATTTTTAAGTTAATGATTGGTTAAAGATAGGTAAGCTTCCTTATTACCAAAGTCGGATCAAATTCATAAAAATCAAGGTATTTCCCTGTGAGGCTATGATTGAGTAATACTTAAAGACTAAAAGGCACTATGCTGGGTGATACCACCTTCCGGCTCGCTACCTGTCTGCGTCTGGGTGCTCCTTGTGTGGCTCCGCATCGCTGCCAGTGCGGTGAAGGTGTCGACTGTCTCGGACACCATGGCCTATCCTGCAGTAAGAGCGCAGGCCGGATAGCACGGCACGCCAGCATCAATGACATCATCCGTCGTGCTCTTGTCACTGCCGGAGTGCCAGCTGTTTTAGAACCCAATGGCTTGGCACGCGACGATGGGAAGAGACCAGACGGAATGACCATAATGCCTTGGAAGGTAGGTAGGCCTTTGGTGTGGGATGCAACGTGTGTCGACACCCTTGCGCCATCCCATCTTCCTAGCTCGGCGAGCTGTGCTGGGGCTGCTGCTGCAGGTGCGGAAAACCTCAAACGGCGCAAATACTCCAATCTTATTGGGACTTATATGTTTGCGCCGTTTGGGGTTGAAACACTAGGGCCATGGGGTCCGAGTGCCCACCTTGTTTTTCAAGACATCGCCAAGCGGCTGGTCGACTCTACACGTGACCAGAGGGCTGGCCTATTCTTTGGTCAAAGAATCAGCATTGCCATACAACGTGGCAATGCTGCCAGCCTTTTGGGCACTTTTCCTACTGAAAGCGATGCGGACGAATTTTTTGATGCCCTATGATTATTCCCCCCCCCCCCCCCCTTTTATATACTTGTACATATCAATTATTATTTTAAGTATGATAGTTTTTAAATAATGTAAATACGGAGGAATAAATGAAGACTAAAATACTTAAACGCAGAAAAAGATAAACTTCGACAACCGACAAAGTTATTTTTATTATTACAACAAATTCGAATTCGCCAGACTTCCTCTTGAGTACAAAGTTATATTTTTATGTCATGCTAATAATGTATTTAATTTTTTTTTTTTATATTTTAACAAATCTCGGGACCATGGGTCCCTGTCCTTTGGAAGGCGTACGAGGGGCCGAAGTCAACTCGCAGAGGCCCCTTAGACATTTTTAAGTGTTGAGGCACTAACCGTCGATTATCTCTGTATGCACTATACAAGTGCATCCAAGGACAACCCCCGGTTGGTGTAGGACTATTGCAGAACATGGAAACAAAACATATTGGGCTATTATGGATTTGGGTGGCTGTAATGGATTGGTTACCTGGAAATTATTATTATTATTGTACGTAAGTAATTATTTTGATTAAATTTAAAATGTATTGTACTAATGAAGTAGGTATATTTATTTTGAAAAAAGAAATGCTACGAAAACGCTTACGTCGTAGCATTGCTACGGCGTAGGCTTTTACAACCCCAAAATGTGGAATTGCACTGCATAGTTTGTTAGCCATCAAGTTTAATTTTCAATTGAAATAGTAGGTAGCTAGCTATACAGGGTGTCAGGGACTTCGACGCGCAACCTGTTACCATAGTAGTTATAGTTTAGTTATAGTTTATTTATAGTTTATTTTTATTTCACCAAAAAAAAAAAAAAAAAAAAAAAAAAAAAAAAAAAAAAAAAAAAAAAAAAAAAAAAAAATACAATTATTTATTTTTATTATTTATTTTTTACCATGGATTCAGTACATGATTCTGAAACCCTTACGTTGAAATTATTCGTAGTTTATTATTTTTTTAATTGCTGCTCCATACATTTTGACCGCTTAGGTATTGATTGCACTTAAAACAGCAGTTTTTTTTATAGGTAGCCCTCAAAAATAGTCAACGCTAGGTTGTCTAGAATCATGTGCTGGGTTACAGTTTGCGCGTTGATATGCCACCCTGTATAGCTATTTACATATCTAACTACTTGATTATACTTTTCCTATTATTTTATCTAGTTTGCAGCTTGTGACCTCGTGCGCCAACAACAAGCGTGAGATTTTCCTGCTTTACCCATGATTCACATTAATTCAGCAAAACAATATTTTGCAATGGTAATAAGCAAATATTATCACTTCCTAAACATTTGATTGTTTTGATTTAATGATAATTTTAATATAGATTTACTAAACCTATTCAATGCTTTGATTGTGTAGATGTTAGCGGAAAAGTATTTTTTTCGGAAATGTCTTTTCGCGCAAGTGGTTTCGCGCAAGTGTCCCAGATCCTCGGTAGGTTAATGAGTAGGTATGATATTTTTTTTAGTTCTTCACAACAACACAACATCACGCTTGTAATCCCCGAAGGGTAAGGCAGAGGTGTACCTATTAGTACACTCACATTTCGCCAGTTATGTTTAAGTCCCATGTAACAGGGGGCGAGCCTATTGCCATCAACCGGGCACAAATCCAGACTCCGGGCTGCTACTGAGAAATTCCAGATAGAAAAACCCAATAACACTTTGCCCGACCCGGGAATCGAACCCAGGACCTCATACTCAGCAGTAGCGCTTGCGACCACTAGACCAATGAGGCAGTCGGCAGTCTTTAGTTTTTCCTAGGTCGTTATTCCATAGTTAAGTTATTAAATGATAAGAAACCAAATGTAATTGGTTTTGCTGACATCAATGAAGAATAAAAGGATTTTTTTTCTAGCCATTATTGTCCCACTGTTGGGCAAAGGCCTCCCTACTCTCTTTCCACCTCTCTCTGTCCAGAGCTTCTAAGGACCAATCTTTATTAAAGGAGTCCAGCTCATTCCGCTATCTCCGTCTAGGCCTGCCGCGATGACGTCTGCCATTAAGCGGGACCCACTGGGTCGTAAGTTTGGCCCATTGATCGTTTGACATTTGGCAGATGTGTCCAGCCCAATTCCATTTAAGCGTAGCAGCTTTCCGAGTGACATCAGTTATTTTAGTGATGTAACGGATTATTGTATTCTTAACCCGGTCCACAAGTTTAATACCAAGAATACTCCGTTCCAAAGCTAGCGTTCCGCGCTTAGAGTATATATCACTGGAGAAGCCTTACGAACACTTCCCCCTCTATAAAAGTACAAGAGCAAATGCTCTAACACGTTCATAAAAACTACTTTCAAATCGATTCGAACGCACAACGTTAATCGTTTTCGAGTCGCGGGGTTCTCATCAGTGTTCCGTGAAAATGCCTAGTTGTGCTGTTAAAACATGTAAAAAGCGTTCAAAGACGTCAAACTTAAATAAAGACGAAATAACCTTCCATATTTAAGTATTTTTTTTAAATATCTAGTCATGTTTTCAGTGATTTTTTAAATCCTAACCTCATAATACATTTTGACTTTTCATTCGATTCAACCATGATTCAACATAAAACACGGCATGAATCGAGTATTTTTCTCGCATTGCTTTTGTGACGTCACCATGTCTCGCTACACTTCGTTTTTATGTTCATAAGGTTCAAAATATACTTTTTTGCATTACGAAAATGTACGTCAAATCAGCTAAATTGACATGCACTTGCCATGCGATTATGTCTTCTAGCAAAAATGATAACGAGACTACCGTAGGGTTGGGGTCATGTATGAAACCAAAATTGACATGTCGATAATTTCTTAGAGCGAATTAGTATTTTTTGTTGTTTAAGAAAATTGTTTTTGAACGAAGTTTTCTAACGCGGCTTGCGGTAGAAGTTGGCAGAAAAGTCACGTGAAAAAGCGTTTATACTTCCAACCAGCCCCGGATCTAAGGGGGCAATCCGGGGCCCGTGCCCCGAGCGCCAACTTCAGGGGGCGACAAATTCAAGCGTAGCAGACAAGTGCACCACCCAGCACACTGCAACTTTGCAATAAATGAGACGCGCAGCACATTTATAATCTTTCTATTTTTCTTTTCTTTTTTACAACAGTTTTGGCGCCCCTGTTGAATTGGCGCATTATCGATCGATACAATTTGAATATGTTGCTGCCAAAATTTTCATTTTGAGAAAACTTCAATATCGCGGGGGCTAACTTAGCGCATCCCCATAAAAAATTGGTGGGGGACGGGGCGGCAGACGGCAGTTTTTGCCACGCCTCAAAAAATTTTAGATCCGGGGCTTGTTCCAACCATCTTCTTCTAATTCGATCGAGAGAGAGAAAAAGAAAAAATCAAAATCTATTTCTTTATGTCAGCAATGTGACAAGTTAATAAGGCTTGGTTGTACGCCTCTGGGCAAAACATGGAGGATCTACCTATTTATAACACCTCACACTATGTATAACTTGACCTATGTTCACAAATAAAGATTTCTGATTCTGATGACTGCAAAAAATTAAGTATTAAATATACCACCACCTTTGTCGTAAGTTCGTAACACAGGCTCTGCGGAATCTTGTTGGGAAAACATTATTCTCACAAGATCATGATACCGGTCTTAACTAGTCATGAGGTAGAACTAGCTAAAGCCGTAATGACCAAATATACAGATACAAGAATTGCGTACATTACAAAAAAAGGGACCCTCAAAAATGTATTCGCCATAATTATATACTCCAAATTATTTCATTTTAAAAATCAGTAGTTGTTATGATCCTACTGATTTTTTAAGTATGTATTATTTGTTGGTACTATATCATTATTTTTTACTTTTATTTAATAATTGTTATTTTTAAAATGTAACTTTTCTATGCATCAGCTGTTTTATTTCTGGGTTCAAGCAAAATTCCGAATGATTATCGATATCGATGAAAAAAAAAAACGATGGTACGGACTTCTCTTTCCGGACTCGGAAACAACAATAGCTATTGTTCTTTTTCGTAGAAACTACCGCGCGTCCCCCGCCAAATGTGACAGAATTTTTTGTTCAGAATATTGCGCTTATGGCTTCTCCAGTGATATATACTCTAAGGTTCCAAGGAATTATATGAAGGAAATGAACCTAATTTTAGCGCAAGAGGCTACGCTGTGGAAAAAATAACCAACTCAAGTTGTTCAAACATCTCGTACAAAATGTTCCTCTTCATGTGATTTATTCATTACCTTTTCCGTATTCAATAAACTAAATTATATCATTCGTCTTGCAAGACTTTTCGTCAAACAACTTTCCGTTTGATTTTCAACCTTGTTCCTTAACCGATGGGGTTGAAAGTAGTTTGCACTTTTGCAGTGTTTTGTCGTGCAGTCACGATTGGTGTTGTCAGCTTCCTGTTTTCCGGTGTCAGTACACTGTACGGTTAATGTTATTTATCAATTGAGTTCAAGGATGAAACGTGTTGGACGTGTGACAAGATGATCGTGTGATGAAAAAAACTCGCAAAAATTCCACATGATTTAATATTTAAAGGTGAGCTTCCACACAATAATATGTAGGTAGGTGAGATGATATAAATAGGCCTGTGTCCAAATTTTTTTTTAGTCCGTCTTTCAGAAAATAAAAAAAATATTGGACAAGTATTTTTTATTTTTTGAAGTAATTAAAAGATTACAGCGATACATTGAGTTAAAATGTGGCATGACGTCACGCCGTGCTAGATTTTATACGACGTTGTGACGTAGCGAGCCCCCACCCCCCAACTTTAATGCGTGTTTTCTAAGTTATTTTTGATTAATAAAGCAAAAAATACGTGTCTAATATTTTTTCATTATCTGAAAGACGGACTAAATAGAATTTTAATTTTTTTACCTAGGAAACTACCCTATTGTCGCTGTATTTTTCATTTTTATTACCACAGTGTGAGTGATTGTGCCATTGTCAATATAATGGAGGCGAAAGGATGATTTATTGTTTAGAGGAAAAGAAAGGACATTATTTATTTAGCAAACGTAATTAAAATAAACCGTCATTATTCATTCGATTAATCTATATTCCATTTGAAATAAGATTAGACATTTAAACAAACCTTTTTTACAGTCCGTTCAACCGATTTTGACTTCTATACCGTAGACATAAGGATGGCATTAAAAGCGAAAAAAGTGGTTACCATACCAATGTTTACTGCAGCTGCCATTTGTCATGCTACCAACGCAATAGAAGTCAAAATCGGTTGAACGAACTGTAAAAAAGGTTTAGTTAAATGTCTAATCTTATTTCAAATGGAGTATACATACAAAGAATAGGAGTCAGATTTTGCACAAAAAATAATTACATTTATCATGAATTATGTGATGACAAGCAAAGTATGTAGGTATCTAAGTATTTAATGAGGCCCTTTGTGTTCTCACATAAAACATTCCTTCGTTGTAAATATGTATAATTATGTAAATGTCTATATTTAATGAGAACGAAGTTCGGAACATCTTCATGTCTTTACTTAGGTACATCTGAGAAAATTACGTGGAAAATTATTTTATTACATTTTACTTCTTGTTACTGCCGTTTATTCTAGGTAATTCCACTGTAGGAAGAATACTCGATTAACGCTTTGTATCTTCTAAGAGTTTAAAAATTCAAATGAATTATTAAGATAGGTTGTGCCGTAATATTATTTATATGTTTATGGCAAAAGCGCCACTGTTAGTCCGCGAAATTCTAATTTCCTCACTTTTGCAGGTCAGTGTCAGGTTTTATGTTGAACAAAATATGATATGCGACAGCAATAAATATGTATTTACAGAATTATCATCATTAGAATCACATTACTGCTCTCTTAAGGTATACTATACTTGATGCTGACCTACAAATTGCACTTTAGGATTAGATTACAAAAAAAAAAAAAATCAGATGCGGCGCAAAAGCGCCGGCCGCGTGCCGTTAGAAAAATCTTACGGCGCGCGGCGGCAGACATGTAGATATCATAGAAGTATTTTAGCATCAGCAGAGCCTGCTATTATATTGGTTTTGTTAGATTGTGTGTTGCAGTATAGTTAAATTTTATTTGATGTAATATGGGTTTTATTTTATTTTATTTATTAAGGGATAATAAACAACTACAACATATAATAATACTTAGGGTTAACATAACTTTTTGGTGACAATGTTGCAGTCCACTGCATTATCCGCAGGTAAAACATATTTAAAATCAGTGGTTGCCACTAGACGAGCATTACCAGAATCAACAAATATTTTTTATTAAATAAATAAGTTACATAAAGCTAGCTATAGCTACAAAATCAAATTATATGAGAAACAATTTCATTTACTTAAATTAAGCAATAAATAAATAATAATAATAAGATTCAATTATGATAAAAATGTTATAATATAAATTTATATTTTGAACATGCAAATATATCAATATCAATAAAATTTGAATTATAGGATTCCAACATTCTATGAGTTTTGCCTGAATTAAATGAATTTTATTTATTTATGCGATACTGTTTTGTTTCTATTTGCTGTATTTTCGCTAATAAGCGTGCAAGAATACAGGACGCCTTCTTACAGACTTTTATCCATCAAATTCAAGAATTTTCACTTCATTTAGAGTATAATTCACACGGTTTGGCTATGGCAATTGTCCAAAGTAACGACACATCCTGAGTTTTTAAAATATAATTTCGAAATACAATAAGTACGAACCTACCTACCTAAAATGTTTGGTCTCCATACCTACTTTATGCAAATCTATACAGAACAACGCATTAAAATTTTAGATAATTCGAAGTGCCAAACAACAAAAGGACCTTGAGGAAAATTGAGAAAAAAAAATACAGACGCAAGCTCGCACTTACATAATAGTCATAATAAGTTAATAACTACCACCTACAAAAAACCTTATAAGTACCTACCTGGCCGATTACACTTTACTAGAACATTCCATTTTAATCTTTTTAATTTGTAAATGAAATAACGAGTCAGGTTACTTATGCGCCTTTGGTGCTAGATTTTTACAAATTCCCTGGACACTAGGATTCCCTGTGTTGTGGGGTCCAATTTCTTCTCAAGTAAGGCAAACAATTATTTATTTAAATGAAATGATTAATTTGGAAAAAATAAACAACTAAAGAAATAATAATTAAAAGAAAAAGAAATAAAAAAAAATAAAAAAATGAAGTACTGCACTGCTCTCAAAAGGTGAAAGAAAACATCGTGAGGATACCGGCTTGTCCTAGAACCAAAAATTCGAATACATGTGACATCTACCAACCCGCACTGGGCCGGCGTGGTGGATTACGGCCCACTCCCTCTCACTGAGAGGAGGCCTGTGTCCCAGCGGTGGGAACATTTATAGGCTGATGATGATGATGAAAAAAATAAAGTACAAAGTAACAAAAATAAAATAAAAAGTTAACTAACTAAAATTATGATGTTGTAGAAAATAACATCAAATCACGACGCAGGTTTGGGCAGAGCCTACATTTCGTCAGTTATGTTTAAGTCTCATGTAAAAGGGGGCGAGCTTATTGCTATCAACCGGGCTCAAATCCAGACTCCGGGCTGCTACTGAATAATTCCCGTTAGAAAAACCCAATAACACTTTGCTCGACCTCAAAGTCAAATCATTTAAAAGCCCTCATAGGGCACTTTTGAGCGTCAAAATGTGCAAAAAAATTTAATGGATTCTAGTCGCCCCTTCTAAAAGGTAGTTTTTGTATGGAGAAGAATGGGCAAGAAACTCCATCGTTATTCTTTTAAATATTTTATTATAATTATTTTGTATAGGTAGGTACATTAGTTATATAATTATATGTGAAGACGATGTACCTAGAATAAAATTACTATACCTTTTAATATATAGGTAAAAAGAATTTAAAATGAAGCAACGAAAGATAAATTAATTATGTGATAGATACATGGTGCTCAAATATTTACAAACATTGTAAAAGTAGACGACTTTGCGGAAGTAATCACAGAATGTAAAATCAACGTCATATAATAAAAAGTAATAAATTATAAAATTAAATTAGCAACCAGTTTGATTTTGTATACCTGGGACTTGAACCCAAAACCTCAAGCTCAGTAGTAGCGCTTGCGACCACTAGACCAACCAATTAAATAGTCGTAGGTATCTATTTCTCTGCTAAAGGTGTGAATGCGTCAATACTATTTTCGCGGTAAAGTGACAATGATCTTGAAAATCTTCCATTGAAGTTTATGAACAACAACAACAAGGCTTGGGGAAACCCGCTGTCTACGGTCGTGCTTTTTTTAATGCACAGTTAACCTTCTATACTGCCAAGTTGCGGTTTGCTTCACACAGTAGGTAGATAGTTAGCTGTAAGTACCACTCTATAGTGGTACGGATAAAATCTATGTTTCTAGGTCACGGTTTAATTCCTTATGGTTAAAGCAATGGCACGTAAAACTTTGAGAGGCGAAAGGTAATCTGGGTCTTGAAGTTATACTGAACCCCCCCGTACGGTCCGAATGGACCCCAAATGAACGGGGGCAGTTATATGGGGGATGGTGGCAATTTTTTTTAAGCTATTGCATATCTTTTATCGCGGGCTTTGAGCGCGGCGACCGAATCAAGAAATTCCGTAAAGAAAAACCTAACACCCCCCACTCCGCCTACCATGTTATGACGGTTCCCATGACAACGTGATGTTGTCATGGGAACGTAATTTTTGTTTTATGTCATCACGTCATCATCCCAAGTGTAGCGTTGACAAATAGGAAGTATGGAGGTTACAAATGCTATGCAATAGCTTTACCGCGGCAGTCTCCGAGTGCCACACGTTTTTTTTTTGACTTGGCATTCAAAATTTAAGCTCTAATTACATGCACTTGCATGTAATTTGTGTGTATCAATGCCATCCGGTTGTCACCCCCAACATCGTTATAATTGAAATAATGTCTTACGCTGTACATAATTCTTGAAACTCCTTACCGATGATTTATCACCGAAAATGAGGGTGAATTTTATCAAAACCAGATGGCATTGATACACACAAATTCCTTGCACTTATTAGAGCTTAAATTTTGAAAGCCACGTAAAAAAAAAGTTTTGCCGCCATCCCCCATATCTCCACCCCCATCCATTTGGGGTCCATTCGGACGGTACGGGGGGTTCGGTCCCACAGAAATCACTCCCAACAGATTGCAGGAAAGATGTTACACATCAAAACATAATATAACATCACGTCTAGAAATTAGTGATAGCCTAGTGGTGTGACCGTCGGACTGCCAATAGGTCTCGAGTTCGAACCCAAGGCACGCACCTCTGACTTTCAGATTCATGTGCGTACTGTATAGTTATCACTTGCTTCAGAAACGGTGAAGGAAAACATCGTGAGGAAACCGGCATGCCTGAGAGATATTTCTCGATGGCATGTGGAGCCAAGTCAGAAGCCTGTGGGCGGCTTTAATACTCTGACACCAGGTTAACTAACCACACGAAAAGAAGAAGAGTACATTTTACGATTTTGGCACTAGAACTTATTAGAATGAGGATTTAAAATAAAACTAAATAGGTAAATGAACAAGTTGTTTAAGTATTAATTCTTATTTTTTATAATCGGTAAAATATTATGACAATTCAGGTGATGTGCAGCGTTCGGGAAGCTACGCAATATCTTCTCGTCCTACATACCACAGTGTCTCAAGACGAAAGTCTTTGACCAGTGCGTGTTGCCAGTGATGACCTATGGTACAGAAACGTGGTCGCTCACAATGGGCCTTATCAGATGGCTAAAAGTCACCCAAAGGGCAATGGAGAGGGCTATGCTTGGAGTTTCCCTACGTGATCGAATCAGAAATGAAGAGATCCGCAGGAGAACCAAGGTAGCCGACATAGCCCGAAGAATTGCCAAACTTAAGTGGCAATGGGCAGGGCACATCGCAGAACAGATGGCCGATGGGGTCGAAAGGATCTGGAGTGGCGACCGTGTACCGGAAGAACCTTGTGATGGCCGCAAGAATCCGCTGGATGCGGAAAGCACAGAATCGGTAGAAGTGGCGGTGCTTGGGGGAGGCCTATGTCCACCAGTGGACGTCTTTCGCCTGAAATGATGATGATGATGAGGTGATGTATACCCGGCTAAAATACCTAGAACTCAATTAAGCATAGATGAATCTTACTTGTTTGTTTTAATTTGCATAAAGTACACATTAGCATTAGACAATAATTAATGGTAAGTCATAGCGAGAATAGATGACGTAAACTTTGTTAACACGATTCGAAAATATCATGAATTTAATAAAAAAATGTTGTGTTATAGCGTCATAGTCTGTTTGTGTAATATGCTCATCCATTTTAGGGAAAGCAAACATTGGCAACGAAGAATTTGTACATCCGGGTTTTGTGGCGCAAGTCAGATTGCTTTAATTGTCATACTTAAAGGGTCCTCGAAACGATTAATTGCAATTGTCAATTTTTACATGTACGTATTGATATGCAAATTGATCGTCTACCAAATGCAATAATTGAAGCGATTGACAATATTACTACAATTGACCGTTTCGGGAACCCTATAGTAAATACACCACGTACCTACATCATTCCAGATTATTTGACAATAGTACATTACTGTTGCGGCCAGCAATTAGGGCATTGATGGACGGTCACATACGCGAGTCCATCAATGCCTGATTGCGGCCAAGGCTTGTATAGTACTTTCCCAAATAATACGCGAAAATTAAGTAAATTAATTATAAATTCCAGAATCAATGACGAACAAAGAAAATTTTTCACGTGCCAATAATTATGGTCATTTGTTTCTTTATGCTTTATACAGTTCTATTTGCTAAGCCAATTCGAAATTTAAATAAAATCTCTGATCAGTTACCTCCTTGGTTGCCATGTGTTGAAGTAAAAAGTTAATTCCATTTTTAAATAACACGACAGATAGGAGTTTTCATGATAATTTATTATATGGATTTTGATTATTGTATTGCCATCTTGGGATAACAAACAACGCCGAGGTACCTGTGTTTATATCTGAGCAACTAACTCCTAAGAGCGCCCGGCTATTTTTCTTGGCCCGAGATTTGGCTAAAACTAAACAATATAGGTTTTGTTGGACAGCATTTGGGCGTATTTTGGTAAAAAAAGATGAAAATTCTCGAGCAATTGCCATCAAAAGTGAGGCCCAGGTACATCATCTGATGCAAGAAGCATGACTGGTTTGTACGGTCATTGTCAGGAAATTATTTTTAGTACTAGAAACCATGCCTTTTTCTATTAATAAAAATAATGTTTTGTTTAACTTTACTCAATACGGATCTATTTTATACTATTATAATTATCATTGTAAGCATGCTCAGCTCGCTACTATACACTCAAACACAATATTTCGTACAGTTCTTTTCATAAAACAATTTACTCACTCAATACACTCACACTCACTCAGCACAGTGCCGAATATAATAAGTCTTCATATCCCACTTTACATGCAAATAAATAAGTACAAATATACAGAAATAGTTGTCAAATTACTGCAAATGTATGGTTCATACTGCAAGACACACCGTTTGTACTCTAATTAATAATGGATAGTTGCTTAAGTAATTTACAGGAATTGGATACCGTTGAGATAGCTAGGTCTGCTATTCTTGATGTTGCACATCTACATACATACCTACAACGAGATTCTAATAACTTGACTGTCCTGACACAAAATATAAGAAGCATATACAGTAACTTCGACGACTTTCAGATAACTCTGTCTCAAATCGGAGTTGAGGTAGATGTGCTAATCTTAACAGAATGCAGATTAAACGCTAATAAACCACTACCAATATTAAATAACTACACTTCGTTTAATACATTTAGGCAACTGAACCAAAATGATGGCGTCGTAGCCTATATAAAAAACTGCCACTTACCTCAGGCAACTGAAATTAATTTAACACATGCATCAGCCTTGCAGATAAGTATCTCAAATTTCACCATTATTGGTATCTATCGGTCTCCGTCGAATGTATCCACAGATAGTTTTATTAACTCACTTGATCAACACCTCCAAAGTATTCACACGCATAGAAACACTATTATTACTGGAGACATAAATATTAACTTAATGAGAAAGCCGTCAGAATCAGCACAAATAAGAACTAGCAGATTAACCTATTTGAATATGACGGCTATACATGGTTTCCTCCCAGGACACTGCTTGCCTACTAGGGAGGAGAACTGCCTCGATCACATGCTCCTTAAGCTAGATAAATTAAAAAACTCGGCTTTCGTGGCAGTCCTAAATACGTCTGTTACGGATCATGCGATGGTGTTATTAAATATATCCCACTCATACCAAAGTAAGACTTGTGTCAAAAATAAAACAATAACAAATTGGGAGAATGCATATAAGTACCTTGTAGATACAGATATATCTTTTCTTAGCGCACATAGAGACCCAAACATCCTAGCTAACGTGATGATAGACGTGATTAGGACATCTCTCCTCCAAAATACTAAAGTTGTTTCAGTATCCAGCTCAAAGCGAACCTTAAAGCCCTGGATATCTATGGGGGTCCTTAAATGTATCAGGTTTAGAAATAAATTACAGCTACAAAAGAGAAAGGACCCTTTTAACGTTATCCTGATCATAACTTACAGGCGTTTTCGCACATATTGTTCTAATCTTATTAAGAAACTCAAACGACAGTATCATAAAAAACAGATTTCAAATTCTTTAAAAAATTCTAAACTACTCTGGCGGAAAATTAATGACATCACCCAATATAAAAAGCCCAAGGCGTCCAGTACACACCTACTGCATATCACACCATATCCCCTCGACTCATTAAACCATGTAAACCAATTCTTCGTAACTATTGGGAAAACACTTGCGGAAGAAATAATAACCCTAACTAGACAAGCATCTAGACCTATCACTAACCTAAGTTCACTACCTCAAATTAATTCGCTCGTGTTGCTGGAGACAGACCCGGCAGAAGTGGATAGTATACTTGGGTCGCTTGACTCAGGAAGCGCTTCGGGGTGGGATCGCATACCTGTGGACTTCCTTAAATTGTCTCGAGAATTTGTTGTTCCTCTCATCAGCCAGTTAACTAATCTGTGTTTCGAAACGGGCATATTTCCTGACGCGCTAAAACGTTCTATAATCACACCTGTGCACAAGGAGGGGGACAAGGGTGATGTCAACAACTATAGGCCGATATCTGTCTTACCATCCCTTTCGAAAATAGTAGAAAAAATATTAAATAAAAGACTAGTAAGTTATATGAATAAATTCAACATTCTTTCTGATTCACAATACGGCTTTAGACAGGGTCGGTCAACTCAGGATGCGGTCACTGCATTAACATCTGAAATCACTGACAAGGTGGACAAGGGTTTTAAATGCGTTACGGTGTTCCTAGACCTGAAAAAGGCTTTTGACACCGTATCTGTCCCCATCCTTGTGCAGAAACTTGAGGCTATAGGGATCAGAGGTAAGGCTCTCTCCCTCTTTGACAGTTACCTCCGAGGTAGGAGACAGCAAGTTAAAATAGATAACCTGCATAGTGGAGAGGCAAACGTAGTATTCGGTGTCCCACAGGGATCGGTCCTCGGCCCACCACTGTTTCTAGTGTATATTAACGAACTCTGCAACCTACGAAACAGTGGGGGGAAAATCTTCTCCTACGCGGACGACACGGCCATTGTCTACTTTGGGGACACTTGGGAAGCTGCGTGCAATAATGCCGAGCACGGATTAGTTGCTATAGATAGATGGCTCAAAGACAATCTACTAACCCTTAGTGTTCCTAAAACAAACTACATTTGTTTTTCTCCTAGTGTAAGGTCTAAACCAGGCCAAAATTTTAAAATTCAAATCCACACGTGTGCGGACCACTTGGACCGGGGCTGTAATTGTCAAGCCATTAAACACGTAACGTCCACAAGATACCTGGGAGTTATGGTTGACGAGTGTTTAACCTGGCATTCGCATATTGAGATTGTCACGGCACGGGTGCGCAAATTTATATGGATTTTTAAAAATCTAAGATATGTGATGCCTCCGAAGACACTAAATAGCATCTACATTGCGCTCACGCAATCAGTTATTACGTACTGTTTACCAGTCTGGGGAGGAGCCACTAAAACTAAATTCCTTGAGTTAGAAAGAGCCCAAAGGTCACTTATAAAAGTTATGTGCTATAAACCATACAGATACCCCACACTCGATCTATATAGAATCAGTGGCTTACTTTCAGTAAGAAAACTGTATTTCTTGGTTACGACCTTATATTTGCGGAAATCGATACCATTTAACCAAGACAGGCAGGGGAAAAGACGAAAGGATGTAGTAGCTTACTCCCAAAGGGTCCGAACCGCTTTTGCACGGCGTCAGTATGCAACCCAATCAGCCTACATTTATAACAAATTGAACGTAAAATTAAAGTTTCACCATGAGGTCTCACACATTTGCAAAAAGATAATAACCGAGTGGCTTAAAACCTTAACATACGACGAAACTGAGCAAGTTTTGGCCAGACTTGGTTAAACAGTTTCTTTTCGTTTCTTTCTTATTAATAATGTATTCTTACATTATTGATGGGAGGGAAATGAGGGGAGATTCACCGAGTTTTTATAAATTGCGCTTCGAACACATCGGCACTTCAAAGAAGACATGCACATTCACACATTGAACACACCCACTAACACACACACAAACACGTACACACACAACAACAACACAAACACTGTTTCAAAAATAAGACGCACATACAGTTTCACATACGCATTCAACTACAGTTACACAAAGAGCTGCAAATTAGTTCATAAGTCATTTACTGTTATCTTTCTTCCTAAATTTTATTTTAGTCACCTTTTGTAAATAATCGTCTCAATATTGTTAATAATTAAGGGAAAGAGCGAGATAGCCCCAACACAAGTATTATCAATTACTTACTGGGGATGTCTCATTTATATAAACCGTGTAACTATTTGGGACAAATAAACATTTTTCATTTTTTCATTTTTCATTTTTCATTGCCGGCCGGGCGCTTGCTTGTTTTTTACCAGTACAGCAATTTCGATTTATCTCGAATAAGGTTGTCAAAATAATGTTCGAATTTCCAAGTAAGTTTGAGAAAAACTAATTAACATTAATTATGTTTTAGAATGTACCTACACAAAATCAACATCCACAAAATTTACTTTTGTAAGGCGACGCGGCGACGCGCGACGTAGGAACATTTTACTTTTAAAGTTACAGTTCAACCTCGTTGACGCCGCGTAGGCTCCCTTGAGGCTTTTTCTCCCCGCGTAGAAACCGCGTAAGGTCGCGTAGGTTCCCCATAGGCTTAGCTTAGACTCCATGTAGCTGTCACGTAGATACAGTACAATGTAAATGCAAATAGACAGCAAATAAATTATTTCTATTAATTTCTGTATCTTTTTTCTTTTGTCGGTACGAAAAGGTATCTATCGGATTACCTATTTAAATTATCAAAGAAAATAACCATTGACCAAAGGCTTCATACTATGCACAATAACAAAAATAATTAATAATAGAACCTACGTAGGTACCGCCATCACTACATCAGTAGTGACTAGTGAGTGACCTAATGAATTAAACCTATGACCCAAAGAATTGTTTGCAAAAACTATTGACGTTGGTATTTACTGTTAGTGATCATTAGATACAATTTGTTCTTTTGCGAAATTACTGTGTCCTAGATTGACTTCAGAAAGTGTTGTTTACGTTTTTGAAACTGCCGAGTAACTGCTTTGTAATACCTTTCTATTTCAAATAAAATAACATGTTCCTTTTTTCACATTTTTTTTTCTCTCTGTTACACCTTCCTAACGTTTTGTTGGTTTCTAAATCATAGCACATATTCATTTATTGCCAGCAATATTTCAAAAATCGAATGGTTCGCAGCGTTCGAGTGTAATGACAATGTCCAATCACGGGATTTCATAGGTCACGTCCCCCGCGCCATCTGTAATGGCGCATGCAGAAGAAAGTTTTCGCCGGCATGTTATAAGTACGTGCAATTCGTACCAAAATAAAAATAATAACCAGGATGCTTCCAAATGTGGTAGTAACTATCGTAATCCGCGCATTAGTCAGTACATCACTTTATTTTAAGATTAATCGTTTAGACCTCTGGTATCTACTTATTATTATTCTTTGTCTTTGTTTGAAAAGTGACCTATCAAAGAATTTCGCGTGTAGAATCACTGTTTATCTGTCATCACAGTTGTACAATATTTCTATTTTCTTAATGTCCCTTGGGAATCATCGGATTTCCGAATACAAACGAATGCTAATTTCCATGTCCATCAATTATTAGATTTATCTTGTACAATAATTTGAATTCAGAACTAAGTACTTTATTGTTGTTTTGTTTTAATTTTCGTGTGAACTATATAGAGCTGTAAAACTAATTTTCCTGTCTATCGTGCCTGCGACTTTAACAGCTTTCTTTCTATTTTTAAAATAAATTACTTTAATTTAAAAGAGTATTAACAACTCTATATACTTTCAAGTCGATTGAGAGCGTCCGGTCTGCACCAAGTGCAAAGGGAAACTGATAGAAATCCGACGACTGACGAAGCACGAGGTTTGCCGAGGGACATTATGAACATATTTGTACTGTACCTAATGTCTTTTAACCTTGTTGCCAATTGATTGATGTTATTTCCACTTAAACAGACATCTTCTTCTTTTTGTGTGGTTAGTGACTAACTTGTAGTGCTATTCCGTAAAAATATCACCGTGAAAACTGAGGTGAAGTGAGTTTGAAGCGAGCTGTCAATGCCTAGCATCAGAAGGAATGACAGCTCACTTCACCTAAGTTTCCACGGTGAGATTCTTACAGAATAGAGTTGGTATCAGAGTTATAAAGCCGCTCATGGGCCTCTGACTTGGCTTCACATGCCGTCGAGAAATATCTCTCAGGCATGCCAGTTTCCTCACGATGTTTTCCTTCACCGTTTTTGAAGCAAGTGATAATTATACAATGCGCACATGAATCCGAAAGTCAGAGGTGCGTGCCTTGGGTTTGAACTCGAAAACTAATATCAACTTTATGCAAGTGTGGGTAAATGAAGTTGATTTTAAACTGATTAGTACTGTTGAAAAGGTAAAAAAATAAAATAAGTTGTAGCGCAAACTGAACTCTTATGTGTAAGTATTACGGTTGTTTTCCTAAAACTCGTGTTTGTTTACATTTTTGGTAAATAAATTGTGAATGCATCTTATACATGTTCCATGGTCATTACTGTTTTAAACTGACAGCTTTAAGCTCCACGGGATTCTGCCAGGAGTTCCTTACATTAACTGCGATAAATAAATCTGAAACAGGATGAAGGCTTAAGACAGCCTTTATTGTTTAAATATTGAAGTTTCTTTTGCTACGGGAAATGTACGTTTTTTGGGAAATCTTGTTACGTTGTTAGTAATTCATTATGGTACTTCAGAAATTGACTGTGCTCATTCAATTCTTTACTGTATTAACTATTGCATATTTGGTTGTCTTTATGTCTTATAAGCGATTTTGACTAGAGATGGGTTGTAACAGGTTAAACACGATATCTGTTATCACTGTTACTGTTACACAAAAATAACAGATCCAAATATCTGTTATTAAATAACAGGCTGTTATTTTTGTACGGACGATAAATACGTATTTAAATATCAATTGAATATCTTTTTTATTTCTATTCGTATTAAGTTTTTTTATAATGGCAACTGGTCAGTAACAGATAACAGGTAACACGACTTAATTTAGAAGTCACTTTTTCGTAAGTGTTTGTTTTTGTAAGACCACCAACTGTATTTTTAGGAATAATAAATACTAATTGCTTCTCTTTTTAACGTAGTTTAACCGCTATAGTAAGAATGAGAAGTAAACATGTTTCGAAATAAATAATAGGTGTTTCTCTTTTCAGTAAGGATCATTCCTTAATGAGGAAGAGAGAGACATTGATAACCTTGCAATATTTCTTCTTTTGTGTGAGTGTGTATGTAAGTAAAAGCCGTAGTAACAGTGGGAGTGTGGGGATTGTTATAATGAATAACAGTAACAGCCGCGGTAACAGTTCTTGAGGGTCTGTTATTTTAAGTAACAGATAAGTTATATTGTTAGGAACAATTGTTATTTGTTATTTTTAAATATCTGTTATTTCTACCTGTTACGATAAATACGCCTCACTCCTAATTTTGACATAGTTAATAGTGATTTTGACATTATTATTGATTGTTTGACATTACTAGTAATCATGATCAAAATTTGCCAAATATCATTATAATAATAATAATAATAACCCCACCGCCGTATCTTCACGTTGACGTCGTGGTGGGGCTTGCGCGCTCCGAATTTTGGGCCTGTGCCAGTAGAGTTTACTTTGCCGGAACGGGTCTGGGATTAGGAGCCAGACCAAGAGAGATACAAAAACCCGCAGGGCAGCATGTGGCGAGCTGTTGGGCAGTAGCGACCCCACGGACCCTATCTCCCGGGAGAAGTCTTGTTCCTCACCTCTGGCTTGCCTTTATTGGCCGGCTGGAGTGAACACTGACGAGGAATAGAGCTCCCGCCTCATTCTTGCCTTAATTGGCCGGCTTGAGTGGAGATTCGCAAGAGCAAACGTGCTCGGAGGAAGGAAGTATTTCAGTAAGTGCTCGTAGGGATCTTGACCATCTTCCGGGCTCTGGGATTGTTCTGAAAGCCGTGGAATACCTCTCCACTCTTCAAGCACCTCAGGACATGTTGCCCCTTGTCACTACGACACTTTGTGCTAGCGACCGTTTTCGGGGGCCCATTATTGAGTGTGCAAGTCACCCCCTGCCATTTTATCCGTGTATATTTAAAACATTGATTAGGCAGGGGCCATAGTCTTTCCATAGTTCCAGGTCACCAGTCAACTTAAGCCACCCAAACCCATAGTCCAATATATTTGTTTCCATATTATGCAATAGTCCTATACCAACCGGGGGTTGTCCTTGGGTGCACTTGCATAGTGCATACAGGGATAATCGTCGGTTGGTACCTCAATCCATATAAAATTGTCTAAGGGGCCTCTGCGAGTTGGCTTCGGCCCCTCGTACGCCTTCCAAAAGTCCGGGACCCCAGGTTCCCGAGAAATGTAAAACAACTAAAATAATAATAATACCATTTATTTCAGGCGTCACTGGCCCATAGAAAAATACCTTAACCTAAAGATACATATTTTAATATTTATAACAAAACTTAAAAACTTGTGTTAGTAAAAAGCTTAAAACTATGTTAGTAGCACTTCACTAGCTTATCCTTGTGCTGTCCTGTGGTACTTGTCCGCGGAAGCGACGGAACACTACGCCCTGCGGCCAAAAGTCTTCCTCCATGACGATGGACAGAAAACAATTCGGTACTCGCACCACAAACGCCTTGAAGTTGACGTTGCGGTGCGACTCCAGTAACTGCACCCTCGGCGTGTACCTCGTCTTTTGGCGCACGTACTCCACGATGTCCTCCGCCTTAGTGGTGTAATGTAGGCGTGTGATTATGTAGGTACAGTATTTATTTTATTAATGTCCCTCAGGAATCATCGCATTTCCGAATACAAACGAATGCTAATTGCCATGTCCATCAATTATTCGATTTATCATGTATAATAATTTGTATTCAGAACTAAGTACTTTATTGTTGTTTTGTTTTCATTTCCGTGTGAACTATATAGAGCTGTAAAACTATTTTCCTATCTGTCGTGCCTGCGACTTTAGCAGCTTTCCTCCCACTTTTAAAATAAATTACATTAAATTAAAAGAGTATTAACAACTCTATATACTTCCAAGTTGACTGAGAGCGTCCGGTCTGCACCAAGTGCAAAGGGTAACTGATAGAAATCCGACAACTGACGAAATACGAAGTTTGCCGAGGGACATTAAGAAAATAGAAATACTGTACTAACACTTTGATGTATATGTAATTACTAGCAAATTGGATTGTATGATCTGAAAATAAATAAATTATTTGATTGATTGATTTACTAGTAGCTTTCGCCTGACTCCAAAATCATAAATCATCTGTGTGATGATGATGACCATTGATGATGGTTGGTTGCGACGTGAAACCTGAAATGTAACCTGAAGGATGTCCTTTCACAACATAAAAGATGAAAACGAAAATTTATGTTCGTCGTTTGATATTATTTTTAATTTTTTTTTTTACCTTGTATCAGTAACAAGGTAAAAAAAAAAATTAAACTAATGTTTTAACTCTATAAAAGATAAAAAGTTAGTTTATTTGAATAGGTATTTTAACTCTTTAAAAATTGATTTATTTGTTTTCCTTGTCAAACCTGCTAAGATATAAATAAAACTCACATACACATTAGGTACCTATTTATAGATCTTTACTAACCACTAAACATTTATCTAAAACGAACAAAAATAGTTGTCCAGCTACTCGTCGCAATTGGAAATACCCAGAATAATATAAATTGCGCGCAGTAAGTTTGTCCTCTATCCGTTTTAAGCTTCAGTACAGTCAATCAAAGAGAAAAAAGTTTACATTCACAAAGTTTCATATCTTTCATTTTTTTTTTCTTTTATGTCCTACGTTGTTGGTGATGAAATACGTTGAATTACTGTGGTTCCAAAAACCGAGTTAAATATATTTTTCGATGTCAGCGCCCAGCGTCAATCTGTCCATCGTGAAAGTAACTTTGAGTCTCATTTCCTACAAAATGTATGAGATTTTTTTTTTGCGTTTTCTTACGTTTCTAGTACCTACACAAACAGTTGGTCCGATCGTTTTTTGATCCTTATAAGAAACAGGATCGATTGACATGAAAAAAGATTTTGTAAAAATTGCCTATTTCCTTGCTGACTGTATTTTTTTTCCGAAATCAGTGAATGCACATCAATTTCTCAAAAAATAAAGCAGTGTCCTAGATGGTTTTTCTGTAGGTACAACAGTTAATGTACTTATTTACTACCCCGTCTCAAAAATCCACCTTTCTTATAACTTATTAAAAACTGTGACCAAAAATTCGTCTATTCCAAAAAAAATCGGGGCTTCCACTTCTTGGTTGCCCCAGGGTCTCGACGCGTTTAAATCCGGCTCTGAGTTGCATTTGCATAATTTACTATTTCTATTGACGTGCTTTGTAATGTTAGTTTCAATACCTATTGTGGTATCTAATTACAAAATGAATAGAGTGTGAACATTCTAAGAACATTTAGGTAAGTACATCAAAATCATTCTGCTTGCCTTTTCCCAATTATGCTGTGGTCGGCTTCCAGCCTAACCGGAACCAGCTGAATACCAGTAATTTACATGGCGCGACTGCATATCTGACCTCCATAACCCAGTAACAGGGTAATACGATATCTTTGGTAAGACTGGTTGTCAGACTTTCGGGCCTCTGACGACCTGTAATGACTGTCAAAGATCCACGAATGACAGCCGGGACCAACGGCTTAACGTGCTTTCCGAGGTACAGAGGAGTCTTGGTATGTAAAGATGATTACCCATCCGTGAATCAACCCCGGCAAGCGTAGCTTAACCTGATGGATTGATCCGTGCGGCTGTTATTACTTAGCCATAAGCTCCTCTAAGGACATTTACATCATGATAATTAAAATCATTAATTAATAATTTCAAGTAGATATGCAAAGTCACGTAGTAATATTGTAACCTTAGAATATTGGTATTACCCCGTAACTAGGTTGCGGTAATTACCATCATAGGTACCTACTTATTAGTAACCGCAAAGTTACGTTTCAGTCCTATTTAGTTTCCTACGACATCCAGGTGAATCCTTACATCATCTAAATTACTGCTTTCAAATCAAAGTAATATTCTATGAAAATTCAGCAAATCTGTGTAATTGCGGACCGGAATTGTGTTCATGACTTGGAACTTTGACAGTAAACTAAGGAAGCCCCGTGAGACTAATAATCAGCTTAATTGAGCGATTATGTTCCTAGAATGTACACTCGATGTACAAGATAAGTATTCAGGCATCTAACTACAACTACTTCGGTATTTTTTGCCAAAACGATGTGCATGTTACATGCCGAGTAAATCAGCCAGCCATCCTAACGTTACTCGTCTGAGTGTTTGATACTTTTATGGGTGCGTGTAATGTTCCTAGGAATGTGTGCAGAGAGGATTAAAACGTGGAATAAGTAAGTATTTATTTACTCACGATACCTAATACAATGGATGTACTTTACAAATATCGAAGGCGCATGTAACTTTAATCAACAAAAAAACGTGTGCGTCTGCATTCTTCTACAATACGTTTGAATATATTTACTTAGAAAATACTTTTTTTTAAACTACTATTTGAAATCAATGACAAAAAAAAATGGAACCCTAAAATATATAACATTGGATATTGCCGTCATTTTTGCAATTTCAGGTACCACATAAACCATATTAGAAAGTATCATTGAATTAAATTATTTAATAATAAATACAAAATCACACATCAATAAAAACAAACGAATAAATACAATATAAATACAACATCAACACACAAATTTTATAGGTACATCAAATTCAAATTATATTCAATCATAATTAATTAATTAGCTCTTAATCATTTCAGTAGTCTCTTACGTGCGACACTATATGTAAACTTGTCTGTCACAGCAGTGTCGCAAATAAGGACAGTCCAACCTATTTCCACATCATATTCAGAACGATATTGGAGCTGGCCCGCACTCTGCACACAAGAAACGCGCAGCGCTTCCTCATGGTCACATGAAAACAGTCCGCAAAGCAACGCCTAATACCATACCAATCTCTTTAGTTGAGTGTACTTCTACAAAGGTCAAGATCGGTAGGTGTACGGTATCTAATTGACCGTATAATTGAAGTGCGGTATGATGTATGTTATCAAGTAAATACTAGGAATGTGCTGGTACTACCGCTTTACTTAGGTATTCACCGGGGTCCGGGGACGATTGCTTTTGAGAATATATTTCCCATAATTCAAAGTACATAATTGCATAACATAAATATGAAAATGTTCGTCGATAAAGTAATACTATGGATCATAATATTTATCACATTCTACATTAATCTTTTTTGAAAGATACGGGACATTTATTTAAGTGAGCCTTTTATTCAAGTGAGATTTTTTTAACTTTGCTTTCAAAATCAAATCAAAATACCTATTTAATTTGACATGGGCGCTAATTAAACATCAGAAGTTAGGAGCACGGTTCCAATTGGTCGTTTCCTATGGAGAAGAGCCGACAAGAAACTCCACAGTTACTTTTTAAAAGTTATTGGCTTTTACAATATTTCCAAACAATAGTGTTAATAGGTGAGGACAGTGTAGGCCTGTCTAACAAGTACCAGGTACTTAACAAATTAGAAAATGGTCAACAAATCTACAATCTTCAAGGCCTAGAACGTTCTATAAAGAAATAAAAGCCGTTAGCACAAATAACTATCAAGTAAAGTACATTATGTTTTTAATGTCCCTCAAACCTCGTGTCTCGTTAGTCGTCAGATTTCTATCAATTGCCCTTTGCACTTGGTGCAGACCGCACGCTCTCAATCGACTTGGAAGTAGGTAGATTTGTTAATACTCTTTTAACTTAATGTAATTTATTTAAAAAATGGGAGGAAAGCCGCTAAAGTCGTAGGCACGACAGATAGGAAAATAGTTCACACGGAAATCAAAATAAAACAACAATAAAGTACTTAGTTCTAAATTCAAATTATTATACAAGATAAATCTAATAATTGATGGACATGGACATTAGCATTCGTTTGTATTCGGAAATCCGATGATACCCGAGGGATATTAAGAAAATAGAAATACTGTACAAATATTTCGAATTCCGACCAAAAATACTTACCTACGTCAATTGTTTTTTCAGAAATTACGGTTACTTTTTCCCACCTTAGCCCTTGTGCCCTTGAAATAAATATGGTAATCGCTTGACCGTTTCTGACTGTTGTAACATTGAACTTTGGACAGTGGATTTCCAATATATTGCAATTGACGTAAGTTTAATTACGTGTTTTAACATTAATGCTGTTTATCCATCGCACCGAGAACCGGACGTCAACAAGAACGAGATGACGACGAAGTAGCGACAGTAGGTATATTTACTACTATAACTGAAGGGGTCCGCTAGGGCCGATGCCCGAAAGGGTTGGGCTTGCTACACGGCTGCCAACCGCGTCTCAACAAGGGTGACCTTGGTGGTTTACGACCAAATTTCAAACAGCTCTGCCTGTCGCTAACCAAGGTCACCTCTGTCGGGGACGCGGTTGGTAGCCGTGTAGCAAGCCCTTTACCGTGGCCCCTGGCAACATACAGGCAACTTAAGGAACACGGGTGGGTTTTAGTCAGTAGGAGTCAGACACGCCCTCCCGCAGAGCGGGCAGAGCGGGAGGGCGTGTACAGATATTTTTTTAATAACCGACTAAAAATTTCAACGCAGGGGGTTTAGGATCATGTACTGAATCCATGGTAACAGTTTTTGCGTCGATGTCCCTGCCACCCTGTATATCATATAACCTCATATAACCAGCGGACGATCAAGACTTACCTTTAGTTTTAGTATTATTATGTGTATCACCTATTTATGTGATTGCTGGTTATCGTATAACTGGCGACTGTAGAAGTTCGAGAATATTGTTACCAATAGTACTTAAGATATTATTATATACAGAAGTTGTTGGTGTACCTTTATATATAAATAAATAAAAAGACCCCCAGTGGTACCCCAGACAGGCAAAAGGAACAGGGGAAGACAATATAACAGATGGGAAGACGAACTAAAGCTTACAGCGGGTCCAAATTGGAGAAGAGTTGCGAGATATAGGACTCAGTGGAAGTTGTTAGAGAAGGCTTTTGCCAAAAGGCACACTGAACTAAGAGACATTCTGTTAACTAGAAAAATACCAGAACGCAAAGATGTTCAGAATAGAAAGGGCTTATTATTATTATTTCCTTTATTTCATTAAAATACTTATAAATTACATTTTTAAATATTAGAATATAAAAAATATAGAAACATTTAAAAATATAAAGTATAGTAGCCCACCGGTATCGGGAACCGGGTCCAAGCTACCGGCGGTCAGGGCTCCAGAGAGAGGAACCTCAAATCAAAATCAAATCAAATCAAACTTTATTTGTGAACATAGGGGTACAGAAAGGTCTTAAAAATATACATTTTAGCGTGATCTCAATGCCTCCTGACAATGCGAGCCGTGTCCAGGAGTACCGCTTTCTGAATCAAGCCCTTGATCCAGCTGCCCAACGAGAGCCTCCTTAGGTGTTGGTCGAGGCTCTTGGCAATTAAGCCATTGGCTGATACGACTATCGGCACAATGATCGCTGAGTCCACATCCCACATGTCGACAATGTCGTGAGCCAAGTCAAGATACTTGAATTGTTTGTCTTTCTCGGCTTTCACGAGGTTAAGTCAATTATCATTGTGCGCCGCTCTACTCGATCCACCACCACTATATTAGGTTTATTGGCAACAATAGTCCTGTCAGTGATGATGGATCGATCCCAGTACAATGTGATATTTCCATTTTCGAGAACTGGGTCGGGCACATACCTGTAGTACGGCACTTCCGATTCCACAAGGCCGTATTTCAGAGCAAGTTGCTGATGGATAATCCTGGCTACAAGGTTGTGTCTATGCAAGTACTCTTCGTTAGCTAGACGAGAACACCCGGAGATAATGTGTCGGATTGATTCTCCTGATTATTATTATTATGAATAAAAAGACGCTTCCAACGATACCTCATTTGTCAAACTATCATAAGTAGTTAAAAAGTTTTGAGGGAACACATGAACATACCGGTCAAAATCATAACCTTTCTTTTTGCTTCGCCGTAGTCGGGTTAAAAGTTATTGGTAACAAAAATCCGTATGGTTTACCAATCAATTTGTTTGAGTTTCGCTTATTTAAAGATCTTTTTCATGTGACTGTAAGTTCACGGAAGTATAGGTATGTACCATCTAATGGAAGATTCCATTGAAGTTAACGTCAATCAACAAAAAAAAAACCTAACAAAATTGAATGTCAGTACTCTTTGCAAACTAACATAGGTACATTCATTGATACTTTGGAATCGACTAGACTTATTAGAAAAAATCCTGTGTCTATTTTTAAATACGCATTATAAGTATTAATAGATAAACCAATAATATAATAAAAGTTATTTTTAGTTCTCCGTAAATAAACCTCCGCTTAATTTATTAGTCATTTAGAAGTAATGTGTGTATTTGCGTGTTTATATAAAGTATCTATAAATAGATAGGTTAAGTAACTATTTTATTTATTTATTTATTAAAACTTTATGCACAAGTAAAAAAATACTGTACAAAGGCGGACTTAATGCTTAAGGCATTTTCTACCAGTCAACCTTAGGGTGATGCAGAGACAAAACATGCAACAATGCAAGTATAAGCATTATAATTAGAATACATAATGGTGCCGATTCCCTTGTTCACAAACTAAACTAAATTTAAGTTCAGTGCATCTTTTTCTTTCTATTTCATTACGAAAAGGACAGAAGACAAATTTTAATTTAGTCCTGTCAAATTAATCAGCGCTTGACGTAAATTGACGTAATTTTAGTCGGCAAGTTTTTAATCACGTCTAAACTTGTATGGAGAGTGACAGGTGCGGATTAATTTGACAGGACTAAACTTAAATTTATCTTCTGTCCTTTTCATAATGAAATAGAAAGAAAAAGATGCACTGAACTTAAATTTAGTTTGGTTTGTGAACAAGGGAATCGGCACCAATGTTTTGTAATACTTATGTGATTATTAGCTGCTCTCCACGGTTTCACCCGCATAAGTCTCGATCCCGTGAGAATATCGGGATAAAAAGTATCCTATGTGTTGATCTAGGTCATGGTCTACCCACGTACCAATTTTTATCCAAATCTGTACAACACGTGGGTAAAATCAGGGATATTAATCGTTCAGCAAATTGACTATCAACTTTAATTACACTGCTACTATTATTCTTTGACATAACAAATTAACAACATATTCATATAAAAAAACAGTGGCACTCCGGGAGTGCCGACAGAAGTGAAAACTAAAAAAAAAATACTTCCAAAACCTTAAGGCGATTAACACACGGCACCGCGTACCGCCGCGGTAGGCGGTGAAGCGGATCTCATGTCGCATTGACCTCTAGTAAATCCGTTGATGCCTAACACACGTACACCGCCCGACGCGCGGTTATGGGTGCTCTCACCTCTCACTTCCGCGGCGGTGCGCGGTGCCGTGTGTTAATCGCCTTAAAGTAAAAATACTTACATAGAACATTGATCCGTAACATCATATTAATAAAGAGCATAATCGCGTTTACAAAAATGAGGTGTCGGTTACGGTGTCGCGAGTTCAATTGTTTTTTCCCATCTCAAAAATGCCCAACGCGCCTAAAGAAGTTTTTACTTAAAAAAAATTAAGTTTCTTTTAATAGAGAAGTATTGAAGAAAAACATGTTTCGCCGACCCCAAATAAATTGGTAGAGAATGATGAGTTAGAGAAATTGTTTCAGTTTTTACTAAGAATCATTCTAATATACAGAGGCATATTCTAGACCATTTAGTTTCATGTAGAAAAGGTTGCGTTATCCTCATTGTTACCTGAAACTGACACTTTTTATGTCGCAGCATCATCCTGAGATGAGAGCCTTTTCGCCTCTTACAGGACTTTCTGCTTTTATTTTAATTTTACTTAGTTTTTTATTGTTTTTTTTAAGTGAAAACTTCTTTAGGCGCATTGGGCATTTTTGAGACGGGACTAAACCATTGATTTCGCGACACTGTAAAGGAATTTACCAACACCTTGGAGTAAAAGACATCAACGCTTGATTATCGCGGTGCCGATTTTTTTTCAAGTTTTCACTTCTGTCGGCACTCACGGAGTGACACTGTTTTTGTTAAAAAATATTTTTTTATGAGTGTGTTTTATTTGAATTTGTGATTTCCTTTGCGAGTCTCAATAAATACTTTTTCTTTCTGTCTTTATTTTAATTATTCGATGTAGTTTCTTGTAGACACGTGTACCAGGTAAACGCTTCCACGAAAGTTTGTCTTCATAATTTTGATGTATCCTTCCCGTGGTATGCGTTCCTGGTAGCTCAGACTACGTGGAACTGTGTATGAAGAAGAGGATAACGTAGGGGACGCTATCCTCTTCTTCATACACTGTGACACATAGCCTATCATCCTCACGTATTTCTTGAATGATTCTGTCCTCTTCACTCTTGTTCATCATCTACATAGGTAGGAGCAGGATAGTATGATATTTCTATCTCAACAATCCGTGGTTCGTCCGTCCCACTAGCATATCAACTCCTTTCTTAACTCCATTTAAATCGTTCTGGGGCTAGTAATTCTATACTATATTGTGACAATTATGTTTCCTTCTGCTGCTTTTGTTTAAATCCTTCTAAAAGAGCCACAGTTGTATCGAAGATCGTGACAAATATCTTATAGCATTGTATGATGTGAGAAATCCTCGTTTACTCACATCGTTCAATCCTTTTAGATGTTATTGTCGGGACACCTTTCCAGAGTTCTTATTTATTTCCTAAAATATTAATCAAAAACAGTGGCACTCCGGAAGTGCCGACAGAAGTGAAAACTTGAAAAAAAATCGTCACCGCGGTAATCAACGCGTTGATGTCTTTTACTTCACGGTGTCGGTAAATTTCGTTACAGTGTCGCGAAATCAATGGTTTAGTCCCATCTCAAAAATGCCCAACGCGCCTGAAGAAGTTTTCACTTCAAAAATGCACAAGAAACACTATCCTGTCGATAAAGCGGTTTTCAATATTCGAGTTGTCACGTCTTCCAAATAGTATCTTCATCATATTACAGACGACATGTTTGATGGGCAATCTGAAACAATATAATAGTTATAGCAATGGTACGTAAAATTTAATCGGAGAGGCAACCGGATGGCGAGTGGTAATCTGGGTATTGAAGTGATACCGAACCCCCCTACCGTCCGAATGGACCCCAAATGAACGGGGGCGGAGATATGGGGGATGGGGGCTTAATAATTTTTTTTTGACATGGCATTCCAAATTTAAGCTCTATTGTGCAAGGAATTTGTGTGTATCTCACCCTCCAACATCGTTATAATTGAAATAATGTGTGTAATTCTTGAAACTCCTTACCGATGATATATCACCGAAAATGAGGGTTAATTTTTATCAAAACCAGAGGGCATTGATACACACAAATTCCTTACACATAATAGAGCTTAAATTTTAAATGCCATGTCAACAAAAAAAATGTGTTAGGTCCCCATCCCCCATATCTCCGCCCCCGTCTATTTGGGGTCCATTTGGACGGTACGGGGGGGGGGTTCAGTATCACTTCAATACCTAGATTACCATTCGCCATCCGTTTGCCTCTCCGATTAAATTTTACGTGCCTTTGCTTTGAATATAAGTGGTAACCGGTTACTGTTTGGCCTGCATCATCCCACTGTTGGAAAACATTTAGTTATTCGATCCAAGGCTAATATGGACTACTATTTGTTGGGTCAGACACTTATGAACACTTCCCATATGTTTTCACTAGGTGCTTTTACAGCGTAAATAACCTAAACTAACATTATAAAAAACTTTTTACAAAAAAAAAAAAAACAACCGACATCCAAAAAAACACTACAAAGTGAAAAATAACTTTAATTTCGAAAGTCGGTGTCTTTGGTTTTGAATTTTCGTTTTTTGCCACCGACTTCCGAAATTAAAGTTATTTTTTGTAGTGTTTTTTTTGGAAGTCGGTTGTTTTTTTTGTAAAAAGTTTTTATTTTTACCTGCTATGTAAATAACAGTAAGAGGAACTTAACATATCATCCACATACTAAGTGGGAAAAATTTCGTATTATTGAAGCTAACTCAAAAAATACCCAAGCAAAGTTAATAAAATTATATATATGGGACCACACGGGAAGCACCAGCTTTCAAATAAAAAAAGAATGATCAAAATCGTTTCCCCCAGTAGAAAGTTCTGAGGTAACAAACATTTAAAAAAAACAGTCGAATTGAGAACCTCCTCCTTTTTTGAAGTCGGTTAAAAATAATGCGAAAGTGTGTTTGTTTGTTACGCTTTCACGTCAATATGGCTGAACAGATTTGGATGTTTGGCAAACCAAGACCTGGGTTAGGACATAGGCTGCTTTTTCTTCTGGATCGCAGACGAAGTCGCGGACAACAGCTAGTAAAAAATAATAAAAACTTACCACACTCGTTGGGACCTCATGGAACAGATCACTATAATAGGTTCAACAAAAGTTGAGCACACTCAGACAGAGTCTTAACAAGACCAGGCAATTATTAATGAATTTCTCAACTCTCCAATTGCAGTGAGAGATCAGCTACGACTGCATCTCTGAAAATTGAGCATAAGTACATATCGGTTTCGTATTGTCTGTTTGCATTTTTATAAATGATTTCTTCGGAAAACTGATTGAACAAGTCTATTGCGCAAACGCAGAAATATTCACAAACAATTCGTAGAAAGGATGTTTAGCCCTTCACCTTAGATGTCGTTATTGTTCATCTTCCACTAAGTATGCAATTTTTTTTGTTTTGTGGCAATATTTGGTGTCTTATTAGGACTTTTAATTAGCATTAAATCTACGTGATAACTACGAACACAATCTCACCCTGAAATGCAGCGTGCCCTGTCCCACCAATTTACCTCCAAAATCAAAATTCTTCTTTTTCTACATTTAAACGTCTAGGACAAAGTCTTGGCATTTTATGTTAAATTTTGACTGCCAAGTCATAGGTTTCGAGTTCAAACCCAAGGCACGCACCTCTGACTTTTCGGATTCATGTGCGTATTGTATAATCATTTGCTTCTACAACGGTGAAGGAAAACATCGTGAGAAGCATGCCTGAGAGATATTTATGGATGGTATGTGAAGCCAAGTCAGAAGCCCATGGGTGGCTTTAAAACTTTGACCCCAGGTTAGTCAATAACAACACGAAAAGAAGAAGATATTAAATTCTATATTAATCCGTTGCATAGTTTTAGAGGCCGCAGGAATCCGCTGGATGTGGAAGCACAGAATCGGTTGAAGTGGCGGTGCTTGGGGGAGGCCTATGTCCAGCAGTGGACGTCTTTCGGCTGAAAAATTATGAAAGTTTTAGAGAGAATCGCATGTGATCTGTTGCATGCCATTTTCTCTGCGATTTGACTAAATTTTTCGTCGTTTAAAAATAATAATTATTAACCTTCTATGAGTTCTTGCCGTTTTAAATAATTATCTTAATTTTATACAGCCTTTTAAAGCAGTGTATTGATACCATTAGATAGATTAATGGTTATGGACACCATAGAACCTGGTTAACAACATTCGTGAAGGTCATTTGAGGGTTAACTTTGTAAAATGTTGTTTGTGTAAGGTTTACGACCACGCCGAATAATTAACATTATTTTTGAAGGCAAGTTAAAAATAAAGTATTTGAGTCGCAGTTTTAGCTAATTAAAATAAATTGTGTCGACTTGTTTTTAAAAGGTAGGTAAGGGCTATTTACCTACTGCTTAGCTGGTATCGCCAAATAATGGCGTCGAGAAACGTTGATCGCGACTAGGGTTACCATTTCGAAATTTGAAAAAAACCCGATAAAAAGCCAGCAAAAAACTCCGAATATTCAACTTCTTAGTCTAATTTTTTTCAGTAATTATTTATCTTTTTAAAGAAAATCCCCTTAAATCGAAAAGTCCGGACAAGTGAGAAGCTCGGACATAGTCCGGACGGGGACCCAAAAAGCCAGACATGTCCGGACAAATCCGGACGGATGGTAACCGCGACACGATATCGGATAAAATATAATTTTGCAAAATTGTATGGCAATGCGGCCAGTCTCTTGGGTACATTACCAGTCGACAGCGATGCGGAGGAATTTTTAGACGCCATATTTTAGTTTGTTAATAGTTTTAGTTATACTCCGTTTGAAATAAGATTAGACATTTAACTAAACATGTTTTACAGTCCGTTCAACCGATTTTGACTTCTATTGCGTTGGTGGCATGACAAATGACAGCTGCAGTAAACATTGGTATTGTAACCACTTTTTTTTGCTTTTAATGCCATCCTTATGCCTACGGTATAGAAGTCAAAATCAGTTGAATGGACTGTAAAAAAGGTTTGTTTAAATGTCTAATCTTATTTCAAATGGAATATAGGTTAGGATAATTATTATATTTTAATTTTATAAATAGTTAGTTGTGTAATAACATTCTATTGTATCTAGGCATTATCTATTATTAAAAAAATAAACACGTAGTTTCCACAAAAAAATATATATATTAAAAAATGTTCCTACTAATGGCGAATTAGATGAGACTATATACCTAGTACCTATAAGTCTTATCCAGCGTAAGCGTAAGTTTATATGGATTTTTTGTCAGTATTTCCTTACAAAAACTGTCAGAATTTAATTCTACGGATAACAGTTATCTGACTTTTATAAAATCAGTTCCAACAATTCTATATTTTATATATCCTAGGCTGTGATAGATGGGAGAGTCGTCGATCCTGATCGACGAGTGAGCAAGTTTTTTATTGATATTTAAACTACGCTAAGGACGGGTTTTTGAACTACGGTTCTGTGGTGATCCACGAGCCACCAGCGAACTTTATCGGTGAGCCACAAGACCGCGGTACGTCGATCACAGCCTTTACAAAGTTAAATGGAATACTATTTGGGGCCGGAGGGAGACAAAGATTCGAAGGATGTGGTGTACCACATCCTTCGAATCTTTGTCTCCCTCCTCCACCTTTGTCTCCTTTGTTTTTACCTGCGAATGTGTCCTTTTACCTACAAACCTTGTAAGGTTTGTAGGTAAAAGGACACATTCGCAGGTAAAAACGACGAACGAATATTTACAATTTATATCACTACATATGTATACAGGATAAGTTTTTATCCAGTGCGCAAAATTTAACACGTGACTACACATCATTATGAACAACTTTTACTATGGGACCAAACCTGAAATCGCGAAAAAAATCAGCTGTTCCCTACATTTTGACGAGTTATACCTACGAACATAAATGTAGGTAATAACTGTTTTTTTTTCGCGATTATTCTGAATATCGCGACTCAAAAATTACCGAACGGATTTTCACACGGTTTTTACCAATGGACGGAATGATTCATGAGGAAAGTTTATATATATAATTCATTAAAGTATTGGTGTAAATTGGCTGAAATATGATGATGATTGTTAAAGATTTCGGAAAAAAATCATGCCGGAGCATTACTTTTTATATTGCAGTGCCTCTGGCATGTTTGCTGAGGCCCGCGTAGACAGCTTCGCTGCAGTCATGCGCAAGCGTTGCACTTCCGTCCTAACGCGCATGCGTGCTAGTACCAACAGCATCTTGAGTGTTTTGTCGGACCGATGGGATTCTCCGATGCTTGAGCGCTGGATTCGACTGCACGCGGTCAAGTGAACACGCGCACGGGTATCGGAGTTTCCGATAGTCTTATGTATTTTGTATTTGGTTTTTAAAGTGTCTTGTTTTGTCATTACTAACATTAGTTTCTCATAAGCATTTCTGTGTTACTAACAACTATATGGATGTATGTTAAAAAATCCGAAATAAATGAATATAATAATAATAATAATTACTGGCGTGCGCCGCGTAAACCGATAGAGTTATATGAAAACAATGTTTTTTTTGTCCTCCCCTTTTTCCTTCCAAATATCTCTGTTTTGTGCGATTTCAGGCCATGTTGGCCCCGCAAACATAACTAGATCGTCACACCACCTTCGCCGCGGTCTACCTCGACGGCGTGGTCCTCCTTCAGGCGTCCAGTGAGTGACGATCTTTGCCCATCTCTCCGGGTGCATTCGTACGACATGGCCGGCCCACTCTCACTTCAGCCTGGCTGTTTTTCTCTAACATCTGCTACTTGAGTTATGGAGCGCAGGATGGTGTTTCTAACTTGGTCCGTTCGTAATCACCTAATATGCTGCGCTCCATTTTCCACTGACACCTATTATAATGCGATCCATTGCCCACTGGCAAATCTTGAGTTTGTTTTACCTGGTTTAACATTTCTGGTACTTTTAGCCCCAGTAGTACGTTACCGTGGGATATTTTCCGACATCCACGCGGGCAAAGCCGCTGGAAAAAGCTAGTTTCCCATAAATATCACACATATTAAACCTGAAACTTAATTTATACTACACTAGCTGCGTCCTGCGTTTTCACCCGCATTAGTCTCGATCCCGTGGGAATATCGGGTTAAAAAGTATCCTACAGTACCCTAATTGCGTAACTTATTTTCGTAAACAATTTTGCCTAATTTGTTTCATTTTGACAGTTAAACAACATTCATTGTGTTATTTACGTTGTTGAGCAGATTTTTTTTTCCACCAAACTCAAAAACTCAAATCATTTATTTCAATTAAACCATTTACAGGCACTTTTGAATTGTCAAGGAATCGGTCAGTCAGAAATAGGTATGAAGCTAGTTGCCCATTCCAAAGCGTAGTAGGTACCTATGGAGAAGAACGGGCAAGAAACTCCACGGACACTCTTTTAAATAAAAAATTGTTACAAAATATTGGTTACATCATTCATGTTGAAATTATACATGTGAGAACAATGTAGAAAGACGTGCACATGAGAAGCGTCCGTAATAAAAAGATAAAAAAGAACAATTAAAAAAAATTAAAAATAAGCCCTGGCAGCTAAGAGATAACCAGTCCCAACTGACGGCGCCCGTTCACGAACATGACGCATGGATTAGCACCATTTAGCTCAACCATTTTGAAGGGAGCTAAATGATCCAACACACGCGCCACCATCAGCGAAACATTTGAGTGAGCATGACATACTCACAGCCGCCAGGGCACATTCAAGTCAATGCAAGACATATTACCCGGTAAATAGTAACTCTTTAGTACATAGTGCTCACATAGTGTGCTATGAAATTATATAATACAAAAGAGATTGAGTTTATACAATGCAAAGATGGTCTTGCAATCTTCAGCAGCTCCAACAGTATTTGCAAATGTTAATCAATTAGTTGTGGTTGTGGAGCAGGACCAGCATTGAGCCAAGCATTTTTATTTACTTGGTAAGATAAAAAAATAAACATTTAAGTTCGTAATGTCAAAAACAAAATTAAAAAAAGAAAAGGGAAAGCAACTCTTCCAAATATTAAAATTTTAACTAGTGAGCCCAAGTGGCTGTGGAGCAGGACCAGCATTAAGCCAAGCATTTTTATCTACGATATAATCATCCAACTTATAATATGCTTGTCTACATAGTGTGCGTTTAATGCATGTTTTAAATTTCTTCTCATTTAGTTGAAGAATATCGAGTGGTATTTTATTATAACATTTTACACAGTACCCCATAAAAGAAGTGTGAACTTTAGACAATCTAAAACGTGGTTGATCTAATTTATTCCTATTTCTAGTGTTAAAATTATGCCTGTCACTTATCTTACTAAAAAGGTGTAGATTTTTTCGAACATACATAATGTTTTCATATATATACTGACAAGGTACCGTCATGATGTTAATTTTCTTGAACAATTCCCTTAGAGATTCGCGTCTGCGGAGGTTGTAGATGGCTCTGACGGCCCTCTTTTGCAGAATAAAGATAGAATCAATATCTGCAGCTCGTCCCCACAGCAAAATACCGTAAGACATGATGCTATGAAAATAACTAAAATAGACCAGTCTCGCGGTATCCACGTCTGTTAGTTGGCGGATTTTCCAAACAGCGTAAGCGGCTGAACTTAACCGCCCTGCAAGTGATGTTAAGTGAGGACCCCACTGTAGTTTGGAGTCAAGCGTTATCCCCAGGAAAACTGTCTTTTCGACGAATTCTAGTGTCTCCTTATTCAATACAACGTGACATTCACTACTTCTAACATTCGGTAACGCGAATCTTATGCATTTAGTTTTCTTCTCATTTAATACCAAATTATTTACAGTAAACCAATTATGGACCGTAACCATAGCGTTATTTACGTCTCGTCAAGCTCCTGTGCACGTCTGTCTACTTTAAAAATCAGTGATGTGTCATCAGCAAATAACACCATTTGTGGTCGATTTTTCAGTAAATTTGGTAAATCATTTATATATACTAAAAAGAGGAATGGACCCAATATCGAGCCCTGTGGTACACCCATTTTGACTTTTAAACCCAATGAATTTACACCGTTTATTTGAACTTGCTGCAGTCTATCATTCAAATATGATTTTACTAAGCTCAGCGCAAGTTTATCCAGACCGTAATGCTCAAGTTTCAAGAGCAGTGTTTCGTGATCCACGCAATCAAATGCCTTGGATAGGTCGCAAAAGATGCCTATTGCATCTTGTGCCTCTTCCCATGCATTAAAGATGTGTTTCAATAAGGTGACACCGGCGTCGGTTGTGCAACGTCCTTTGGTGAAACCATACTGTTGATCGTGTAGGATGTTATTACGATTAAAATGATTGAGCATTTGATTTAACATTACTTTTTCAAACACCTTGCTGAAAACCGGCAAAACTGATACGGGCCTATAATTATTAGTGTCTTTGCTGTCCCCGGATTTGAAAAGTGGAATAACTTTACTGTATTTCATTAAATCCGGGAATATCCCTTGATCTACACACAAATTAAATATTAAAGCTAAATAGGGTGCAATTGTCTCAATAATTGATTGACAAACTTTAGTAGACATGCCCCACAGATCTTCGGTAATTTTGATCTTAAGTTGCTTAAAAGCCTTTATAACGACCACAGGGTTTATATGTTTAAATTTAAATTCCACAGGGCAGGCTGAAACATTCGCTTTTAATAAATCAATCGCAAGTGAGGGGGAGGAATTTAGAGTTTCTGTAGTTTTAATTGGAATATTGGTAAAGAAAGTTGCAAATTCTTGAGCAACATCGATGTTGTCGCTAATAAGACCGCCGGAAGTGTCTAGTGTGTAATCTGTATTATGTCTTTTGTTCTTGTTTGTTTCATTGTTAATAATTTTCCAAACTGTCTTTATTTTATTATCTGCCGATTTAACCTTGTTGCTAATGAAAGAAGCTTTAGCTGCTTTGCAGATATTTTTAAAAGTTTTAGAGTAAGTAGCAACATACTTATTAAAAGTTTCTGTGTTAATATACGGCTTAAGGCCATACAGTTCAAATAATGTTTCCCTACTTTTCCTGATGCCTTTAGTTGCCCAGTCACTGAATAAAAACTTAGGGCAAATAGTTTTAGTTTTTTTCTTAAAAGACTTATTGAACTCTGTTTGGACTAATGAAAAGAATTGTTCATACAAAATATTGCCATTGGACATATTTAGACCCTGAGCACTTAACTTACTAATTAAAGTGCTATTAAACTTAATTAAATTACCCGATGTTATTGGTCTAGTTTGTATCTGTACTTTTAGTATTGGTGTGTTGGACTCAAAAATAACGGTTTGACCGCTGTGATCAGAAGGGAGATAATTTACAATAGCTTTACCTAAATAGTCGCAGCAACAAAAGACGTTATCAATACAAGTAGCAGTAGTCGAAGTTATTCGCGTTGGTTCTAAAAACACATTTGACAGATTAAATGATTTGAAGAGACTTAATAATCTACTGCTATTTGAATTATTTTCCAAAATATTAATATTAAAATCACCGCAAATAATTACTGATTTATTACCAGTTGTAAGTTTTGCCAAAAAATCTCCCATTACTGATTCAAATATAGAGTAGTTTTGATAATTTGGAGGTCTGTATACACACACTATAAAATGCTTATCTAGCTCAACACAAGACAGTTCAATGCTATGTTCCACCGATAGTTCAACTATGTCATTACGAGTCTTAGATTTTATACAATTTTTAATTAAGATTAGTGAACCTCCACGTAGCATTGATTTTCGGTTAAAACAACTGCCCACACTGTAATTCTCAAAATTAATTAACATTTCATAATCTTTCAACCAATGTTCAGTTATACAAATAATATCAAACATTGTTTTTTCTAAAAGCAATTCAACTTCTAAATATTTGGAAGAAAAACCTTGAATATTTTGATGAAACAATTTCAAGGAATTCTGCTTAGCCCCTTTTTTACAATTAACTAATTGAGTGCTAGAAGATACCTTGTTGATGGTGAGATTAAAAACATTGTTACTGGTACCTTCTGTTGTCTTACTGACTAGTTTAAATTACTAACCACCTTAATATTAGTATTATTACTAATTTTTGTGGTGCTAATTACATTAGACTTCGACATACTACTTATGTCTGAGTTTATATTAAAAGCTAATAGCCATGCTATTTGACGTCTAAAACTAATAGGCAGATACGCAGTATCCCTAGTCGACTTTAATTTCTCAACAAAAGTGTTGGTGTCAAAAAATATAAGTTTGTCACTATAGTGATTAACTAATAAATGCATATGGTTATTTAGCATATGTATATTATGATTTTGCCTACTTGACAAGTGCTCAAAGTATGGAAAAGCACACAATATTATTTTCTGACAATTAATCTTCAAGATTTCGGTGACACTGTCAGTGATGTCATCTTTTTTTACATTAGTACTATTGCCTACAAATACAGAAATAATGGCTTTCGGATCATATTTACGGCCTGTTATTGATGAAATTATCTCTTCGTAGGATTTCCCTGGCATACAATAATTAACTGAAGATTGCCTCAGGTTGTTACTTAATAATTTACCTAACCCTGTCCCTAAACTATCTGAAAACATAATAGAACAATAACAATCTTTACTACAACAAGTATCTGTCTGTGCTACTTGAAATGAAGCTTGTATAACATGTGGAGCTTGTATAACATTGTATAACCTTGTGAAGTAATGGATTAGCAATCTGTTTCTAATCGAAACAGATTGTGATTGTATTGTATTACGCAATTAAGGTACTCCATGTACCAAATTTGTAGCCGTTTTAGCGTGAAAACGAACAAACAAAAATCAAAACTTTTGTCTTTACAATATTTGTTTAGATATACTCTAAATAAACAAAACGCTACAACATAAGACTATACCTAGGTACTTACAATGGCAATGGCGTTCATTTTGACAGTTCAACAAATTGCTTATATTGTTGAGCAGACGAATTTGCAAACAATTGAAACAAGGGATTAGCAATTTCCTTCAAAATCTTTCGGACAGTGATTGAAAGTGTGTTACGTAATAAAGGGTACTGTTTTTCTTTTGTTTCTCAATATTAATTTTATTCTTGTAAATGATGGATTTCATTTCACAGAAAATGAAAATCTAGTTAATTAGAGTTGAGAGGGGAGTATCGGATTCTTTCCTTCCAAGAATTTCATTACGTTGACGAAATTAAATAGGGAATGAAAATTGAGTGCGTACCCTTAGTATTCAATCGATTATTTGATTAAATATCATTTAATAAATAGAATCGTTTTTTAAGTTGAAAGTTGTGTTTTAGTTACTAAAGTCGTACATTAAAGAATTGTTCGTAAAAGTATAAAAGAGCTGTTTAAAACACTTATGCATATTGTTATTGTTTTGTTATTATTAACTTATTTGAGAGCAAAATTGTTTTTAGGTCAAAAAAAAACAAATTGTATGATTTTTATAAATTAATTTTTAGTTTAACATACTTGTAACTTGTGCTAAGTAATACCAGCCGCACGGGTCGATCCAACAGGTTAAGCTACGCTTGCCGGGGTTGGTCTATGGATGGGTGACCATCTTTACATACCGAGACTCCTCCGTGCCTCGGAAAGCACGTTAAGCCGTTGGTCCCAGCTGTCATTTGTAGATCTTTGACAGTTGTTACGGGTCGTCAGAAGCCCGAAAGTCTGACAACCAGTCTTACCACGGGATATCGTGTTACCCAGTACCTAACTGGGTTGTGGAGGTCAGATAGGCAGTCGCTCCATGTAAAATACTGGTATTCAGCTGCATCCGGTTAGACAGGAAGCCGACCCCAACATAGTTGGGAAAAGGCTAGGCAGATGATGATACTTGTAACTACATAATATACAGCGTGTAACAAAAACCATGTCCAATCCGTGAGGGTGTTGTTAAGAATCGTACTGATTATGTGCTAAATTTCTGGAAAAAAAAGTACACCGCTTTTTTTTTAATATGGAATTTCATCGGGTCATTACATGGGGCGTGGGCGTCAAGTCATAACTTATGACCCCTGTAAAATGTAAAATGTACTAATTTTTAATGGAATTGGTATAATTTTGATATTAAAAACGTGAATTTTAAATAGCAATAACTTTTTATTCTCAATAATAATAATAATATGTTTTTTTAATACTTTTTGGTAATGTTATTGCAGTACCTACTTATGTGCCCCTTTCGGATTGGACAGGGTTTTGTAACACATTGCAATTATATTTTAGTGTTAGATTTGGTTTTGGTTTCAATTTATTATACTGGCAGCACCGAAAGATTCGATGTGGCCTTCTGGGTCTGGCGCTCGTGACGGTAAGACGTGCTTGGTAGCTGTGTCGGTAAAAAGATAGATTGGCATGATATTGGTTGGAGATCTACTGTAAATTAAGGTAACCTATTAGTTTTATGGTAAATATTAGAATACTGATTTGATTGTGAAATGAATTGTGATATTATGTGGGGAATAGAAGATGTGATGGTATGGTGTAGAATATTGAATTTGATGTTAGCAAAGAAATATAAATGACTGACAAATATCTTGGTGTGGCATATTATTTCCTTATCCCTGAAATATTGAAAATATGTAGTTTTATTAAACAGTTTTAGATTATGATGGGGTAACGACATTAAGATTCTTTTGGGGATCAGTATCTATTTTGAGGTTAAATAATTATATTCGGCATTAAATTAGTTATTTTAGAGATAGGATAGTATATATTATAGATTGTTTGTATATATTATTTAAGATTTGTCAACAGACGTTGTATATTAACACAATAAAGTTTATTTCAACCAGCAAAAATTAAAATGTCAATGCTGATTTTGGTCTATTTGAAATAGAGATTCTAGGTAAACTAATACGTAATTAACCAAACTAATTAACTACAAATACAAACTCCAATAATACAGGAAATATGATAACCGCAATCATTGCTTTGTTTATCTTTCAGTCCAATTTTAATGTTGCAATCGTGTGGCGATACCATCATTTTATGTAGAAAAACTCATTAGTTATACCTACTAATGAAATGGTTAAAGAAATAAAGTTCAAAAGAAACAAAGTTCAATATTTATACCAAAAACGGTGCTCGTTAAAGAGTCATTTATTTGATATATTTTTCCATAACAACATTGTAGATGTTAGTATTTTTGTCTGCATACCGAAATTTTTCTACAAAAAAAAAACAGTCACACTCCGGGTCTGCCGACAGAAGTGAAAACTTGAACAAGATCGCCTTGGTGGAAGAAAAATACTTGTACAGAACATTGGTCCGTTACGAAATATAAATAAAGAGCACAATCGTGTTTACAAAAATGAGGTGTCAGTAACGGTGTCGCTAGTTCAATTGTTTTTTCCCATCTCAAAAATGCCCAACGCGCCTAAAGAAGTTTTCACTTCAAAAATCTCTCTATCTCGTTAAATTTTTCTTCTTCTTTTATTTTTTTTTCCAGTCGGTGATTTTTCTTGAAGTAAAATGTGTCTTCGACGATTCTCCCGTGAACGCATTTAGGTCGTCACGCCAGCGTTTCTTAGATGGGAGATTGGTCGGATAAGGCAACGCACAATAAGCATGCTATGGAGGAGAGAGATTTTTGCCCACCAGTGGGACAAAAAGTAATGCTTCTTGTGTAATAGGAATGTCCTGGGTGACTGTAGGTTGGCCCTAATGTTGCTCGAAATTATTGGCACATGAGAGATTTCAAATCTGAAATTAAGAATACCTATATATTTATTTGAAACTGCTGCCATCGGCTTCGCCCGCGTGGGCCCTACCTAATTATTTTTCTAAAATAAAAACAGCCTAAGTTACTCCTTATAACATCAGCTATCTGCCAGTGGAAGTCAAAATCGGTCCAGCCATTTTGGAGATTAGCCGAAACAACCGAACGAAAGAAATAAAAAAAAAATTTTTTTTTTGGTATAATTACCGTATCAATCAGTCTGCCTAGCCTTTTCCCAACTATGTTGGAATCGGCTTCCAGTCTAACCGGATACTCAAACTCAAACCCAAAACTCAAAGCATTTATTTCAAATAAACCAATTACAGGTACTTTTGAATTGTCAAGGGGTCGGTCAGTCAGAAAAATGAAGCTAGTTGCCCATTCCAAAGCGTAGTAGGTACCTATGGAGAAGAACGGGCAAGAAACTCCACGGACACTCTTTTAAATCAAAATATTGTTACAAAATATTGGTTACATCATTCGTGTTGAATTTATACATGTGAGAACAATGTAGAAAGACGTGCACGTTAAAAGCGTCCGTAATAAAAATATAATAACAATTCAAAAATTTAAATAAATTAAAATAAAATAAACCGTGGCAGCTAAGAGATGACCAGTCCCTACTGACGGCGCCCGTTCACGAACATGACGCATGGATCAGCACCATTTAGCTCAACCATTTTGAAGGGAACTTAATGATCCAACACACACGCCACCATCAGCGAGACATTTGAGTGAGCATGACATACTCTCAGCCGCCAGGGCACATTCAAGTCAATGAAAGACGTACCCAGTAAATGGTAGCTTTATGGAATGTACAACATGGTCACAGTGCTCACACATGTGATATGCAATTATACAATACAAAGAGATTGAATTATATAATAATAAAGAGATTGAATACAGTTGAATATCAGTATTTTACATGGAGCGACTGCCTATCTGACCTTGACCAAAAAGTCTGACAACCAGTCTTACCAAGGGGTATCGTGTTACCTAGTCACTAGGTTGTGGAGGTCAGATAGGCAGTCGCTCCATGTAAAATACTGGTATTCAGCTGCATCCGGTTAGACTGGAAGCCGACCCCAACATAGTTGGGAAAAGGCTAGGCAGATGATGACTGCCTATCTGACCTTCATAACCAACTGGGTAATAAGATATCCGTTGGTCAGACTTTCGGGCTTCTGACGACCTGTAACGACTGTCAAAGATCCATGAATGACACCCGGGACTAACGGCTTAACGTGCTTTCCGAGCCACGGAGGAGTCTCGGTATGTTGAGATGGTCACCCATCTACGGACCAACCCCGGCAAGCGTAGCTTAACCTGATGGATCGAACCGTGCGGCTGTTATTACCTATATGCATTTAGTAAAATTCTTTTATTTTGACATTACAAACAGACACATAAATTTTATTTATTTGTACGTGGGGCATAAGGAATATCTTTGACAACTGTTCATAAGGTGGCCACTCTTGTCTGACATTTTGAAGGGACAAGAAGAAAAGGCCTGTCTAACCTAACCTTAAAAATCCGGGAGGATCCGAAGACCAGTCCTAGCTTAAACACTACTAACGTCAATTTAACAATATCAAAACGATGTTTGTGATGATATAATTGATGCTAATGTACTTTATGTGTTTTAAATTTGTTTGTACATTACCTTAGTTAAATTGTATATCACTGTAATTAGGTGCTGGCGGCATTTTCCAGACAAATGACGTCAAACTGTTACAACTTTAATTATTAAGTCTATGTTTTATATGCCACAGATTATAATTTAATTGTGTGTACGTTTCCAAAGTAAATATTGTGGAAATCTTAGGTAGTGTGTTTGTACAGTTATTTTTAGTTGAATTGGAAGCCTAGCCTAGCATGGAGTGAAGGTATTATGTTTGGAAATTTCCGGTACGATGTTATGAAAGCATAATCAGCCTATAATATTCCCACTGCTGGGACACAGGCCTCCTCTCAGTGAGAGGGAGTGGGCTGTAATCCACCACGCGGGCCCAGTGCGGGTTGATAGATGTCACATGTCTTCGAATTTTTGGTTCTAGGACATGCCGGTTTCCTCACGATGTTTTTCTTTACCGTTTTGTGTGCGTGAAATTATTTACACAAAGTAAAGCGCCTGCCTGGGTTCGAACCCATGACCTACAACTCGTAAGTTGGGGCCATTATCATTCGGCCCCCATTGCTCTTAAACATCACGAAAATATAATTTCAGATGTCTTTTTTATATCATTTATTTAGATACATTTCGTGAGATAACATAGGTAGGTATCCAATTTTATATGGCTCGTTGGTATAGCACTCGCAAGCGCTACTGTTGAGCATGAGGTCCAAGGTTATTGGGTTTTACCATCTGGAATTTCTCAGTAGCTGCCCGGAGTTTGGATTTGCGCCCGGTTGATAATACAATAGGAACGCCCCCTATTACATGGGACTTTTAAACATTACTTGCAAATGTAGGTGTAATAGAGGTGCACCTCTGCCTAACCCTTCGGGAAGATCGGCGTGAAGTTACGTATGTTGTATTCAATTTTGATGATGAGAATATGATGATTTGCGAATATAATGTCTTGCTATTATCATGTTTAGAGTAGTGATAGCTTAATGGTGTGACCGTCAGACTGCCAAGTCATAGGTCTCGAGTTCGAACCCAAGGCACGCACCTCTGACTTTTCGAATTTATGTGCGTATTGTATAATTATCACTTGCTTCAAAAACGGTGAAGAAAAATATCGTGAGGAATCCGGCATGCCTGAGAGATTATTCTCGACGGCATGTGAAGCTAAATCAGAGGCCCATGGGCGGCTTTAAAACTCTGACACCAGGTTAGTCAATAACCACACGAAAATAAGAAGATGATGTTTTGTGAATATCATATGCGGCAACGGAGGGGATATTTCATAAGCAAAAGGACATTAATTTGTCAAATGTGGAAAATCATGGTCGTTGTACGTTAGACTGGCATAATAGCACAGGTACATTTCCTAACAAAAGGTCAGCTCAGGTCATTGGTGATGATAAGATTCCTACAGCTGCAAGATGATTAATGAAACTGTGCATTGATTCTGAAATATAAAAGAACTCTATGTTCAGGAACTGCGCGTAAATGGCGGCCACTGTTTTTAGACCAGACTTTTCCAGTCGGTACCTTTCTTATTCTTTTCTCGGCTTAATGCTTGGTACTTGTTGAAAGACCTACACTGTCCTCCTATACCTATTATCACTGTTATTTGAAAATATTGTAAAAGCCAAAGAGAAACCGTGGAGTTTCTTGCCGGCTCTCCTCCATAAGAAGCGACCAATTGGAACCGTGCACCTAGCTTCTGAAGTGTCATAAGTGCCCATGTAGGTTTATGTGAAATAAAATATTTTGTATTTGATTTTTGAAGTGAAAACTTCTTTAGGCGCGTTGGGCATTTTCGAGATAGGACTAAACCATTGACTACGCAACAATGTAACGCAATTTACCAACACCGTGGAGTACAAGATATCAACGCGTTGATTACCGCGGCGCCAATTTTTTTTCAAGTTTTCACTTCTGTCGGCACTCCCGGAGTGCCACTGTTTTTTTATTTATTTTTTATCATAATATTGGCACGAACTGTAAAGCGTGATAGCCGTACAATCGATGACCGTAGGGGTCGACGTGTTCTTGAGTAGAGACCCCGAATCAGCAAACGTAAAGTAGGACGCTCTCAGGCTAGGGGAAGCGACGATCTTCGCAGGGTGGCTGGTAGCAGCTCAATGAGAGTTGCCGGGAATCGAGCTGAATGGCGTGCAATTGGAGAGGCCTATGTCCAGCAGTAGACTGCTATAGGCTGATGATGATAAAGGGTCATCCGTTGAGATGGTTCAATTTGGGCGAATCTAAAATTATGGGACATAGAGAAACATGTTTTTTTTTTTGGGTGGGAAATTATCATATAACTTCTCCCGCTCTGGGCGGAGCGGGAGGGCATGTCAGACTTTTACTGACTAAAACCCACCCGTGTTTCTTCGGTTGTCATGTTGCCGGGGGCTACGATCTCCCTTTCGGACTTCTTCGCAACCCCAGCAGGCATCAGCCCTAGCGGACCCCGTCAATTCTGCTGACATCTCTTTGAGGCGCGCGTGGAACACAACGCGCCGTCGACTCGGGCCTGGTCCTTATCGGACGGCGAGCTACCCATTACTCACCGTCCGCAAGCCCGCGCTTACGGTGGCCGGAAATCGGCCTACGATTCCCGACGCCCAGGGCGTCTCCTCCTGCGGCGGATAGGGGCGCGAGGGCGTGAAATTTGCCTCTCCTTCACGGGTTACGCCTCCTCCTTCGCGAGCATTACTGCTTCGCAGAAGGAGCTGGTGACGACCTCCCGTTTCCTCTCGCTCCGTACCATGGCCTGAAGTAGGGCTGGACGCGAGAGATCACCGCCGCCGATCAGAGAAATATGAAAGAAAGAAAAAACGTTTATTTGCGGTAAACATGACGCAAGAAAAAAAAAAATTATATTACAAAAATGAGAAAAAGTTGGGGGAAGCATGCGTCACATCCACGCAAATCGGCTATCGCTCAGCATTATGCTACGACCCTGTGCAAGACAGAGCCCCAGCGCTGGTTTTCAGCGACAGCCGGCGCCGACGTAATGACGTCGACCGGTGCAGCAAACAAATATTAATTAAGACGCTGTACCAGTACAGCGTATTTAAAGAAAAATAATTTAGATGCAACTAAATACACAACGGATATATAACTGATGAATATAACTGATATACTAAATAGATATAAAAGATAAAAAATAAATAGACATACTTTATTCTATGTTTAAGTTTAATATGTTCTAAGGAAATATGTCGTTGATTTTAGAGTTACATACATAAACTCACAGCTTTTCCAATGGGGGTAGGCAGAAACTACCGAACGCCACCCACAATCCTTACATACCTACTCCTTTTGCTTTATTTACATTCATACATCTAGAGTTAGAAAACATCATTCAAAGATATACTTATCTATATTTAAGTATCACCCCACTATCCTCATTCTTTTGTTTGCTTACTAACTAGATTATTAGCAATCGTATTGGTTCTCAAAATATTACACTTTCAACTACTTGAACTTAAGGGGACGATAAGTGACTTTTAATGATTTTGTACTGAAGATGACGTCTAAACGACTAATGTTATTGATTTGAAAAAAATATATGTTAAATTAAAGCATTTTCTTAATATTTTAATATAGGCATATTTTTGATTATGTTTATTTTGATTTGATTATGCATAGTGAAATTAATTTGTAAATTTAAGTCTAACGCGGATAAAAAACTGAGAATGACGCAAAATCTATCAAGCGTATTTTTCTAAAAACTTCACCATTTTAAAGATAATTAAACTATCAATCTCTCATGTTTTATTAAAATACCTTTTGTTTTACGTGTAATAAATTAATAATGCGTCTAATTTGGGACAACGCTTCTTGATGGGCGAGTCCTATTACTGGCTGGACGTACGACGCGTTGCGTGAGCTCAGTACAGAACATGCAAGCTAACCATTTAAGGTCACTGTCATATATCTGCGTCTTAATAGTCGTTGAAAGATACTGTTGCATGGCAATAAACGTGTGAATTTCGCACTTGTAAAGTTATGTATACTTGACATTCATGTCGCTATTAAGACAAGCGCACATTACAGCCGCAATGGGCCGTAGCGCAACGTATTTTCATACAAAAAAGTGCGGTGCGGCCCGGCCGTAGTGTGCATTGGTTCGTAGAAAATGTAATAGTCCTCCAGACCAAGCAATCATGTAATTGTGTTTAATTAAAATAGGTTTTTGTTTTTATTAATTAATTTATTTTTTGTATAGATTCTTTTCTATTTTGTGAATGTGAGAAAGCTGTTAAAGTTGATGTGTCAATCCAATACACTGTATGTAACTCGAGTTACAGTGTTTTGCCTTAATAGCGCTCATTCGATTATTTCGAGGCAGTTACATATCCCTATACTAATATTTTTTTATTTTATAGTATTTATAAGTAGATATGAGCACATACAAAACACTGTATTTTAATTATATGTATAATTTAAAAAAGTTTTAAAAGGCTTTTTCACGAAATAGGTATTTCTGAGATACAGTGTTTTGAATTGACACGTCATGTAGGCTTAGTGGACTGTAGATCTGTTGACCATTTTCTATTTTGTTACGTACCTGGTACTTACTGAAAGACCTACACTGTCCTCCCATACCTAGTAACACTGTTATTTGAAAGTATTGTAAAATCCAATTATTTTTAAAAGAGTAACCGTGGAGTTTCTTGCCGGTTCTTCTACATAGGAAACGACAAATTGGAACCGTGCACCTAGCTTCTGACGGTGTCATAAGTGCCCATGTAGGTTTATGTGAAATAAAATATCTTTAATTTTTATTTATTTTTAAATTTTTAGACCGAATTTCGGCCAAAGCAGCCAATCTCGGCGCGGGAGATATTATAGTGCATCGAGTAGTCGATAACTTCAGAAATACTTAGTAGGCAATTGGCACATTTCGAATTTGTAAACTTCATTGCCAATTGCCTAATACGTATTTCTAGAGTTGTCAACTCGATCACAAATAAATTAACTTCGTGCGAATCGCCTCAAAAAAATAAAATTAAATTAAAAGTGTCGATTCGCCCGTTTCGACCGAGTAATTTCGTGCGAATCAACCAATAAGCCTTTATGCGTTGCGTTTTGGCGCGGCCCGCCTCTGTGTGCTTTAGCCTTTAGAAGTTAAGTATAGCACTTGACTCACTGTTCAATATTGACAAAATATATATTAAGCGTATGAGTGACTTGTCGGTTACTCATACACCAAATGTATTAAAGCACGAGGTAAATGTCTGCGTTAACTTGAACTTGGCTGACACTTAACCCTAAATATGAGAGCTTCGTAAAAGTAAATAAGCTTGTAATGCCCGTTTTCACCTTCACTAAGTGACACTTAAATGAATCCCTAAATAAAAGTGCACTGTTGGATTTTCAACGCTAGGCTCAGCGCTGAGAGTTGAAAATCCAACAGTGCACTTTTATTTAGGAAATCATTTAAGTGTCACTTAGTGAAGGTGAAAACGGGCATTAGTGTTTCAGTTACTCTTTTTAGGATAAACAGACAGACATGATGGAGTAGGTATGGTTTGACAACATAGTTTTTTATTTGAAGGCTTTCCATACTTCAAGTTTAAAAAGTTCTAAGAATGGTACTTGAGGAAAATAAACGAAAAAAATTCAGCATGAAAGTAGTTCAGAAGAACCAACAATAATTATTATATAGAATAGAAAAATATACATAAACTGGCCATAAGTTCTGTTACAAATGAAAATGCAGAATTTTTTATGAAGTAATGTAATCTTAATAAGACTTATTTCTATCTATTTAAAGAGGTCTCAGCAAAAAAATATTTTGTTCGAAATGGCCACATTTGGCTTTGATACAGGCCTCTAATCTGTCTGGCCACGAATCTATGGATTTACGCACTGTTTCCGTAGGAAATTTAGCCACTGCTTTTATTATTATTTAACATAACATACATAACGCAACATCACGCATGTAATCCCCGAAGGGTTAGGCAGAGGTGTACTATAGTACACCCACATTTCGTCATTTATGTTTAAGTCTGCCTAGCCTGTTGCCATCAACCGGGCACAAATCCAGACTCCGGGCTGCTACTGAGAAATTCCAGATGGAAAAACCCAATAACACTTTGCCCGACCCGGGAATCGAACCCAGGACCTCATACTCAGCAGTAGCGCTTGCGGCCACTATACCAACGAGGCAGTAGATTATTTATTTATCTATATTCACATGTTTGCTTCAGAGATTTCTTAAGAGACAATGTCGGCGTTACAGCATACGGTGGTCCCAGAGTGCAACAGTGATGAGGAGTGTCAGAAAGCGGCCAAAGGTATCAGGAAATATCATATGCAGGATTCACTGATGTTGGACAATCGTAAGCATAAGTAGTTTTTGGAACAACATTTTGTGGTTTTTGTTTGGGGTTCAAAATAATTGGAGTGACTCAGAGCAAGTCCCTTCTCCGTAGGCTCTTGGCTTGCTTTTTTTCGTCAATTTTTTTGAATTTTTAATGAGTAAAGACTAAACCTTTACGGAGCTACGTGCATGACGAGCATTTTCTTAAGAAAATATTTTCATTAATTTTTATTTATCATTTTAATATTGCACCGTGACGTTAATTAGACGCCTAAGGTACCGAAGCGTAGGGCTGCGAATACAATTATCTCTTCCGAATCTCAGAGATTACGAAAGTTTACTTTCCTTCACGTCAATGGATGTTAGCTAACAGAGAAAGGCAGTTTGATATCAGTTAGCACGTGTCTAATGAAGATGGGATGCTAAACAATTTGTTTACAAATTTTCTCTTGTCTTGGGATTCGTTTGTGGGTTTAGTGAATTATTGTATATATACTGGGTTAAGACCAGTCGTTACGGGTAATTAGAAGCCCAAGAAGTCTGACAACCAGTCTTACCAAGGGGTATCGTGTTACCTAGTAAATAGGTTGTGGAGGTCAGATAGGCAATTGCTCCATATATGATACTGGTATTCAGCTGCATTCGGTTAAACTGGAAGCCGACCCCAACATAGTTGGGAAAAGGCTAGGCAGATGATGATGATGCTGGGTAAAGACGTCGTCCCTCATGCACGAGGTTGTGGGTTCAAATCCTGGCAAGTACCAATATGGATATTTTACAATTCATGTTCTTGTTTTCTGTGCAGGGAAAACATCGTGAGGAAACTTAGTTTGAAATCGCCAACCCGTCTTGAGTAATCGTGGTAATCTCTTCTCATACAGAGCAGGCACGAGCCTGCTCTGTATGAGAAGAGGCATTTACCCAACAGTGGACAGTAAATGCATGTATTATTACTAGTACCTGGGCGACCGAGCTCTGCTCTGGTGAAAATAGAGAATGCTCATTTAATAGTATAGTACATACTAATTCCATGTTGCCATGATAGTCGGTACTTACGAATTCCATGCTGCCATGTTATTATTCCAAGATAGCCATCTTGTTCTAAACTTTGGGCGAGCGAGCTCTGCTCGGGTGAAAATACGGAGAAAACAATTTTTTCCAGATATGAGACCTTGCTAGATCGATAGTTCGCCCCCGTAAACCCCTATATTGTAACTTTCATCGAAATCGTTAGAGCCGTTTTCGAGAACATGATTACAAATACATATATATGTATACAAATATTGCTCGTTTAATAGTGTACAGGCTGGCATCGACGCGAAAACTGTTACCATGGATTCAGTATATGAATCTGAACCCCCCTGAGTTGAAATTTTTCGTCGGTTATTTTAAATAAATCAGCTGTTCCATATATTTTGACCGCGTAGGTATTGCACTTTTCTATGAAACAGCTATTTTTTTTATAACCTACTAAAAATTTCTACGCAATGGGGGTTCAGAATCATGTACTGAATCCATGGTAACAGTTTTTGCGTCGATGTCCCTGCCACCCTGTATATCTTTATACTACCTATACCTATAATATAGATACGGAGTTTCAAGGTAACTAGATGAAATATAACGTATAGAAATTGCTTTTTCCGTAATAAAAAACCGCGGTAACAGGAACCGAAAAGTATAAAAGTTTTCCAAGAATCCTTAAATTCCACGAAAATTTGAGAATACAAAGCATGAGTCGGAGCTAAAGTTAGTTCATCTCGACAAACAGAAGACGGTTAAAATAAATCAAAATGAGTTTATTTATGTAGGGTTTTAACCAAGAACGTGTTTAATATAAAATATTTACGAAGATCGGGGGATTTAAACTTTACCGCGCCAGCTCTTGGCTTTAGAGTCGTTACCCTTAGTTTTGATAAAAGTAAATAATAAATCCCTGTAGGCACAATAGGCTTATGAATAAATAATCTCATATACTTAGTTCATTTTCTCTGCAGTTAGAGTTAATGCCAGTTCTGATGGCTCTATATAACTCACATCTTATCTTGCTATGCTTATTTTGTGGTTCATTGGTATCTATATTAAAAAAAAAGTCATGAATGTAAGAAAACAATAACCAGTTGGATAAAGACACTTACATATGATGAAACGGAGGCACTTTTGGAGCACATAAAGTAGCAGTTACACACTCTCACTTACATTTACACTCTAACATACACTCTCGCATACACTCTCCCATTCACTCTCACATACACTCTCACATACAGATACACTACGCACAGGTTTTTACACTTGAATCACACTCTCATAACATACTTGTTTTTATTTGATATTTTAAGTATCTAGGGATTTGTTTTAATATATTAAGATTATGCTGTACTATGGAAGAGCGGAGTCTCCCAACACAGGCATTGTTTGCTTAAAAGGAGGCTCTAAACTCGAAACCCTTTTTTGTAAACTGAAGCATAAATAAAAACATTTTATTTTATTTTTATCTACACTAATATTATATTTTGACTGTCCCGTTGGTCTCGTGGTTGCAAGATAGATAGATGATAGAATATTCTTTGTTATTTTATTTATTTATTTTATTTATTTATTTATTTAGTTCGGACAACAACATGGTCCAATTTGTTAGTAAAATACCTTATCACTAGTGTTAGTAGTACACACAAAAAAAAAGAAAAAGTTTAGCTGGTGACTGCGGCAGGATGTGCAGAGAACGATCAAGCAAGGAATGCTACCTGACCATTCTCCCCACATAGTGCCTCAGAAAAGGGGAGTAAGGGCTCTCCACCACTGTTTTCAGGATGCTATTGTCACTGACCCGTATTCTACGCATCAGTGATGCAACTTTTTTGCGAATCACTGCATGGAAGCCGTCAGTTCGGTGCTGAGCAAACATCTCCGATGCGCTACAGAAACGGGGCAGTTTCAACAGCATCCTAAAAACATTATTGTATTGGATACGTAAGACATCCAGCGATCTTTTGGTGTAGCTGACCCATAGACCCCCCGCATACAGACCTTGACAAAACGCCTTGAACAGGGTGATTTTGACTTGGTCCGCACAACGAAAGAATCTACGGGCCAACATGTTCCCTCGGACCGCCAGTGCCCTACGTTCCCTTTCGATGTCTGCATTATCCTTAAGGTCGTCGGTAAGTATGTGCCCCAAGTACTTAAATTGGTGAACTTTATTTATGCTCACACCATTTAGTGAAAAACTAGGTTTATAATTAGAGCACTTACCGGCGGCCCCAAAGACCATATATTCACATTTACGGACATTGTACACAAGACCGTGTAAGGCAGCATACTCCTCGCAGACCTTCAACATTTCTCCGATAGATCCCTCAGTCGGGCCCAGCAGTACCATGTCGTCTGCGTAGCTGATGCTGTTAATACTAACACCACCAACCCGGCAGCCGACACGCATACTACTAAGCTCGACTATGAGATCATCAATATAAAGGTTGAAGAGCCGTGGAGACGTCAAACCCCCCTGTCTCACACCACACTCCAACCCATACGACACAGAGAACGTTTCGGCCCACTTTACATTGTTTTTTTGGTTCGCATACCAATACTGCATGAGCTTAATCACTGATGCCGGTACATTCCTGTCACCCAGCTTTCTCCAGAGCACATCATATGACACCAGGTCGAAGGCTCTGGAGAGATCCAGGAAGCAGGCATACACCGGCGTTTTTCGGTCTGTGTAATATTGGACAGTATTCTTCAAACTTAGCACAGCACTTTCGGTTGAAAGCTCAGGTTGAAAACCAAACTGTGCGTCATGTAAACACAAATACTTTTTCAGGCACGAATCAAGTATACTGTCCAATACTTTAGCCGCTGTGGTTGCAAGGGAGATTGGACGGTAGTTACCCTTGTCCGAGATATCCCCTGTCCTGTTCTTGACTATGGGTGCTACAATAGTTTGCATCAGCTCAGCAGGTAAATGAGAATGACTGATGCACATAGTATAAAACAAGGACAGGACCCTCGGCAGGTGACCCCCCGCATATTTGAAATGCTCGATGCTGAGTCCGTCATGGCCGGGCGATTTACCTCTGCTCATGCCTTGAATAACGGATCTGACTTGTTTGGCCGAAAAAAGTGTGAGTGGTTCCGCCCCCCCACTGTCAGACTCAGCATCAGACATTGCAGCTGAAGGGCCCAGTGGAGATTGTACTTTAAAATGTTCCATAAACATATTTGCAATTCCCCTCGGGTCATTGGTCCCTCCTACGCTCACCGGTAGACCAGGCCCACTATCCAACTTACGTGTCGACTTCCAAAATTTACTAAAATTGTTCATGGATCTTTGCTTTGCTAAGTTGTCCATTTTGAGTTGCTCTTCGTTTTTTTGGCACCATTTCAGGCGCCCCTTGAAAATTTTACGAGTCTCACTCATCTCTTCGAAAACTATTCCACTATTTGGTCTCCTGTGTCTAACCCATTCCTTGAATTTAAGCCTGGCCTCACGGTGAGCGTCACGAATATGACTGTTCCATCCGCACACCACTTTCCCTCTCCCTGGCCTGCGCCCTCCTACCACATTAGTTTGCTCGGCAGCGTTACATAAAATACTTATAATTTTACCGTATAGGTCGTTCAAGACATATTTATGTTCTACAGTTATGTACACCATAAAAATTACAGACATAAATTTAGAAATTTTAAATTGGCTGACACAATGGGCGGTCTTATCGCTAAAAGCGATCTTTTACAGACAACCTTTGGATCGATTTAAATGGAAAAGGAGAGACAATACTGCAGGTAGTCAGTGGTGTACCATTTGCATATATAACAGATACACAGATACACGACTGCTTAACATGGGATCCTGTGTTCGATTCCCTGGTCAAGTGTTATTGGTTTTTCTATTACGAATTTCTTAGTAACAGCCCGGAGTTTGGAAGTTCGCGGTGTGATATCCCCGTGCCTCGGAAAACACGTTAAGCCGTTGGTCCTGCGCCAGATCTCTCTCCGGTCGTGTCGGATTGCTGTCCCGTCGGACTATGAGAGTGAGGGAAGAGAGAGTGCACCTGTGTCTGCGCACACGCCTGCACTATAATATCTCCCGCGCCGAAGGCTGGTCTCCGCTGAGATTGGCCATGGGCAAAATACGGTCTGGAGGACTATATGTATAAAGAGGAAATGTTTGTACGTTTGGATGTACGAGGTAATCTCTGAAAGAACTGATCCAATTTCGAAACTTGTTTCACTGGCAAAAAGCTACACCATTGCCGAGTGACTTAGGGTATGTTTTATAGAATAGTTGAGTACAACACGGGCGAAGTCGCGTGCAGGAGCTGGTGTTACAATAAATTGTAATGTTACTTTTGATTAGCAAACTTTATTATATAAAATCATCAGTTTTCTCAACTTTAAAGTGCTCTGATCTTAACACAATTTAATATATGTTCATTATTTAGTTTTTACAGCAGTCTTATCATGGCTCCCTTTGGCACCAAAACTTAGCTGCAAAGGCTAAATAAGCGTATAATAAGCGTGTTCGCGGACAGGTGGGACTCTCCACTGCTGCGCCACTGGATACGTTTGCATACTGCACTGTGAGCAGTGGACAGTTCCTCCCGGTCTTAATGTGTGTAACTGTGTCCTTAACTGTTTTTATTTTGTGTATATTGTTTTATTTTTTTTGTTTTATTTTGACGTGAATTAGTTGTTTCTAAAATGTATGTGTCGAAATATGGATGTTTTCTGAATTAAATGATTATATTATTAAATAGCGACTCGCACGGGTGCTATCTACCTACTGATGTAATGGCGTACTGATCAAAATTTTGAGATTCTGTAAAGTCAAAGTTAAATAATTTATTTCAAATAGGCCCATGTATGGCACTTTTGAACTGTGCTACTGTACTATGTCTAAGTTTAATATTAATGTACTATACACGTAAACCTTCCGGAATTATCTTATGGTGGTCGACCGCATCAAAATCCATCGTGTAATTTAAAAGAACTAAGTGGTTACACAGACAACCAACAAAAGCGACTTTGTTTTATACTATTTATTACAGATAATGAAAATTTTAAATAAACTTATCATGTATATCCTAAACTATTAAATGAGCCATATTTGTATATCATTTAAAATCACGTTCTCAAAAACGGCTCTAGCGATTTCGATGAAAGTTGCAATATAAGAGTTTTAAAAATCGGTCTAACTAGGTCTCATACCTGGGAAAATTCGTTTTCTCCGTATTTTAACCCGAGCAGAGCTTGGTCGCCCAATGTTTAGAACAAGATGGCTACCTTAGAATAATGACATGGCGGCATGGAATAAGTAAGTACCTACTATAATGGCAGCATGGAGTTCGTATGTACTTTCCTATAATATGTAATGAGCATTCTCTATTTTCACCAGAGCAGAGCTCGATCGCCCAGATACTTTTTACTAACAATATTAAAAACTTAGCACTATGTCACTTGACGTATGCAGTACATATTTTTGTTAACTAATTTAATTAACTTGTAAGACTGCTAAGTTGTAGGCATTGTCTGTCGTTACAGTTATGTTATGTCTATGGATCATGTTATTTTATCTCTATGGATCATGTCTAGTGTTCTAATTTTGGGTTTTTCGTTAGATCTGAGGAAGTTTTTGGCTCAGAGTTTAGAATTAGTTGGTCAGAAATCATGCTTCATCATGCTTTTGCATTAGTTTAGATTATTATCTATAGATCTATTTAGCCTGTTATGTCCTACTGCTGGGCAACGGCCTCTCATTCCCTTTTCCACACACGTTTGTCCACTGCCATTACGGCCAGTCCTTTCGGTTGGAGTCAAGTTCGTCCCTCCCTCTTCGTCTTGGTCTGAAGCGATATTATTTAGCATTTTTTTATATCTAAGTAATATTTCCAAATTGAAATTGAATTGCAAGTATTTAAATAATAATTTTTGTACATTGTCATTTTCTAATATTTGTGATACTTATGTTTCATGTTGAATTTATATTCGAACACAATGTGAATTGTTCCTGTATAAATAAATTGAACTGAATTTAATGGGACTCAATCGGTGGTTCTTTTAGACCACAGCTCATCTGACATGCGGCAGATATGTCCGACCCAATCCCACTTAAGATTGGTAGCAACTCGTATGCGAACATAATATAATCTCACAGAAGGATCCAACTGTCATTCAGGTTGTTGGAATCGTTGTAGGCCTTTGACATAATCATCTTATACTCGTAACTAAAATATATGTTTTTACCAATGCTTGTCCCTAAGTATGTTCTATATATTTACTACCAACTAAAAGGTAAAGAAAATTATTCAAAGAACATAAACGTGACTGCTGAATAATTGTCTGGTTGCCAGCCTTATCCTATTCACCTCGAGGCCCACAATAACCAGTTCCTTCAAAATCTCATATAAATTGTTGCGCTGATCTATTGAGGATTTATAAAAAAAAAACCCGTACACAGACGTATTTATTATAATTTCTTATAAAACGACAACTCCAACTAGTTGGAAACGTGTTTCGCGTCGAGTTGATTGGCGATCGTGGCGTGATATTAATTGTTTGCTACGTCGAATATATTTGCCTACTTTTAAAATTTTCGATGATGGAATCGGTGCACGTTTTTGTGCATGAAAATGAGGCAATATTTTCGTTGAAACATTTCTTCGGCAACCGTTTCCTTTCCTTAGTAATTGTAGTTGTTTGTTGACAAGTAAAATGCATTATCAGTAGAATCCATTCATTCCTCAATTGTGCAATTGTCAGGGTCATATTATACAACTGTTCTATCGTTTTCCTCATATTTATAACAATTGATTAATGTTTTGCGGAAGTTTTTAATATGATTACTATATCGGTTATTGACCCATCACAGCGAACTGGAGATCTATGCTACTTTGCTGCTGGAAAACACACCTGTTTTCTTGAATACATGATACACTTTCAGCTTTATAACGTTTGCTCTTTTGGAATTAAGCGCATTCAATTGTTTCATTACTACTTTCAAACCTCTGTCATTTGAGGTCGTAACGTAACATAATTTCACCCCTGTATTCCCCAAAAGGTTCAGTAGAGGTGTACTTTTAGCAGACCCACATTCACCAGTCATCTTTGTGTCTTGGTTCTCGTGTTTTTTTATCATACAAATAGTTTTTAAATTAAATTAACTAAACACCTTTTATGTTATTATTGTCAGTGGTGTAATACTTTTAGGTATTGTTTGTAGTGTGTTCAGTGTATGGTTTATTGGTTAACTTGTTTTCGTTCTTTACAAATACTTGTGTTATTTTTGTTGGTACCAAATGTGTGTCAGTCGATCAGATTATAGCACAGCTTCCTGTTTCAAAATCAGTTCAATTTAGAATATAGTTGTTTGATTTGACTATTCACTTTTTGTCAGAGTTTTAAAGTCGCCCATGGGCCTCTGACTTGACTTCACATGCCGTCGAGAAATATTTCTCAGGCATGCCGGTTTCCTCACGATGTTTTCCTTCACCGTTTTTTAAGCAAGTGATAATTATAAAATACACATTTGAATCCGAAAAGTCAGAGGTGCGTGCCTTGGATTCTTGGATTGAATTTTGACTATAGTTATCAAGCAGTAATTTTGAAACCTCTATATACTTAGATATTTTATATCTAAGTATATAGAGGTTTCAAAACTACTGCTAGCAATTTTATAGGAAACACACTCAATAAAACCAATAAATTGTTAATAATAAGTATATTATTTATTTATTTAATATTAATATTATTTCTTCATTCTTTTTGACGGGTAAAGTCCCTTGTCCACTGGTCCTCGTGCGACTGACGTCAGTCAACCGGTCTCGAACACACTCGACCTGGGGGCAAAAGAAAAATTACTTTTAGACTTTCTATTCAATAAATTTGTTTGGGAATTCCCGTTAACCGTGTTTGTTTGCTAGAAGATGGTTTCGTTAATAACAGATTAACAATAATTAAGGGAAATGTTGGTTTGGGAATAAATGAGGATAGAGGCATTAGAGTGGTCTTGAATTTTAGACTGTAACTTTCGAAAAACTTTCTTATTATGGATGTGTTTATATTGGGTATTCCCAACTACCGGTATCGAAGCTCTAAACATAACAGCTCGTAAGAAGCAAGTAAGAAATATACAGGTGGCAAAATCGATACACATCCATAAATATGATAATTGAATATTAGAGATATCATTAAAATTATAATTGAATATTAGAGATATCGTTAACATGATAATTGAATATTTGAGATATGAAAATAACAGAGCATGTTTGATTTTGATTATAAGATTTTTAACGCATATGTTTGCAATTACAAACAAAATTATTGATTAAGAATATAGATTTGGCAAAATTGATGATGTATTTATTTATAATGTGCGTATGATTGATCCTATTCCTCTAGCTCTTTAGCTGAATGATTTTCCCTTTTCGTATACACTACATAATTATACTCAATTATATATTTTCAATGCCATCAAACGTGGGAAAAGTTCTTGCAACAGTATAATTTGCTAGACAATGGCAGTTTTAATTAATGTAGTGGGAATGGGTTTATCCAACTAGATTGACAATAGCGAAAATGTCACGAAAACATTCCCACAAGTTTTACCACTGACTAATTTGGACTGTCCTGTTAAATTCTAAGTTATAATTTAAAGCTATCGAGCTGTTTAAATGGTAGATTTACCACCGCTTCTAATACCTCTTTAGATGTTTAATCACCTATAATATCTTTATCGTGAAAGTTTTCTTCATAGAAAATTCAAATAATTTCTATAAATGCTTCTTAAGGTTATGTTTTCCTATTTACGATAGTTGAAACAGTTCCTGTTACATTAATATTCGGCCTTGTGTTTAAGTCGCAAATGTTGTTGGCGTCTGTTCCACATTTTCCATTTCATGCGCAATTATATTTCACCCCAATTCATTTGTTTCAATAACACCAATTCGTGGGTATGTCAATTAAACGTTTACCAATTAGAGCAATTACTATGGGAAGGAATGGCAGTTTTTGAACTCATCCAATTAATTTAATTGTTAAAGTTGAGTCGTTCACAATTGTTTTGACATGGATTTAATTTAATTTAACGCTACTGGAACTGGTTTGGATCGAAAACAATTATTTCGGTAAGCCTTATTGATAATGGTTTTTACAAACGTTTCCAATGTGAATTGGTATTTTAGTCTTAAATAATGAACTTCCCCTTAGTATACGAATTGAATAAAGTGAAAGACGAACATAATCTTTAAACGAACTGAGGAGGAAAAATACAGAATGCTGTAGATACTTGATTAATGGTTTAGCAGGAGTTATTGTCAAAGATGCTGACGATGAGTTCTAAACTAACAATAAAAATCACAAATACCAACCTTTTTTGTGAGTCGAACTGGCAGAAATATTTCACTATCACAACACATTTGCACTGTAAGGTCTCTTCACCTCTTCTCGTTGAACTTAGGTTTGTAGTCCATTGTTGATGAAATCATCGAAGAAGTACTGTTGCTTGAAGACTTGGATAAATCCGTCTTCTTCCTGAAGCTCAGCCGGGTCTCGCCTCTGATGAAGCGGTCAAGGGCTTGCCTCAATGACGAGTGTTTTCTTTCGAAAGGATTTGTGTACATTTTGTTTAGAGTTAATTTAAATTTCAAGACGTCTGTTCGCTACTAGCGTTCAATCTGTAGTGAGGCCTTGTACCTCCCACTCCTTATATATAAAGATTGCGCGTGCGCTTGGGTCAGCCGGAGTTCAAACATTGGTCGGTCACAGACGTCATAGCGGCTTTTTGTTTTGATGCCCAGTAATTGGACTGTTGTTTATGTTGAACGGGCGTGTCGCTGACGTTTGTGTTTTTTCCTTGTAAAAGTTGTACTAGAGCGGTTTGGTTTTGTACAACGCATTCTAGAGCGCCAATCATTATCAAATTAAGGAAGTTAACATCCTTTTTGACGTACTCTGCTATGTCAATAGTATATTGTTATTAAATCATGCAGTTATGTTTCCACAGTGATTGAATATGTCATCAGTTTAGGTTTAGGTCGGAAAAACCTTACATTAACTTTTGTGTTTATATTTTAAGGTAACCATTGGCAGCAATGATATAATTTTTTAGGTATATAAACCTTTATTCAATCGGTAAACATTCTTGGGATTTCTGAATGTATTTTGGAACTTTAACGACGTAACTTGTGATATTGTTGATTTATGTAACTTGTTAAACTATCTGTTTAGGTCAGTTTATTACGTAATAGAAGTATACAAACACGGAAACTGGAAATACATCTTCTACTTCAATGAAATAATTAGTCCAACTTAATGAAGTTTCTTTTCTATTCCACATCCTTCTAATAACTATGAAGATAACCAAGAAATCATTGATGAATGGGCTAGGCGATTAATAATTACACCTCGTTAAGTTATTGTTCTGTATTACCATTCTAGATTGTGTTCATTTTAATAGCGTGTTTCTTATGTACCTACTTATAAATTATGATGTTCATTAATCTAACAGGCAAGTTAGGTAATTATCTATTTTATGACCTTTGGCTCTCTCTATGTAGTTTTTTTTGCAATGAAAGGTCCGTGCTAGAAAGTTTGGTACTTTCCTTGCTATCATCATTATCAACTTTGACGTCAAGATGACTAGCAGTAGTATTCTCTATTGCTCTAAAAGGTATCAAAATGTACTGCGATGCAACTATAATTATGGTATAATTCCATAGCGGGGTATAAAGGACGCACATATTAAGCGATTAACGATTACGTTTATATATGGTGATTATAATATTATGATGGGTTTTTTCAAGCTCTTTAATGGTATTCCCCGCCTTGTGAGAAATCTGAGAATTGGCTTATAAATAGTTTCCGGATTATTGTATAATTGCTTGCTAATTACTGGTAGTCAGAAGCCCGAAAGTCTGACAACCAGTCTTACCAAGGGGTATCGTGTTACCCAGTAACTAGGTTGTGGAGGTCAGATTGGCAGTCGCTCCATGTAAAATACTGGTATTCAGCTGCATCCGGTTAGACTGGAATCCGGTCCCAACATAATTGGGAAAACGCTAGGCATATTGATTGATTGTATAATTGCTTTGTATATTACCTACAAAACTAGAGATTTCACTTTTGTGATCTACTTTATGGGAATTCAGTTGATACCGACGTCAAATTATAACTTACGACAAAGAACTGTGGGAAAACAGAAAACCCGTTGAGAATCCATTTAGTTTATTTATTTAATGTATACAACCTTCTTGGTAACGACGTGTAATATCTATAGGTACCTACTGATGGCAGCCATTTAAATCGTCTCATAGTCACACTAAGAATTGTTTTCGAGAAAATGTTGTGCGCAGCTATATTTTGCGATTTTGTATTTGATTATAGAAGTTACTCGAATAGATGATGAATTGATGATGTTTGTCTTCGGAAACTTTGTTTCTAATACGTTAATCAAAGATTCCCTCTTCTCCACCTTGCTGTGTTCTTGTCAAGATGAGGGTCGTGATGTCTGAGGAACTGTTTTTCTTTGATTTACTACTACGCTTTTTTCGTAGATGAATTTCGATATTAAACGTCTTTTTCAACAAAGTGAGCTGAATTTTTTTGGCTGGTCATTGATGCACCTTCTTTGTGATAATAAGTACAAGACTATAGTAATCTAAAAAAAATGAACGTTGTCGTTCGCTGTGCAGTGCAGTGATACAATATATACTGATGTACCTATTTTTAATACTTTTGACTAAAATAAGGCTTGATAAAATGCATGGCGAGCCCAAAAAGACGCTGCTTAAAATTCTAAAAACTATATTTTCGGCTTAACGAGGATCCGTAGTGGTAGCCCGTTAAATTCGAATTTTCTTTAGTGGTAAGCTGTTCGTCAGGAATAATCTGCAAGAATGCAACAGTATATCAGTGTTGTGCCATTAGGTAGTATATATGCAGAAACGCATGCGTTCATTAGTACACTAAAAACGAAAAATTTCGCGGAAATTGTTATTGAAGGCTGCGGGTATCGACCTCAGGACGAGCTGCTTCTCAACCGGACAGCTGTACGTCGCTTGCTCCCGCGTAATCAGTCCTGACTCTTTATATTTTGTCTGAGACCAAAACTACAAACGGGAAGTTTTATAATTAAAAATAAACATGTTCATAACAAAGATTTTGTCTTTAGCGTAGTTAAACAAAAAATTGACGAATGAAACAATGGAGGTCGATAGGTTATCTTCAAATAGGTACATATTGTTATAATAATAGCTCAGTTTAACATTTGTTTATCGTATGAAGATTGACTTTAGAGAGACCTTAGGAGTGTCACACCAAGCAAACAATGACAAGTTGCCACAGTTTAAGTATCTACCTAATAACGTTGTAATTACGCCGGGAGTTTTCTGGCTTAAAAAGTACTCCAATCGTAGCATCTGCATTTGTATTCTGTAAAGTGAATAGTCTGATTCGAAACTTACTCAATGACCGCACAATAATCAAAGAAGATTTTTTAAATATTTAATTCGGATGCGGGGTTTTCGAGTTTTGAGGTGATTATTAGAGACAGCAGAACATGGCAGAACTGAGCTTGCTGCGGTCTGTCCATTTTTCAAACCCAGACTATGCTAAGGAGAGCATGTTATGTGTTCTGATTTGTCATACACATACGGAAGTCAAAAAGGCATAATTGGATGACAGAAAGGCTAACAACTGGTATACCTAAACTAGTAATGCCCACTGATTAGGCTCAAATAGTTACGTGCAAAATATTATTTACGTACCTTCATTATCGTTTAAGTATAGCGTATGTGAGTACCAAGACAAACCAGTTTTGGTAAGTACAAAACAATCATAGATAAAAAATAAGGCAGAAGAAGTCAGTTGATTAGACCGAAAGCAAACGTTGTTGTTAAAAAGTGATAAATGTAGCAATTAATTGATCTAAATGTTTCTTTAGACGAATGTCCAGTGACGCACTTAAAGTTATTGCGCATAGCGATTTGTTCAATAGCTCGTCATTTAAATTCGGGTGTGTAGAGGCGTGTCTCAATAAATAATGCGCATTTGAACCATGACACTAACATTTATTACTAGTTAGTAAGCAATTGATTTGGCATTGACAGACGTTACAGTAAATGAGTAAGCAGTTCATGTTACGAACTGAATGAATAAAATTGTCCGTAAAAGAGCCGGAGTTACTGACATAACTTGCAGAGTAAGCAAGCTGAAGAAGCAGAGGGCAGGCCATGTTTGTCGAAGGATCGATGGACGGTGTAGAAGATGAGTCCTCGAGTGGAGACCGCGTATCGACAAACTTAGAGTAGGACGCCCCCCGCTAAGTGGACCAAGGATCTTACAAAGGTGGCTAGAATAGACTGGATGCGGAAGACAGAGGACAGTGTATTGTGGCATAGCCTGGGAGAGACTTATGTCCAGCAGTGGGCTGAGTTAATTGATTGATTGAATGTTTCTTCTCAGATTTAGCATTGAATAGTGATCCCCAGAAAACCAGAGGAGTCGACATGGCCCTCAGAATTAGCTAGCTGAAGTGACAACAGGCTGGTCATAGCAGCCGTAGAACTGATGACCGTGGGAAGACGTCGTGTTCTTGAGTGAAGACAGCAAATAGGTGGCAGGATGACCTCAGCTTAGGTGGCGTGTGATTGGAGAGGCTTAAGCCCTTGATGTGAATGAAGGCTGATGATTATGAAGGATATTGAAGAACAAGGATGGCTCGATAGAGAATTCGACGATTGTTTGTGTTGATTCTAATCTTTTTTTACTCTATTGCCAAATGGGCTCTTACTAAAATGGTATGATAAGTACATAAGCTTTTGTACAAATGTGAATCAATCCCTTTTATCTTTGGAAAAAATACAGACTAATACGATACGGGTGTTCTCTCAATTGCCTTACGATGTTCTGTGGAAGTGGAACAAAGATGAACTGTTTGGACGAACTGAACACATCCGGATATCCAAGTGGTTGCCGCAGTCAGATCTACTTAGTGAGCCTTTTTTATATATTTTGAGAAGTTATTCTTTCAGCTTCTTTGCACTTGGGACTGATAAGTGATCATTCTCACTTACAGCTAAGTGAATAATAATAATAATATGCACGTGACAACGACGAATTTACTTCTTCTACCTCATAATTAAATAATACACGTTATTCAATTATGTTTTTGATATTATCCGTATACGTTAAAGTAATTGACTTGAGACCTTAATTGTTTAATGCTATTAAATAATATTTTCTTAAGAATAGTGATTTGACCCATAGTGAACTTGGATATCCAATTACATTGCATCATCATGATTTAGCAGGAACCAACAGCTTGTCACGTTGTCAGTCGTTTTATAGTAGATTTGTAATTCTTGTAACATGTAGAACACGCTCGTGTTTAAAGATAACAGCCGCACGGTTCGATCGAAGGTTAAGCTACGCTTGCCGCGGTTGGTTCGTGGATGTGTGACCATCCATTACATATCGTACCCCTACGTGCTTCTTGGTGCCGGCTGTCACTCATATATCTTTGACAGTCGTTACAGGTAGTCAGAAGTTTAAAACTCTGACAACCAGTCTTACCAAGGGGTATCGTTTTACCCAGTAACTGGGTTGTGGATGTCAGATAGGTAGTCGATCCATGTTAAATACTGGCATTTTAGCTACATCCGGTTAGTGTGGAAGTCAACCATAACATAGTTGGGAAAGGCTAGACAGTTTGATGAAAGAAAGAAAGAAAGAAAGAAAGAAAAATATTTTATTTGGGACACGCACAGGAAATACAGACAGAAATAAAAAATAAAATAAAAATAAGAAAGGAGCATTTTAAACTAACAAAAAATAGTAACGACCTGTGCGATGCCAAAAAGGCCCATATCTCAGCATAATGCTGCGATATTTTAATAAATACCGTGGCGCTGGTATTCTGATAGGGCCCGCTGTGATGCCACCGGACACACCTATGGACATATATAAATCCCTCTAAGGGATTACAAAATAAATAAAACAATAAAAAATTATAATACATATAAACAAATAATAAAAATCAAAACCATTGTTAATAAATAATAAAAGAATCGACGCATGCCCGACGTGACGTTCCAACCTCCACATCACTTGTCTGGTATGGACTATTATAATCTATGGTGACAAGCGAAGGGACGCAGGAGTGTATTATCTATGGCGCGATTCTGAGATGCAATCGGCTGTTAATTTAGCTGTGCAGTGTTTTTGGAGTAAATAAAGAAAATAAATAATATTAATCAACGAATATACTACTGTATGATAAGAGGTATTGATACAAATAAAGCAGTGAGCGAATAATATAAGATAAGACAAGAAAGTGGTGCAAATAGATAAAATAAAGTATCTTTGTGTTGTGATTGACTGTGTTGTGTTGTGCAAATCGGAAGAAAGAGACTCAGTCATCGATGGAGGTAGAACACGACCGGAGAGAGATCAGGCGCAGGACCAACGGCTTAACGTGGTCTCCGAGGCACGAAGGTAGCACATCGCCAACTTCCAAACTTGGGCTAGAGTGAGGGAAGAGTAAGTGCACCTGTCTGCGCACACACTTGTGCACTATAATATCTCCCGCGTAGATTGCTAGTCTCCACTGAGATTGGCTGCCATGGCCGAAATTCGATCTGGAGGACTATTATTAATATGTAAAAGTTATCGCTCAAAATCAGACGTGTAAGCCCTCTGACAGAAGCAATATTTAGTAGGTAGTTGTAGCGTCAACCAAGGCAAATGTGAATTACAGCCCCTATAGTATGCCCGTCTGAGTGGTCCTCTCGAATCTTGATTTTATAGTGATGATACCAGCGATTGGTCTCTATTTACTATTTATCGAGTATCATCCCAATTCCTATTTTGCTCCTGACAGCCTTACTCAAAGTCACTGGCAAACTATTAGTTGAGCAATTGTAAAATAAACCTTTAGAGCGGTGAGCTTCTAAATAGGGAAAAAAATTACAAATTGGATGTTTAAAGACCCCAGCCATCAAGAGCAGAATACCTTGCGTCTGATGGTGGGTGAAGGTGTTTAAATAAAAATGTTTTTCATGTCTTTATCGATTTTTCGATAAAGATATGATAAACATTTTTAATGGCCTTGTCTCGAATGAATAAAAGCCTCAGATCCAGAACAATTTCGTTTAATTTTAACGTCGCTTGCACTTAAATAATTTCTTAACACAAACTTATAGACTAAACGAAGTGCTAGAATAATGAATGTGATGGCTATCAACAATGCTGTTAGTAATGTTAGGACTAGTTCAAGTTCAAGGTACTCCGTCCATGTGATGTTGGCGCTGGGTGAGCGCAAGTGCTTGGCGCCGCCGTGACGCAGCACATGCTCCGTCCACCAAACGGCGCGCTCGAGCGGGCTCTGTGGCGCGTCTTGTACCAGACTTCGAAAACGCACTATGTTGCGACGGTAGCTGTAATAGAAAACAATACTTATACACGACTTCTCTATATTTTTCAATCGAGAGCATTTAGATACGATGATGAGGAGGCATTTTTGGTATCAAGGTGGTATTAGCGTTGTGTCGTCTTATCAATATGTAGATAATAAATTGGGTTTGTTAATATTGACTTAATAAATTAAATTTAAAAACAAGTTTTTACAAACCTGTCATCACCAGTAATTGTGTCAATAACATTTTTAAAATTTTCGTCTGTCAGCGTTTCCATGTCTAGTCTGACTCCGAACTTGTGGAACACGTATCTCTCCACATTGAACCACTGGTCACCTAACATCGGCATGCCGATGAGCGGTACACCTGCGGTGATAGCCTCGTCTGTTGACTGCAGTCCTCCTTGTGTTATGAACAGCTTGATTTTGGGATGTTCTATAAAACATTACAAATTATTTATACCGTCATTCCATTTTTGGTTTTCTTTGTAACAAGAATACATTGGAGTGTATTACGTAAAATGCAAACCGGCAAAAAATTACTGAAATGAAGCTCTCAAAACGGTGAGGGAAAACATCGTGAGGAAACCGGTATGTCCTAGAATCAAAAAATCGAAAACACGTGACGTCTACCAACCAACACTGGGCCCGCGTGGTAGATTAGGACCCCCTCCCCCTCACCGAGAGGAGGCTTGTGTCTCAGCAGTGGGAACATTAAAGGCTGATAAGTACTCACTAAGTAGATCTGACTGCGGCAACCACTTGGATATCCGGATATTTTCAGTTCGTCCAGGCAGTTCATCTTTGTTCCACTTCCACAGAACATCGTAAGGCAATTGAGAGAATACCCGAATTAGTGTCTGTATTTTCTCCGGCGGCAAAAGGGAGGGATCCACATTTGTACCGAAGCTGATGTATATCACACCATGTTTAGATGAGTCTAAGTATGACTTGAGATCCTGAAACATAAATGCTGTTTTATTTTGCGAACATTTGATATTTTTTATCCATTGTGTTAATACGGAAAACGTTTTCGTTTTTTATACGTACCTCTGGTAGTTCTTTTGTTGGTTTTTGGTGTAAGCCACTTATGTAGACAACAGACGGAGGAACAGGTCGGATACCTTCAAACATGGGATGTATATTCAGGAACAACATATCAACGTTATTCATCAATTCAGCAACAGTAGGTACGTCTGGTCCAAAGTGTTTTTTTAGTATGGGATATGCTACCGTTTTGTAACTGTACCATATTAATTCTTCTGCCTTGTAGTTGTAATACAACTCTGTCACTTTTTCCCACATCGTCAGATTGTTCAATTTTCGACGATTACTACATGGGTACAGCAACGGATGCGTAGGTGCCCCCACTGATTCGTAATTTCCAAAAACGGCGCCAAACGAACTTACTTGAATCACTGGTACCTTATAAATATGAGAAAATGCCAGAGCAGGTGCCATAAAAGCTTCTATCAGAAGCAAGTCAAATTGTTTGTTCTTGTCATTAATTAAAGTCTGTATCTTTTCATCTCCTAGTTGGTGGTCAAGCACTTTCATCATTGCTTGTACCATTACATTCAGTGGTTCTAGAATGCTGTCTCCATCAGAGCCCCTTTGTTCTTTCATTACTTCTGCTATCCATATTCCATAAGATATGTCGTGGACATCTATTTCTATCAAGTTTGGGGGCGTATCTCTTTTCGGGAAGGCAGGATCTGTAGTGATGACGGTGACCTCATGCCCTCGACTGGCCAGTGCCTCCGTCAGAGGTCGAAACACTACTTGATGACTGATGGACGGCGTCGGGAAGTAAGCCAGGATCCTCGCTGCTTCAGTTTGACTCACAATTAAAATATAAACCGCAACTACGTGCCAGATCGAAAACGACATGTTACTTGGTTGTCTGTTTCTAGTAACTAACAAATAAGCCCCGTTTATTGTCTTAAATATACGAAATGATTTTAATTAATCACCATGACCAGGCTTTAAATTGCTGATAATTTGATAATAATATATAGCTGCAGATAAAATTGCAATCTTATGCGTATGTAACGTCTAGTATCAGTTTTGTTGTGTAAGATAGTAGCTGTTAATTCTTTAATTTATATATTTACTAGCTGACCCGTGCCCACTTCGTTGGGCGGTAAACATTTTAACTTGTGATGAAATTATGAGTGTGGTTCGGTTAGTACTGAGGGCTATGATTTATTTCAAGACTACCAAAAGGAGGGTTTTGTTTTTATTGCATATGTATGTATGTATGTATTTGCATGTCACTTAGGCAATATAGTGGTTTCAAATGAGTGAATGAAATGATTTGCGATGTTCTCACTCTTTGGTTAGCGAGCCGCTGCGAGCGCTCAGCGCTAGACTTCCTATCCCTTGTTGCAGAGACATACTGCCTTAAATCACTGAGACGCTGCGCACGTTCAGCGCTAGATTCCCGAGCACGGACCTGCGATGTTCTCCAGCTTTGGTTAGCAAGCCGCTGTGAACGCTCGGAGCTAGATTACCCAGCGCGTGCTTGCGAAATATTTTCTCTATTCCTCGAGAGGCGCTGATGATTTTCAAGAGCAGACTCTTCCGTACGACGTACTCGAGCTGCTCTTGTCTGCGATGTCTGACGGGAAAGTTGTGATTTCCTTTTAGACATGATAAAGAATCGCTGAAACTGTCCGATATCCCAAAAACAGAAATACCACAGCTTCGAACTCGAAGAATGAGAACGAAGTAGTATTTGTGTTAAGAAACCGAGCAACCAAAACGATTTTAAAGCCCAACAACATCCAACCAACTGCGTACAACTCACCTACCTAACGACGAAAGTTTTAAATAATAACTGGAGAGGGTCATTAATCCGCGGAAAATCTTAACACCACGATTTAAAAAAATGACGTAATTGCACAACGCCATCTATGGGTAAATGAATAAAACGCCCGTACAAAGCATGTTCTAATGCGGTTCGTGAATGGACGGCGGCATTTTGCGATTTAGTAATTTTATATTATCTTCGAAACTATTTAACCAATTGACATACTGTTTTGGGCAAATCGTATCTCTATGATGTTCTTGTGATCATAATAATATTTTTTTCGATAAGGGTTAATATTTTGCTGTTTAAAAAATCGTCCAAAGGTAAGTACGTCGAAAAAGACTTTTTTTAACTCATAAAAGTTACTATATCTGCTAAAATATTTGTATTCAAAGATGTGTTGAAGAAAATGGCTGGAATCGGGATCACTTCCATCGAACAATGGTTTCAGTGGCTGTGGTGGTGTAAGTAATGGATCCAGTTTGACTTTTCCACTTGCGCAGCTCAATCCAGCCGTTTCTCTTTTGAACTTTAACGCATTGCAATGTATATAGTCGTCATTGGTCCAATATCTAAATTTTCATCATCACTGTAGTTCGCAGTGGGATCATATTGGAATGCCAAGCGATTGTATGATGCCAATGATCTTCGTGTGCTCACGCGTTGTCTCAATCGGGCATTTTCTCTTATTATATTTTGTCTTTCTTCGCTTAAGTTCTGTGAATACACTTGTTGCTGGCTTGCATGTCTTGTGCGGCGGCCGATGTTCGCACGTCGTCCTCTAGGCATTTTGGACTATGGACAGAGTGGTGAATTTAACCTCAAATGCACGATCCACATAATTTACACAGTTCAACTTACCACCTTAAAGACAAATGCCTGCTGTTGAAATTGAATAAAAATTTGCACAATACACGTGATTGATGTGATGGTTTCCAATTGAAATGTTAGGAAACGAATAACTTATTTTTTTTACTATTTTTTCACAATTTCACAGTGAACACAATACCGGTTTGTCACATGAAATTAACTGAGCAGAGAACAATGAGTAACTGTCAAACAATGTATCACGCACCGGCGCCATTTACTTAAAATATTGGTTTGTAGTACATGCTATGTATCAGAGATGGCGCTGTATGTGAAAAAAGATTTTTGTTTTTTTTCGCTTTTCTGTTGAAATTTTTCCTGAATTTTCTTTGCTATAAACCTCACGGAGCCCAAGACCTTTCCAACGAATGCAAAACCGTGGAAATCGGTTCGTGCGTTCTGGAGTTATAGCGTCAGGAAGGAAAACCCGACTTATTTTTATATAGTAGATTTCAGATACAGTGATCTATATTTATGTTAGTATACCTAGTTACATTTTCCGAAATCACCTTATCTATCGCCGTGGTAGAGTCATAAGCTCGTACGCTGCACTTTTGTCCTTATCAGCCAGTCATGGCGTGATGTGAAGGCGCCAGTGACCACCAGCTTAGTTGTAAGTTCTAAGTATGCATTAGACTAAATAGGATAAGCCAGTGGTTCCTAACCTTTTCAATATTGTTACCCCTGTGACCTATTAGGAAAACTTATTTTACCCAGACCTTAAAAATGTTATCAATACAAACAATACAAGCTTACAATTCTTACGTAATTTATATTTAAATATAAATGAATTAAGTAAAATACTTAGTTTGTGTGATGGTTGGTATTGTTTTGCATTCAAAAGTTTTTTATGTAAGGTTTAGTTTCGCTTAAAGCGCATCTTAAGTCATGTTCCACATTGAAACGGTGCCGGCCTTTGTTTTCAGTGTAACCAAAGTTGAAAATCCACTCTCACATCTATAGGTGGTGGCAAAGGGTACCCATAAGAATTTTTATTAAAGCTCTGTTAGCTATTAACAGTATATTCGTCACCAGTTGTGGTCCCAACAGATTAGGTCTTAATTATTAGGTTCTTTGTCACCCCCACAAAATAGCTGATTTACCCCCGCGGTGGTAATTACCCCCAGGTTCGGAATCCAGAGGATAAGCAGTCTTACACAAAACTCTGTAAGTTCGGGTCGTTCTTTCTGATAAACTCTTAGTATAACGGGTTCTAATGTTTTATTTTGGCCATCGTTCAACTCCCGAAATTTAACTGCCGCAGCCGGTAGGATTACCGTAAAATGTTGCTTTTGCGGAAAGTCAAGTGTGAAAGACTGGGAAAAGTGAAAAATAACACTAAGGAACTTATTCGCGAGTGGTAACGTAGAGTCATCGTAACTTAAAATCAGTGAGACGTTCTTGGCAATCTTCAAACCAAATAAATTAAAAACCAAACCCTGAACTGAATATCGAGTGAAATTACCTGTAAATCAAAAGCATGGCTATAGCATATTAGATTACAAGCAGTTTCATGAAGGCGTTCGAATGCCCGCTGCAATAGTTAAATGTGAAAATTATTTAGCCTCTACTGTGGTACAGTCAAAGTCAAAGTCAAATCATTTATTTCAAATAGGCCCATGTATGGCACTTTTGAACGTCAAAATAAAAATCGATCGATCGTCGTAATAATAAAATTGATTCTAGTCACCCAGCTGTACAGAACGCAACTGGCCTTGAAATGACGTTAATTATAACTGTCCCGTTCAAAGTTACTTATTTTTTTTAGTTGAAGATCTGCCCTTGACCTTTACAAATTAAGTGAAAACCACTATCATATAAAAACCACTAATGAAGATCCCATTTATGTCAAACCATATCGGTAGGGTCCAGCGCAAGCTAAAGAAACTTCTCAAGGAAAATGTGATCCGCGAATCATACTCACCCTGGAGTGCACCTGTGTATTTGGTTCCCAAAAAAGCAGATACTTTAGGTCAATTGAAATATAGAATGGTTGTAGACTATCGTCGACTCTATGATATAACAATCGATGATAAGTATCCACTTCGCCACATATGCGACTTACTTGACAAAATTGGTATAAGCAATTATTTTACAACCCTAGATTTAGCTTCCGGTTATTACCAAGTTGAAATTTCCGACACCGAGAAAACACCTTTTTCAACAAAAAATGGGCATTTTGAATTTCTTCGTATGTCATTTTGGCCTCAAAATGGCTCCAGCGACTTTTCAAAGGACAATGGACAATGTCTTAAGAGAGTTGGAGGGTATACATTGTATGGTCTATTTAGATGATATTCTTGTTTACTCCAGTGGTACATTAGAACATATTCAGAGATTACGATCTGTCTTTGATAGATTACGTCAGACTAATCTTAAGGTTCAATTAGATAAGTCTGAATTTTTACGCAGAGAAGTGCAGTACTTAAGACATACACTGACTAAAGACGGACTTCGACCAAATAATGACAAAATACAACCAGTTCTTGACTATCCATTACCACGGACATGGATCGAAATAAAACGATTCTTAGGGTTCGTGAGATATTACAGACGGTTTATTAAAGACTTCTCCAAAATTACACATCCTTTGTCAGCTTGTTTAAAAAGGGTAAAAAGGTTTTGACGGATCAAAAACATACTGAGGCTTTTGAAAAGTGCAAGGAACTTCTAATTAATGAACCTATATTGCAATATCCTGAAATGAATAAATCATTTCTACTGACAACTGACGCCTCAGAAGTCGCTATTGGTGCTGTTTTATCACAGGACCCTGTAGGTGGCAACAAGCCCGTAGCTTATGCTAGTCGAACGTTGTCAGATACTGAAAAGAGATATAGTACTATCGAACGTGAGTTGTTGACAATTGTCCGGGCCACAAAACACTTCAGGCCCTACTTGTACGGACACAAATTCGACATCTATACTGACCACAGGTCCCTAGTTTGGTTATATCAACTTAAGGAACCAAATAGCAAATTAACACGGTAGCGTTTACGTTTACAAGAATACGACTTTAACGTTATATATAAATACGGTAAACAAAACATAAATGCAGATGCGCTATCTCACATCCGCCTAAATGCCCTAAACAGAGCCGACGATTTAGATAACAGTTCAATGATTGTTTATATAGACGAACAGAAGGACATGACCAGACAAAGTACGGACGGTTCTATAACAATTTCCATATCTGACTCTGAAAGAACAGCTACAGCTAGCCCAATAAGTATATCAGAAACTGAGACAGTTTTTGACGTCTTGCCTCATTATCCCACACAGTCTGCGTCTTCTTCCATACAGACAGTTCATTCAGCCAAAGATCTTGAATCTAGTGGAATACCGATCTTAACCGAAGCAATAGATACCAAGCCTAATCAAATACTTGTCTTTAGCTGGTTTCGTAGTGAGATTCAAGTAAAAGATTTATCTAGAGACAAACAAAAGGTGTTAGAAGTATTTTTGCCTCTTCATAACTATAATCTCATCACAGGATTTTTGAAAGACTACATAAAACCAAAAATGAAGTATTTCATTTATTTCGAAAATTAAGAACTTAAAGAAAGAACTGAAAAAAAAACTTCAGTAAAATCATAATTTCTCTGTTTAAGAAAGATGTGGTTAACTTCTATGAATATACCGAGCGTGTTGTTTACGTCGAAGATGAGCAGGAACGAAAGGCTCTAGTAATTAAACTACACGAAGGCAAGAAATGTCATCGTGGCATCAGTAAAACGGTTAAACGGATTCGTCGTTATTATTATTGGGCAAATTTGTTTTAAACCGTTTCCGCTATTATAAACTCATGTTGTAAAACTTCTAAATATGATGAAAAACCCATTAAACCCTTATTGCAACTTACACAAACTCAGCATGCAATTTTTAAAGAAATATTTATAGATCTGTTTAGCATAGAATCGAAATACTATTTAACTTTAATTGATGCCTTTAGTAAGTTAGGTCAATCCATAGAAATCCATCTCATTCAACACCTGAAGTGGTTAGAAAGTTGATGAAATATTTTTCATTTTACGATATACCACAGAAAATAAGTTCTGACCCTGTAACTGAATTCAACAATGAATTACTAAGAGAACTAACAGAATTACATCAAATAAAATTATAAATTGGGACCCTAAACAATCCAAACTCTATGGGCGTCATAGAACGTTTTCATTCCACAATTATAGAAATTTACAGATTGGCAAAATATGAAAAGTTACGGACGCAGCCTCTGTAAAGACTTATACCGTTATGGTCTATAATAACACTATTCACAGCACCATAGATTTAACCCCGTTTGAAGCTGCGTTTGGTAATACCGAATTAAACTCTACATTTAACTCTGAATTTGATAAAGCTTACAAACAACTATTGATTAGGGATCATAAGAAGATAACTCAGGCACTCTATAAGTTTATTTCGGAAAAGGTAAAAGGTCACAAAGAAAAGATTTTATTGAAACGAGGAGTGTATTAGAGCCAGCTTTAGAAATACGAAAACCGGTTTTCGCTAGAGCCGTTAATAAGAGACAAGCAAAAGTATGGCAAGGTACCAAAAAGCCGTTGTTACAGGTCAGATAGAACGCAATGTTATACCAATTAAATAAAAAAATAGGGATACCAAAGTACCTCTCAAAAACATAAAACGTCCTCCACAGGTGGAGTTTGATCCTGGTAATATGGACAATAACTCACTCTTCTAATGATTCTCCCAAGCCAGGCCCTTCAAGCAGTAAAGATTAGTCAAAACCCTGGTATCCTCTTGGTGAAGATGGGCCAAGCATTTATTCAATATGATAAGTGGTTTATTGTTAAAATAATCAATCTTTAGGGCATAAGCACTGACCTTTCTTTTAATATTCGAAAATATTTGGAATTCAACCAAATATTACACCCAAACAAATCCTACGCAGATGAGTTGATGGTACCTAAAACACAAGCCGAGTATATTGGAAACCAAACCATAGAGAAATTACAGCAGTTAATTCCATCCAAAAGATTTAAACGTGATATTGTAAATCCTTTAGGCTCTATTATCAAAATTATAACTGGTAACCTTGATCACGAAGATGCGGTTAGATATGATAATTTAATTCATAATATACAAACTAAAGAACAGGCAATAACCAATAAATTCACTGTGATTTCTAAAATGTTGGATCACTCTCTGAACTCTACTGAAATAATTAATGAAAAGACAAACAAAATAAACAAACGCATTAAATTGCTTGAAGACCTTGTAGCTAATCTTAATACAAAAGATAATCATTCCATTTAAATGACCTATGTATTTGGATTAATCAATCAATTTATTGTGAATTTTAGGACTATCTATGTCAAACTTAGCGAATTAGAAACTGCTGTTGCATTTAGTAAAGCATCTATTTTATACAAAGCCGTAATAAATTCTGACGAATTATTAATAAATTTATTAAAGCATATTAATGAACATGATAACTTAATGTTTTCTGTAACTGATAAAAATTGTATTAATATAGAAGAGTCATTGACTGTAAAAGCTTACGTTAAAAATGAAGAAATAACCTTGATTATTGAAGTTCCGTTAATTTTAAATGTTACTATAATGACTATAAATTGTATTCCCTTCCTATGGATTTCATGAACCAAACCTTTGTTGATTTCCTTGAATTCTCTTACCTTTTGGTAGAAGGATCGAAATATCGTCTGATTGACCAAACATGTCAAGAGATAACAGTCAAGGAATACCTCTGCTCTGAAAATAACCTCATTCAATATTTTGAAGAAACCTGTATCGAACAACTAATGAAAATTATCACCACAATCTGTCACGATATCTTTCCCGTCAGATAAAGTCTGAATGTCTTAAACTACAAAAAAAATTCCAAATAGTTGGATAGTGAATACCAAACACAAACAAATTATATCACAAACTTGTGGCAAGGACGACACCAAGGAACGCATACAAGGAACATACAATGTTTCTAAAGAAAATATCCAACTCCATGAACAGGGTTCTTACTTCCTGCAAAACTCAAACTCAAAGCATTTATTTCAAATAAACCAATTACAGGTACTTTTGAATTGTCAAGGGGTCGGTCAGTCAGAAAGATGAAGCTAGTTGCCCATTTCAAATCGTAGTAGGTACCTATGGAGAAGAACGGGCAAAAAACTCCACGGACACTCTTTTAAATCAAAAACAAAGCCTGTTCCTATGGTAAACTTACCCGATTTACGAGAACTTACCTCTAACGCCGTGAAGATGGAACCTGTTAACCTGAAAGAAGTTAACTTGGATGATATACGCCATCTAAATTACTTTCTGAAGAATAGTGCCAATACTGAAATCAGTGAAATCCACAGTGATAGTGTCAGCGTCGATCTTTACTCTCTGTACGCGATCGTCTTTTTATTGTTAGTACTTGTAGTTATGTATAAGTAAGTATATCACAAGGAAAATGCGGGATCATCGTTCGAATGATGTTGAAGACAATCCTACTCAACAGGACGATAATAGAGTCATTCAGAGACCTGTATTATTAGAGTCTTAACTCTATGCTTCTCAATTTATGATTAATTCATTTACCCAGTAACATGGGTTGTGGAGGTCGGAGAGTCACATGTAAAATAATGGCATTTAGCTGCATCCGGTTAGAGTGGAAGTCAAACCCCAACATAGTTGGGAAAAGGCTAGACTGATTGATTGAAGAAGAACACGACAGGAGAGAGAGATCAGGCACAGAACCGACGGCTTAACGTGGTCTTCGAGGTACGGGTGTTTCACACCACCAACTTTCAAACTGGAGTGAGAGTGAGGGAAGAGTAAGTGCACCTGTCTGCGCACACACTTGTGCACTATAATATTTCCCGCGTAGATTGCTAGTCTCCGCTGAGATTGGTTGCCATGGCCGAAATTCGATCTGGAGGACTATTATTAATATGTAGAAGTTATCGCTTAAAATCAGGTGTAGAAATCCCTATGACAGAAACGTGAATCAATGTTTGGTAGGTATTTGTAGCGTTAACCAAGGCAAATGTGAATTACAGCCCCTATAGTTAGGAGTATGCCCGTCTGAGTGGTCCTCTGAATCTTGATTTTATAGTGGTGATGCCAGCGACTGGTCTCTATTTACTCTTTATCGAGTATCATCCCAATTCCTATCTTGCTTCTGACAGCCTTACTCAAAGTCGCTGGAAAACTATTAGATTGTATAAACGTAATTGTAAAATAAACCTTTAGAGCGGGAGCAAAAGAGAGAAAGTAACAAATTGGATGTTTAAAGACTCCAGCCACCAAAAGCAGAATACCTTGCGTCTGATAGTGGGTGGAGGTGTTTAATTAAAAATGTTAATCATGTCTTTATCGACGAAACCTTGTCTCGAATGAATAAAAACCTCAGATCCAGATTAATTTCGTTTAATTTTAACGTCTCTTACACTTAAATAATTTCTTAACACAATTTTATAGACTAAACGAAGTGCTAGAATAATGAGTGTGATGGCTATCAACAATGCTGTGAGTAATGTTAGGACTAGTTCAAGTTCAAGGTACTCCGTCCACGTAATGTTGGCGCTGGGTGAGCGCAAGTGCTTGGCGCCGCCGTGACGCAGCACATACTCCGTCCACCATACGGCGCGCTCCAGCGGGCTTTGTGGCGCGTCTTGTACCTGACTGCGAAAACGCACTATGTTGCGACGGTAGCTGTAAGTGAAAACATTACTTATAACTTCTCTACATTTTTCAATCGAGAGCGTTTAGATACGATAATGAGGATGCATTTTTGGTATCGAGGTGGTATCAGTGTTGTGTTGTCTTATCAATATGGAATTAATTGGGTTTGTTAATATTGACTTAATAAATTAAATTAGTTCTATAACAAGTTTTCACAGACCTGTCATCACCAATTATTGTGTCAATAGCATTTTTAAAATTTTCCTCTGTCAGCGTTTCCATGTCTACTCTGACTCCGAACTTGTGGAACACGTATCTCTCCACATTGAACCACTGGTCACCTAACATCGGCATGCCGATGAGCGGTACACCTGCGGTGATAGCCTCGTCTGTTGACTGCAGTCCTCCTTGTGTTATGAACAGCTTGATTTTGGAATGCTCTATAAAACATTACAAATTATTTATACAGTCATTCCATTTTTGGTTTTCATTGTAACAAGAATACGTTGGAATCTATAACGTAAAATGCAAACTGGCAAAAAATTATTTTACTGAAATGAAGCTCTCAAAACGGTGAGGGAAAACATCGTGAGGAAACCGGTATGTCCTAGAACCAAAAATTCAAAACATGTGACATCTACCAACCCGCACTGAGCCCGCGTGGTATATTACGAATGATGGAGCTCACCGAGAGGCCTGTATCCCAGCCGGGAAAACTGTAGGCTGATTATGCTTAAAATAGAAAAAAACTACTCACTAAGTAGATCTGACTGTGGCAACCACTTAGATATCCGGATGTTTTCAGTTCGACCAGGTAGTTCATCTTTGTTCCACTTCCACAGAACATCGTAAGGCAATTGAGAGAACACCCGAATTAGTGTCTGTATTTTCTCTGGCGGTAAAAGGGAGGGATCCACATTCGTACCGAAGCTTATGTATATCACACCATGTTTAGATGAGTCTAAGTATGACTTGAGATCCTGAAACATTAATGCTGTTTTACTTTTGCGAACACTTGATATCTTAACTAAATACGGAAAATGTTTTCATTTTCTATACGTACCTTTGGTAGTTCTTTTGTTGGTTTTTGGTGTAAGCCACTCATATAGACCACAGACGGAGGAACAGGTCGGATGCCTTCAAACATGGGATGTATATTCAGGAACAACATATCAACGTTATTCATCAATTCCGCAACAGTGGGTACGTCTGGTCCAAAGTGTTTTTTTAGTATGGGATATGCTACATTCTTGTAACTCTCTAACATTATTTCTTCTGCCATGTAGCAGTAATACACCTCTGTTACTTTTTCCCACATCGTGAGATTGTTCAATTTTCGACGAATACCACATGGGTACAGCAACGGATGCGTGGGAGCTCCCATTGATTCGTAATTTCCAAACATGGCGCCAAACGAACTTACTTGAATCACTGGTACTTTATAAATATGAGAAAATGCCAAAGCAGGTGCCATAAAAGCTTCTATCAGAAGCAAGTCAAATTGTTTGTGCTTATCATTAATTAAAGTCTGTATCTTTTCATCTCCTAGTTGGTGGTCAAGCACTTTCAACATTGCTTGTATCATTACATTCAGTGGTTCTAGAATGTTATCACTATCAGAGCCCCTTTGTTCTTTCATTACTTCTGCTATCCATATTCCATAAGATATGTCGTGGACATCTATTTCTATCAAGTTTGGGGGCGTACCTCCTTTCGGGAAGGCAGGATCTGTAGTGATGACGGTGACCTCATGCCCTCGACTGGCCAGTGCCTCCGTCAGAGGTCGGAACACTACTTGATGACTGATGGACGGCGTCGGGAAGTAAGCCAGGATCCTCGCTGCTTCAGTTTGACTTACAACTAAAATATAAACCGCAACTACGTGCCAGATCGAAACCGACATGTTACTTGATTGATTGTTTCTAGCAACTAACAAATAAGCACCGTTTGATTGTCTTAAATATACGAAATGTTTTAAATGAATCACCATGACTAGGCTTAAATTGCAGATAATTTGAAAAAATATAATTATAGCTGCAGATAAAATAGCTATCTTATGCGTATGTAACCTCTAAGTATCAGTATTATTGTACGATAGTAACTGTTATACCTTGAAATTAAATCAGTTGATGATTTTGCTAATCTGGGAGCAAGGCCGTGACTCCGCCAAAGTTAAAGTTGGTAAAATAGCAACCATGGCAGAAAACAGTTTGTTGGAAGATATTGTTTTTACACGCTTTTTATTAGCTTCACCTGTATGTATGTTTGTTTGTTTGTATGTTTGTTTGTAACCGACTCTTTTGGGGGCTATTTTGACCCACTTTAAGCGACCAGATTTCGTTCAAACTTTGTAGATTTATCGAGGACCGATGACAATACATTAATTTGATAAAATTATTTGTTTGTTTGTAACCGACTTCTTTGGGCGCGATATTGACCCACTTTAAACGGCCAGATTTCGTTAATACATTAATTTGATAAAATTATTCCATTTTTCAATTTGCAAAATAAGACTTTTGTTAGTGAAATAAAAGAACATAATAATTGTAATTCGTTTAATTCAAAACTGAATCGTTAAACATCGCAATATTTGCAAAAATAATTTTGATAGCTCTTGTCACTCTCAAACACAAAGTGACCATAAATTTTCCGGGATAAAATACAGAAATTGGTATACCGTGTAGGGCGACCATGATTTTCTCAGGACAAAATCCGGAAAGCAGTTTACCGGGTAGCGGGATTACAAATTTCAAGTATGAGCATGCGTTCCTTATTTTGTTTGACCAGGCATGGGGTTGGGACCTGCTCAAAAGGGGGGGAGGATATAACAAGATATCATTTCAAACCGCTCCCGCCACAATCCGCAGCTTCTAGAATGTTCTAGAACCCGTCAAAAAGACAAACGATGCGCACCTTTTTTACACGCTTTTTAGGGTTCCGTAGTAAATAAGGAACCCTTATAGTTTCATCATGTCCGTCTGTCTGTCTGTCCGCGGTCTAGCTCCGAGACCCTTAGTACTAGAAAGCTGTAATTTAACATAGGTATACATATTAATTACGCCGACAAAGTGGTAAAACAAAATTATGAAAAACATTTTTTTAGGGTACCTCCCATACACGTAAAGTTAAGTTTGTTTTTGGGATAAATTCATCCCAACTACGGAACCCTTCATTGTGCGTGGTCCGACACGCACTTGGCCGGTTTTTTATTAGACAAGTAGTCTGTCATCCGTCAGCTGTGCAACGCATCAGATTACATTTTTAACGAAACGTGTTCTTCGCCCCGAAACCCTATTGTATTCATATTTATATTATTGTATTGTGATATCTGTATATTAAAATTTCTAATTATCTTTAACCGATTCAGCGATCTAATATTAACAAATTTTTCAATACCTACCAAAGAGAATTTTAATTCAACAAAATAAGCAAGAATTTGAAAAAAAAAAACATTCTTTTAAAGAAAACCAAACTAAAAAATTATATCGACGGTGAAGTGACATAAACTCCTATCTACAATTTTGACCAATTTGACTTTTTTTACGTAGTTGGACGTAAAAATAATTTCTGCATGCACGAGCAAAAACACCGGGCCTAATGTTCCTATATTTAGGCAGATATTAATAAGTGGCAATAACTGTTATAAGTAATACTGCGTATATCTTGCTGACAATATCTACTATGATTAAAGAAGCAATTATTTAATTTCGTGTTGCCGACAATGGTGCCGATTCTCTTGTCACAAATGCCTCTAAACTAGACCAAAAATCACCAAAATTTAGTTTATTCCTGTCAAACGACAATTTCCCATTCTGATATAGACTAAAGTTACACAACTTAACTATATTTTAGTTTGACAGCACTAAGATGATACTGAGATATTAATTCAGTGAAAATGGCAATTTTGCTTAGATTTTCTAACTAAATCTGACTATTTTTAATCGCGACTAAAAACGTGTGGAATAAAATTGGTTGTCATGAACTTTAAATTCACACCAACACCTTGACTTTAGATGCAAAAACTGTGTTTTTTTTCTTTTGCTTATATCTCGAAAACGGTGTGTCCATTTGCAAAAATAGTGAAAATTTTGACCCCCTCTTTATAAAATCCTTAAACCCGTAACACTCTACATGTTGGTAATAATTTTTCTTATTTTCCATACAAAAAGTGAAAAATTCCATATAAAACACGTTGAGGCTGCCCCCTGCCTGCCTCCGGCTCTAAAAAGATGCACGTGGTTAGGTATCACGTGTGGAGTCGCGATTGTTAAATTCGATTTTGATGTGTCTATATTATTTTTATATTTAGTGAATTTATTTTGCAGAATAGGTTTGAGATTCTCATAGTCAAAAGTAAGGAATTTTAGTGATAGTTTAGTTCGGTGTACAAGAGAATCGGCACCAATATCAACTATCTAGGTACAAAGGAACACGTGTGTGCTCTAGCGCTACTCGTTACCGTCTGAGCGAGCAATACAACACGACCGATGACGACGCGACGGAAGGCGGCGCAGGACTCGCAGTATTGGCTTTTCTTTCTTTCTTTTGTTGTTCTTTTTCTTTTTTACAACAACTGAAGCCAGTTTTGCCCCGTGACTGTCATCCATTTTACGATGCTTTACCATTTGAGTAACATCAATGATTGGATTTTGACGGATCAACTTGCCTAATATTACTCTAATTACATTGCAGTTGGTTGGGATGAAATATCAAATAAAATTATTAAACATTTCAGAAATATTTTAGTACCTCCACTGACTTACATTTTTCGTATGTGTTTATCCTTGGGCATTTTCCCTGAGTGTCTCAAAAAAGCAGTTATCATCCCTGTTCATAAATCAGGCAGTAAAGAACAAGCAACAAATTATAGACCTATTTCTCTATTGCCTTGTATGTCCAAAATATTGGAAAAAATTATAAATAAAAGGTTGTTCAAATACCTAGAGGACAAATCAATTTTATCGGATCGACAGTTTGGTTTTAGACCTAAAATTTCAACTGCCGATGCCGTACATCATCTAACTGATTTTCTAGCACAAAAACTTGACAAGGGTAACCATACAGTAGGTATTTTCCTGGACCTTGCCAAAGCTTTTGACACAGTATGTATCCCTACTCTATTGCGCAAGCTTGAGACAGTAGGTATAAGAGGTATCCAGCTCAAACTTTTCAAAAGTTACCTAGAAGACCGTACTCAATGCGTTAAGATTGGCAATGTCCTCAGCGCAGACCAAAAAAACACGTCTTTTGGTGTTCCCCAAGGAAGTGTATTGGGACCCACTATGTTTTTGATATACATAAACGACCTTTGTAATCTTAAACTACAGCACGGTACAGTAATATCTTACGCTGATGACACTGCTCTTCTTTTTGCGGCTGAATCGGAACATGAAGTTCACAAGCTTGCGCAAAACGGCTTCAATATTGTAAATAAATGGCTTCAACATAACACATTAACCCTAAATACGGATAAAACAAACTATATAAAGTTTTCCATGCGCAAACCAACTTCCGATTACTCCTCGACGCTATATGCTCATTGTTGCACAGTCCCCGCAGAATGCCCGTTAAAGTGTCCTAATATTAATAAGACTAGCCAAATAAAATACCTAGGTGTTATATTAGACGAGACCCTTACTATCAAACAACATATAGAAGTCTTAAATAATAGAGTTCGTAAGCTCATATTTGTATTTAAGCAGCTGCGACATATTGCGGATCCAAAAATAATTAAGCAAGTTTACTTTGCTCTATGTCAGTCAATTTTGACATACTGCATTACCTCATGGGGTGGAGCAGGTAAAACTTTATTAATACAAGTCGAAAGAGCTCAAAGAGCGATTCTCAAAGTGTCTACGTGCCGCCCTTTCCTTTTTCCCACTAACCAGCTCTATAAAAATTGTGAAGTACTAACAGTCAGGCAGTTATTCATAATGAGCATTGTACTAAAACAACACGCAGCCCTCCGCTTCAGCACTGAACTTATTAAAAAGAGACGGAAAGATATAGTTTGTCCCACAAAAAGCACAAAACATGCTTTTACAGCCAAATTTTTTGTTTTTCTGGGACCACTACTCTATAACAGACTTAATGCAAAAGCAAAAATTTATTCCCAAAATTTTGTAAATTGCAAGAAAACTCTGAAGGAAACATTACAAAATTTGTCCTATGAAGATACAGAGAAGTTATTAGTTGTACTTAAATAAATATTAATTGCACTTTTTGTTATGATTAGTTAGCTTAAATTAATATACTAAGATTTTAGCAGGTAAGATTTTTATACTGTTTACACCTCTTTTACATACCTATTAGTTGACTAATTTACCTTTTGTATATGATGTGATTACTCTGATTATTTAGATATAATGTTTTACCTTTTCTCGCCTGAAACACAGGATGTCCTAGTTCAGGCATGTAACACTTGTGAACTTGTGAACTATATTGTCATTAAATTGTTTATTGTGGGTAATCACAATTTAATTGTCAGTTTTCTTTATTAAATAATTCTTCGTTTATTGATTAGCTCATTTACCTTCTAAGAGATCTGCAATTAATACTCTCATTGGGTTTTAATCCTGATCTAAGGTTTGATTATACGTTCCACTTATAAATTATGATATTAAGAATAAGAAGTTACCTTTTTGTACTGATTTTTTATAGTAAAACGTCATTATTCAATGAATAATTAAAACAAAATGCTTCTTTATTTGCAATACCTCTTATCTTCGTTATCATAAACTATAAATTGACATGATTGAAAACAATAGCTTCTATGTACTGTAAAAATTGACAATACGACGTAGTACCGAACGTGCTCTAAATACGTTTCATTAGTTTCCTAAATAAGCAATAATTAAAAAAAAAATTGTTAAAAATTTAAAACAAATATAAATCGTTTTTTCCGCCTCCTATAAAATCAGCATTTTGTAGTTAGGAGTTCATGTCACTTCATCGTCGATATGCAGAAGACATTCCATCAGTACGTATCGATTTCGGTCCAGATGGTGTTCAAGTAATTAAACCAATATCGGTACAGTTCCCAGCAAAATACAGCTATGGAACTGCTGAGAGACGTATGTTGCCATTGATTCTGAGTTGAGCATCGACCGTCAACAAGATGCAAGGCTGTACAGTTGATCATGCAGTCATTTATCTAGGCTCTCGACTGTTTGCAGCTGGACAAGCTTATGTAGCACTTAGTCGTGGAAGATCTTTGGACGGAATTCGAATTGAAGAACTTGAACTGAACTTGTTCAAAGCTAACAGGTAAAACCCCTTGTAATAGAGAAGCATTTTATTTTTATTTTATTTTATAATATTCGGGAAACTTAGAGCTAACTTACACAGTGTTCTTAAATTATATAAAATTGAAGGCAAGTTTCCACAGATAAACATAAAAAAGAGAAAAAAAAGGTCGGTACAAAATACCTATTAAACATAAATTAGGAAAAAAAAATAGCACACGATAAATTACAAACTAAAAATCAGATTTTGCTAACAATTACTTTTCCGTAAAGAAGCTTTTTACCAACAAATGCTTAAGCCGAGAAACACTGGTGTTGAATATATCCAAATCATGTTCACCAGACAGTTTATTAAAACGTCTGCACGCACGGATTAGAAATGAATTCTGCCTGTACGCGGACTTGGAATGAGGGACATGCAACAAACTAGGTTAGCGAAACATTTTGCAGTGTGTAACTAACCCTAAACTACCTAACAGTTCAGGACAATCTATAGTACCATTTGCGATTTTAAATAAATACGTCATATCTGCAATGCGTCTGCGCTCATAAAGTGGTAAGATGTGAAACCTTTTACAGCGCGCTATATAATTGGGAGTATATTTCCTAGTTTTGTACTGCAAGAAACGTAGGAACCGCTTTTGAATTCCCTCAATTCTGTCTATATAAATATTATAATGAGGGTTCCACACTTGCGTCCTCCTCGCCTTGGCCTTAAAACATCACGACTCTGTAGAAGCGCGCCTTTTTTGGTATCGATAGATCTCTCTTGATGTCGCCAGTCAGTGGCGCGCTTGCGATTCGTTTCGTGTCCGTACTAATGACCGGATCCGACATATAGTTATCACGGAATTAATAGTAGAATAAATAATTGTTTAAAATTTAAAAAAACAAGCTATCTATATATTAAAATGGTAAACTGACTGACTGACTGACTGACTGGGTGATATATCAACACACAGCCCAAACCGCTGATCTTAGAGACATGAGACTTGGAGGGTGTGCTTTGTGAAGAGTAAATATCCACTAAGAAAGGATTTTCGGGAATTCCACCCCTAAAGGGGTAAAATAGGGGACGGAAGTTTATATGAAAGTCCGTCAGTTTTGAAGTTAGGATCTTCAAATTGACTTGTGAAAATTAATTTATACGTGTCTCAGCGTTTTTGATAATTCCACCTCCGAAGGGTTAAAAAGGGGGATGAATTTGAAAAGTTCTTAATTTTAGAAGAAAAATCACTAAACTTACTATCTGGGCTTATGGTTGGAAACTAACGCAACGGTATTGTTAGAATTTCAACCCTTAAGGAGTGAAAAGGGGATGAAATATTGTTTAAGTTCTTTATTTTTTTAAGTTAAAATTACTAATATTTCGACTTATGGTTGGAAACTAACACAACGTAAATCGTATTTTTTTTTTTTTTCAACCCACAAGCGTCTGAAAACGGCGATGAAGTTTTGTATTGAAGTTGTTCATTCGCTAAATTTTGTATTCAAGTAAAAATAATATAATTACACGTGTACTGTTTCTAACTTTACAGTATTTTACATGGAGTGACTGCCTATATGACCTCCACAACGCAGTTACTGAGTAATACTATACCCTTGGTAAGAATGGTTGTCACTTCCGGGCTTCTGACGATCCGTAACCACTGTCAAAGATCCACGAATGACAGCTGTGATCAACAGCTTAACGTGCTTTCCGAGGCACGGACGGGACTCTGGATATAAAGATGGTCACCCATCCACAGACCAACCGCGGCAAGTGTAGCGTAACCTAATCGATCGACCTGTGCGGCTGTTATTATTTAGCCACGGGCCCCTCCCCCAGAGAACCCTCCCCATCCCCTTTTCCGGGAGAATCGATCCATACTATATACATACTAATATACTTTCCATACTAATATTATAAATTCGAAACTAACTCTCTCTGTCTGTATGTTACCTTTTCACGCCTAAACCATTGAATTGATTTCGATAAAATTTAGCGAGGAGATAGATGGTATCCCGGAGAAGGACATGGGCTATTTTTTGTCTCAAAAATAACCCTAAGGGAGGGGGATATAGGGGATGAAAGTTTGTATGGGAAACCTATCATTTCTTAAGTTAGGGTTATGAAAATTTAAATTTATGCTTTTGGTAACAAATAAAAATTAGATATTTCTGCATTTTTCAAAAATCAGCCCTCAAGTACCCTCATGTACCTTATAGGGGTGATTTTAAAATTCACATGGTTTTTTTTTGTGTCTTTCTTGAAATTTGAAATTTCATGAAAAATAACTTGAAAAACTTAAAAAAAAACTTTAAAATCTTTAATATTTTTCATGTAATTAAGTTTTTTATGTTTTGAGTAGCGTTTGCCATATCTCCGATGTTATTGGCTTGATTTGTATTCTGTTTATTATTTCTAAAAGCTTATGAGTTTATTTTATCGGATTAACTAAAATTTTTTTCAATTTGTCGACTATACAAAAAAAAGGAGGTGAAAACATTTTTTTCTAAAAAAAAAACGAGTTTTATTTAAAGAGAACACAAATGCCAGTCCATAAAATCATAGGGGGATTTTAATTTTTTTTATAAAGAAATAAAAATCAAAGTAAGTAGACAAGTAAATAAAGTAGTACAGTTATTTTTCGATAATTTTTATAAATCTTCAGAAAAATACAGGCGGGCACACCCATGGGCGGCATTGTATAACTGTTTTTTTTTTAAACTGGACAAGTGTGAGTAGGACTTTCGCCCTGGGGGTTCCATCTCAAAGCTGTGCTTGCTCGGCTGCCCGAATTTCCAAATCTAGATAGAAATGTTACTTCAAGACACGGCCTATGAATTTTTGATCCCAGATTGAAAAAAAAAACTTAACTTTGCAGTTCATATATTTAACCATAAATGACCAATTTTCGGATTTTCTTCTTTACTTGACCTTACTATTTATTTTCCTCTTTACTTCTAGCCAAACTTCATGCTGCCTGGCCAATGGGAAGTACCAAATAGACTGGTTTATTTGCGAGTGTCAAAATATGCGGCATAAATGACCGTATTTTGACCGATTTTAGGGTTCCGTACAAAATGGTAAAAAGGAACCTTTAAGGTGCGATTCAGTCTGTCTGTTACAGCTCGATATCTCAAGGACTACTAATGCTATCAATTTGAAATTTGGAATAGTTTTAGATGACGTTTGCCCAACTATTTTGCAATTAAGAAAGAAATAAAAATACTAATATATTTTTTGCAACAGGGACTGAACGGGGGTCTTAAAAATTCGAAGTGGGGCTACTGCATATGGGGTACCATATGAAAGAGCGCTATTTGCACATTCTAAAAATATATATTTTAGGCTACATTGTTTTCGAGGTGCATGAGTCCAATTTCCTCATGACCGGTTTTTTTATTGCGTTGACTTGGAAGTTTGATTTTCGTTACAGCTCCAAGAGACCGTAGATCTAAGTTTTTGATATCGTTCCTGACAAAAAGGGTCTTGACAGACAACGAAGTCATCCTTTAAGGGTTTAAATTTTTCATTTTGACGTATGGAGCCCTAAAACAGATTTATTATCTGCCGTTACGTATGGGCCATAACCTGGGTTAGGACATAGGATACTCTGAATCCCGGTAGTATTTATTTATTTATTTATTTAATACTTCAAGCACACAAATGTACAGAGGCGGACTTAATGCCAAAGGCATTTTCTACCAGTCAACCTTTGGGTGATGCAGAGACAAACAGTGGTAGGTGCAATAGCGAGAATTGAGGAATAAATATTTATTTAAATATAAAGATATACATAAACATATATTTCCAATTATATGTAAATATAAACAAAACTAAATATATATAAAAGTACTACTAAAGCAAATAAGACAAACAATGGGAAATCATTACCGTTGTGATGATACTGCCAGCTTCCTGCGAATGTGCTCGCGAACTTTAACTTTAAAAGATAATCGGTTGGTCGCCATCCTGATTTCCTGGGGGAGCGCATTCCACAGAAAGATAGACTGAACGAAAAAGGAAGAGTGAATGAAGTCTGTGCGATGGGTGGGACATTGAAGAAGACGATTGTGAGATGAACGTAGATTTCTATTGTGGTTGTCGCAAATGTACTGAAAGTGCGGGACTAGATAACTCGGGGAAGACGGAGAGTTAAGAAATGAAAACAAGGTGGTCAGCGCCCTTTGCTCTCTACGCTGACGTATGGGCAACCACTTTAGAAGCGAACGATGAGCAGAGACATGATCATATTTACGCAGATTGAAAACGAATCGAATGCAGTTATTGAGAAGACGGTCAAGTTTGTTGAGGAGATCTGCATTCAGGTCATAGTAGCACACATCACCATAATCGATGATAGGGAAAATTAAGGTCTGCACAAGCATTGTCTTCGTAGTCGACGGTAATAAATTTTTCAAACGGTACAGAGCCCGCAGCATTCCAGTAACCTTCTGACTTACCTTAGCGACTTGAGTACGCCAGTTCAGGGTGCTATCAATGTGCAAGCCTAAGTCCTTCACGTCAGTGCTAAAAGGAACTATCGAACCATTGAAGAGAACTGGTGACAAGGTTGTACCATCCAACTTGCTAACACTGCGAGGACTACCAATGATGATCGCCTGACACTTCATAGGGTTTACGGCTACACCAAATTTATCAGCCCAGGTTTTTTTCGTCGTAGTACGTTCCTGTGGGATATTTTCCGACATCCACGTGGGCGAAGCCGCGGGCAAAAGCTAGTTTTATATATATAGATTAATATAAAGTGTTTCAGAAGTAAAATATTATAACAACGCCATCTATCGAACTGAAACTGCTCGCAGTTGATTTTTTGAATCGCGGTTCTTAACCGGTTGCGGCGCCGGTGATATTGTTTTTATTCCAAGAATACCTTTAATTCCTAATAACTTTTCTTTCTCTTTCAAACGATTGCAATTCCCAGTCAGTCTCTGTTATGTCATGAACATTAATAAAGCTCGGGCCAGACATTATCCGTTGCGGGGCTGGACCTAAGTATTGGATGCTTTTCCTATGGTCAACTATACGTAGCTTTTTCACGCGTAAACAACCCCAATAACCTTTTTGTGTACGCTCCAGATGGTTCCGCAGCTAATATTGTATATAAAGAAGCACTTGCATAAGAAAAATAAAATTAATTGGCGGTATCCTCCAACAGCACTAAAAACACATTGTTAAGTTCAGTCATCCACGCGAACGAAGTCGCGGGCACACCTAGTTAAATAATATTTTCTTAAGAATAGTGATTTGACCCATAGTGAACTTGGATATTCAATTACAATTGCATCATCATGATTCAGCAAGAACCAACAGCTTGTCACGTTGTCAGTCGTTTTATAGTAGATTTGTGATTCTTGTAACATGTAGAACATGCTCGTGTTTAAAGATAACAGCCGCACGGTTCGATCGAAGGTTAAGCTACGCTTGCCGCAGTCGGTTCGTGAATGGATGACCATCCATTATGGATGGCCCCCTACGTGCTGTTTGATGCCGGACGAACCCCTACGTGCTTCTAGGTGCTGAATGTCACTCATATATCTTTGACAGTCGTTACGAGTAGTCAGAAGCTTAAAAGTTTGACATCCAGTTTTACCAAGGGGGTATCGTATTACCCAGTAACTGGGTTGTGGAGGTTAGATAGGTTGTCAATCCATGTAAAATACTGGCATTGAGCTACATCCGGTTAGTGTGGAAGTCAACCACAACATAGTTGGGAAAGGTTAGGCGGTTTGATGGAGGTAAAACAAGACCGGAGAGACATCAGGCGCAGGACCAGGTCTCCGAGGCACGGGGGTAGCACACCGCCAACTTACAAACTCGGGCTAGAGTGAGGGAAGAGTGAGGGGGGGGGGTGAGTGTCCTGTGTCTGCGCACACACATGTGCACTATAATATCTCCCGCGTAGATTACTAGTCTCCGCTGAGATTGCCTGCCATGGTCGAAATTCGATCTGGAGGACTATTATTAATATGTAGAAGTTACCGTTTAAAATCAGGCGTTATAAAAGTAACAAAATTAAAATAGATTAAAAAAAATATTATGTTTGGTTGGTACTTGTAGCGTCAATCAAGACAAATGTGAATTACAGCCCCTCTAGCTAGGAGTGTGAATGTCTGAGTGGTAATCTCGAATCTTGATTTTATATTGGTGATGCCTGTGATCGGTCTCTGTGTTACTATTTATCGATTATCATCCCAATTCCTATCTTGCTCCTGACAGCCTTCAAGCTGCTGGCAAAATGTTAGTTGAGCAGTTGTAAAATAAACCTTTAGAGCGGTGAGCTTCTAAGAAGGGAAAAAATTGACAAATTGGATGTTTAAAGACCCCAGCCATCAAGAGCAGAATACTTTGCGTCTAATGGTGGGTGAAGGTGTTTAATTAAAAATATTTATCATGTCTTTATCGACGAAATCTTTTCTCGAATGAATAAAAACCTCAGATCCAGATCAATTTCGTTTAATTTTAACGTCGCTTGCACTTAAATAATTTCTTAACACAAACTTATAAACTAAACGAAGTGCTAGAATAATGAGTGTGATGGCTATCAACAATGCTGTGAGTAATGTTAGGACTAGTTCAAGTTCAAGGTACTCTGTCCACGTAATGTTGGCGCTGGGTGAGCGCAAGTGCTTGGCGCCACCGTGACGCAGCACATGCTCCGTCCACCAAACGGCGCGCTCCAGCGGGCTCTGTGGCGCGTCTTGTACCAGACTGCGAAAACGCACTATGTTGCGACGGTAACTGTAAGTGAAAACATTACTTATAACTTCTCTATATTTTTCAATCGAGAGCATTTAGTTACATTTTTGGTATCGATGTGGTATTAGCGTTGTGTTGTCTTATCAATATGGAATAAATTGGGTTTGTTAATATTGATTTAATAAATTAAATTAGTTAAATAACAAGTTTTTACAGACCTTTCATCACCAATTATTGTGTCAATAGCATTTTTAAAATTTTCGTCTGTCAGCGTTTCCATGTCTAGTCTGACTCCGAACTTGTGGAACACGTATCTCTCCACATTGAACCACTGGTCACCTAACATCGGCATGCCGATGAGCGGTACACCTGCGGTGATAGCCTCGTCTGTTGACTGCAGTCCTCCTTGTGTTATGAACAGCTTGATTTTGGGATGCTCTATAAAACATTACAAACTATTTATCCCATCATTCCATTTTTGGTTTTCTTTCTAACAAAAATACGTTGGTGCCTATTACGTAAAATGAAAACTGCAAAAAAATTACTTTACTGAAATTTAGCTCTCAAAACGGTGAGGAAAAATTTCGTGAGGAAACTGGTATGTCTTGGAACCAAAAATTCGAAAACATGTGACATCTACAAACCCGCACTGGGCCCGAGTGGTAGATTAAGACCCCCTCCCTCTCACAGAGAGGAGGCCTGTGTCCCAGCCTTGGGAACATTATAGGCTGATCATGCTTAAAATGAAAAAAAAAGTACTCACTAAGTAGATCAGACTGCGGCAACCACTTGGATATCCGGATGTTTTCAGTTCGTCCAGGCAGTTCATCTTTGTTCCATTTCCACAGAACATCGTAAGGCAATTGAGAGAACACCCGTATTAGTGTCTGTATTTTCTCCGGCGGCAAAAGGGAGGGATCCACATTCGTACCGAAGCTGATGTATATCACACCATGTTTAGATGAGTCTAAGTATAACTTGAGATCCTGAAACATAAATGCTGTTTTATTTTGCGAACACTTGATATTTTGCCTATTATTATCTTAACACGGAAAATGTTTTCGCTTTCCATACGTACCTTTGGTAGTTCTTTTGTTGGTTTTTGGTGTAAGCCACTCATGTAGACCACAGATGGAGGAACAGGTCGGATACCTTCAAACATGGGATGTACATTCAGGAATAACATATCAACGTTATTCATCAATTCCGCAACAGTAGGTACGTCTGGTCCAAAATGTTTTTTTAGTATGGGATTTCCTACGGTCTTGAAACTGTCTAACATTAATTCTTCTGTCTTGTACCTGTAATACAACTCTGTTACTTTTTCCCACATCGTGAGATTGTTCAATTTTCGACCAATACCCGATGGGTACAGCAACGGGTGCGTAGGGGCTCCCACTGATTCGTAATTTCCAAGCATGGCGCCAAACGAACTTACGTGAATCACTGGTACCTTATAAATGTGAGAAAATGCCAGAGCAGGTGCCATAAAAGCTTCTATCAGAAGCAAGTCAAATTGTTTGTGCTTGTCATTAATTAAAGTCTGTATCTTTTCATCTCCTAGTTGGTGGTCAATCACTTTCAACATTGCTTGTAACATTACATTCAGTGGTTCCAGAATGCTGTCTCCATCAGAGCCCCTTTGTTCTTTCATTACTTCTGCTATCCATATTCCATAAGATATGTCGTGGACATCTATTTCTATCAAGTTTGGGGGCGTACCTCCTTTCGGGAAGGCAGGATCTGTAGTGATGACGGTGACCTCATGCCCTCGACTGGCCAGTGCCTCCGTCAGAGGTCGGAACACTACTTGATGACTGATGGAAGGCGTCGGGAAGTAAGCCAGGATCCTCGCTGCTTCAGTTTGACTTAAAACTAAAATATAAACCGCAACTACGTGCCAGATCGAAACCGACATGTTACTTGATTGATTGTTTCTAGCAACTAACAAATAAGCATCGTTTGATTGTCTTAAATATATGAAATGATTTTAATGAATCACTATGACCATGCTTTATTGCAGATAACTTGATAAGAATATAATAGCTGCAGATAAAATAGAAATCTTATGCGTATGTAACGTCTAGTATCAGTTTTGTTGTGAAAGATAGTAACTGTTAAACCTTGATAATTAAATCAGTTGATGATTTTGCTAATCTGGGAGCACGGCCGTGACTCTGCCAAAGTCCAAGTTGGTGTAATAGCAACCATGGAAAAGACAGTTTTTTTGGAAGACATTAATTGTTTTTGGGATTGCTGATACCGAAAACAGAGTTCGTTTTGAAATTCAAGGTGGCGTCGGCAGCAAAAAAAAAAGAAATGTTTAACAAGGGTGTCATGTTCATGGTTGTTTTAAAATGAGAATGATTCCAATCGATTTGATTATTTTTGTCGTGTTTAATTTGACAGTCTTATGTTAGACGATTATCATTTGCAAAAGTACAAAATAATGTGAGGGACACACTACCAATCAGTGTTTTTCATTTCAAGATATTATTTTCGTACATCTATTGGTAATGCAAAAGAAACTGGATGTCTGGCGCATAGAGTTTGTTTCTATTTACAATTTGAATCACTGACTGTGATTACAAGTACTCGAAACATTATTCTGTCAGATTTTTCTGCAACCAAAGTGATGTCAGATATTTTCGATCACAGCAAAGTATCACATTCTCTTGAATTAAACTGAGTAAGTAGGCAGATATGACGTAAAACATATCTGCATTAATATTGCATTTACACATATTTTTCATCGCAACATCCTATATTTTGGCATCGCTTGTCTCGCCAGGTAATTTTGGTGTTCCTTCGATGTCGCATATTTATGCTGCCACTTGAATGTGCCTTCCACTAATGATCACATATATTTGCCGTCATATATTAATGGATGAATCATGAAATCAGATATTATTGCCGATCTGTCTCTGCTAATCAATCTGAACCGTCTGAGAAATAAAAGGATTAGCGGTATCATCTTTTGTTTTATCAGTACTATAGATTAAATTTAACACATAACATAACATAAAATCACGCCTGTAATCTCCAAAGGGTTAGGCAGAGGTGTACCCATAGTGCACCCACATTTCGCCAGTTATGTTTAAGTCCCATGTAATAGGGGGCGAGCCTATTGCCATCAACCGGGCACAAATCCAGACTCCAGGCTGCTACTGACAAATTCCAGATGGAAAACCCAATGACTGCCCGACCCGGGAATCGAACCCAGGACCTCATACTCAGCAGTAACGTTTTGCGACCACTAGACCAACGAGGCAGTCATAGATAGATGGTAGATTGAATTTACTTCAAATAATCATTGATATTGATAAAATAACCGAAATCAGGCTTATTATGAGTAATTTGTGTAGACCTGTTCTCTGTGACATTTTTACTTCTACTACCTTTCTTATGCCCTGGAACATACCTTTCCTTTTCCTTTCTTGTCAGATTCTTACTGACTAAAACCCATCCGTGTTCCTTCAGTTGCTTGTATGTTGTCAGGAGCCACGGTATCCATTTCGGATTTTACCGCGACCCCGGCAGGCATCGGCCCTGGGGAACCCCGGCAGTTGTGCTGACATCTCTCTGGAACGTACCCTGGAATGATATGTTCAATATCAATGAAAGGGTTTCTAAGTGGAGACTAATTATCCTATTATTGAAGATTGGATTATCAATTGCAGTCATTATTTGGCTTTATTCGGAAGTTAGATATTTCGATGGTGTGAATAGATCTTCATCCAGCATTATCCTCAGGAAAAACGTTTCAGTGATAATAAAAAAACTTATAAATTATAGTTGTTAGTTGTCATCATCAGATTTTTCTGTCATTCATTTTATGTCGAAAATTTTCAAAAGATCACCACTTGCACGTGTCATTTCTTGAATTTGCAGAATTTTAAGATTTTGCGCTGTTTATATTGACTGAGTTATCGGCTATTGTGAATTCACCATCGTTCTTAGATTTTCGCGCTGATCTCATGTAAGTCAATAAACTATTGCCATATCTGTGTTAAATCCCACACGAAACGTAATAAGATGAGTAAATTTTCCGAAAATGATTCATGTTTCCATCGTAACTTCGAATTGCCCACTTACGTCTGTCCTATTTGTACTACTTATACTTTCTTGTTTTAACGGCTTGATGTACTGAATGAATACGTTTCTAATATTGCGAATCATTTCTATTACGTCGCCGTATGGTGATTTGGCTTATGCATTGACTCATCGAAGACACTCAGTAAAAAAAAAAAAATTTTTTGCCATCGTCTACGTTCGTCGCTCAAGGGACAATATCTTTTGTTTCATAGTATGAAACTACTTATAGATTTACTAGCTTTTGCCCGCGACTTCGTTCGCGTGGAAGTTGTAAGTCACCACAATATACTAGTATTACAGTCACATTGTGCAGTAGCTTGTACCCGCAGTCTTCAGCAGCAATATCCCATTGCTTGCAATTTTTTTCGTTTTTAGTGAAATAATTGAACGCTTTCGTTCCTGGCATATCCTAATGGCCTTTTCTGACACACTGACTGGTATATTCTTACATCGATTGTTTCTGACAAATGGTTTTCACTAAAATAATATAACAGTAGGTTGGTAACACACGGGATTTCTCATTAGCAGTCACCTAACCATATTTATTTTTATTATAACCAAAGATTACAGAAAAGGCCTAAACTTCATGTTTTTCTGTGTACGTTCTACGAACTATCATATGTATAATAGTATGTCAAAATTAAAAAAGCACAAAAAATATCAATTGGTGGAAAACGAACTTAGATTAACAAAGCAGTCGTCGAACCGCTTAGGTATTTGCTTTGTTGAAAGTTGACTAAAATATCCGTTCTTATATAATATGTCATGATTGATTGCTTAGCACCATAAAAGCGGAATGATAATCTTTTAAAACGTTCAATCTGCAACTATGCTACATTTGTTCCCTATTCAGCCCAGTGAAGTATTGGAATAATTCAACTGTTGTATAGTGGTATATTGCGTTCATTTAAATAACACACACCTACCTCATAGCCTCGTAGGTACCTCATTAAAAACTTATTTCATCACACAAAGGTATATTGTGTTCTCTCTCATCACAGTTAATATGTATTTTTCTATGGGCCTGTGACGCCTGAAATAAATTGCATTACTATTACTACTAATATTTTAAATGGTTATATCTGTAACTATCTGTAATATTCTAACCTTTGATTTTGTATGAATAGATTTAGTTAAGCATTCTGGCCAAGTTTCGTGTTTTTAATCTGAATCCCTTTTCAACCCCAAAGGGGTTTTTTTTAAAAGTCTATTGTGATGTTTCCATTATTTGACTTATAGGTTATTAAACACTAATTTTCAAATTTATCAAGCCACTCAGTAAAATCTTCCCCTATAAAAATAACTACCCTTTTTCACCCGGTTGGGGGTAGATTTTCGAAAAACCTTGTTCCACGATTTTCTTTATTTTCAGTCTTAAGTATAAATATCTACTTAGTTTCGGGTTACTTAAACCGCGCGTTAAAATTCTTCCATACAAACTTTGACACCCCCAATCCCCTTTTACGTTAGAAAAACTTAAAATGGCAAACTTTATAATTTACTTAGATAAGTATTCGTGCCAAGTTTCAAGTTTATGAATTCAAAGAATAAGATTTTTCATGCAAACAAAATCCCCCCTTTTCACTCCCTTCAAGGTCTAATTTCCAAAAACTCTTTCTTAATGGATGCCTACGTCATAATAACTACCTGTGTGCCAAATTTCAGCCCAATCCGTGGTTTGTTCTGTGCGTTGATAGATCAGTCAGTCAGTTTTCCTTTCCTTTTATAGATATAGATTTAATATCACAGTGGCTGTAAGTCGTGGGTTTTGAATTTTAAGTCTTTAAATGCCTAGTGGGTGCAGATATGGTTACCTGCTTCTTTCATGTTATTTGTGATGTGAAGTAATATAAAACATGTGTATATACACATGTGTATACCAACTTAGTCATAATGTTTGTAGTGTGCTTGGCGTTTTAAGTATTTTAACGTCATGTATTTTTTTCAATTTTATTCATTGTGAACTTGAATATCCAATTGCATTGCATCATCATGATTTAGCAAGAACCAACAGCTTGTCACGTTATCAGTCGTTTTATAGTAGATTTGTAATACTTATAACATGTTAGAACACGCTCGTATTTAAAGATAACAGCCGCACGGTTCGATCGAAGGTTAAGCTACGCTTGCCGCGGTCGGTTTGTCGATGGGTGACCATCCATTACATATCGAACCCCTACGTGCTTCTTGATGCCGGCTGTCACTCATATATCTTTAACAGTCGTTACGGGTAGTCAGAAGTTTAAAAGTCTGATAACCAGTCTTACCAAGGGGTATCGTGTTACCCAGTAACTGGGTTGTGTAGGTCAGATAGGTAGTCGATCCATGTAAAACTGGCATTTAGCTACATTCGGTTAGTGTGGAAGTCAACCCCAACATAGTTGGGAAAGGCTAGGTAGATTGATTGAGGTAGAACAAGACCGGAGAGAGATCAGGCGCAGGACCAACGGCTTAACGTAGTCTCTGAGGCATGGGTGTATTACACCGCCAATTTTCAAACTCCGGGGTAGAGTGAGGGAAAAGTGAGTGCACCTGTGTTTGCGCACACACTTGTGCACTATAATATCTCCTGCGTAGATTACTAGTCTCCGCTGAGATTGCCTGCCATGGCCGAAATCGATCTGGAGGACTGTTATTAATATGTAGAAGTTACCGCTTAAAATCAGGCGTGCAAGTCCTCTGACAGAAACACTGTTTAGTAGGTACTGAAATTAAATTAAATGAAATTGTTTATTCTGTAAATAGGATATCGGAATCACTTTTACACGTCATATAAGAAAAATATTAAAAATAAGCTAGATGAGTTCGGCGTTTACTATATGACTACTCTGAGAAGAAAGGCCGAAACAAACTCAGAGGTCGCAGTCTCTTTTAAAGTCCAGACATAATCTTGGTCAGGCTATATGAGGACCATGTAGATTAGTGTCTGAAAAGGTCTTTTGAGAAAAGAACACAGATTTGAGTGGACCAGTCCAGTCAGTGCAAGCATTTGTCAGTAATCGTGGAGCTCAACTCAGAACATAAGGAGCTCAACTCGACGAACAATACCAAAGAAAGGACATTTGGGTAGGCCGCATCAACTACTCAAAACTGCCAGATCATCACTAAAACTAGCAGATAAATCAAAATAATATCCACATAGTCCTCACATTCACAATAATTAAAATAATATAATACTTTACAAAGTAATCATGTCACTTTGAATATAATTTTCAACAATGTCAATGTGTATATAAAACTGGTATATGTTGATTTTACATAATAATTAAAATGTCTAGTTTTTATGGTTTTGTCACAAGGCTTAGCAGAGCGAGCAATTCAATCCCAAGCTTTTCTATCTTCTAAATAATTTGAAATTGTATGGTATCCTTTTTTACAAAGTTTGGTTTTAATAGAGATTTTAAATCGTTTAATGGGTAAGTTTCGAATGTCAATGGGAAGTTTTTTGTAAAAGCGTATACATTGACCCATGAATAAGTTGCCTACTTTGTGGAGACGTGTGTGATGTACAGCAAGGTTGTGTTTATTCCTGGTATTTAAACTATGAATATCGGACATTTTCTTAATATTTGATATATTTTTGTGTACATACAATAGGTTTTCAAAAATATATTGTGAGGCTACAGTCAGAATATTTATTTCTTTGAATTTTTCTCTAAGGGAATCTCTTGGACCTAGGTTATAAATGGCTCGAACAGCCCTTTTCTGTAGAACTAAGATAGTATTAATGTCCGCACAGGTTCCCCAGAGAAGAATCCCATATGACATAATACTATGAAAATAACTAAAATAAACAATTCGGGCTGTATCTACATCAGTTATCTATCTAATTTTTTTAACAGCATAGGCGGCCGTACTTAGCCTTCTTGACAATTTTTCTATGTGTGGGCCCCATTGTAATTTACCGACAATAGTGATTCCAAGAAAAACTGTCGACTCAACAGGGTCCAACTCTGTTCCATTAACTTGAACTTTGGTAGATGGCTGCCTGACATTTGGCATTGAAAATTTAATGAGTTCGGTCTTTTAGTCTTTTAGCGTCACTAGTAGCGTCAATCAAGACAAATATAATTACAGCCCCTCTAGCTAGGAGCTCTCGAATCTTGATTAAATAGTGGTGATGCCAGCGATTTACTATTAATCGAGTATCATCCCAATTGCTCCTAACAGCCTTACTCTAAATGGCTGGCAAACTATTAGTTGAGCAATTGTAAAATAAACCTTTAGAGAGCGGTGAGCTTCTAAGAAGGGAAACAAGTATCGTATTGGATGTTTAAAGACTCCAGCCATCAAAAGCAGAATACCTTGCGTCTAATGGTGGGTGCAGGTGTTTAGTTAAAAATGTTTATCATGTCTTTATCAACGAAACCTTGGCTTGAATGAATAAAAATCTCAGATCCAAATCAATTTCGTTTAATTTTAACGTCGCTTGCACTTAAATAATTTCTTAACACAAACTTATAAACTAAACGAAGTGCTAGAATAATGAGTGTGATGGCTATCAACAATGCTGTGAGTAATGTTAGGACTAGTTCAAGTTCAAGGTACTCCGTCCATGTGATGTTAGCGCTGGGTGAGCGCAAGTGCTTGGCGCCGCCGTGACGCAGCACATACTCCGTCCACCAAACAGCGCGCTCCAGCGCGCTCTGTGGCGCGTCTTGTACCAGACTTCGAAAACGCACTATGTTGCGACGGTAGCTGTAAGTGAAAAGATTACTTGCATAACTTCTCTATATTTTTCAATCGAGAGCGTTTAGATACGATGTTGAGGTTGTATTTTTGGTATCGAGGTGGTATCAGCGTTGTGTTGTCTTATCAATATGGAATAAATTGGGTTTGTTAATATTGACTTAATAAATTAAATTAGTTCAATAACTAGTTTTCACAGACCTGTCATCACCAATTATTGTGTCAATAGCATTTTTTAAATCTTCCTCTGTCAGCGTTTCCATGTCTAGTCTGACTCCGAACTTGTGGAACACGTATCTCTCCACATTGAACCACTGGTCACCTAACATCGGCATGCCGATGAGCGGTACACCTGCGGTGATAGCCTCGTCTGTTGACTGCAGTCCTCCTTGTGTTATGAACAGCTTGATTTTGGGATGCTCTATAAAACATTACAAATTATTTATCCCATCATTCCATTTTTGGTTTTCTTTCTAACAAAAATATGTTGGTGTCTGTTACGTAAAATGCAAACCGGCAAAAAATTACTTTACTGAAATTAAGCTCTCAAAACAGAACCAAAAATTCGAAAACACGTGACATCCACAAACCCGCACTGGGCCCGCGTGGTAGATTAGAACCCCCTCCCTCCCACCGAGAGGAGGCCTGTGTCCCAGCAGTGGTAAAGGCTGGTTCTAGGACATACCGGTTGGTATGTCCTAGAACCAAAAATTCGAAAACGTCACATCTACCAACCCGCACTGGGCCTGCGTGGTAGATTACGACCGACTCTCTCTCACCGAGAGGAGGCCTGTGTCGTGTCGTGGAACATTATAGTCTGATTATGCTTAAAATTAAAAAAGTACTCACTAAGTAGATCTGACTGCGGCAACCACTTGGATATCCGGATGTTTTCAGTTCGTCCAGGCAGTTCATCTTTGTTCCACTTCCACAGAACATCGTAAGGCAATTGAGAGAACACCCGTATTAGTGTTTGTATTTTCTCCGGCGGTAAAAGGGAGGGATCCACATTCGTACCGAAGCTGATGTATATCACACCATGTTTAGATGAGTCTAAGTATGACTTGAGATCCTGAAACATAAATGCTGTTTTATTTTGCGTACACTTGATATTTTTTACCTACCTATGGTGTTAATACGGAAAATGATTTCGTTTTCTATACGTACCTTTGGTAGTTCTTTTGTTGGTTTTTGGTGTAAGCCACTGATGTAGACCACAGATGGAGGAACGGGTCGGATACCTTCAAACATGGGATGTACATTCAGGAACAACATATCAACGTTATTCAGCAATTCCGCAACAGTAGGTACGTCTGGTCCAAAGTGTTTTTTTATTATGGGATTTCCTATGTTCTTGAAACTGTCCAGTGTTAATTCTTCTGCCTTGTAGCTGTAATACAACTCTGTTACTTTTTCCCACATCGTCAGATTGTTCAATTTTCGACGATTAACATATGGGTACAACAATGGATGCGTAGGAGCCCCCATTGATTCATAATTTCCAAAACCGGCGCCAAACGAACTTACTTGAATCACTGGTACCTTATAAATATGAGAAAATGCCAAAGCAGGTGTCAAAAAAGCTTCTATCAGAAGTAAGTCAAATTGTTTGTGCTTGTCATTAATTAAAGTCTGTAACTTTTCATCTCCTAGTTGGTGGTCAAGTACTTTCAACATTACTTGCATCATTGCATTCAGTGGTTCTAGAATGCTGTCTCCATCAGAGCCCCTTTGTTCTTTCATTACTTCTTCTATCCATATTCCATAAGATATATCGTGGACATCTATTTCTATCAAGTTTGGGGGCGTACCTCCTTTCGGGAAGGCAGGATCTGTAGTGATGACGGTGACCTCATGTCCTCGACTGGCCAGTGCCTCTGTCAGAGGTCGGAACACTACTTGATGACTGATGGACGGCGTCGGGAAGTAAGCCAGGATCCTTGCTGTTTCAGTTTGACGTACAACTAAAATATAAACCGCAACTACGTGCCAGATCGAAACCGACATGTTACTTGATTGATTGTTTCTAGCAACTAACAAATAAGAATCGTTTGATTGTCTTAAATATACGAAATGATTTGAATGAATCACCATGACCAGGCTTTAAATTGCAGATAATTTGAAAAAAATATATAATTATAACTGCAGATAAAATAGCAATCGTATGCGTATGTAACGTCCAGTATCAGTATTATATTTACCTAAGCCTTGAAATTAAGTCTGTAGATGATTTTGCTAATTTGGGAGCACGGCCGTGACTTCGCTAAAGTCCAAGTTGGTGAAATAGCAACCATGGAAAAAGACAGTTTGTTGGAAGACATTAATCGTTTTTGGGATTGCTAATACCGAAAACACGAGTTCGTTTTCAAATTCAAGATGGCGTCGGCAGCAAAAAAAGAAATGTTTGACAAGGGTATCATGTTCATGGTTGTTTTAAAATGAGAATGATTCCAATCGATTTGATTATTTGTGTAATGTTTAATCTGACAGTCTTATGTTATACGATTATCATTTGCAAAAGTACAAAATAATGTGAGGGACACACTACCAATCAGTGTTATTAATTTCAAGACCATTATTTTCGTACAACTATTGGTAATGCAAAAGAAACTTGATGTCTGGTGCATGGAGTTTATTTTTATTTACAATTTGAATCACTGACTGTGATTACAAGTACTCGAAACATTATTCTGTCAGATTTGTATGCTGCCAAAGTGATGTCAGATATTTTCGATCACAGCAAAGTATCACATTCTCCTGAATTTAACTGAGTGGGTAGGCAGATATTCATGACGCAAGACATATCCGTTAATATTACATTTACACATATTTTGCATCGCTACATCCTTTATTTTGGCATCGCTTTTCTCACCCGATAGTTTTGGTGTTGCTTCGATGTCTATATTTGTGCTGCCACTTGTATATGCCTTCCACAAATGATCACATATATTTGCCGTCATATATTAATAGATGAATCATGAAATCTGATATTATTGTCTTGAATCTGTCTCTGCTAATCAATCTGGATCGTCTGGGAAATAAAAGGATTAGCGGTATCATCTTTTGTTTTATCAGTACTATAGATTGTTATGTGTTAGATCATAACACAACTAACACATAACATCACGTCTGTAATCCCCGAAGGGTATTAGATATACGATTCTGTAGTGCATCAGGGATGTTTGCTGAACGTCGCGTAGACTGCTTTTACGCTACGATGCGTAAAAGGTGTGCATCCCTGGTGCGTAGAGTACGTGGCAGCTCCAACAGCATCCTTAGCATGATCGCTAGTCGGCTGGATTGTGGTTACATCAATCATTGCTGCGCCATTTGTCATGGAGTGGCGCAGTAGTGATTGAGTTAACTTTCTTTTTAAATGTTTTGTTGTCGGTAGTTTTAAGTATTACTAACACTAGTCCGTAAGAACATTGTTACTAACAAAATGGACACATGGTCTGAAATAAACTCTTTAATATTATTACTAGTATTTCTGCGAACAGTAGACCTCGCGAACACAAACTTTTTTGCAACTATTAACCTTTAGCTAGTCGCGCCAAAATAATTACACTGTTAGTCGCGTGCGGACCCCAGTTTATTTGTGAAAAAGAAACATAAAATAAGTGCAAATATTTGTTTTATAAAGGAACTCTACGTAAAACATCTTAACTTATCAAAAATATAATGCTTCTAGAAAACAATAAAATAAAAATAAAAAATGTATTGAAAAAAAAATATAATAGCAGCGTATGTACAATATTGGCTAAAATATGGACCCCACGAAACTTTTTCTTGTAGGCTTATCTTTATCTTAGGCTTAGCTTATCTTTTAGGCTTTTAAGAAAATATTTACGTTCTATGTTTGTAAGTTTGAGGGGCTTGTGGCTAAATAATGACAGCCGCACGGGTCGATCTATGAGGTTAAGCTACGCTTGCCGCGGTTGGTCCATGGATGGGTGACCATCTTTACATACCAAGACCCCTCCGTGCCTCGGAAAGCACATTAAGCCGTTGCTCCTGGCTGTCATTTGTAGATCTTTTGACAGTTGTTACGGGTCGTCAGAAGCCCAAAAGTCTGACAACCAGTCTTACCAAGGGGTATCGTATTACCCAGTGACTGAGTTGTGGAGGTTCGATAGGCAGTCGCTCCATGTAAAATACCTACTGGTATTCAGCTGCATCCGGTTAGACTGGAAGCCGACCCCAACATAGTTGGGAAAAGGCTAGGCAGATGATGATGTTTACGTAAGTTTTATTTAGTACTTTTTAGTTCATTATAGGCTTGTTTAAAAAAACCTTTTATTCTAGCATTAGAATTTGATAAAATATCTGTTCTATCACCTTCACTTGTAAGGTTCCTACTTGTCTAGACAAATCCAACGAGTCGTCGTTCGTCAAACCTGTACACCAAATTTCGTCCAGATCGGTTGTAAAATACGACCTGTAGACGAGTACGTACAAACTGACACACGAATGCAAATTTTGCTAGACCTGATCCAGAGACGCTTCGCTCGCTACGCTCGCTCGGTCAATTATATTAATACCGCGAATGTGAATTATTTACGAAAATCTGATTTTTGTTTTATTCCATTTTACACGTTCAAATAAGTGACGATGCAATTAAAAAAAACCTTAAAAATATGTCACATTTGCGGAATTGGATGCCGAGCGACGATTTGCATTTGGAATGTATGGGAGAACATGTTTATTTTGTTTTATTTTGAACTACAATGTTAAGTTTGTTCTTGGGATCAATAAATTCATCTCAACTACGGAACCCTTCATTGTGCGTAGTCCGACACGCACTTGGCCGTTTTTTTTTGGAAAAATTACAGACTAATACGATACGGGTGTTCTCTCAATTGCCTTACGATGTTATGTGGAAGTGGAACAAACATGAACTGTTTGGACGAATTGAACACATCCGCATATCCAAGTGGTTGCCGCAGTCAGATCTACTTAGTGAGCCTTTTTTATATTTTTTGAGAAGTTATTCTTTTAGCTGCTTTGCACTTGGGACTCTGATAAGTCTCACTTACAGCTAAGTGAATAATATGCACGTGACAACGAGGAATTTGCTCCTTCTACTTTATAATTAAATAATGCTTGTTATTCAATTATATTTTGATGTTATCCGTACACGTTAAAGTAACTTGAGATTTTATTTAAACAATTATTAAAAATAATAAATATTATTAATTTTCATCATCATCATCATCAGCCTATAATGTTCCCACTGCTGGGACACAAGGCCTCCTCTCTGTGAGAGGGAGTGGGCCGTAATCTACCACGCGGGCCCAGTGCGGGTTGGTAGATGTCACATGTCTTCGAATTTTCGGTTCTAGGACATGCCGGTTTCCTCACGATGTTTTCCTTCACCGTTTTAAGAGCAGTGGTGATGAAATAATTTACAGAAAGTAAAGCACCTATCTGGGTTCGAACCTACGACCTACAACTCGTAAATCGCGGCCGTTACAACTGGGCCACCACTGCTCTTCTGATGGTTTTTTTCTATTAATTTTATTTAATCTTAATTGTTTAAATGATATTTTCTTTGAATAGTGATTTAACCCATAGTGAACTTGAATATCCAATTACATTGCATCATCATGATTTAGCAGGAACCAACAGCTTGTCACGTTGTCAGTCGTTTTATAGTAGACTAGCTTTTGCCCGCGGCTTCGCCCGCGTGGATGTCGGAAAATATCCCACAGAAACGTACTACCATCATTCAGAGTATCCTGTTCTAACCCAGGTCATGGCCTATTTGTGTGCCTTTCATCTAAATCCGTTCAGCCGTTACGGCATGAAAATTTAACAGGCAGATAATAAATCTGTTTTAGGGTTCCGTACCTCAAAATTAAAAATTGAAACCCATAAAGGATGACTTCGTTGTCTGTCAAGACCATTTTTCTCAGGAATGCGTGGAGGCATCAAGTTGAAATAGATATCAAAAATTAGATCTACGGTTTCTTGGAGCTGTAATGAAAATCAAAACTACCAAGTAAACGCAATTAAAATATACGGTCATGTATGCCGCATATTTTGACACTCGTAAATAAACTAGTCTATTTGGTACTTCCCGTTGGCCCAGCAGCATAAAGTTTGGCGAGAAATAAGGTTAAGTAAAGAGGAAAATCCGAAACTGCAAAGTTAAGTTTTTTCTTCAATCTGGGATCAAAAATTCATAGGCCGTGTCTTGAAGTAACATTTAGTCTGTATTTCGTTATTCTACTAAAAGTTCTTTTTCAATTGAAAAGTTATATTTATCCTTCAATCCAGATTTGTAAATTCGGGCAGCCGAGCATGCACAGCTTTGAGACGGAACCCTTAGGGCGCAAGTCCTACATGCCCGGATTTTTTAAATAAATAAAACAGAGTTATAATTATTATGATTCTAAATGTCTTTCTTAAAATACAAATTATTCATTTTACTATTATTATCATCATTGATTTGTAATACCTACTTTTGCCGCCATTGAACACATAATACCTATATGTTAGAAAGGTAAGTTTATTAATTTAAATTGTAATAACTTTTGACAGAGTGGGCCGATTTTAATAAAATAAAGACTAAATATTAATTCAAGATACGGACTATGATCATATTTCCAATGCCTTAAATCTCTTGAAAAGAAGACACAAAATGAAACGTGTGCGGTTGGGGGAGCCCCGTCAGGAACTAAATTCTTTCTTACGTATGATTTAAAACAAAATGTTTTCAGCCGCCATTTTGGATTAACATCTTGACCTCACTATCGGCTTTAGCACCCTCGAAAACTATGAAATCGATACCCAATACAAAAATTTGAAAATTTTCAGAGCCGCCATATTGGATTTTCATTTCAACCCCACTATCGGCTTTAACACCCTCGAAAACTATTGAAACGCCATCCATGATGAAAAATTTGAAAATTTTCTCAGCCGCCATCTTAGATTTACATTTCGACCCCACTATTGGCTTTAACACCCTAGAAAACCATGCTGAAAAATTTGAAAATGTTCGGAGCCGCCATCTTGGATTTTCATTTTAATAAAACTCACGCTTTCTCTCTCTTTCTCCGGTATGCAGTGTACTCGTGTCGATGTATACAATTTTATCCCACGACACTACCTAATCACTTTACTCTTTTCTTTTTTCTGCCGGCATTCTCTCTCTCTCTCTTTCTTTCTCTTTAAATTAGAAGAAGACAGTCGCAAGTATTAACACAGTTTCATCCCCTATATCTCCCCCTTAGGGTTATTTTTGAGACAAAAACAAGCCTATGTCCTTTCTTGAGATGCCATCTATCTACTTACCAAATTTTATCAAAATCCGTTCAGTGGTTTAGGCGTGAAAAGGTAATATACAGACAGACAGAGTTACTTTCGAATTTATAATATTAAAGTATGGATGGATTTGTAATTCTTGTAACATGTAGAACACACTCGTATTTTTTTTTTGTTAATATTCAAAAAACAAAAGTTTACATGCATTTGATACACTTTACACATACCACACAAACTATCGCTGGTTTATCAGCAGTATGGCCAGACACGGCAACTCGGTGCCACTACATATTAATTAAACAACAATTAGGTAGGTACATATATATCTATATTTTTTTAGGTCTCACTTCTATCTAGAAAATATCTTTTTAATATTTTTGAGCAGTTCTTCGCATTTAAGACATAACAGATTTTCATAGGTAGATCATTCATATACAATGGTAGCATGCATTCCCACGTCCGCGCTCCATAAGCATTATTAGATTTAGGTTCGATAAAAGTAGGTAAGTAGGTCAAGCAACGCAACGACTTTAGTCTTACGTATTTACGAATATTACTTATGTTATGGTAATTCTCACATATAACGCGTAAACGTACCTTGTCAAAGACACTTACAATTTGGCAGTGCTTTAAATAAACCCGTGTCATTATCTTGAAATTCATGTTTTATTCTTGTGGGTACTATCGTTTTCAAAATGCGTAACTGTAACTTGTAAATGTCCTCGACGTAAGTCTTGTATGTACGCCCGTAGCTACTTAGGCCGTAATCAATTACGGAGTCGGCCAGTGCCAAATACAATGTTCTAAGTGTTCTATATGGTAGTTTATACTTAAGTATTGATAGCTTTGCTAATATTGACCTAAGCTTATTACATACGTGATCAATGTGCGGCCGCCAGTGGAAATTACTATCTATTATCACCCCAAGATACATATGTTGAGTCACCAACTCTAATTTCTGGCAACTGCACACTGTGACCGGTCGGTGAAAACACAGATGCTCGTGGGCAATCACAAAAGTATACAAGACGTCCTCAGATAAGGCGAGTGTATATGCAATAGTTTGTTTTTTTTTGCATTAATTACAAGACCAACGTTGTGAGCCCACTTACATAAGAGGTTGAAGTTACTCTGCAACACTCTGTGCCTCCCGTATATCCCTGTGTGCAGTAACCAAACATGTGTCGTCAGCAAATTGGTACACGGAGCCTTCCGTGAAAATGTTACACATGTCGTTCACGTACAGTAAGTATTCTATCGGCCCAATAATCGAACCTTGTGCTGTGCCTTTCTCGGTTGGAATCATGCTATTTAATGAACCTGAGACACTCACCGACGTGAAGCGGTTTCTGTGGTAGTTTTTAAACCATTCCAAGAATGGACCCCGTATACCATTTTGCTGTAATTTATTAAACAGTGTCTTATAATCTAAACAATCAAAAGCCTTGCTGAAGTCAATGAAGCCAACAAGCACGTGCTCACGATTGTTCAGGTGGGCGTTAACCTCATTACTAAACTTTGATAATAGTTGAGAGGTATTTTTATTTTTTTGAAAGCTGTACTGTTTCTCATTAATAATATCATTTGATTTCAGAAACTTGTTAATTTCAAGTCCGAGGTACCTCTCAATTATCTTATCAATACATGATAAAATAGCTATAGGCCTGTAATTGTTAACATCTGTGTACGAGCCATTCTTATGGATAGGTCTTACTATTCCAATCTTGAGTTGATCAGGGTACGAGGACGTGGCAATGCATGTGTTAATTAGATGCGTTATAACGGGGGTAATTTCCTTTTTAATGTATTTTAAGTCTTTGACTCGGATACCATCGAAACCTGGGCATTTCTTGTCATTTAAGTGTTTTATTATAGAGGATTTACAGTAGGCCAATGAGGATATTGTTATCCTCATTGGCCTTAATGCCATTGAATTTAATGGTTTCCCAAATTTTTTTAGTATTATGAAAATTGGATGTTTACCTCTTTAAAAAAATAATTATTCTTGACGTTATTAATTTGCTTATTTGTTTTATTTCTATATTTATTATATAATAGCCTATTAACCAGATTGCTTTGATCTTTAAGCCAGATATCTAGTAGTTGATCACTTTTTACACACATTTTTTCTATTCTGCTACTTTTTCATTTACACATTTGTCTTTTACCAAGTTTAATCTTTACATTGTACTTACAGTTTTCATATACACAAGAAAAATTATTCAATATAAAACACAAAATATCATTAGGGTTGTCGTAATCCAAGGCCAAACTCCAGTTAACATTATTCAATTCACTTCGCAACTTACTATTATCTAATTTGGTTATGCTTATACATTGACTAGCTTTGTTTACATACGTATTTACAGATGACAGCCGCACCGTTCGATCGAAAGTTAAGCTACGCTTGCTGCGGTTGGTTCATGGATGGGTGACCATCCATTACAAATCGAACTCCTACGTGCTTCTTGGTGCCAGTTGTCACTCATATATCTTTGACAGTTGTTACGGGTAGTCAGAAGCTTAAAAATCTGACAACCAGTCCTACGAAGGGGTATCGTCTTAACCAGTAACTGGGTTGTGGAGGTCACATAGGTAGTCGATCCACGTAAAATACTGGCATTTAGCTACAACAACAACATTTAGATACAACATACATAGTTGGGAAAGGCTAGGCAGATTGATTGAGGTAGAACACGACCGGAGAGAGATCAGGCGCAGGACCAAGGCACGGGGTAGCCCACCACCAACTTTCAAACTCGGGGTAGAGTGAGGGAAGAGTGAGTGCACCTGTGTCTGCGCACACACTTGTGCACTATAATATCTCCCGCGTAGATTGCTAGTTGCCGCTGTGATTCGCTGTCATGGCTTCGATCTGGAGGACTATTATTAACACGTAGAAGTTATCGCTTAAAATCAGGCGTGTAAGCCCTCTGACAGAAAGGTGAATCAATATTTGGTAGGTACTTGTAGCGTTAATCAAGACAAATGTGAATTAAAGCCCCTCTAACTAGGAGTATGCCCGTCTGAATGGTCATCTCGAATCTTGATTTAATAGTGGTGATGCTAGCAATTGGTCTTTATATTACTATTTATCGAGTATCATCCCAATTTCTATCTTGCTCCTGACAAACTTACTCAAAGTCGCTGGCAAACTATTAGTTGAGCAATTGTAAAATAAACCTTTAGAGCGATGAGTTTCTGAGAAGGGAAAATAGTGACAAATTGGATGTTTATAAACTCCAGCCATCAAGAGTAGAATACTTTGCGTCTGATGGTGGGTGAAGGTGTTTAATTAAAAATATTTATCATGTCTTCATCGACGAAACCTTGTCTCGAATGAAAAACCTCAGATCCAGATCAACTTTGTTTAATTTTAACGTCGATTGCACTTAAATAATTTCTTAACACAAACTTATAAACTAAACGAAGTGCTAGAATAATTAGTGTGATGGCTATCAACAATGCTGTGAGTAATATTAGGACTAGTTCAAGTTCAAGGTACTCCGTCCACGTAATGTTGGCGCTGGGTGAGCGCAAGTGCTTGGCCCCGCCGTGACGCAGCACATACTCCGTCCACCAAACGGCGCGCTCCAGCGGGCTCTGTGGCGCGTCTTGTACCAGACTTCGAAAACGCACTATGTTGCGACGGTAGCTGTAAGTGAAAAGATTACTTATGCATAACTTCTCTATATTTTTCAATCGAGAGCGTTTAGATACGATGTTGAGGATGTATTTTTGGTATCGAGGTGGTATCAGCGTTGTGTTGTCTTATCAATATGGAATAAATTGGGTTTGTTAATATTGACTTAATAAATTAAATTAGTTAAATAACAAGTTTTCACAGACCTGTCATCACCAATTATTGTGTCAATAGCATTTTTTAAATCTTCCTCTGTCAGCGTTTCCATGTCTAGTCTGACTCCGAACTTGTGGAACACGTATCTCTCCACATTGAACCACTGGTCACCTAACATCGGCATGCCGATGAGCGGTACACCTGCGGTGATAGCCTCGTCTGTTGACTGCAGTCCTCCTTGTGTTATGAACAGCTTGATTTTGGGATGCTCTATAAAACATTACAAACTATTTATCCCATCATTCCATTTTTGGTTTTCTTTCTAACAAAAATATGTTGGTGCCTATTACGTAAAATGAAAACTGGCAAAAAATTACTTTACTGAAATTTAGCTCTCAAAACGGTGAGGAAAAATTTCGTGAGGAAACTGGTATGTCTTGGAACCAAAAATTCGAAAACATGTGACATCTACAAACCCGCATTGGGCCCGAGTGGTAGATTAAGACCCCCTCCCTCTCACCGAGAGGAGGCCTGTGTCCCAGCCTTGGGAACATTATAGGCTGATCATGCTTAAAATGAAAAAAAAAGTACTCACTTAGTAGATCAGATTGCGGCAACCACTTGGATATCCGGATGTTTTCAGTTCGTCCAGGCAGTTCATCTTTGTTCCACTTCCACAGAATATCGTACGGCAATTGAGAGAACACCCGAATTAGTGTTTGTATTTTCTCCGGTGGTAAAAGGGAGGGATCCACATTCGTACCGAAGCTGATGTATATCACACCATGTTTAGATGAGTCTAAGTATGACTTGAGATCCTGAAACATAACTGCTGTTTTATTTTGCGAACACTTGATATTTTACCTATTAACTTAATATGGAAAATGTTTTCGTTTTTTACACGTACCTTTGGAAGTTCTTTTGTTGGTTTTTGGTGTAAGCCACTCATATAGACCACAGATGGAGGAACAGGTCGGATGCCTTCAAACATGGGATGTATATTCAAGAACAACATATCAACGGTATTTATCAATTCCGCAACTGTAGGTACGTCTGGTCCAAAGTGCTTTTTTATAATGGGATTTCCTACGGTCTTGTAACTGTCCAATATTAATTCTTCTGCCTTGTAGTTGTAATACAACTCTGTCACTTTTTCCCGCAGCGTGAGATTGTTTAATTTTCGACGAGTAATACATGGGTACAGCAACGGATGCGTAGGAGCCCCCACTGATTCATAATTTCCAAAAACGGCGCCAAACGAACTTACTTGAATCACTGGTACCTTATAAATATGAGAAAATGCCAGAGCAGGTGTCAAAAAAGCTTCTATCAGAAGCAAGTCAAATTGTTTGTGCTTGTCATTAATTAAAGTCTGTATCTTTTCATCTCCTAGTTGGTGGTCAAATACTTTCAACGTTACTTGGATTATTACATTCAGAGATTCTAGAATGTTGTCTCCATCAGAGCCCCTTTGTTCTTTCATTACTTCTGCTATCCATATTCCATAAGATATGTCATGGACATCTATTTCGATCAAATTTGGGGGCGTACCTCCTTTCGGGAAGGCAGGATCTGTAGTGATGACGGTGACCTCATGCCCTCGACTGGCCAGTGCCTCCGTCAGAGGTCGGAACACTACTTGATGACTGATGGACGGCGTCGGGAAGTAAGCCAAGATCCTCGCTGCTTCAGTTTGACTTACAACTAAAATATAAACCGCAACTACATGCCAGATCGAAACCGACATGTTACTTGATTGATTATTTCTAACAACTAACAAATAAGCACTGTTTGTTTGTCTTAAATATACGAAATGATTTTAATGAATAATCATGACCAGGCTTTAAATTGCAGATAATTCAGAAAATAATATAAATATAGCAGCAGATAAAATAGCAATCTTATGCGTATGTAACGTCCAATATCAGTATTGTTGTAAGATAGTAACTGGTGACCTAAACCTTTTAATTAAGTCAGTAGATGATTTTGCTAATCTGGGAGCACGGCCGTGACTCTGCCAAAGTCCAAGTTGTTGAAATAGCAACCATGGAAAAAGATAGTTTGTTAGAAGACATTAATCGTTTTTATGGTATCATGTTCATGGTTGTTGCGTCATGTTCGTGATCGGGCGTCGTCAGTAGGGACTGGTCATCTCTTAGCAGCCACGGTTTATTTTAATTTTTGAATGGTTTTTGTTTTTATTTTTGTTACGGACGCTTTTAATGTGCACGTCTTTCTACATTGTTCTCACATGTATAATTTCAACATAAATTATGTTACCAATATTTTGTAACAACATTTTGATTTAAAAGAGTGTGCGTGTGAGTTTCTTGCCCGTTCTTCTCCGTAGGTACCTACTACGCTTTGGAATGGGCAACTAGCTTCATCTTTCTGACTGACCGACCCCTTGACAATTCAAAAGTACCTGTGATTGGTTTATTTGAAATAAATGCTTTGAGTTGAGTTTGAGTTTTAAAATGAGTATGATTCTAATTGATTTAATATGAGAATGATTCTAATATAAAATAATGTGAAGGACACACTACCAATCAGTGTTATTCATTTCAAGACCATTATTTTCGTTCATCTCTCGGTAATGCAAAAGAAACTTGATGTCTGGCGCATAGAGTTTGTTTCTATTTACAATTTGAATCACTGGCTGGGATTACAAGTACTAGAAACATTATTCTGTCAAGTTTTTATGCTGCCAAAGTGATGTCAGATATTTTCGATCATAACGAAGTATCACATTCTCCTGAATTTAACTGAGTGAGTGGGCAGATATTTATGACGCAAGACATATCCGTTAATATTTCATTCACACATATTTTTCATCGCAGCATCCTATATTTTGGCATCACTATCTTATCTCGCCAGATAGTTTTGGTGTTCCTTCGATGTCACGTATTTGTGTTTCTTGTGTATGCCTTCCACAAATGATCACATATATTTGCCGTCATATATTAATAGATGAATCATGAAATCTGATACTATTGCCGATCTGTCTCTGCTAATCAATCTGGATTGTCTGAGAACTAAAAGGATGAGCGGTATCATCTTTTGTTTTATCAGTACCATAGATTGGATTTACTTCAATTAATCATTGATATTGATACAATAACCTAAATCAGGATATTTATAAGTATTTTGCGCAAACCTGCCCTTAGTGAGGTTTTTGCTTCTACTACCTTTCTTATGCTCTGGTATGTACCCCGGAATGATATGTTCAATATTACTGAAAGGGTTTCTTAGTGGAGACTAACGATTCTATTATTGAAGATTGGATTATCAATTACAGTTGTTATTCGGCTTTATTCGATAGTTCGATATTTCGATGATCTGAATAGATGTTCATCCAACATTATCGTGAGGAAAAAAGTTTCGTAATCATAAAAAAACTTATAAACATATTATAGTTGATTGTTGTCATGATCAGATTTTTTGTCGTTCATTTTGTGTCAAAACTTTTCAAAAGATCACTATCATGCGTCATTTCTTGAATTTGCAGAATTTTAAGATTTTCCGCTGTTTATATTGACTGAGTTATCGGCTATTGTGAATTCACCATCGTTCTTAGATTTTCGCGCTGATCTCATGTAAGTCAATAAACTATTGCCACATTTGTGTTAAATCCCACACGAAACGTAATAAGATGAGTAAATTTTCCGAAAATGATTCACGTTTCCGTCGTAACTTCGAATGGCCCACTTACGTCCGTCCTATTAATTACCTTTTTGTTTTAACGGCTTGACGTACTGAATTAATAATTATTTCTAATAATCCAATTCATTTCTATTACGTCGCTGTATTGCATATCTACATTTTGTATCATCGAATATGGTCAGGTAAAAATAAAATTGACAACGTCTACGTTCCCATCAATCTATTGATTTATTTGATGTCATACTGCCATGACTGTTAGTTGTGGGTTTTGAATTCTAATTCTTTGAATGCCTAGTGTGTGCAGATATGGTCTTTCATGTCATTTGTGATTAGTAGGTAATCAAGTAATATAGAAGAGACAAGGGGTATCGTGGTACCCAGTAACTGGGTTGTGGAGGTCAGATAGGCAGTCGCTCCATGTAATACACTAATATTCAGATACATCCGCGGGGTAGTTGCGTAATATACTTACAGTAGCAATGGCTCTCATTTTGACAGTTCAACAACATTCATTGCGTTATTTACGTTGTTGAGCAGACAACATTTTCGATCATATGAAGTAATGGATTAGCAATATCCTTCAAAAGCATTCTGATATTGATTGAAAGTTTGTTACGCAATGAGTTTGCTGGTTAGACTGGAAGCCGGCCCCAACATACTTGGGAAAAGGCTAGGCACATTTTTTATATAAGCGAACAAAAGATCCCTGATTTTAAGTGATATGTAATGGTAGAAACATAGTCATTATTTTTGTAGTGTGATTTACGTCGTGCTTTTTTCCAATTTCCGATGGTTAAAAGAATTCAATTTTATTTTTCCATCCAAAACAAAAATTCTAACAAGGAGGCATATTTGGACCCAAGGACCAAGTTTCAATTTTGTCAGTGCTGTGGGAAAACTAAAAAGACTAAGTAAGAAAATAAACAAAAGTGGTTTCACGGTGTGGTTTTCATTGAAAAAATCGCTTAGTAATATTTGCGCTGTATCAAGAACGTTCTGAGTATTTCAATGCGTCAATGGTAATAGGGTTTTTCACGTCTTTAGGTGTTCATACTACGTCATTAATTCTTAAGTACTTACGCAGTTATTGACTAGTAAGTATTTGACACAATATGCACTAAATAAATTATTGGTCTTTGTTTGTTCCTATCTTTTATTGACTTCGAACTTTGACGCACAAAATTAACTAATTAAGAGTTTTGTTATGTTTAATTTTATCGTTGACAACAATGAAGAATATCTTATGATTAGTTTAGTATTAGTTTATTACGTGCATAAGAAACTGCGCTATTGTCTAAATACATATGTTTATTATATTGTTAAAATGTAAAGTTTATAATTAGAACAACTAAGTATTATAGACAATATTATCGAGGTATTAAATTGTTATTTACTATACTCCGTTTGAAATAACATTAGACATTTAAACAAACCTTTTTTACAGTCCGTTCAACCGATTTTGACTTCTATACCGTAGGTATAAGGATGGCATTAAAAGCAAAAAAAGTGGTTACAAACCAACTGTTTACTGCAGCTGTCATTTGTCATGCCGCTATCGTAATAGAAGTCAAAATCGGTTGAACGGACTGTAAAAAAGGTTTAGTTAAATGTCTAATCTTATTTCAAACGGAGTATAGTTTTAAACCAACCGCGTTCTACAGAACGGTAACGAACGGAACGGTTTTGTGTGCTCAAATTCTTATAAAATAGGAACTTAAAACTATATCATTATCCTCGTGATAATGATATGGTTATACAGTAATTTCTTGGCCTTTAAGATAACCCATTGATACGAATGTAGGTGATTTTTTTTTATTGGATACATAATATTACGATTAAGTATATTATTGCTTTACCTACGTGATAGTAATGTAAGGAAGTTACGCATTTATTATTAGAATAACAAGTCAAAGTTCAAATATATTTATATTAAGATGACGAAAAAACATCTTAGGTTAACAATTGAAATTATTATTAATAACAGTTGTAGCAATAATGGCGTGTGTGTTATCAGATTATATATGTATCTATATCGAGGAGCTCGTGGCTAAGTAACAACAGCCGCACGGGTCGATCCATCAGGTTAAGCTACGCTTGCCAGGGTTGGTTCGTTGATGGGTGACTATCTTTACATACCGAGACGTCTCCGTGCCTCGGAAAGCACGTTAAGCCGTTGGTCCCGGCTGTCATTCGTGGATCTTTGACAGTCGTTACGGGTCGTCAAAAGCCCGAATTCTGACAACCAATCTTGCCAAAGGGTATCGTGTTACCCAGTTACAGGATTGTGAAGGTCAGATAGGCAGTCGCTCCATGTAAAATATTGATATTCAGCTGCATCTGGTTAGACTGGAAACCGACCCCAACATAGTTGTGAAAAGGCTAGGCAGATTGATTTTGTATGTACCTAATAACTAACATAATATCACGCCTGTGTTCTCCGAAGGATTCAGCAGAGGTGTACCTATGGTACTACATGTGATAAGGGACGAGCCTATTGCCATCAACCGGGTGTTAGCCCTCCTATTACATAGGATATAAACATAACTGGCGAAATGTGGGTGTACCTACTATAGGTAAGGAGATTACAGGCGTATTGTTATAAACAACAAACAAATAATAACAAATATTTATTTAATAAAATACAATAGACGTTATATTTTGTAACCTGTTCCGTTTAATTATTCCTGAAGAGACATAATGAAACCCAGTAAGAAATCGACACGTGTTTCACCTCTCAACGAGGCATCCCCAGGATGGGTCCGAGCCCATTCGTCTCCTAAGATTCGCACCCTGTGCCCACTCGTCCCCTGGAACTTTTGAGGGGCCCATTCGTCCCCTGAAGAATATTTATTTTTATTCATTCTTCTAATATAAGTACATGTATATGTGTATACTGCAGCTTGGTAGTCCTGGTACAGTCGCGCAGAAAAGGTTAAAATAAAAAATATAGTAATTCGGTAGATATCATGTTTATTTCAAATAAGATTAACACATACAAAATCACAATGTCCTAGAAACAAACAAAATACAACTCTTTTACAAAAATCAGCCTTGATTGACCATCATATAAATCAACATTAAATATAAAATATGCAAAAAAAAAATAGAACACATATCAACAGTAAATAATCACTTCTTATTTTTTTATATATTTACCGACTACATACATGCAAAATCGTAATAACTTAAATATAACAAATTATAACTACAATAACAAAAAATGACTAAAATCACAATAATTATTGAAGATTAAACAAATCAACATTATTTTAGTATAAAACTAATCTTATATTTGTTTTTTCATTTTAAATTAATAATATATGCATAGCTTTTCAATGCAGTGGCCTAGTGAAATCTGATTTTCAAAAAATTGGCTAATTATGCGATTTATTCTCGCTTCATTTTCAATCGATTCAGGAGTCCGATTATTTGTTTGGACACCCCTTTGCACCTAATCCATTTTATTTTTTGATAAATTCGCTTCTTTATGTAGAGTGTCTAAACATTGCAAAATATTTGGTTTATTTCTACCATTAATTTTACGATTAATTTTGGAATGCCAACTTTCTACAAGGTTAGTCGTCCGATGACGTTGTCCATATACATTCCAATTTCTGGCTATAGTTTTATTATCGAGCCAGTTCTCGACAAAATAATCATTAAAAGCTGAAATTAGATTATTTTGAGGGCAGTCCTCCATGATATAAAGCCAACCGTCATCTATATATTGTTCTGGTATTAAAGCTAGTGAGGCGCAAAGGGCAACGTGTCGCTTATGTAGTCTAGATTTGAGTTCCAAGTGTTTTGCTTTCTTCCACAGGGATTTAAATTAATTCCGTTAATAAACTGTTCACAAGTGTACTATGTTAACCGTTTCTTATGTAAAATATAGCTAATTTTATCTCAGGGGACCAATAGGCACCTGAATAGGTGCCGAATCTTTAACTTATATTGTATATATATTAGAGGGGACGAATAGGTACCTTAAAAATAATATTTTTATTAAAATATTAATTGGTCCCCTACCAGGAGACCAATGGGCACCTATATAGGGGCCGAATCTACAACTTTTATGCTGGGGGACGAATTTTAGGGGACGAATGGGCTCTGACCCCCCAGGATGATGACTGACTTGTCTTGAACTCACCGACCAGCGCTCGGTGTGGCAACACGCCGTGTTCGGGTTATTATTATCATTGAGTCGCAAAAAACCACAAAAATAATAGCATGTATTAACATAATAACTTAACAGATTATTGGACTTCCCATGTTAATTTGCAAATCAAAAGGGTCGGGAAATTTTGTTTGGGTTTTAATAACGCGAAGCTAATTTTAGCTTCTATTTTTGGGTTTTTGTGCATTAACATATTTGGAAAGTTAAAAATCTAAATATAAATTAATGGACAGATTTCCTAAAAGGCCATTTATTTCAATTGTTGACAAAAATGTGATTGCGTTTTGTTCCTTTCAACTGTCATTAACGAGACACAATAGAATTTTAATTGTTATCCACCTCAATGAGGCATCGTAACAGATGATGAGTTATTTAATTTAACTAATCACTGTTTGACTTATCCTACAGTCGATTTACCCACTTTTTGGAAATTGAGTGTTAAGGGAGACTGGATAATGTTCCCGTTATCTAACAGTTATTAAAAGCTGCATTTTTCTTTCAGAAAATTGCATGAAAAAATGTTAATAAAAATCATTTAAGCATAGCAGGTATACGCTGAGGGCATACAACGCCCTGCGTGTCCAGTGTAACAATGTATTCAGGATGCTGTTGGGTCTACCACGCTTTTGTAGCGCTTCCGGGATGTTCACCGAGGTCAGGGTTGATGGTTTTCATGCCATTATACGGAAACGGTGCGCTTCTATTCTCGGTAGAGTACGTGCTAGCTCCCACAGCATCCTGAGTGTATTGTGTGATAGGTGGGACAGCCCTATGCTGGCTCACTGGATACGACTGCACACGTAGGTCTCAGTCGTTTCAATTTTGTATATAGTGTGGTTTTTTACTAACATTAGGTTAAGACCTTTACTAACAACTTATGGATCGAGTAATTTGGTCTGAAATAAAATATATATTATTATAGCATGAGCATAACATGAGGAGCTCGTGGCTAAGTAATAACAGCCGCACAGTTCGATCCATCAGGTTAAGCCATGCTTGCCGTGGTTGGTCTGTGGATGGGTGACCATCTTATCATACCGAGACTCCTTCGTGCCTCGGAAAGCACGCTAAGCCGTTGGTCCCGGCTGTCATTCGTCTTTGACAGTCGTTACGGGTCGTCAGACACCCGAAAGTCTGACAACCAGTCTTGCCAAGGGGTACCGTATTACCCAGTTACTAGGTTGTGGAGGTCAGATAGGTAGTCGCAACATGTAAAATACTGGTATTCAGCTGCATCCGGTTAGACTGGAAGTCGATCCCGATATAGTTGGGAAAAGGCTAGGCATATTGATTTTTTTGAGCATAGCAAGCAAAATCAGCATAATATGTTCCCGTTGCTGGGACACAGGCCTCCTCTCTGAAAAATTATTCAAGTGGGAGTATTGTTTCTTTAGTTTAACATTTTTCGAATACAGGCAACCGTACATCTGGAGACGACTGTGCCATTTTTCAATGACGATAGAGTGGTTGTGTTCCGAATTTCCGAAGGAAAGCCGGTAGGAATTGTTTTATACGGTGCTTTCGTCAATGGGTAACAATTCGAAATTGACACTTTGTGTCTTAACCGTAAGGGTGATTTTCGTAGGTCTAGTGTCTCCACTGATGAGCAGTTGATTGTGCAACGCCATTCCGTCTGTGGTAGCATGGTCAACTTTAATACAGGGTGGCAGGGATATCGACGCGAAAACTGTTACCATGGATTCAGTACATGATTCGGAAATCCCCAGCGTTTGAAATTTTTCGACGGTTATTTTTAAAAAAATCAGCTGTTCCATAGAAGAGTACAATGCCTACGCGGTCAAAATATATGGAACAGCACATTTTTTTTAACCTGACGATAAATTTCAATGTTCAGAATCATGTACTGAATCCATGGTAACAGTTTTCGCGTCGATGTCCCTGCCACCCAGTATATATTTTCTCCGTTATTCAAAATTTTTGTACGTACGGATACAGCGATAGGTATCTTAATGGTATATTTAATATGCATAATTATCTAGATTTCAATTCAAGCAAAAAAACCGGTGAAACACGTTTTTAAGACCAGACTAATGATTTTATGTAAATTAGTCACCTGACTGAGAATCTACAAATTCAATAAACAGTGTGAATCAGACGTTTTTCGAGGTTTATCAGTCTGAAGTCTCCAAGCATAAAACTAGTTTAAAACCATTTTATTCCTTCTTTGTTAAGTGGTTGAGTTTTGAATGAGGTTCTTTAATACGGGTCTTGGGCAGGCGAAAGTAATCTAGGGTTTTAATAATGGTTTATGTACTACAATTGTATGTAAATTAATGTACATTCATTTACATACAGTTGTATTCATTTACAAAAAAAAATACAAACAAATAGTTAGTTAGGTATTTCTACTCGTTGTTATTTTTTAGATTGTTGTAATTTATTTTTCGTTTTGTGTTTTTTAAGCTATTGCATAGCTTTTATCGCGGGCTTTGAGCGCGGCGACCGAATCAAGAAATTCCGTAACGTAACGAAAATAAAACCTAACACCCCCCACTCCGCCTACCATGTAATGACGGTTCCCATGACAACGTGATGTTGTCATGGGAACGTAATTTTTGTTTTATGTTATCATGTTATCATCCCAAGTGTAGCGTTGACAAATAGGAAGTATGGAGGTCACAAATGCTATGCAATAGCTTTACTGCGGCAGTCCCCGAGTGCCACACGTTTTTTTTTCAATTTTTGATTTAATTAGTATATTTAGGGCATTAAAAGCTCGATCGCTATGTTAAAAATCTCGGTAAGACATTCAACATTTTTTTCTAAATCGATGTTCATCACTGCATCTCAAATACCTACTTATCGTCACCGCACCCATGCTATATGAATGATTTAATAATTTATAATGCATGTTTATTTTTTTTATTAGCAAAGGTATTTGCCATACAATGGAACAACGGATATAATGATTGTTATATTAATGTTCAATTTTCAACAGAACTTCCTCTCAATGATATTGACGAAAACGGCACAAGTGATCCCTTAACCAAGGATTGCAAATCACAAAAAGAAATTAATTTCACAATGCTTACGTGACTTTAGGCATGCTGTACTACTTATTATTAATAAACAGTTGTTTTATTAGAATACCAATAATAATTCATATTTATTGTTTATTAATATTCCATTGAGGACATTAGATAATAACAAGAGTGTAAATGTAATATTTGTATTACTCATTTGTGTATTGTTAGAACATTTTAGTTGATGATTCATTCATTTGAATGTAGACTAGGTACGTTTAATGTTTTCATTTATAAAATAACATAACATGACATCACGCCTGTATTCCCCGAAGGGTTAGGCAGAGGTGTACATAGAGAAAGAGAGATAGAACCACAAACCACAAATCCAGATTCCGGGCTGTTACTGAGGAGCTCCAGATGTAATAAAAACCCATTAACATTTTGCCCAACCCGTGAGTAGTAGCACTTACAACTTTTTTTTTGGTATGTCATCTCGTAGTTGACCTCTGAGATCATGACCACAAAACCGGGCTTTCCTGTGGGTGCCTTAAGCTACTACACTTAAAACCTCCAGCCAGGGGTTATTCAACTATGCTAATTAAAACTAGGTGAATGCTCGCTAAGGGCACCCCCTGTCGGGTACGAACCTCGGCTTAGGGCGTCAACCGGAGGGAGGACATCAAGGATGGGACGGGCTGGATCAAAGTTTTGATCATGATTATTAAGCGGGGAATTTAAGGCTACGTGCTGAGCTGCAACAACTGCTGGCACCTCGTTATCTCTCGTTATATCATTTACTCGGGGACGTGGTGGCGATCGCAAAGGACCTCGGCGGCGAGGTCGGGAAATCCGCTTGCCACGTGTACCTATTATAGCGTTGTGTTGTTGAAAATGTGTAGCATTGCCTCGTTCTTCACTATTTCTTAGAAGTTACGTTTGCATCTAAAGGGTGTACTTGAAATAACTGAAAACCTCTTAAGGGATCACTGTACTCATCATTATAAACAACTTTTACAATGGAAAAAAATCAGCAGCTTCATACAATCAATGTTCATAAAACTCTACAAAATTCTGGAACAGCAGATTTTTTGCAATTACAGTGTTCGTCCCTGACTAAAAGTTGTTTATACTTAATGATACTCATGATTGATGTGATGTGAAGTGATCACAACTTTTGGTACAAACCCTTTTCAGGTTTTCAGTTATTTCAATTTCACCTTGTACTTATTAAATTAAATAAAGATAAAATAGCCTTTTATTTCTTGCTATTTGAATTACAAAAAATTTGTTTTTATTAAAATTTAAAAAAAATTAAAACAAAATATAAATACTGCATGCAATCATAATTTAACGTTCCAATTTATAGTATTACATAAAAAAATATCTTTTAATTAACACACTTAAATTTTTCAAAACGTTATAATAAGCTAGCAGCTATGGGCCTTTCTTTCTTTCTTTGGCCTGATGAGCCTGGCCATGACATTACTCTTGAAGTCGATTACTAAGCTATCATCTACCTATTTTGTACATCAAACTAAGTAACTTTGTGCAAAAATAATTGCTGGGAAACGACTTTATTTTTGGTGGAAAAATTCGCTGTTTATAGTAGTACAGGGATTGTGTGAGAGTTAAAGTTAAATTATAACATTTAACACTTGTTTTCGTAAAAAAAAAACGTCAAAAATGGTTGTAACTTTGACCTTCAATAACCGAAGGAATGGAATTACAAGTGACTCTCGGTTTCGTTAAAGGTTATATAACCTTAACTTCGTGAAAAACATAAAGTATATATATACGTTATGTTTTTCACGAAGTTAAGGCTACCAGAGAGATCACGCACTCTTAACGAACATTTGTTTCCGGTATTTTTAGTGGCTTGCTTTTCCAATACATATCTTGCTTAAGTGGTTGTTTGTGAGGAACTTGCTGCGCATTCATAAGCGTCTGTCTGTGTTTTTCTCAGAGCATTTATTTCAAATAAACCATTTACAGGCACTTTTGAACTGTCAAGAAGTCGGTCAGTCAGAAATATGAAGCTAGTTGCCCATTCCAAAGCGTAGTAGGTACCTATGGAGAAGAATGGACAAGAAACTCCATGGACACTTTTTTAAATTGTATTGTAACAAAAATATTAGTTACATGTTGAATTTATGATATATGACGTACCGAACGATGTACAATAAAAAGATGAACTGTTAAAGATAAAAAGAAAAAGAAGTATGAATTATTTTAGAAGTATGTATGTAAATATATTCTCATATTGTATAGAAAGAAAGAAAGAAAGAAAAGTAAGTTTATAATTAAATTAGTGCATTGTTTTTTTTCTCCTTTGATTTATGTTCTTTCTTTTGTTTTCTACTGTTACACACGTTGTCTACATCTCTTTTATGTACTTTCCTGTCGCAGGTATGCTGGAAGACATTTCTTTAGAAATGAGCATTGCCTTTGTACGTATTTTTCTGTTCATTTCTTCTTGTTTGTTTATAATATGTGGGTGCATAAATGGTTAAGTAAATAAATAAGTAAAGAAAAGAAAACATGTTTATTTAGCACAAACTAAAAAGGCATCCAAAAAATTCTGCAAAACAAAATCTATTCAAACAAAAAGAAGCAGGAATTTGTGCGTCACGGCTGCAACAAATACGACTACTTTATTGTATAAAAACTGCGTCCGGTCGAAAACCAAAAAAAATATAAATGAGGGGATTTTAGAACGTATTGCAAACATCGCGACATCTGTAAGGTCAATTAGCTATTTCAATTGTCATGGTATTCAGTCGTCAGCTGGACCATGTTCAATTGTGGCTCAATTGACATTTATCATTTTGCATTCCATATCGGAACAGTTGTTTTTAGGGTTAGGCTGTTCAAAACAACAACATGTTAGACCACATGTTGTTGTTGTTTGATGTGCTTTTTTAGGTTTTGTGATGTGGTAGGCATTTGATAATGTGGTTCTATTATACAAACGATTTGATAGGCATGCAGGCAGAGAGGCGGGAAAATATCGTACCGTACAATTTATTATGTTTCAAAGTCAAAGTCAAATCATTTATTTCAAGTACACCATTAAAAGGCACGTCTGAACGTCAAAGTTTAAAATAGAATAGATTTTCTTTCAAAAGGTAGTTTCGTATGGAGAAGAGTAAGCAAGGAACTCCATCATTAGGTCCTTATCCATCAGTTTTTCTAGATACCGGAGAAGGAAGAAAAAGAGAAGAAAAACAGTATAATAACAATGTGCTGTCTCAAAGTTTGTACCACTTTAACTTACTACGGTGACATAAAATAAGATAAATTAAAAAACAATAACAAAATAAAATAAGATAAATTAAAAAACAATAAAAAAATGAAATAAGATAAATTAATAAACAAAATAAAATAAGACATGAAAAATGAAATGGTGACATAATATAAGTTTGCAAGCCTTGACAAGTGCAAGCTTCAGTATGGCGTTGCCTGCTTTCCTAATTCAACTTCCTTGGTAATCTGGATTGTGCTAGCTGTCAATATATTCTTTGCTCATATTTAGACAGCCCTCATTTTTTCATATACAAATTGACAGCAACTCAGGGGCAGACACTGAAGGCTGCGGGTGTCGACCTTAAGACAGGTTGCTTCTCACACTACAGTTGTCCGTGTGGAAAGCAGCCTGTCCTGAGGTCAACACCCGCAGCCTTAGTATATTATACAGTATACAGGGAGGTTTTATGAAAGTGTGGCTGTAATTGTATACGTAGTATATTGTGGTGTCTTATGACTTCCACGCGGACGGAGTCGCGGGCAGAAGCTAGTTGACAATAAAAAGCGATGTCACATTAAATTAAATTAAACATTCATATCAAAAGTCTGTCTGCGTCTCGTTTAATGATAACCAGTACCCTAATTGCGTAATACAACACAATCTGTTTCGATTTGAAACAGACAGTTGGAAATAAAAATCTGCTCAACAACGTAAATAACGCAAAGAATGTTGTTGAATTGTCAAAATGAAACAAATTTGGCATTATTGTTTACGAAAATAAGTTACGCAATTAGGGTACTGTTTTGTCCAGCCATGACTGCCCAGTATAGTTCAGTTCAGTCAGTATGAATCATAAACAGTACATAAAGTGTATCAATTGAAAGCCAATACACTTGATTGAACGACTTATTGAACTTAACTCCCAATTACACATGGTGTCTCTGAACTCAATGAAACATGAGTGACAAATATGTGTAGCTTATTCAGAACAATAAATAAGTTTGTTTAAAATATGGCCGCAATTGATCTTTGGAAATTTGGCGGACTACGCCTAGTCTACCTTATGATCAAGATAAAGAATTTTCAATAATATAAGTACTTTAACAAAGAATGCAATGTTATTATGTTACTTAGTGTATGGAATCCTTTTTTGTTTTCTTTGTTTTTTATTCTTTTTATGATTGTTTATGTTTTGTTTTTTTTTTTTTTGTCTAGTGAATGTACTACATTAAATAATTTTGCATGCTGTAAGGCAAAATGTATCGGGACTCTCATCAAAATAACCATCATATATGTATGGCAAATAAATGATTTCTATTTCTATTTCTGTCGAAGTGTGATGAAATTGAACAGCACTTTGAAGGGGTGAGACATTCTATATTCTATAAGGTTTGTCTTTGCGATTGCCTTTGAACTCTAGATGTCCATAGACCACTCAACACTGCAACAATACGATGAAACTACGTAACTACTTCAAAATTGATTTTGAGTAAATTACAGTTTTGTCTAAAGCGAAGTTTCAAGCTCTGTCGATAGTCTTAACTTTAACAGTATGTATCTGCGGCTGTGAATTAAATACAGCTTTATCACCAGACAGCAAGGTAGACAGTTTAATGCTGCATCTGGTCCTATATTTAACTCATTTTTGATAAAAAAATTAACTTAAATAAGTCCTTTCACCGTGTGACGTCAAACAGCTCTACCATCAGGCGACCACGAAGGAAGGCCATCCGCTTGTTAGCCATACAAAAAACTACTTTGACTCACATATCACGTCGACCATAAATAACTGTATTTAGCTAATAAATGAAAATATTAATTTCTTATTATTTTGGACATGCATGAGCGACCAATGCCTCAAGATTTGGCTGTCCACTCTGTCCGGCACTACGCTCAGAAGCGTGTTGGTGCTACCCTTTACCCGAGACCACAGAAAGGCCGGTCTTTTGCGAAGCACCGCCTGGAAGCCGTCCCTGCTGTGTTCGGCGAACATGCCGGAGGCACTGTACCGCCGTGGGAGACCCAACAAACCCCTGACGCGTTATACCGGACGCGCAGAGCATTGCAGGCTTTTTTAGTGTAATTGCTCCACAGGTTGCACGTGTATAACATTGGGCAATAACATAATATGAAATCAAATATCCAACTTATATGAGCTATCTGATTTACACATTTTCTGGTAGAACATGTTGGACTTCTTTTTACCATGTCTATGGCAAAAATAACACGAAATAATAATATCGATCTTTAAATTTGTTTGACCCAAAATTTAGCAGCGTTGATCCCGGCTGTCAAATTCAAATTCAAATTGTTTATTTGCAAGAAAATACACGGTTTACAGGGGAAGATCTTACAGCCTATTCTGCATGTGAGCAAGCGTGCAAATTATGAAAATTAAAATGTCACAATTATTGTGCAGATTCTATTATTAGTACATATACATTATCATTACATTATCATTCATTATCATTACATTACACTATCATTATATTATTATCACGCATTATTATTATATACAAATGTCCTTTAATCTACAATAAATTCACTAACTAACAAATATTTGTATGTTCTAAAAATTCTTTAATGCTGTAGAAACACTTTTTGTGCAACCAATCTGACAATTTTGATTTAAAAACACGTCATTCGTCATTCGTCAGATGCCCAAAAATCTGACTGCCAGTCTTACCAAGGTTTAAGTTTATTAGTACTAAAAAAAAAAAAACAACAACACAGTACATAGCATATGGAAACAGAATTATTGTTATACCCAGTAACTGGGTTGTGGAGGTCAGATAAGCAGTCGCTCCATTTAAAATTCTAGTATTCAGCTGCATCCGGTTAGACTGGAAGTCGACCCCAACATATCTATCATACTCCGTATCGGATTTTCTAGCTGATACATTTTTAGTTGTGTATCAATATTTGTATGTTTGATGATGAACTGCATCAATGTTTGCATGCCAAAATAGTAGAATGTACAAGGATTCTTTAATATTATTGTAACAACCTTATTGTAAATACCTATATTCTGAGGAAATAAATGGATATTCTATTCTATTATATTATATTCTATTCATAGTTGGGAAAAGGCTAGGCAGATGATGAGTTACAGTAAATACATGTCTGTACATACACACAATACACGTCTAACCGACCTTAAGAACATGGCATGCTTCTTAAGCAAGTGTAGTGGATGATGATCAATTATTATTATTATTTATATATATATTTAGACTACAAATGAGGTTCATTTTGTTAGTAACAATCTTATTTAGCCTATGTTAATTAAGTACTTAATAACTAAAACAGATCTTGTCCGATCGGCTAACGCCCAAACAAGCGGACTATCTGCCCGGGCGGCTATCGAGTGCAGAATGATGTTGGGACTGTCACGCAACCTGCGAAGTAACGAGGCAGATTTCTTGCGCCATACTGCGTTAAAGCAGTCATCAATGCAAATGCATCAATGCTTGTGCCTTCTTTATATCAGAAGATGCCTTTTTACAACGGGATACACTTTTTTGTTTGTTTTTATTTAGCAGACTATTTATGTTGTTTGCCTTGCCTCTTAGTCAATGCTAAGAACCTAGATGTATTTATTTATTTTCTATCTTTCTTTTTAGAGTTCCGTACCCCTATTACTAAACCTACGGTGTCCATCCGTCCGTCTGTCTGTCTCCCGGAGGCTGTATCTCATGATCCGTAATAGGTCGATAGTTGAAATTTTCACAGATTGTGTATTTCTATATTGCCGCTATAATGAACAACAAATAAATAAAATTAACTTTAAAATAAAAAATTACGAACAAATTTCGAAAAAATTGCAAAAATATTACGTTTCTGATAATCCCCCGTAAACGTAATTTTTTCGGCGTTTTTTTTTTCTTTGTAAATTGGTAATACACTCACTACCTAATGGGAAGTTTCATTGAGGAAAATGTTATTGATGCAGATCTTGACATTGGCCATATATACCGACGTCTGGTTCGACACTAAAGGTCATTTTTTATGGCGCCAGTACAACGGCTACTTTAGACGCAATTCCACATACAATATTATCACAATCCGACTAAGTACTAAATACTTCATGAGTGTTTTGAAAACTCAAAGAACAATGGATCAAGAACTGAACTGACTGACTGAACTGTGGAAAGAAACGTTATCGAAATACCATTTTTAGGGTTCTGTACCAAAAGGGTGCTAAAGGGACCATTTTACTACGGCTCCACTGTCCGTTCGTCCGTCACAGGGCTGTTTTTTTTTAACCATAATATGTAGACACTTTTCACAGAATCTGTAATACTATGGCCATATTAATTCATAAATATGGTACATACTAATTCCATGCGTAGTACATACAAATTCCATGCTGCCATGTCATTATTCTAAGGTAGCCATCTTTATCAGACGCATGGTAGTGTGTGTTATGTTTTTTTATTAATTTAATTTATTTCATATGCATGTTTTATAAAAATATTAGCTTTCTACGCTCCTTCTCCATATAAACTTTAACTGTGCCAAATTTCATACTCCTCCGTGCACGTAATTTTCGTAAAAAAGGGGGTAGAAAGTTTTTGCTTCACGATATGTAGATAAAATAAAGTTACAAATTATAGGGGATCGGTCACCATAAAAGAAACGTGTTTTTTGCCCGATCTATTAATGTCAAGTCATACAGTGGTACGGAACCCTTCGTGTGCGAGTCCAACTAACACTTTTTTGCTTCAAATAGATCCTTCGATCCGAAAGGCTTGCAAAGCTTAGTATGACTAGGTATCACTTACTTAGAGTTCTCTACTACAGATGCATAATTATCTCTCCCTAGGTGATTCTAAAATCCTTTACCTACTTTTTTAAAAGTATATCGAAACTGACCTCTTTTTGATTTAAGCAGGATAATAAATCTTTTTCCTCATGCGGTCTAGAAGCACGCCTTCACATGTTTTTCTGAGTAGTATGTATCCATTTATCTTATTTGTTATAGGTCTTTTAAACAAAGTCAACGTTAGTGAGATATTTGTGTTGAATAAACACATTTGTTGGAACGCAGGATAAATGACGAAACGTTTAGCCAAAGACACACAAGATACCGTTAAATACTGACCGTTAACGCTGATGTTACCGTTAAGTTACAGACAAAAATAAAAATAAAAACTTTTTCCCCTAGAGCAAGATATGCTATTTTTTCTCCGCTCTGGTACGCTACAATGATGGACTTTTTGAGCAGAAGGAGTGAAAAAGATGTTTCGGAAATGTTGAGTAACTGTTATTGGCTGCGATGTCGAGTCAATAATAAAATAGATTAGCTGCTGTTTGGCTGTAGGTACCTATACTCCATTTGAAATAAGATTAGACATTTAACTAAACCTTTTTTACAGTCCGTTCAACCGATTTTGAGTTCTATTGCGTTGGTGGCATGACAAATGGCAGCTGCACTAAACAGTTGGTTTGTAACCACTTTTTTTGCTTTTAATGCCATCCTTATGCCTACGGTATAGAAGTCAAAATCGGTTGAACGGACTGTAAAAAAGGTTTGTTTAAATGTCTAATCTTATTTCAAACGGAGTATAGGTACTCATTCAAAAGTCTCGTGCTTGAAGTGTTTATTTAATTAACAATATTAACATAATTTTTCCGATATAATTTAATGACAATGGTATTGCAAATACTCACTCTTTTTTTCAACCGAAAAGCCTGAAAGGGTCAAACTAAAGCATGACTTGCTTCATTTTGTCGAATGCTAGGCTGAAGGACACAGGCCCCGTTTACACAGTGATGATCAAGATCACGATTTTACGCTAGATATTTATGATCACAAATTTTTATTAATTGAATTTTAGAAAAAATCATCAAATAAGTGTAAAAAAAACTCTGTCGGATCCGTGAGGGTGTTGTAGGTATGGTAATGAGAGTCAATTTAAGTGGAAATTTTAAAGAAAAAAGAAAAAAAAATCGCCACGTTTTTTAGGGTTCCGTAGTAAACAAGGAACCCTTATAGTTTCGTCATGTCCGTCTGTCCGTCTGTCTGTCTGTCCGCGGTCTAGCTCCAAGACCCTTAGCACTAGAAAGCTGTAATTTGGCATAGGTATACATATTAATTACGCCGACAAAGTGGTAAAACAAAATTATGAAAAACATTTTTTTTTAGGGTACCTCTCCTACACGTAAAGTGGTGATGTTTTATTTTTTTATCGCATGGTGTGGGGTATCATTGGAAAGGTCCTTTAAAAAAAAAATAAGTTTGCGAAAACCATTTTTTGATTCAGGAATCCGTTTGCGAAATATTGTATACTAGCTTCTGCCCGCGACTTCGTTCGCATGGAAATCGTAAGACATCACAATATACTACAATAACAGCCACATTTTTATAAAACTTCCCTGTATACTACGTTTGTAGTTTTATTCTCAGCAGCCAAAATATACAGAGAGTCAGGAATGGTGACTCGGGAGCAAGCGACGTAACAGTTGTCCGTGTGAGAAGCAGCTTATCCTGAGGTCGACACCCGCAGCCTTCAGCCTTTAGTGTCGGCCCCTGTGACTTGTTGATCGCAAAGCATACACTCCCAGAGAACTGCACGCGCTTTAACTGGTAATGGTGGGGAATTTGTACTTTATACGCGCTATAAACACTGTCTCACCATCGCCACAACCTGTTAGAATTTCCACCTCGATGACGTTTCTCTGCAAAGACATGACTTTGAGCTGGTTTCCGTTACACAGATATACAACCGGAAGTCCACTTGCCATTTAATGCTGAAATGAACCTTTTTGGCGCAGCCGTGAGGCACACACTATTGTTTTAAAAACACTATTTTTTATTTCCACTGTAATTTGTGTTTTGTGTTTCGCGAACTGTGTCCAAATAAATGTTTTTTCTATCTTTCTTTCTTTTCTTTCTATTTGTAAATTGAGAAATTCTACGGGGTGATATTTGGCATCATCTTCCTCCACATCACTATTAATGGAGGTGTATATCACTTCACTCCCTTCAATTTATGAGAGAATACTGTGGTTGATCGCTGTAGCTTGATCATCTTCGGAGTTAAAACGGAAACACACCTAAGAATTCTCTTGGTACGGTATTTGACTGATATCCCCGTATATCAGACAAATAAGATCTTCTAAAGTGGGATCTACTCTACCAAGAGTCTCTGGTAGAGTGCTTTCACCAACTTTTAGAAGAACATCGGAGAATTCTTGAGCATTTGAATTACCGCCAAGCCGAGCTCGTATGATGATGGTCAAGCGCAGTTTATGAACTCTCGACCATAGAGTCGACCTTTTCAACGAAGTTTTCACTTTTTTTGTCAAAACTGTGACACCACCCATCATATCTTGGTTTCTGCGGATGTCCTGCAGGGTTCTGTTTACAGTTTCCACTGCTTTCCTTTTTGCCATAACGCATTCATCCCATACGACGAAGCGCAATCCCCTAAGCACACATCCCTTGTTACTGTTGCGTGACACCCCACAAACAGGTGTTTCGTTGCTCTCTAAATCGATGGGAATCTTAAACATGACGTGCGCTGTTTTGCCACCAGGAAGCAGTGTGGCAGCGATTCCAGAAGATCCACACACATATTATAAAATCGCTAGGACAAATCTGCTGTCAAAATCTGTAAAAAAACATTTTATTCCTACAGTCTTTTGCTCTAAAATGATCAGAATACAACCTTGAATGTTTTGTGACTGTAAAGTACTTGTAACTTAGTAGTTTCCCATAGCTTACGAAGTTTTCCATTTTTTGTGAATTAATACATTCTATGAACTATTACATACACAATCCAAAAAAAAATCGTTTTACAAAAAGAGTTTAAAAAAACAGATGTAAATCGAACTTACTACCCCGGGCGGCCTACCACCAGCTCATAAAGCAGTATTTTTTTAATGTTACTTCAGTGGGAGAAAGAGATGGAGCTATACATCCTGTAGAGCTTCATCTGTTTCCCACACTGAAGTAAACTAAAGTAATATTAAAATAATACTGCTTTTAAGCTGGTGGTAGGCCCTCAGGACTTCAAATCATTCGTCCAATCGCTTACTTATTCGCTTTGTTGAAAGTTAGCTAAAATAGCCGTTCCTATATAAAAGGTAGCGTGATGATAATCATTTAAAAAGTTAAATCGGTAACTACCTATCTACAATATCCCAACCTTTTGGCGCGTCCTTTTACAATTTGCAGAGAAAAATACGAACATGATGTAATATTGCTCATCCCCCATAGCAAATAGCGTGATAGTTTATGCCCTACGGTTGGTACAGACAAACATTCTAAAAACTTTATTTTCCGCATAAGAATCGATCCCAGACCTCTTAGCAATAACTTTCTTCAAAAAAAATTAACTTCGTTACGATTTTATTATATCTATAGATTATAGGTAGATTATCAAAAAAAATAATAATCGTATAACAAAATGTGAAAAAAAAGAAAAAAAAACCGTAGGTGGGAATCGAACTTACAAGCAACCGCCCAACCGCTGAGCTAATTGCTTTGTTGAAACTTGTCTAAAATAGCCGTTCCTATATATTTTTTGATTGACTGCTTAGTTCCATAATCATTTAAAAAGTTAAATCGATAACCATCTACAATATCCTAAAATTTTGGCGCGTTTTTTCCCAAAAATACGAACATAATATAATATTGCTCGTCCCCCATAGTAAATAGCGTGATAGTTTATACCCTATAGTTTGACCAGACTTATAGGGAACACCTATGCAAAATTTTAACAGAATCTATCCGGTAGAATTTGCGTCATGCTAGAACATAAAAATACAACATAATGTAATATTGCTCGTCCCCCATAGTAAATAGCGTGATAGTTTATACCCTATAGTTTGACCAGACACACAGGGAATATCTATGCAAAATTTTAACAGAATCTGTCCGGTAGAATTTGCGTGATGCTGGAACATACATACAGACAAACAGACAAACAGACAAACAGACAAAAATTCTAAAAAAAATATTTTCGGCATTAGAATCGATCCTAGACCTCGTAGCAATTACTTTTTTTCAAAAATATTCAATGTACAGTTTTGACTTCGCTACGATTTTATTATATGTATAGATGAGCAGATGTAAATAAATACAGTACGATCCAAAAATCAAATCACAATCATGTAAACGAAGCCTAAAACAACATACTGTGGAGCTCAGACACAACGCATCGACGAAGCAAACGATTGTTAGATTAGCTCATCTAATATAGTATCAATCACTGGTCATCAATCACCATTAGTGTAAATCTGGCGCAGTTTGCTAAAGAAGAAGAGGCTTTTGCTAGTATTAGCAAGAATGAATGACAGCCAATTATTCTTCCTTTCGTTTATTATTGTTTGTAACTGTTCAGCAGGGGCCGAATTATAAAGTGTATTTAATAAATTACTTGGGAAGCGGATCCCGGCGAAAGGTCGGGGTTGCGCCGGATCAAAATGTTAAAAATAAATGTCCTCTATTAAAACTGGTCAACTATCAAGTTATCGCACATTTTAGCAACCTTTGATCCCGAATGTTATTTTTGTACTTCAATGGCCTCCCTTGATCTAATTATCTAATCAGTTTCGTAATAAATAGACGAATAGAATTTAGTTTAATGGACAGTTATCAGAATCACTCGCTGTTTGTGTGGTTATCACGGGGACAATAATAGATATTATTATCACATAGGAGTTTCCCACATCTAAGAAAATACCTATATTAGTAGTATTATATTATCTGTGACGGTATGGAGGAGTCCCCCGTTTTCTAGAAGTCTATGCAAATCTTATGATAGCTGGGGGCCTAAAACGGCCGCTTTGGCAGAATCGTAATATGATAATATTATGAATCGCACAAAATGTCACAAACTGATGGTACGCAATTCATCTGTTTGACAGTTTTGTATTATAATGAAATAACATTTAAACTGTAGAAATAAAAAATAAAAAATCTCATTTGATTAATAAAAACTGTAAAGAAAAATGATCCGGTAAAATTACGGTCTTCATTTTTTCATGCGGCAATATTTACACCAAATATGATTCTGATATGAATTGAATTGAATATGGTTCAGCTAAAATATGTGTCTCCATAGAACTATTGCTGGGAATTCATAAAATGAGTTGCTTTTAGAGGAATTGCTTAGTGTGGCCGTTTTAGACCCGCTGTTGTAATGAATTGTTATTAGTGTTTTTGCAATCCACAGCTTGCATTGGATCAGACACAACATTCCAATTGATGGGTTTAAGAAACCTGTTATTGACGATTTTCACGCCATTCGTGCTATTGGCTGTCACACCCTGTAATATTGGGTCAGTGACAGCTTGGCACGAGTCAACTCAACCCGAATAATAATACAAGATACTACGTCTTTAAAACGCCTAAAAAAGTGGTGTGTACCGTTGGCAGGAAAAGTTAAAAGTAACAGGGACTGTAATTAAATCGGATGTAAAAAGACCCAAACTACGCATTCTGTACATAAAACTAAACTGTTTACGGTAGCATTTAATGTCACGCACGCAAAACATTGTACTTGTACTGCATGCAACGGATAGGAGTCGTGGGAGTAAAATTAATTTGTGTGTTGTTTTCGTAAACGTCAGAAAAAGTAAGTTGGAACTTTGAATTGGAATGTCATCTAAAATTTACAATAAGATACCTTTTTTTTGGGTGGGAAATTATCAAATAACTTCGCCCGCTCTGGGTGGAGCGGGAGGGCATGTCAGACTCTTATTGACTAAAACCCACCCGTGTTCCTTCGGTTGCCCTGTTGCCGGGGGCCACGATGTCCCTATCGGTTTTCTTCGAATCCCCGGCAGGCATTGGCCCTAGCGGACCCCGACAATTCTGCTGACATCTCCTTGAGGCGCGCGTGGAACACAACGCGATGTCGACGCGGGCTTGGTCCTTATCGGACGGCGAGCTACCCACTGCTCACCGTCCGCAAGCCCGCGCCTACGGTGGCGGAAATCGGCTCGCGATTCCCGCCCCGGGCGTCTCCTCCTGCGGCGGTTAGGGGCGTGAGGGCGCGAACTTTGCCTCTCCCTCACGCGTTCCGCCTCCCCCTTCGCGAGCATTATCGCTTCGCAGAAGGAGGTGACGGCCTGCCATTTCCTCTCGCTCTGTACCATGGCCTGAACCAGGGCCGGACGCGAGAGTTACAATAAGATACCTTTGGACATTTTAAGCACCAAGGAACTCCCACTATTCAAATGTAAATTGCGTTATTTTTTTAATTGACAAAGCTTACTACGCGATGCAAGATTTTCTTAATAATTAATACCTACTACAATCTGTCACCTACTTGTTATTCTGTAAGATTTGCTTTATAAGTGTTGCCTAAGAATTTTTTACACTGCATGTTGATATTATTATTGTAAGACATCTATTAGGCAGGACATAATGGAACTGTAATTTACCTAACATCTGTCTGTATAACTTATATATATATATTTCATTTATTGCGGATCACACATAAAGGTACATACAATCCATATAGTATTAGTAACAAATACTTGGAAACTATGTTAGTAAAACTTACAAACTAACCAAACAACTAATAACTATGTACGTGGCTCAACACATGTTGGCACGTGCCTCCGCATCCAGTGCCTAATAAAGAGGTTGTCCACCTTGTCGACCAATGTTTTTAGGATGCTGTTGGAGCTTCCGCGCAACCTACCCGTTATTGACGCCGCCCGCTTTCTCATTAAGGCATGAAAATCATCAACATGGGCTTCCGCGAACATCTGCGAAGCGCTACAGAAGCGTGGAAGCCCCATCAACATCCTGAACCCATTATTATATTGAACGCGCAGGACGTTGTAGGCCCTCTGCGTATACTTCACCCACAAGCTGCACGTGTAGAAGGTTTGGCAGTAGGCCTTAAAAAGATACACCTTCACTTATGCCCACAATAAAAAGATTTGATTTGATTTGCCTTCAATATCTCAGGTCTGGTCCAGAAGAAAATGATCACAATGACGGGAAGAACATAAGTGACTCTCAGCTTCGTCTTTTTACACGTTATGTTTTATTTGGTTTCTTAACATTTCAAATACAACGAAAATATTGTGTTATATAAGAAGTTCATATTATCACGGAGTCAATGCAATTCGTAACACAGCAGTATGATTAAATTATCTTCTAATTATAACCAACACGTGATGATACGGGCCAGCCACGCGTTTCATACCTATATTGCCATGACAAATAGGTCTATTGTATGAAGAATTTTATCACGAGCCGGACTGGTTTCTTAGATAATTATGTTTGTCCTGCCTTAAGAACTTCATAGATACTATAAAGACTCCGCGTCGTTTTATTACGTACTGCGCAATGAAATGAAAGCTTTTTTTGAAATCTTTATTTGTTTTTGGGGTTTTTATCTAAATAAATATGTTAAACCCCATCGTGCCTTTTACCTTGTAACATCATCACTTATAATTAACAATTAAACAATATACGAAACACTTAGTGATTAAAATAGAAATCACTGATGAAGGACTGTTATTAAATTACATAACTTTCTGGCACCTTCTGAAGTTGGTTGGGATAAGATTGATTGTATTAATCCCACGTTAAGCCCATTCAAGTCTAATTCTCTCAAAAGTGACTCCCTCTCGCGCCTGTTGCGGTTCAGCAAATGCTGCACATCCTCAATCTGATTACATTCTCTGCAATTTGGTGAATCAGTTTTTTTCATAAGGAATGCAAACTTCACTGATGGATAGTGTCCAGAGCGAAGTCTTAAAATTAATTTAACATAATTTAAGCTGAAAGTAAATGAAAGATGTAATTTATAATAAACTAGCGGACCCGACAGACGTTGTCCTGTCCGAACAACGCCCCCTACCGGGTCCAATTGTATTTTCAAACCATCCAGGGACCAACTCAAATATACACACAACGTTTTATCCAAATCGGTCAAACCGTTTAGGAGTTAGGAGACAAACACATTTACAAAATAATTTTATATTTAAAGTCTAGCTAACCCGGCAAACGTTGTTTTGCCATATAAATTATTTATGTTTGGGGAGGACCACCCTTATCACTTAAGGGTATGAAAAATAGATTACGACCGATTCTCAGACCTACTGAATATACATTAAAATTTCATTAAAATCGATCAAGCTGTTTCGGAAGAGTATGGCAACTAACATTGTGACACGCAAATTTTATTATATAGAAAATAACTCTGTAGAGTTGCTTGAGTTGGATCTACATTTTATACATGATGACGCGCTCTGTCAGCTCTCCAAACGGAGTCTCGATTATTTTAAATCTTCTAAATTCCAAATAGTGTTTATCTCATAATTTTATGCCAACAACATAAATTACTCGCGGAGGCTGCATGGAAACGCGATGCTGGTTAAAATCTCTACAGTATCTACGTATCAATCTGCCTAGCCCTATCCCAATTATGTAGATAGATAGATCAATCGTTTATTTAGTGCACACAAAAGACAGCACAACATACAATGACACGATAATATATTAACTAATTAGCTATTAGGAAATAGCCGCAAGGTGACAATATACAAGAAAATAAAAAAATAAAAGGAAGAAAACAAGACATTGTGATGACACTATTGGCTATGTATGTTGGGGTCGGCTTCCAGCCTAACCAGATGCAGCTGAATACCAGTATTTTACTTGGAGCGATTGCCTATCTGACCTCCAAAACCCAGTAACTGGGTTATACGATACATCTTGGTAAAACTAGCTGTCAGACTTTCAGGCTTCTGACGACCCGTAACGACGGTCAAAGATCCACGAATGACAGCCGGGATCAACGGCTTAACGTGCTTTCCGAGGCATGGAGGAGTTTCAGTATATAGAGATGGTCACCCATTCACGGACCAACATCGGCAAGCGTAGCTTAACCTGATGGATCGACCCGTGCGTCTATTATTGAAGTTAAATCTTCTTTAGGCACGTTCGGCATTTTTGAGATGGAACTAAAGCATTGATTTAGTGACACTGTTACGACACCAGCTTTTGACCATTAAAAAGACATCAACGCGTTGATTACTGCGGTGCCAAGTTTTTTTCAAGTTTTCCCTTCTGTCGGTACTCCCGGAGTGCCACTGTTTTTTTTACTTAGGCACGAGCTTCTTAGTACCTACGTATAATGGGTAAATTATAGGCTCTTAGATACGATCATGTCGTGATTATTCACAATTGAGATAAATAATTAACCCTGACATCAAAGATATATCGGCCAAGAGCAAACCTTTTAAAGTGTGAAAATGGTTTAAATTATGAAAACAAGAACAAGTCCTTATCATTTATGAGGCATGTACCTAAATGAGACTGCTTCATTGGTCTAGTGGTCGCAACCGCCACTGCTGAGCATGAGGTCTTGGGTTTGATTACAAGTTGGGGAAAAATGTTATTGGGTTTTTCTTTCTGTAATTTCTCAGTAGCAGCCCGGAGTCTGGATTTGTGCCCGGTTGATGGCAATAGGCTCGCCCCCTATTACATGGGACTTAAACATGACTAGCGAAATGTGGGTGTACTATAGATACACCTTTCGCGTTCTGATATGTTTTTACAATAACTAAGTTTTGTTCGTTTTAGTCTTGGCACATGAACACCCACTCCGACATGTGTGAAAATAATTTAAATTATATAAAGAAGAATAAGTCGTTATAATTTATATGAGGTAACCAAATGAATTAATAAATTAATTTCCATCTTTATAGGGTTCCGTACCTCAACAGGAAAAAACGGGACCCTTACAGAATCAGTCGTGTGTCTGTCTGTCACAGCCAATTTACTCTGAATTTAATGGACAGATTACTTTGATATTTCGTACACATATGTATTTCTGTGACCCAAACAAGGATGTGTAACGTAAAGAAATGAATTTTAAATATGGGTGTCACTTTTGGGTGGCAAAGAAGAAAATTAAAGACAGTTTTGCGGACTATACCGTGTGATATATCAAGTGAAAGGACTTATTGCGAGGACCTCAAATTTTTTTTTTTTTGTAATTTTAAAATAAATTATTATAAAGATATTTATGAAAATAGATGAAAATTGACCTTTCCCCCCTTATCTCCGAAACTACTGAGTCTAACGTTGAAAATAAAAACACAGATAATAGTTCTATGTTCTAATTTCGGAAGTCGGTGGCAAATAACGAAAATACAAAACCAAAGACACCGACTTCCGAAATTTAAGTTACTTTTCCCTTTGTAGTGGTTTTTTTGGAAGTCCGTTTTTTTTTTTTGTAAAAAAGGTTTTATTGGATTTCGTGTTGTTGATTGTTTTTGATCAATTTATATTTTATTTTTCGATGATTATACTATAGCTAGTAGATATGCACATGTCATGACTCTCAAATTATCAGAATATTACAGCTTGTACCTAAACCTTTGATCAATTCTTTGATTTTGATTTGCGTGGATGTGACGCATGCTTCCCCCAAACCTTTTCTCATTTTTATATTTTATTTAAGCTCTTTTTTGCGTCATGTTTACCGCAAATAAACGTTTTTTTCTTTCTTTTCAATTTACCAATATAGATTTAATAAAAACAAGACTGTTAATAGGCAGGATTAGGTGACTTGACGGACTGATTTTTCAGGATAGGTAGTTCCTAGCCTGAAAAACCAGACACTAAGTAATGAATGATCAAATACAACATGTGAACAGCTATAGGTCAGATTATGAAGTGCGGTCAAGGTGGGTTTGGTTATACATAGAATTAAATGACTTGACCTGATTATGTAATAAATGGGTACCAGTTATTTAATACCTTTAGGTAGAAGGTGTTTAGTGATAATATACCACCTGGTGTGTAACTTGTTTTTAAGTTAATTCAATAAAATAATAAAAAGGTAATTTCAAAGTCAAAGTCAAATCATTTATTTCAAATAGGCCCTTGTATGGCACTTTTGAACGTCAAAATTTATAAAATAATAGAATTGATTCTAGTCGCTCCTTCCAAAAGGTAGTTTTCGTATGGAGAAGAATGGGCAAGAAACTCCACCGTTACTCTTTTAAAGTGTTTTGCAATATTTTGTGTAGGTACCTACATTAGTTAAATACTTATACTATGTGAAGACGATGCACCTAGAATAATATTACTATACCATAATAGGTAAAAAGAATTAAAGATCAACGACAGATAATTTAATTATGTGATAGATACATGGTGCTCACATATTTACAAACATTGTAAAAGTAGACGATTTTCCTAAAATTTTATAAATTAATAAGTCAGTGTGTGAGGAAATAATCACAGAATGTAAAATCAATGTCATATAATAAAAATTAATAAATTTTACAATTAAATTAGCAACCAGTTTGATTTTGACTTGATTGCTTAGAAACATGCTGATCCTGCTCCATATGACAATTTAGTCATATGGGGCAGGATCAGCATGTTTCCAAGCACTCTTATCTTGGATAGACTCGCACTCTTATTTCGGAACAATAACACAAGACTAATGCCCGTTTTCACCATCACTAAGTTACACTTAAATGAATCTCTAAATAAAAGTGCACTGTTGGATTTTCAACGCTAGGCTCAGTGCTGAGAGTAGCGTTGAAAATCTAAAAGTGCACTTTTATTTAGGGATTCGTTTAAGTGTCACTTAGTTGTCGGTGAAAACAGGCATAAGTACAACAAGTAAAACGATGATAGCTGCAAAAGTATAAACTGTAGTGCAGCTAAATTCACCCTTCTCTAATTCTAATTATGGTTCATAGTGATAAACACAGTACACACAAATTCTGAAATGAAAGGTGGCAAAAAAAAACTTTTTGTCTATGATAGATACGTACTTAGTGTAAGCATAGTGACCAAATTAAGATGATTTGCAACACATATATCTATTGAAAAAGAATGTGTTTATAAATGTTAACAAATTAAAATGTTTTTTACTACAACGTTACTTGACAAAATGGAGGGAAAAAGTTAACAGTGTGCTCATGACTGGTCGTAATTTCTATGATTATATATTAAAATAATAAAAATACTGGTGGATGTCAACCTGTTGCGGCATCTTCATCGCCACATGTGAACTACGCATCAAAGCCCTGACGTCACACAAAATCTCGACATCACACAAAATTCTGCATCGCGCAAACATAGTTTACCGCGCGATCAGCATATTATACCTATATAACTTCCCTGACATCAATCGTTGGGCAGTGCCCATTAGACACGACACCCGTTTGCTCGGAAGATCCTCTGTTTCCTATAGAGGATGAGTGATCTTTACACCCTGTTCTTCATACCTCTATAAACCAATGATGATGTGTTGTGTGTGTGTGTGTATTTTAGTGATATGTATGTTAGAAGTATGTATTTAAGTATATTCTTATGTTGTATGTTTATATTTAAATTAGTGTATAGTTAAGTTTTAGTAATAGTTAAGTTTTATTTTATGTATTCTGTTTTCTCTTTTACTCTTACACACGTTGTCTACATCTCTTTAATTACTTTCCTATCGCAGGTATGCTGGAAGAGATTTCTATAGAAATAAGCATCACCTTTGTACGTATTTTTCTGTTCCTTTCTTCTTGTCTGTTTATATGTGTGTACATAAACGGTTAAATAAATAAATAAATAAATAAGTTGGAATAAATAATTAAAATGGAAAACAAACCAAGATTTAAATTTCATTACTTTCATCTACGACAAATCCTCTGTAATATTTATCTACTTTTAAACATACATGGCTTTGAAAGGACGTTGCCAAAAATGCTAACGTGAACATAGAAATCTGCTGAGAAACGGCATATCGACGTGGCACAAACTTTATATATTCGCCTCGGACTTCACCATGTCGTTGGTTCACCTTGTGGGTGTCAATTTTTTATTTTTTGTAAATAAATAATAAAAATAAAAACATTTAATTCAGACAATTTTTGTCCATATTTTGTTAGTACATTCTGTTAAAACTTTATATAAATACATTTATAAGTTAATGAATGATCCAGTATTATCATCATACTATCCTACTAATATTTTAAAGGCGAAAGTTTGTGAGTGTGTTTGTATGTTTGTCTTTTCTTCATGCTCAAACGGCTGAACGGATTTGGATGAAATTTGGTGCACCGATAGTTTATAACCTGGATTAACACATAGGATACTTTTTATCCCGATATTTCCACGGGATCGAGACTTCTGCGGGTGAAACCGCGGGGCACAGCTAGTTGATTATAAGAAAAAATACCTTCACAAACTTAAAGGAAATATTACAACAATAAATCAAATTATTTCCTGATATAATTTTTATTAAATAAATTAAAATCCATGACCAATCCTTAGTATGTCAGTGACATTTACATAATATTGTTATTTGTTAAAAAAATAACTTGTTTTAAAATATACCTAGCCAGATAGTCTGATTTACTTTTTTTTTTGTGGTACAAAGGTCATTCAATCAAACGGTCTGCTTACCTAGTGGTACCTACGTCGAATCTACGTAACATATTACCTACAGAACCAGTTATTATAATTATTTACCTATTATTCCAATTTATGATGTTTTTATTGCTGCACCCAACGATGAGGTAATAATCCACAATATTGTGATTTCAGTATAAAATATGAGCCAATTGACCTTATAAACATGTGGCTCTAGGATACTCAAGGCAGGAGTTGTTCTAGTGGTTTTTCGAAGAAGTCAGTAGTCAACAGGAACAATTAATCAGTTTTTGTGAGCGAAAGTCTGGTTTCACAAAAATCTGATCTGGAAAGATAAAATTATCAAATCTTTGAGTGGATTTTGACTAGCAGCTTCAGTATAGCAGACTAGAATGTCTTCAAATTTTCTCTGGATAGTGGCTAAGAAATGGGTTGATTATGTTTTACTGTACTTAATTTCATACAGTGGAATCCTATACCTACTATTAAGTAACTAAGTGATCACGTTCTCGAAATCGGCTCTAACCATTTCGATGAAAGTTGCAATATAGGAGTTTACGGTTCATGGATGGGTGACCATCCATTACACAACGACACCCCTCCGTGCCTCGGACAGCACGTTAAGCCGTTGGTCCCAGTTGTCATTCGTAGACCTTTGACAGTCGGTGTTACCCAGTAACTAAGTTGTGAAGGTCAGATAGGCAGTCGCTCTAAGTAAAATTTGACTTTACTTACTTTGAAAATACGAAGAAAACGAATTTTCCCAGATATGAGACTATCTGGGAAAATTTGTTTTCTCCGTATTTTCTCCCGAACAGAGCTCGGTTGCACAAAGTTTAGAACAAGATGGCTACCTTAGAATAATGATATATGGCAGCATGGAATTAGTAAGTACTTACTATCATGACAGCATGGAATTAGTAAGTACCTACTATCATGGCAGCATGGAATTAGTATGAATATGAACTAGCATTCTCTATTTTCACCCGAGCAGAGCTCGGTCTGCCATGTATTATCTACTTAATAAACGTAAGCCGCATTTTACTATAATTGCAGAGAATGCACCTACGATATTATGATCAGTCACGTTGAATAATTAATTGGAATGAACCAACATTATGCGGTAACCCGCACTAGGTATATAATTTTATGCAATTATGCCGTGATAAGGATTAAAGGTACTGTGCATTAGCGGTTATTACACCTTTTTATAACGCTATCATGTCAATTGTGGGCTTGCGAATAGTTCACGGTTAGGTTATCCTAATCTGCGGGTCTAAAACGGCCACATTAGGCAATTCCTCTAAAAGCAACTCATTTTCTGAATTTCGAGCAATTCCTCTCTATGGTGATACATATTTTAGCTGAACCATATTCAATTCAATTCTTATCAGAATCATATTTGGTGTAAATAACGCCGCATGAAAAAGTTAATGAAGACTATAATTTTACCGGATCATTTTTCTTTACAGTTTTTATTAATCAAATGAGATTTTTATTTTTTATTTCTACAGTTTAAATGTTATTTAATTATAATACAAAACTGTCAAACAGATGAATTGCGTTATATGAATTGAACGCAGATAATATTATGAATTGTCAGTTTGTGACATTTTGTGCGATTCATAATAATATCATAATTATTATGATTCTGCCAAAGCGACCGTTTTAGGCCCCCTGTACACACGGCCACACATCAAGCTATACATTTCCAGTATAAACTGACCTCGTATTGTACGGAAATCCTATACAATGCAAGATCAGCATAAACTGGATTTGTATAGCTTGATGTGTAGCCGTGTGTGATCTCTAGGTATGTGTGTTCTCCAAGGCCGACCTTTTCTTGCCTCGGAGAGCATGAATATCCTGGCTTTCTGTCTTAATTATGAATATCTGAGACAGTCGCTACAAGTAGCTAGAATTTTGAAGGTCAGACAGCAATAGCATTCACCTTATCTGTGTCAATAAACTCAGTCTATCACAGTCCACTGTTGGATGTCCTCCGCCTTGGGGCGCGAAGGGGTCTGCCAGACTCCTACTGACTAAAAACCGCCCTGGTGTTCCCTTCCCACACTTGGACCTCGGATCATGAGATCTTGTGCACCTTCCATGATCCCCGACTGGCCCCCGGGTCACCTCATTCCCGCGGGGGGAGTGAGGTGTGAGACTCCCCCCGCGACGTCAAATAGGGGCGTGTGTGGAACACTACGCGCCGCTACTTCGGGTCTTGCTGGACGGGGGGAGGCGTCCCCAAGTGCGCCACAACACCCTGGGTTGTCCTCCACCTTCGGTATCCCGTCTAGCCCGGCCACTTCATAAGTCTAACACACTCCCAATGATAATCCTTTTTCATTTTACGATCCAATGATATTACATAAATGTAGATCTAAACTGAAAGCTGAGCCCTATACAGGGTCAAATTAAATTAGCTAGCATAAATACCAAGAAGAAGAAGAAGGCACCGAATTTGGCTGATAACGATGATGGTTTCGTGACGGTGCAAAGGAGGAAGCGCCGATCGCGAACGAACAAGAACCGCTGCGGCAAAGCTCCTACGGGCCCCGAAGTGAGCCTGCGTGCCGCAAAGCTGAACACACCGGTGTACATCTCCCGCCTGCACTACACCACTAAGGCGGAAGACATCGTGGAGTACGTGCGCCAAAAGACGAGGTACGCGCCGAGGGTGCAGTTATTAGAGTCGCACCGGAACGTCAATTTGAAGGCGTTCGTCGTGCGTGTACCGAACTTTTATCTGCCCCTCGTCATGCAAGAAGACTTTTGGCCACAGGACGTGGTGTTCCGTCGCTTCCGCGGACAAGTTCCACAAGACGGCACTAAGTCAAGCTAGTGCATAGTGAAGTGCTACTAACATAGTCTAAGCCTTATTTACTAACACAAGATTTGTTTATAATTTTAAAAAATATGTATGTTTAGGTTAAGGTATTTATTTATGGGCCTGCGTCGGCTGAATTAAATGGATTATTATTATAAATAAAAAATAAAAAAAACAAGCGAGCCTTACAGTAGTCGCATATGTTGTGTAACATCTCTGACATCTCACCTTAGTAATAAGCAAAAATAACATTATATCCGGAAAAAGAAAAATAACTGTCTTCAAAAAAAAAATTGCATTACTCCTAGTGTTAAATAAAATAAAACATTTAAAAAAAATTGGGGTCATCACCGCAGTTAGTATAGTCATTTGCTAGCTAATTTAATTCAAATTAAATTAGCTTAATTATTTAAAATTAATTTAATTCAAATTAAATTAGCTAGCACTGTAATATAAAGATAAGTATAGGTAACGCTAGCAAAATTCAGTGGCATTTCTGCATCAAATGGCTTGGTAACGTGTATCGTTTCATACAGACGAAGTGCGTTAATGGAAGTATTAAATGCAACGTCTTCCATATATTTCAGTTCGTTTTAATTTGTTTGAAAACGATGTTGCTTCTTTTTATTTGTATAGATTACGTTCTCTTGAATACGTAGCTAATGAAGCACACATGGTTTTGTTGTAGATAATGCTTTTGTTCGTGTCATTTCTTTGAACAAATGCACTAGTTAATTCAGATCAATTAATCTGTAATTTCTTGGTCTTCTTTAATTTTATTTAGAGCTGCTTTTGTAAAACTGTAATCTGTAGGTACTCTCTATCTGTACATAATAGGAGACAAATTTGAGCACCCGTAACTTGGCATGTGTATGTCACGGGATACAAATTTCATGCAAGCGATGAAATACGTGTCATCTGCTCTCAAGCAATCATTACTTCATTCGACACAAGAACATGTTTCAATCAACATGCTTCTTAATAGTATATACTCCATTTGAAATAAGATTATACATTCAAACAAACCTTTTTTACAGTCCGTTCAACCGATTTTCACTTCTATGCCGTAAGCATAAGGATGGTATTAAAAGCAAAAAAGTGGTTACAAAACCAACTGTTTATTGCAGTTGCCATTTGTCATACCACCAACGCAATAGAAGTCAATATCGGTTGAACGAACTGTATGAAAGGTTTATTTAAATGTCTAATCTTATTTCAAATGGAGTTTAGTTTTAAATAAGCCACTGATATTATCTATTCCGTCATTGCTCTAATCGATTACTTAACGCTTAAGGTTGCCTGTCCACTGGAGATAAACACGCTAGCGGAGCGGAGAAATGTGCCAATATAAATCAATTGGAGCGAATTTTAATTCTATTGGTTAATATTGGCACATTTCTCCGCTCTGCTGCCTCGCTCCGCTCCAGTGGACAGGCAGCCTAATAGTCCAGTGTTGGGCAAAAAAGTGACAGGTCTTGAAGTTAATTCAGACTCTAAGTTTTGGATGGGTAACAGGTGCTAGATATTCTTTTATTCAAAGTTTTAATTAAGAGTTTTTAGACCCTACAATCTTATAATAACTTTATAAAAATATTTTATTAAGTTTGATAGTTCATCTAAACTTTAACAAAGTAAATTATAGATAATCATTTTAAAGGTACCATTCATCAATTAACTTTTCTTTCTACGGTTAATTAAGACTTAAATCTTAATTAAGATTAGGATTCCTAATCGAGCGTATCAATCATTTGCACAGTGATTGATTGGATTCAGTGACGCCGAAGCAATTTTATTAATTTTGTGCAATTTTTCAGGGTAAAAATTGATGCTTTTGTTCTTGGAAATTCTTTTTCTTCTTCTTGGCACTCTTGACAGAGCAGTCTTCATGTAGTTTTTTGTCCAGGGGCTGATGTGATTCGCCTCACGATTTCTCGCCATCTACTCCGATATTTGGTGTTTTTAGTGCACTCAAACATGGGTTCGCCAACTTCGGATTTAATTTGGTCAGTCTACTTCATGGGTGAGCGTCCGCGTGGTCTAGTCACCCTCACGCCTCGAGACGTGTCTGAAGTATTTGGGGATGCGCGTTTGGACCAGAACTGAAAGACGCTTTTTGATGCCGAGTTCTTGGCGTATAGAGGTGTTGGAGCGAAACTCCATCCACGATACCCCAAGCATTCTTCTCCAGCACCACATTTCCAGAACATCTATCTTCTTCTTCTCGATGTCACGCAGCATCCACGTCTCAGCAGCGTAAAGGAACATAGGAAAAACCAGGGTTTGAACAAGCCGTATCTTAGTGGCTTTTGTAATATCTCTGTTCCTCCAGATTTTTTACTGGAAATTATAGAGCAGGATAACCGGTGAGCAGTGGTGGTCCACGGCCCCGACTTACGAGTTGTATGTCGTGGGTGCGAATCCAGCCAAGTGTTTTACTTTGCGTAAATAATTTCATCACCACTGCTCTAAAAAACGGTGAAGAAAAACATTGTGAGGAAACCGGCATGTCCAAGAACCAAAATTCGAAGATTTGTGACATCTACCGCACTGGGCCCGCGTGGTGGATTACAGCCCACTCCCTCTTGAAGAGAGAAGGCTTGTGTCCCAGCAATGGGAATTAAAGGCTGGTTATGTTTATGCTTATAACTGGAAATTAATACCAAAATATTAAAGTTAACCTTGACTTTTCCTCACACAAAGTAACTAATCCAGGGCACCGCCAGCAAAAGGGCTAAGTTAGGTTAGAACTGTGACCAACGGCGAACCAAGTTGGTCACAATTACTTGGCTATTCAGTATTTTTAGGACTCAATTTTTTTTATTATTTAACGTTCACAAAAATCATGATATTGTGTTCAATATTTTTAGGAAAGCAAATACAAGCCCATACAAAATATTCCGATTCAAAGAGAACAATACAAATATTGTTTACATTAGACACGCAAGCCACATGAAACAGTTGTTATAAATTATGCATTGCGGTTGGAAAATTGAATGATTAATACTTTATTATTTCAATAAACATACAATTAAATAATTCATTTTAAAACGGGGAATAACATAAAAGTCTAATTATAAACTCATGATTTGAAAAGCCTTTTCCCAACTATGTTGGGGTCGGCTTCCAGTCTAACCGCATGCAGCTTAATTTATACCAGTATTTTACATGGAGCGACTGCTTATCTGACCTTCACAACCTAGTTACTGGGTAACACCGACTGTCAAAGGTCTACGAATGACAACCAGGACCAACGGCTTAACGTACTGTCCGAGGCACGGAGGGGTGTCGTTGTGTAATGGATGGTCACCCATCCATAAACTGACCGCGGTATGCGTAGCTTAACCTTAGATCGACCCGTGCGGCTGTTATCATTTAGCTACGAGCTTCTTTTTTATTAGAAAGAAAGAAAGAAAAATAGGTTTATTTGTCACAGAAACACGTGCATACAAAGACAAGAGTAATCAGAAAACAACAAAAAGTACATAATAAATCACGAGCATAAAACAGAAATTAGGCGGCAGCTGCACGACATGACTGTGACAAGAAGGCTTCCACTCAGTATGATGCTGCATTACACTTTTTCCACACATCCATTCACAAACTATCTATTGATTATTTCAGGTAGGTTAAGCTCGTGCTTAAGGTCCGGATTATAAGAAAGCGGAGATGGGCGGAAATGTGCGAAGCGGAGAGGAGAGGAAATGTTTAACAGCTAGGGTGTTTCCACCGAAGCTAGAATGGAGCAGAGATGTGCACTGGCTAGAACTGGCGGGCGGGTTGTGCTACGCGGGGGAACTAGCGGTGCCGCTCGCCGCTCACATCTTTCGTCTCCGCTGCACGCCGTCGACAGTTTGCGAGGCACAGTTCACATCTCTGTTTTGTTCGCGCTAAGCAAATATGAGACATCTCCTGTCCTCTCTGCTCAACCGTATCCAGTGAAGCTAAGCGGAGATGAGATATCGTACAGGACCTTCTGCTTTTATTTTAATTTTACTTTGTTTTTTTTATTGTTTTTTTATTATTTTTATTAATGTTCTTATTGAAGGTGTTTAGTTATTAATTTGTGATTTCCTGTGCGAGTCTCAATAAATACTTTTTCTTTCTTTCTTTCTTTAGATATGTAAATAACGAAATCTTATTGCTTGTTTCCAACACATCTTCTCTCCTCTCGTCTCGTTACCGATTTGACACTTTCCGTGACCGAAGGACTGGCTTTTACCTTGGCCAGAGGCTAAGCATTGCCATACAACGTGGCAATGCCGCCAATCTCTTGGAAACATTACCGGTCGACAGCGATGCGGACGAATTTTTCGACGCCATGTTTTAGTTTGTTAATAGTTTTAGTGCAATTAGAGTAATAAGAATAGTGGTGGCCCAGTAAGAGCAGCGGTGGCCCAGTGGTAACGGCCGCGACTTATGTGTTGTAGGTCGTAGGTTCGAACCCAGACAGGCGCTTTACTTTGTGTAAATTATTTCATCACCATTGCTCTCAAAACGGTGAAGGAATACATCGTGAGGAAAGCGGCATGTCCTAGAACCGAAAATTCGATGACATGTGACATCTACCAACCCGCACTGGGCCCGCGTGGTGGATCATGGCCCACTCCCTCTCACAGAGAGGAGGCTTGACTTGTCCCAGTAGTGGGAACATTATAGGCTGATGATGATGATGAGTTTTAGTTAGGTTAGGATAATATTAAATTTTTAGTTTTGGAAGAAGACTTCGTACAATTAGAGATTAAAATAAATGAAGTATAACAATAAAAATATAATTTTTGTTTGGGATGATAAAAATAAAACCGCTTAAAGACGACTTACTTGTTAACGGAACTTCGTTTATTTATTAATCGTTATTTAAATAGCACAAGTTCAAGCAGTGACTGGGGAATGATGTTACTAATTAATGGCTCATTATCAATCGACGGATGTGGTCATAAGATAACACTTATTAGACTATATTCAGGGCTATACAATATTAGGTTTGTATTTTTTCATTTATTTCACCACATTTATTCTGCAATATTGATTGGCGTCGGCGATGATGGTACGGAATAAATTGTGCTAAGTATTGTACGTTAGAGCTGAAGCACGGAAGAAGCATAAAATACATGGAGTGGGACATCAATAAACACAGGGTGTCCCTGGAAGTATGGATCAAATCGAATAGGAGCGTGGGCAAGATCATTCCCAACCTTTTGAACCCAGGGAATGTCGGTGCAATTTGAAACGGTTCAAAGTTACGACCAATTTTGGTTTACACAATCATTTCGCGTAGTGCTCAAAAAAATATCAGCTTATCAACCAAAAAAAAAGAAAATTTAGGGAGTTATACAGCTAGAAAACATGTGTTCAATTAGAAAAAGCAAACTTACTGCAAAGGCTTCGGTTTGGCAAAAATTTTACTCAATTTTCTACTCAAACAACAAAAAACTTTTTATATGAAACTAATGACGTTACCAGTTTACCAACGACCAAAAATCCAATAAAATGCTATTAGTCACTAAAATTAGTAGGCTGATTGGCAAAACCCTTTCTAATATCACCGGAAAACCCATAGTTTACTAAACCATTACTACTATTTAAGTTGTTTGTTTTATTTTATTATCATTACATCACCTCTTCTTTCCCCGAAGGGTTAGGCAGAGGTAAACCTACTCATAGTATGTATACCCACATTTTGCCAGTTATGTTTAAGTCCCATGTAATAGGAGGAGAGCCTATTGCTATTTATCGGGCAAAAATCCAGATTTCGGGCTGCTACTGAGAAATTCCTAATGGCAAAACCGAATATCACTTTGCCCGTCTTGCACACGTGGCATGACTACCATAGAAACGGGTTTTCTACGAGTTTTGTCGACGATAGAATAGACAAAATGACAGATTGTGATTGTTTATCTGTCATTTTATTAACCGACTTCCAAAAAGGAGGAGGTTATATGTTCGTCGCGTCTGTTTGTTTTTTTTTTTTTATGTATGTCCACCGATTTCTCCGTCAATTGTGGACCGATTTTGAAAATTCTTTTTTTGTTTGAAATGGGGTGCTCTCGAATTGGTCCCATATAAATTTTATTAACTTCGCTTTGATAGTTTTTGAGTTAGCTACAAAATACGTATTTTTTTCCCACTTAGTATGTAGATGATATGATAAGTTTCTGTCACTGGTAGCAGGTAGTGGTATTCGAATGTGTGTGGGGTAGGTACCACAACTAAAAAGTGAAAAATAACTTTAATTTCGGAAGTCGGTGGCAAAAAACGAAAATACAAAACCCAAGACACCGACTTCCGAAATTAAAGTTATTTTTCACTTTGTAGTGTTTTTTCTATTCTTCTGTCGACAAAACCCGTTTCTATTGTGGTCATGCTAAGCGTGCTAGGAATTGAACCCAGGACCAATAGTGAATATGGTCATGGTCAATAAATGTGGTCATGCTCAGCAGTAATAGCGCTTGCGACAAATGAGGCAGTTTTCAATATCGATGTTTGGATTTAGGTATTTCATGATTTCAAAATACTCATACGCACTAATTTTGCCAGTTTTTCTATCAATTATCGTGTGGTCGTACTCACATTGTATAAAAATAAAGTTGGAATTTTCCTCACGATGTTTTAACTATAGTACATGACTGTTGCGGCCTGCAACTGGGGTTTTAATGGACGATCGTGAAAATCCATCAATGTCTGGTTGCGGCCAAGGCTTGTATGGTGGAGTGCGCGCCACGAAAGAAGGCCCGCGGAAAATTAAAAAGGTAGAGGCTGTAGGGCCTGTAGGCTCATCAATGATCGCGACGATAGATCGTAGTGGAGAGAAATCAAAGATGATTGAGTGGACTGTATATTAAGTAGATTTATGAATATAAAAAGTACAACACGGAATAGGAAAAAACAAGAATTAAATAGGAACGTTAACAAGACGCGTAAGCGCAGCCGTGCTTGAAGGCGTGCAACAGCTGACTGCTGAGGCGCGGGGGCCCGCGCTTGGCTGTGAGGCCAGCTGACTCGCCGCTGCCCCGCACCCCTCGTTCACTGCCACCAGCGCGCGGTGATGTTGAGAGCGGAGGTCTCAACAGGAACTATATTTTTTTAATGCAATGTGATGCAATGGCATAGGCACTAACGCCGCGTCAAAGGGTGGCGCGGACTATATTTTCTCAAATAATGCGCGGAAATTCAAATTGAGTAAATAAACTAAAAATTTCATAATCAATGACGAGCAACGACAATTTTCACGCGCAAATATGTTCATTTGTTTCTTCTTTACTTTAAACAGCTCTATTTGCAAGCCAAATCGAAATTTAAATAAAATCTTTGATCAGTTACCTCCTTGGTTGCCATGTGTTGAAGTAAAAAGTTCGTTCCATTTTTAAATAACACGACAGATATGGATTTTCATACAAACATTGCTGGCCGGACGCTCGCATAGATTCGACCAGTACCACAATTTCGATTTATCTTGATGTTTTATGTTTGTGAAATAGTAGATTGTTATACGAGGGGCTAAAATAACCCATTGTAACGAGGTAGTTTCACTCCCGAGCTTTAGCGAGGGAGTAAATAGAAACCGAGTTATAATGGGTTTTAGCGCCGTGTGTTACACTCTACTTTTCACTACGATTGCGAGAAAATAAAATAATCCAATACAATATTAAAGAGTTCATTTAAATGTACAATTTGTACAATCCTGGATATTTAACGAGATGTTTTTTTCCGGCAACTTAATTTCAGTCCTCTGTAAAGATGTTCTCATTAGATGATGACATTTTCACTGTTGTAAATTATATTACGGTCATCAATTCAATTCGTAATTAGAGAAAAATTCTAAATATTTTGCACAAATGCCTTTTTTATTTCTTCTGTAGCCGCAACGCAGTACACGCATTCTACCGAAGATATAGCCTCATTTAAGTAGTTCCATTTTCAAAAATAAAATGTTCTTTTTTTTAAGTCGAGTCCATAATCATGATTATGTCACAAAAGAATAAAGACTTTTTCGTTTTTCAAGGCTCGTTGGAACTGACAAAAATTACTTTTTCCCCTAGAGCAAGAAATGCTATTTTTCCCCCGCTCTAGTACTCTACAATGACGGCCTTTTTGAGCAAGATGAGTTTCTTTTTTCTGTTGGGCATCTCACAGCTGGTTCCGAAAACCGTGGCTGTTTAACCGGTCAATCCTGTGGTTGCCTTAAGCTATTACACTCAAAGCCTCCAGCCAGGGCACAAATAACTAAGCTAAAAATTTAAGGATGAACGCTCACTAAGGGCACCCCCTGCGGGGTTCGAGCCTCGGCTTAGGGCGTTATCCGGAGGGAGGACATCAAAAGATGGGACGGGCTGGATCAAAAGGTTTTGATCATTATTATTAGTCGGGGAATTTAAAGCTACGTGCACAGCTGCAACAACTGCTGGCACCTCGTTTTCGAGCAAGGGTCGGGGGGGAGTATTATTTACTCGGGGGCGCGGCGGTCGAGATCGCAAAGGACCTCGGCGGCGAGGTCGGTATGACGGGAGGCGTCTGTGTTTGTACACTGTACTTGTTTCCCTATTGCTCTCCTGGAGGAGGGTTATGGGGTCATCGGGATCTACGAGGATATGCCTTGGACGGCGAACTTGACTGATTTTACTCGGGACATAACTGGCGGCCTCGACAACCAGAGGGTTGCGATGTTTGGCCGCGGACTCAAAGAAACGCTTGGAAAGGCGTTTTAGAAACTGATGGATTGTGGGAATCTTTAGGTCGAGGTGGAGTGCCTCGTTCCTGACGAACCAGGAGGAACCTGTGGCCCTACGGAGGAATTTATTTTGCACTGTTTGCATCCTATGGATATGACGGGGTTTCGCATGAGCGAAGACGGCACCCGCATAGGTCATGATTGGTCGAATGCACGCCGTGTAAACGCGCAATTTGCACCTAAGTGACAATTTGCTACGTGCATTCACCAAGTAAAAGAGTCTACCGAGAGCGAAAGAGGCTCGCGAACGAACCATCTTTATGTGCTCTGCGAAAGTCAAATGATGGTCTAGAACGACACCGAGATATTTAGCTCGCTTCTCCCAAGGGATCGGCTTGCCGAACATGGTGATTGGTCGGGGGAGGGGGTTTTTGAGCCTTGAACGCGGCTTCGTAAAGAGAACCGCTTGGCTTTTATCGGGGTTGACTTCTATCCGCCATTTTGTAAACCAAGCTGCCAGTCTATTGACTGCGCGTTGGAGATTTAGGCGAATGATGTCGGGGGATCTAGAGCTGAAGTAGATGGCAGTGTCGTCTGCGAACAGACCCAACTGCGACCTACCGCAACCTTTTGGGATATCGCTTGTGTATAGCGTAAAAATGAGGGGGGACACCACAGAGCCCTGGGGGACACCTGCCCGGATGGGACGGGGAGTGGATAACGCTCCTTCGATACGATAACGGAAGACGCGATTCGATAAAAAGTCTCGTAAGATGAGTACGAGACGATCTGGCACGCCGAGTTGGTACAGCTTGTATATTAAGCCGTTGTGCCAGACTTTATCGAACGCTTTCGCTACGTCGAAGAATACTGCACCGGTCATAGTCCCGCGCTGGAAACCAGCGCTTATGGATTCTACGATGCGGTGGGCCTGATGCACGCTAGAGTGCTCAGTTCGAAAGCCGAACTGTTCGTTGGGGATGAGGCCCTTGGTCTCGGCGAAATCTCTGAGGCGCTTATAAATAAGCCTCTCATAGATTTTTCCGAGAACCTTGAGCAGACTGATGGGACGGGGTAGCTAGAGGCCTCGGTTTTGTGCTTGCCGGGCTTTGGGATACCGATAACCGTGGCCTCCTTCCATGACTGGGGGAAGATATTGTTGCTTAAGGCACCATTGAAGATGGTGGTCAAAAGCATTATTAGGTGGGCAGGGAATAGTTGGATCACCCTATTGGTGATGCCATCTGAACCGGGGGCTTTACGGACTTTAAGACCCTTGATGATGTCGTGCACCTCGTCCGGGAGGACGGGGGGCAGTGGACAATCAGGGTCATCGACGGGAGGGAGGGAGGCTCTACGTTCGACTTCGGCGTCGACCTTTTTCAGGTGAGCTTTGTCTACAGGTAGAGAACTGGGAGTGCATTGGGCCTCGAGGCTGTCTGCGAGGCATTCAGCCTTTTCGGCATCGTCGAATGCGATGGATTTATCGGGACGGGTCAGGGGGGGCATGGCTGAGACCTGGGGAGACCTGAGTTTCCTCTGGAGCTCCCAGAAGGCCTGATGGGTGGGCTCTAGTTCGCCGAGTAACTTTCCCCAGCTCGCGTCCCGCAGCTCCGCTATACGTGTCTTTACAGATCTCTGTAAATAGCGCATATGGGCTTTGTTGGCGTTACAGGGAAAGCTATCGTAGGCACGTATGGCCGCGTTCTTCTCAGTCAGTAATGCACGCACGTCGTCCGGCAAGTTCCAGCGACGGTCGTCCGTGGCTGGAACTTCCCTTGAACAATCGTTCAGGACGGTTTGTACGTGATTAGTGAGTGAGTCGATCGCGGCCGTGGTGTCGGCGACCGAGTCGAAAAGGTCGGGGATAGAGTCTAGTTGAGGGGACATGTTGGATTTCAGCTGTGTGCTTACTTTCTTCCAGTCCGTGATCCTCTTAGTGATAGGGGGGGCGTTCGGGTCGGAAAGACCTATGCGGGGGTATAGTCTCATGACTACCGGGCGGTGATCAGAGTCTAGCTCTTGTACCGTTTCTATTGAATCTAACTTTAGGTTGACGTTCTTATGGAGCGCCACGTCTAAGATATCGGGGGCATGATTTGGATTCGTGAGCGGAAAATGGGTGGGAGTCATGGGAGCGATGACGTCAAAGGTCAGGGAGTTTGAGAGGTCGAACAGGTGTTGACCTCTGAGATTGGTTACCGAACTGTTCCAAGAGGGATGTTTGGCATTTAGATCGCCCACTATAATGAGCGAGTTACTCATAGCGAGTAGAATCGAGAGGTCGTTTGAGAGGCGTTGGTGATGGTAATGCCCCGTGGTGTTACCGGGGGGATTATAGACCGATACGAGAGTGATCGGCTCGTGACCTGACATGCCTAGACGGCAGGCGGAGACTTCTAATACCGAGAGGGAGGGAGGGTCTAGTGGGATGCAGTGAAGCTGCTTTCTATAATAGATCAGGGTGCCACCCTTGTGACATCGCGACCTGTCATTGCGAACTATCCGGTAATTGGCAAGTGACGGATCACGATGGCAAGGCTTTAGGAAAGTCTCTTGTATTAAGAGAACGTCTATTTGATGATCGCGGAGGAAGAGCCCTATTTCTTCCCTTTGGGATTTTATGCCGTTGGCGTTAAAGTAACCTATTATTAGGGATCGGGGTTTGAATCTAGCTAAGGCCTCGTTATCCATTGAAAGATTTAGGGGTTTGGGCGAGGGATTCTAGGGCTTGCGTAATATCCGGATAGCAAGATGAGTGAAAAGAATATTGTATTTAAAGGCCGCATCTAATCTGCAATCTCTTGCTACAGAAAAAAGTCACGATAGTAACATTATTACTTTTGGAAAATATAATTAATACATACTGCTTCGTTGGTCTAGCACTGCCTCGTTGGTCTAGTGGTCGCAAGCACTACTGCTGAGCATGAGGTCCTGGGTTCGATTCCCGGGTCGGGCAAAGTGTTATTGGGTTTTTCTATCTGAAATTTCTCAGTAGCAGCTCAGAGTCTGGATTTGTCCCCGGTTGATGGCAATACGCTTGCCCTCTATTACATGGGACTTAAACATAACTGCCGAAATGTGGGTGTACCTGCTACAGGGACACCTCTGCCCAACACTTCGGGGGTAATAAATACATTTATTTCGCTCTAAAAGTACAACAAAAAGTTATTCTATGAAGTACAATTATTTTTATGTGTTTGTCTATCAACTCCCAAACTAACCCAAGGTGTATTGTGGCCTTGTGGGAGTTAGTAGTTCTGAAGATGATGGACTTACATAGACACAACCTCGTAAGCTTAGGAATTAACTTCCAAAAGTAAAAAAAATAATTACAAAGCATATTACATGTTTGACGACACGGTTGGCGCAGTGGTTAAGCGATTGACTGCTGCGCTGCGTGTCGCGAATTCGATTCGAGGAACAAATATATGACCTATAAGTATTTGTTCCGGGTCTGGCTGTTTGTGTATGTGAGTTTAAATGTTTGTAAAGCACCCACAATACAGGAGAAATTCCTAGTGTGGGGTAACGTTTAAAAAAATAAATAATAAAATAATAAAAATAAATAATATGCTGAAAATTAAAATTAAGTCTGCACTATCTAAATCTACAAATAAAAAAAAAAAACAATATTTACCTACCCAATAAAACTGTACAAACAATTAAGTATGAAGATTTTACAGCTTTTTCAATACTACATATTTATTCATGGATCGAGCAAATTCGTTTCCAGTTTAATTTCCCTAGAGATGTTTTATGTAAAGGATGCTCCCATTGTTTTAACATTCCTGCTATTCCATAGCGTCCATGATAGGTATTACAAAAAACTTTTTTACAAAATATACAACCGGCTTCTAAACTATAAACCGAAAAATAACTTTATTTCGGAAGTCGGTGTCAAAAAACTAAAATACTGATCCAAAGACACCGACCACAAGTGAAAAAAAAACTTTTTTCACTTTTTAGTGGGTTGGTTTATAATTTATCTAAGTTAACTAATAAGTTAAGTTTACTAATGTCAACTGCTCATCAAAAATATCCAAATCGCTATAGATGTGTCTATAATATTTGAAGAGTTCCCTCGATTTCTCCAAGATTTCATCATCAGATCATGACCAAACGACAATGGGACCAACTTGAAAGTATAATATCCTTTCAAACAAAAAGATTTTTTTTCAAATCGGTCCAGCCGTCTTCGAGTAATCGGGGAACATACATTAAAAAAAATATCCCGACGAATTGAGAACCTCCTCCTTTTTTTGAAGTCAGTTAAAAACCGTATGATATGAAAATAAATGACTGTCGACTGTTTTGACATTGTTTCCTCCCGTTGTCACATTGACAATTGATAAGGTACACTGATAAAATAATCTTTTATTTAGGACTCAAATGACATTGACAGACAGCTGTTGGTAAACGTTTGTGCAATATTGTTTGACAGTGTATTTATCAGTTACTAGCTGCGCCCCGCGGTTTCACCCGCATAAGTCTCGATCCCGTGGGAAAAAAAAAAAGTATCCTATGTTCTTTTCCAGGGCATCATCTATATATGTGCCAAATTTCATCCAAATCCGTTCAGCCGTTTTAGCGTGAAGGCGTAACAAACAAACTTACTTTCGCATTTATAATATTAAGGAAGGATAGTGCCGTCAGCTTTTGGCATACTAGTACATTATTTTAAAAAGCCGCTCGCATCACCTTCACCCATAATTATAATCATATCTATATTTATATTTAAAAAAATCGTGTGTCATAATGTTAGTTGCCATACTCCTCCGAAACGGCTTGATCGATTTTTATGAAATTTTATATGTATATTCGGTAGGTCTGAGAATCGGTCGTAATCTATTTTTCATACCCCTAAGTGATAAGGGTGGTCCACCCCAAACATAAATAATCTATATGGGAAAACAATGTTTGCCGGGTCAGCTAGTATTATCTAAATTTCTTAAAACTATAAGTCTAATTTTGGAGAAGAAAAATCTTTTTAAAGTCACGGTAATTGTAACTCCCCTCTTCCATAATCGTTATGTTTCCTTGTGGTTACTCATTCATACATTGCATCATTCTTATCTGTAAACTTATACCTACATTATATCTATTTATAACACAATGTTTACGATTTATACATTTGTAGATAGAAATGTTATCAGTACTTATGTATCGTATTGTAAAATGATTGCAAAAGAGCTTCTACTGGTGATTTATATTTAGCACGGGCGAATTTTTATCGCGACGATTTTTTTATTTTGCCCTAGATTTTCAACTCTCGGTATTTATCTGAGCACTAAGAATTCAACAGAGAGCATCACAGTGAGTCAAAAAAAAAAATACGCAGCAATATTTTCGCCCACTGCGTTTTCAACTCACTGCTCAGAACCGAGAGTTGAAAATACGAGTACGAGGGCTTACGGTCATACATACTTTGAGTAGTCAGTCTCGCTACCAACATTATTGACTGTATTTACGCAACATTTCTCGTGTCAACACGAGATAAAAATGTATGTTTTCAATCAATTCATTTTACACCGAGTCTTATCATTGCAACTGGGAGGAAACAGCTGCAGGGAATAACTGAATTTATCCTCGGAAAAGTCTGTATTTTCCATAAGATAAAGGTTCTTACCCTAACTATTTTATGCAAATATAAGGAGCTACCGAGCTAATAATTGTGTATTCACACTCCAGGTTTCAGTGTGAAAGTTAATAGATTTCTACGTTCGTCTTTTGGGATAACGAAGTGTTTTTGTTTTAGCAAAATGAGGGTAATTCTGTTGTTAACGTTAGTTGTCAAGTTAACGGTAGAGGCAAAAGGTAAGTTCCTGAGTACCTCATTAATTTGGTTGATGGTTTCTTTTGAAAGTTTCCTCATGAGATAACAATGTACTTTAGTGATTCCTTGTTAGCGTTCATTGCTGCGACCTATATGGAGGGCCCTGGAACTCCGATAATACTTAAACTTAGTGGCCAACAGACAATTTTAATTTTTCAAGAGTCTCACTATTGGAGACGAGTATTTTATGAGAATTCTCACAACCCACAATTTGAGAATAAAAATCTTTGGTTTGTTTCACCACCTCCGGATAAGTTCTAGTTTACATACCTGGCCAAAAATATCAAAAATAAATCTGTTCCTTTTAAAATCTAACTGATAGATAGAGCTTATCCCGACCCTGGGAAAAAAGGCCCTATGCAATTTAACTAGCTGCACCCCGCGGTTTCACCCGCATAAGTCTCGATCCCGTGGGAATATCGGGATAAAATTTACCCTGTGTTAATCCAGGTTATAAACTATCTGTGTGCCAAATTTCATCTAAATCTGTTTATTAGTTTTACCGTGAAAGAATAACAAACATCCATCCATCCTCACAAACTTTCGCATTTATAATATTAGTAGGATTAGTAGGATAAGTAGGATTAAGTAAGATTAAATTAAATTAGTCATCATCATCAGCCTATAAATGTTTCCACTGCTGGGACACAGGCCTCCTCTCTGACAGAGGGCCATAATCCACCACGCGGGCCCAGTGCGGGTTGGTAGATGTCACATGTCTTCGAATTTTTGGTTCGAGGACATGCCGGTTTCCTCACGATGTTTTCCTTCACCGTTTTGAGAGCAGTAGTGATGAAATAATAATTTACACAAGGTAAATCGCCTGTCTGGGTTCGAACCTACGACCTGCAACTCTTAAATCGCGGCCGTTACCAATGGGCCACCACTGCTCTAATTAAATTAGTAGGATTTCTATATTAGATGATAATGTTTGATGGTGTCTTAAATGCTTCTTCTTTCTTTTTTGTGTGATTAGTGACTAACCTGGTGTCAGAGTTTTTATGCCGCTCATGTGCCTTAGACTTGACATCACATACCATCGAGAAATTTCTTTCTCTAAATTACCTTAAATGCTTATACCATTACATGCTAACGTCATCATTTTCTTCCAGGTGAAAATTGTGGAGTAATTCCAATAACCGAATGGGGAAGTTCTCCTCTCCTGCGTCAGGAAAATCTACCAAATCCAGTGAACATCGCTGTGATACAGCATACGGTGGTCCCGGAGTGCAACAGTGATGAGGAGTGTCAGAAAGCGGTCAATGGCATCAGGAAATATCATATGCAAGATCGGGGATTCACTGACATTGGACAATCGTAAGCATAAATAATCAAAATTCATTCAAACTAGGCTGAGAATCAGCACTTTACGAACGTCAAAATTACATAAGACAGACCCCCAAAACGCTTCACCATTTCCTAGTGCTTTAGCTGGGAAGATGTGGCGCAATAAACTCCCCAGCAGCACAGCTGTCTGTTTAGTTTGATAAAATAAAAATTGATTCTATACAATAGTTTTTCGAACAAAATTTTGGGGTTTTTGTTTGGGGTTTAGAATTAAAAAAATCAAAAGTCATTTATTCAAACTAAGTAAAATAATACGGTAGTTGCTTAGGTAAAAAAAAAGAAATTCTATTTAGTCCGTCTTTCAGACAATAAAAAAATTTTAGACACGTATTTTTTTGCTTTATCATATCAAAAATAACTTAGAAAACACGCATTAAAGTTGGGGAGTGGGGGCTCGTTACGTCACAACTCAGTATAAAATCTAGTAAGGCGTGACGTCATGCCACATTTTAACTCAATGTATAGCCGTAATCTTTTGATTACGTCAAAAAAGAAAAAATACGTGTTCAATATTTTTTAATATTCTAAAAGACGGACAAAAAAAAATTGACACAGGCCTATTGCAGTGATTCAGAGCACGACCCTTCTCCGTAGGCTATTGGCTTGCTTTTTTTTCGTCAACATTTTGGGATTTTTATGAGTAAAGACCAAACCTATGTGCCTACGTGCATGACGAGCATTTTTCTAACGAAAATATTTTCTTCTTTCGTTATTATTACACTTGCTAAAAATATTGACGGATTTATGACCGAAACTCATATAAATCAAAAAGCTTCCATTACTGAGAGCTATTCTTAGAAATTTCAATTACTCTAAAAATTTTGATGGCGCCAGGAATATTCATTTCGTTGATGCTATCAATCTGAAGTAGATAAATGTTCAGAAATAGAAAAAAAACTACATCAAACAACATTAGACAGGCCAAAAACCTTTGGAAGTAGTTTCGCAAACTTATTTGTAAGTCTACTAAGATAACAAATTGCTCAAATTAGTTCCCGGGCTGGTGTCGATTTCGTGATTTCCCCGAAGGGTTTCTGTCCCTTTGAGTTCAACGAATGTGTTTGATGAATTCCCAGGTTCCTAATCGGAGGTAATGGCAGGGTGTACGAGGGAGCCGGTTGGCATACCGTCGGGGCTCACACTTTTGGCTATAATAGGAGAGCCGTTGGGATTTCTTTCATTGGAGATTTTAGAAGTAAGTACTTTTGTTTGGTTGTATTGAGTTATGATTTCAGAAGTAAGTAGGCAGTTTTGTTTGTTTTATTGAATTACTCTTTCGAATAAATTACGTTGTTAGGACAACTTTGCTGGAAATGTAATTATGAAAACTAGATTGATGCTCCGTCATAATTGTATCTTGATTTTAAACATTTACAGATTTCGTACAAAACACGATCACAATCAACAAGTTTTAAATCGAGACTCATGACTGTATAAGATTTTAAAACTGAATTGAAAAAAAAATTAGGATTTACGTAAATCCTAATATTTTTTTCTTGCATGACTAAATTTTTTTGAACTGAAGTATTCTTTAGGCGCGTTGAGCGATTTTCACTAAGGAGTAATTGATTAATTATGGATTCGCGTTACCTCGCGCCGTAGTGCTTTATTTTAGAATACAGATGGCACTAATACAAGTTTTAGGTTTTCACTTCTGTCCCATGACAGCAATTTTTTTTTTGCCGTTTTTTAATCCTATATTATTAATTTTCTTCAACAGCAAAGATACCATCCCCGCTAGCTCTAAAAGCCCTCAAAAGTCTTCTGGCCTGTGGAGTCACGAGCAAGTATCTGGCCGAAGACTATTACCTGGTGGCTCATAGCCAGTTGTCCAACACCGACAGTCCTGGAGAGATGCTGCAGAAGCATGTGGAACTGTGGCCTCATTGGCTCGACCATGCTAAGGAGGTTTTGAACTAAGGCAGATGGAGGAACTGTCGGGGGTGTGACGCATGTACAAGTATCTCTCGGGCCCCCGACACATGGTAGTAGTCGAAACAGTGGGGTTTTAGTCGGTAAGAGTCTGTTCTCCCAAGATGGAGGGTATCCATGAGGATTTTCACACAGAAAAAAGCAAGGTCATTGCGTAATACAGTTTTACAGCAATTTTGACAGTTACCAACATTAATTGCGTTATTTACGTTGTTAAGCAGACAAATTTTTCAAACATTATGAAACAAAGCAGTACTACAGCTGTAGTGGCAATCATGTCATTTGGTTTAAATTGGTTCTTATTTTTATAATTTTATATAGATATTTTTCTTTTAGATTTTGTGAATGTGAGAACGTTGTAAGCTGTAGACTTGTGGACCATTTTCTATTTTACTAAGTACCTGGTACTTCTTGATAGGCCTACACTGTCCTCTCATACCTATTATCACTGTAATTTGAAAACATTGTAGAAACCATTTATTTTTCAAAGAGTAACCGTGGAGTTTTTGCCGGCTCTTCTCCATAGGAAGCGACCAATTGGAACCGTGCACCTAGCTTCTGACGTTTCATAAGTGCCCTTGTAGGTTTATGTGAAATAAAACATTTTGAATTTGAATAAAGGATTAGCAATTTCCTTGAAAATCCATCGCGTTGTCATTTAAAGTGTGTTACGTAATTAGGGTGCTGGTATTCTTTCGTTAATAGGTTCTGTCAATGGTGACAGTACTGACAGTGTGCATGTAATGTCTGTTTTTTCCTGATCTCTCTTTTGGTTTTTAACTGCATGTTAATAAACCAAAGAAAAGTTTTATAGTTTTTGTACCTACGTGTTTATTTAAATTAAGTTAAGCAGTGTTGAGTTTGTTAAACTTAATGTAAGAAATAACTTTAAGTCAAAAATAATAAAACAGTTAAAAAAAAAAACAGATTTTTATTTGATATTTTTTTTATTGTAACATAAACTTATCACAACATTAGAAGATGTGTAGTTTAGTAATTTCTAGTTTAGAAATTAAATTGCATAAATTAGAATAAAATCTTTTTACCGACAGTTTTGTTAATACAATACAGCTTATGCTGTTTTGTGTTGCAAATGGGGTATGGAAGCAGTAACTCCTCAGACGAGCTCTTTAAAGAGAAACACTATTTATAGTCCGACTATTTTCTTTATGTCCCTCGGGAATCATTGCATTTCCGAATACAAACGAATGCTAATTTCCATGTCCATCAATTATTAGATTTATCGTGTATAGTCAATTACAATTACGTCAACAGTAATTTGAATTCAAAACTGAGTAGGTACTTTCTTGTTGTTTTGTTTTGATTCCCGTGTGAACTATATAGAGCTGTAAAACTATTTTCGTGCCTACGACTTTAGCAGCTTTCCTCCCATTTATAAAATAAATTAAATTAAGTTAAAAGAGTATTAACAACTCTATATACTTCCAAGTCGATTGAGAGCGTTTAGTCTACACCAAGTGCAAAGGGCAACTGATAGAAATCCGACGACTGACGAAATACGAAGTTTGCCGAGGGACATTAAGAAAATAGTTACACTGTACTTAGTAAGAACATACTAGTGGCTGTTTGTTTTCGTAGTAAAGCTCTATGTCTACTAACATGCTTGAGGGTATTTTCTGATCTAGCCTGTATTTCTTTAGATAGTTTCAGAATAGTGTGTTTGCTTTTGCTTTCAACAAACAATGAATATGATTTACTTACGTGCCACAAATATAGATACCTAAGTGAGTGAGTGATTTCAAGTGATGGAAAATATGACATTTTCATGATTTTTACCTTATTAGGTGAAGCGTGCTGTCATTTCACCCATATGCTAGGGATGGACACTATGGTTAGCCCCTTAACTGTCATGAGCTCTCCTGGGGATCGATAACAATTAATAGTTATTTATGAAACTGTTGTATAATAAGGGGTATTAAAACACGAATGTGGGTTATCACATGAGTCTATTAATACCTAATTATAACAGTTGCATACAATACTTTATCTACACCCATGATATGAATCCTCTATAAAAGTTTCTGAAACCATTGGGTGTTTGTAATTCAAGATCAAGAATAAAGAAATTCCCACGAAATTCAGTACAACTGTACGTATGTACGTCGCCTGCAGCAGCACATCACACACACATGCGTGCAGCGGGTGCTGCTGTCCCTCGCTTGAATGTTGAAACGAGTTGCGTAATCAAATTTAGTACAACATTGTAACACTCGTTGGGATGAGGTAATGGTTACCATGACACTGGCTGTTATAATGTTGCCAATAAGCTGATTGTTTCAGAAACTTTTATAGATGTTTTATTGCATGGGTGTAGATAAAATTCTATTGTTTCTCATTCATGACAGTTGAGCTCTTAGCCACTTCAAGCTCACTGCAGTTGTAACAGCAATCATATAATTGCGTTTTATTAAAATAGGTTTTTTACTTTTATTAATTTATTTATTTTTTGTATAGATTCTTTTCTACATATTTTGTGAATGTGAGAACGCTGTAGGCTTAGTGGATTGTAGACCTGTTGACCATTTTCTATTTTGTTAAGTACTTGGTACTTATTGAAAGACCTACACTGTCCTCCCATACCTAGAAACACTGTTATATGAAAGTATTGTAAAAGCCAATTATTTTTAAAAGAGTAACCGTGGAGTTTCTTGCCGGCTCTTCTCCATAGGAAACGACCAATTGGAACCGTGCACCTAGCTTCTGACGTTTCATAAGTTCCCATGTAGGTTTATGTGAAATAAAATATTTTGATTTTGATTTTGACTTCACGTAAGATTTCACTGTGACATAGATTGATTGATTAACAAGAAAACTGAAAAGAAAATCAAACAACATTGTTTTTTAACATTTGCACTTTTAATGACAAAAAGAGTACGTTACATTAACGTAATGAAAAACAAAACTATGAAAATATGTTATAGGTCAGGAGTTATAAGTGTCTATTACGTATGTAAAATGATTGTTCAACAAACACATTTGTAATAACACACACCCATAATAATACACAACATATACGTAATTAATTATTATTATTAAAGTAATCATTTCTATGGACGTCATTATTACGTATCGTAGCGTTGCGTCTTACTATGTTATTAGGCGTAATTAATAGTGATGTGTAGTGAATAATAATAATAATATTATTATGTTACGTGGTCCGTGGATGTATAGAAGACTATACATAACAAATTATTATAGCAATTGTTTTTATGATCTGTGAGTAGTTTTAGCACGTTTGAGTGAAGAGTTACAGTTTTATTTTATTTAAAAGTTTGTCGAATTAGTAGCTAAGTATTATCTATGTAAGGTTAGGGAAATTAATTGTTTATCAAATAGAATACTCACTTAAAATGCCCGTATTATACAAATCACAACTGTCATTCTTTGCCAGTTGTATAAAATGGTTATATAACACGGCAAATTGACGCTGGCAGAATAGGCGACATCGGCTTAGTTGCCTAAGAGGAAAAAAAAACCCAGAAAATTGACATTGTGTTTGTTTCATAAACCATTAATTTACTGACTGTTCTAGAAGAAATTAGGGCATTTTGTCGGAAAATTAAACGGTATAAACGATTTTTTTGATGTATGAAGCAAAAATATGAAATGTACACAATAACCCTGATAAACAGGGTTAATGGTTATACGTAACCATTTTCAAGTAATTTAACATTTTATAATTTAAAATGTAAGTATGAAATAAACATGTAAAATGTAACCAATAACCCTGATATACAGGGTTAATGGTTATACGTCGGCAATACATTAGGGGATGTAGAAGGCATCATTTACTACCAAATGACGGCGTTTGACTCCTATGCAAATGTCAACAAATTTCGCGTAATTTGACATTTTTATTTCATACATTTATTAAAATATAAAATGTCAAATTACTCGAAAATAGTGACATTGACATGGGGTCATCAGGGGTAATTTGGTTGCAAATGACCTCTCCTACATCCCCTTAACGGATTGCCGACGTATAACCAACAACCTTGTATTTACAAATATTGCTCATTTGTTGGTAGGTATAGGTGATGAAAAAAGTAAAGTAAAGTAAACAAGTTTAAAGTTCCGCCTTTATGTCTGAAACTTTGACCTTTCTTTGATGATAATTACTTTTTATCGTATTTGAACCTTTCTATGAAGTGAACAGAGACCAATTGACCAGAAACCAATTTGACGCGGAACTCTAAAATAAATCAAATACTACAGACACTCATCAGAGTGTCTGTAGTATTTGATTTATTTTAGAGTTCCGCGTCAAATTGGTTTTCCAGTTTTACACTTTGACATTGTTGAAAATTATATTCAAAATGACATGATTACTTTTGTAAAGTATTATATTAACTATTGTGAATGTGAGGACTATGTGGATATTATTTTTATTTCTCTTCTAGTTTTAGTGATTGTCTGGCAGTTTGAGTAGTTTTTGCGGTCTACCCAAATGTTCTTTCTTTGGTATTGCTCGTCGAGTTGAGCTCCTTAAGTTCTAAGTTGAGCTCCACGATTACTGACAAATGCTTGCACTGACTGGACAGGTCCACTCAAATTTCTGTGGTTCTTTTCTCAAAAGACCTTTTCAGACACTAATCTACATGGTCCTCATATGGCCTGACCAAGATTATGTCTGGACTTTAAAAGAGACTGCGACCTCTGAGTTTGTTTCGGCCTTTCTTCTCAGAGTAGTCAGATAGGAAACGCCGAACTCATCTAGCTTATTTTTAATATTTTTTTATATGACGTGTAAAAGTGATTCCGATATCTTATTTACAGAATAAACAATTTCATTTCAATTCAGAACTGATTGACCACCAATAAAGCTTATTTTTTTATTTTGATACATATAAGGTGCTTAGTAAGGAATAAAAAATAAACCGATTTGAATTAAAAGGAAGAGGAATATATTTCTTTTTTAAATTGATAGGTACTCAATACGAATGTATTTTCATAGTACTAAAAACATTTTTACATCCAAAGAAAGCTAGAACTTTGTTGTCGTCTGTGTTCTCTGTTGTTTTCAAGACTTTTAAGATAACACGATGCAGTTACGGTTACTGTTATGGTGTTGTTGCCTGTGGCATACAATAACATTGAAGCAACAAATAACTTACATAGTTTAAACACTGTCTAGACGGTGCAACTTTTACTGTTGCTTCAATTTATGGTATACTACAGGCTTCGATCAAAAATAGTACTAGATTTCCGATGAGCGCATTAAAAACGACCGGAAAAATAAGACCACAAATAATGTTGTGGTCTTATTTTGCAACATAGTTTTTTTAACCTTATTGCTTCGAATTTATGTTTTATTTTTCTATAAATAATTTTGTTCTTATTTTTTAATTTAAATACGTTTACTTTTCAATTGAAGTAATAAATATACAGGGTTATTTGTTATTTATGTCGACAATCCATTAAAGGGATATAGGAGAGGTCATTTACAACCAAATGACCCCTTTTGACTCCTATGCAAATGTCAACAATTTTCGAGTCAATTGACATTTTTTTACTTTCATACATTTTAAAATATAAAATGACAAATTACTCGAAAATGGTTGACATTGGCATATGGGTCATTATTTGGTTGCAAATGACCTCTCATACATCCCCTTAATGAATTGCCGACATGTAATCAATAACCCTGTATTGCAAACGATAATAAACTTTATGATCGAGTGTTAAGGTTTATAATCAAGTTATGTGCAATCGCAGCCACTTGCGTGATGTGTTTTTGTTTTTAATCCTTAATGTACTGCTATTGTTGATCGAAGACTACAGGCAATGAAATCTTACCATGAAAATAAGGAGTACGGAACACTAATAGCGCAAGTACAAGTCACACTCTTCAGTCTTAATTAATTAATGAGATAAGGAACATCACGAGTGTCGTCTCGTGCAATAAATTGGATAAACAGTATCATTAAAAACCCCTTGATAAGATAAAATGCTATTGGTAGTGTAACAGTTCATTCACTTGCAGTACTAATAAAATTCGTGGCTAGGAATTAAGAGCATTTATTCTGAAAGTGGGCAACGGCGCAAATAGATGTCAAACATTTCGCTGTTTTGATTAATTTGGCAATATTACTGTATGGAAATAAGAAATGTGGCTAACTAGCAAACTGGAATATTAATAATGAATTGCAATTATAACACTGAATTTGATGTTGTAACCGTTTAAGGTGTAAAATAGACATTTGGAAAGTTCCCATATACTTTTATGAATGAAAACTTAATGTATTTCCATATTTTTTTTCGATAATTTGTAACTTGATAACATAAACTATGCTGCTGCTGAAACAATATTACAAATATTGTTGTTGTTATACAGAAAAAACAATATGAAAACGTCATTTACGCTGTAAAAATGTACGAAATGCAATTCGCTTACACTTCATTTAAAGGTAAGTTTTTGGAAATAAAAAGACGTAGGAGCCTAGAAAAATACTGTCTCAATCCGAATATCAACATAATATGGTGGAAATATGCTCAAATTGCGAATGATTTATGTATTACGTTTGTATGGACAATTCATGCGTCGCCGCATTCTTAAGCGCACAGCTCATTAGCGCATTAGCTTTTTATTTTATTTATGTAATTTTGCATTCTAGTTTTAGCGAATTGTTTTAGAACTTGTTAAAAAACCCGACCAACTGTAATGTACTACAATTCTTGCAAATAAAAATTTCATTTCATTTCACTTTTCATTTCATTTCATTTCTGTCACGGACCGTCTTCAAAGTCGTTAGTTTCTATAAGTCAATGAGGGTTTTCTAAAATGACGATCACTAGGTGGCAGCACTGAGACGTTAGGTCCAGGCATCTGTCAAAAGTGTCACAGCGCCTATATTTTCTTTAGTCGTGACTGAATGAAAGAAACGGATGCTGAACGCAATCATATTTTATATTCATAGAATTGAATTGAGGGGCTTGTGGCTAAGTAATAACAGCTGCACGGGTCGATCGATCAGGTTAAGCTACGCTTGCCGCGGTTGGTCCGTGGATGGGTGACCATCTTTACATACCAAGTCCCCTCCGTGCCTCGGAAAGCACGTTAAGCCGTTGGTCCTGGCTGTCATTTGTAGATCTTTGACAGTCGTTACGGGTAGTTAGAAGCCCAAAAAGTCTGACAACCAGTCTTACCAAGGGGTATCGTGTTACCTAGTCACTAGGTTGTGGAGGTCAGACAGGCAGTCGCTCCATGTAAAATACTGGTATTCAGCTGCATCCGGTTAGACTGGAAGCCGACCCCAACATAGTTGGGAAAAGGCTAGGCAGATGATGATGAGAATTGAATTGAATTTCTTTATTTTGCATAAAATATGGTACAAAAAAGGTCTTAAATATAAGAAGTTCCACATTTTGCTTACTTGCATTTTCAGCATGCAAAAAATATCTTACATACTATTTGATGACGTAAAAACTAAAAATCCTTAAAATTATGTTATTTAATTACATTACTAGTGAGATCATATTTAACTTTGCTTATAATTTAAGAACTCACGTATTGTATAGAACATATTATTATAGAGCCATTTCTTAAGTTTTTTTTTAAAGTAGTTTAATGGTAGCTCTCTGATCTGTTTGGGTATTTGGTTGTAGATTTTGACAGACATATTGTAACAATTGTTCTGAAATAGTGTGCTTCTACATCTTGTGACAGCCAGTCGGGTTGGATCTCTTGAAATGATTTTTTTATTTTCTATGGCTTTAGTATATCGCTCAGAGTGTCAAAATGGAAGACCTCTTGTCAAAGTGGCGCCAGCTGGTGGCGTGAATTTCGATGAAAACTCTCATTGTGACGATGTGCGAGTAAATGGCGTCACTCTTGGTTTCTATGGAAAGTGTTGATAATCCTACATCTAGCAATGCCAAGGCATTTTCGTACTCTGTGGTTTAATGCATTTTATTATCTTGCCGTCAGTTTAAGTCAATGTCTTATCCATCAAAATAGAGACTATCTTGTTTTTGAATTGAATAGTTTGTGCGATGAAGGCGTTGACTCCGCGTAGTCGCTGCGTAGGCGCCGCGTAGACGCCGCGTAGATGACATCGCGTAGGCGCCTACGCTTGACAGACGTCCAATGTTTACAGGGTGCAACGGTAAGACAAAGTGCATTCTGTATCTTGACACCTACCGGTCTCTTTTGAGGAATGAATTAGGTGAGTATTTTACGGTGAGATTTTCACAGAATACCCTCATAACCACCACACTGACAACCAGTCTTACTTAGGCATATCGTATTACCCAGTTACTGGGTTTTGGAGGTCAGATGGGCAGTCGCTCCACGTAAAATACTGGTATTCAGCTGCATTTGGTTAGACTGGAAGCCGATTCCTACATAAAAAAAAGAAAGAAAGAAAAAATATTTATTGAGACTTGCACAAAAAAATCACAAATTAAACTAAAACACACTTATTAAAACATAAATAGAAAAAAAAAACAAAGTAAAATTAAAATAAAAGCAGAAAGTATCAGCATGATGCTGCGACATTTAAAAATAAATTTCGCAACGCTGGTATTCTGATAGGGCCCGACATATTTGGGAAAAGGCTATGCAGATTTTTACGCAATAATTTCAAATAATAAAAGAATACACAGACACGTAAGCGAAGTCACGGGCACAACTAGTTATCAATAACCTTGATAAAATTAAAATAAACAGTGGCACTCCGGGAGTGCCGACAGAAGTGAAAACTTGAACAAGGTCGCCTTGGTGGAAGAAAAATACTTGTATAGAATATTGGTCCGTAACCTTGTCTAAATAAAGAGCACAATCGCGTTTACAAAAAAAAAAAAACAAAACCTTTAAAGTAAAAATACTTGCAACATTGATCCGTAACGTAATATAAATAAAGAGCATAATCGCGTTTACAAAAATTAGGTGTCGGTAACGGTGTCACGAGTTCAATTGCTTTTTCCCATCTTAAAATGCCCAACGCGCCTAAAGAAGTTTTCACTCCAATAAATGGTTGCGTTTGATACTATGCCGCATGACGAGAATTTAATGAAACCCGAGAAAGATAAACAACCCAAGTACCTTGACTCTGCTCACGAGGTTGTCGACATGTGTGATGTGGAAGCAGCGGTCATTGTCCCGATAGTTGTAACAACAAATTCTCTTATGTTTAGCCAAATGAGGCTTGATACTGAAATTGCGAATCGTGAAGACCAAGACAAAGTGACATTCTATCAGCGATAACGTTGATGGAAAAGTCAAAAATTCTTCTTCTTTTCGTGTGGTTAGTGACTAATCAGCACGCGTAGCATGACCACCGTAGAAACGAGTTTTGTCGACGGAAGAATAGACAAAATGACAAATTGTGATTGTTTATCTGTCATTTTGTCTACTCTTCCGTCGACAAAACTCGTTTCTACGGTGGTCATGCTACGCGTGCTGGTGTCAGAGTTTTAAAACCGCCCATGAGCCTCAGACTTGGCTTCATAAACTGTCGAGATATATAATTCAGGCATGCCGGTTTCCTCACGATATTTTCATTCACCGTTTTTGAAGCAAGTGATAATTATACAATACGCACATAAATCCGAGAAGTCACAGGTGCATGCCTTGGGTTCAAATTCGACACTTATGACTTGGCAGTCTGACGGTCTTAGGCTATCATTGCTTTTTAAAATAAAAAATGTATGGGATTGATATAAGCTACTTATCGAATAGCTTATATGTCAGTCCCGTTGAAAGTGATTGTCACTTGTTTAGGCCGTCTGATTACGGCGTATTTTAAGGTTTTGGGTTGTTCACAGCAATACATTACAATTTATTTCTCACTCATGGTTGATGGAGGCATCTTCATATAGATTAAGTTATGGACAAAGATTTAAATTGTAAATATGTCCTCACAGTACTAAGTCGCGCGGAAAAGTGTCTTTCTTTACAATCAAGTCAAAGTCTCAGAGACATTGTGTGCTCAGCGATAGAGGTGCTAAAAAGAAACAGAAACGCGACCATCTTTTGACACGGCAGGCCAATTTTACTATTGAAATCTTTGGTTATGAAGTTAAGCAATAGAAGCCTGTTATTTGCTTAAACCACAATAACCTGTTAGCTAATGATGGTTCTACTACCAAACTTGGCGATTTGACTTGCCATTATTTTAACATCTGCATGAAATTTTTTGAAAGTTCGCTCCGATTACCAAAAAAATAAATTAAGAAAAATGCGATCACCAACCGTCTACAGAATTTGTTTTTTGTTTGTGATGTAAATATGTTTTGAATTTTTCTATTGGTTTATCTGAAAACTAATCTAATCTAAGATGACCCTAGAGATTAGCAAGTCAGATTTATTATCATTATGATTAGCTTCTGACGCATATTTAAAAATTAATACGTATTACACGATACCTTTGACAGACATAATTAATTTATCAATGTACTAATGCATCATTGTTCAAGTCAAAAGTTCAAAACGGTTATGTTGCTTACTTAATAATGTAGGTAATTGATTTTCATAAGAAAAAGACTTTGTGTAATGACGTCAGACGGTGATTTGCAAAATAATTTTACGGACTTTTTCCGTCTCATTACAAAACCAGTTCTAACTTTGGTCCTAACTTAAACCTTTCTGCCAGTTTTTGTATTTCGAACCTAATTTTGACAAAGATAAAGTTATCAAATACAAAATTAACCTCTTACCCCTCGTCCTATTTAAAAGCGATCGCCGCGCGAATATGCGATAATCGCGTGTATATGTCACTTTTATTCGGGAAACGCCCTCTGTCGGCGCGACCACGCGTTTAGGTTCACCGAACAAAATGTGACATAATGAGCGCGACGATCGCTTTTTAGAGCGTTTATTCTAAAAGTGGGCAACGTCGCAAATAGATGTCAAATAATTCGATGTTTTGATTAATTTGGTAATAATTACTGTATGGAAATATGAAATGTGGCTAACTAGCGAACTAGAATGTTAGTAATGAATTGGAATTATAACACTGAATTTGATGTTGTAACCATTTTAGGTGCAAAAAATGCGTTTGCAAAGTTTCCAAATAGGTACTTTTTAGATCTTAGACTAAATACCTATTCGGTGTAACGATATTAATTATTGCATTTCATAATCGATATTCTAGTTCGCTAGTTAAAGTGCCAAATTAATCAAAACAGGTAAATATTAGACAGCTATTTGCGACGTTGCCAACTTTTAAAATAAACGCTCTTAAATAGGACGCAGCCTTAGATACGGGTTTTAAAATCAGTTTTTGTATCGAGTTCGAAAATAAAAGAGACTCGATGGTTTAAACCTGGGTCTAAAGATAAATTACTCTTGTTTTATAATAAGGCCGATTAAGATTTTTCTAGACTTCTCTCCTAACATTTATATTATTTGTCTATTATCTAGCCTATTTACAGGTTTAAATCCTTAGGAGCTTAATTACTGATATAGAATTTAATCTATGTTGAGCGAGTACGTAATCCCTAGAACTTATTTATTTTAGATTTGCAGCCGAGTTTTGTTTTAAGATGTAGGTAATGTATTTCAAATTATCGTAAGGCTTAGAGTACGGTATACGTTATAATTTCGTATGACACGTTTGTTATGCTTTATTTTACTTATAAAGGATCCGAAGCAATCCCGAAATATACAGGTGATTAAAACAGTAACTGTTTCTCAATTATAAAGTAAGTTTTATTATGAAAAATCTTAATTGAATTATCAGTTATTATGACAAAGCAAAGCAGCATAATCTGAAAAAAAATATTCCACTGCTGGCCTCCTTTCTGTGAGAGGGTGTGGGCTGTTATTCGTATTCACCACACGCGCCCAGTCAAGACATAGTACTGCTTTATACGGGCTACAATCATCTCCAAAAAAAACTTTTTACAAAAAAAAATCAACCGACTTCCAAAAAAAAAACACTACAAAGCAAAAAATAATTTAATTTTGGTAGTCGGTGTCTTTGGTTTTGAATTTTCGTTTTTTGCCACCGACTTCCGAAATTAAAGTTATTTTTCGTTTCGTAAAAAGTTTTTATTTTTCAGTTTTTAGTTGTGGCACCTATCCCACATAAATTCGAATACCCCGACCTGCTATGTAAATAAGAGTGACAGAACCTTAAGATATCATCCAAATACTAAATGGGAAAAAAAAACGTATTATTGAACCCAACTCAAAAACCATCCAAGCAAAGTTAATACAATTTATATGGGACCACACGGGAAGCACTAGCTTTCAAATAAAAAAAGAATCATCAAAATCGGTTTACGCAGTCGAAAGTTCTGAGGTAACAAACATTTAAAAAAAAAACATTCGAATTGAGAACCTCCTCCTTTTTTGAAGTTGCTTAAAAAGACTTTCGAACTCGACTCGACTCTCTCGAATTTTTTTCTTTTCCTTTTAGATTGATTTTGCATTTATAAATGCGTGATTACAATCAAACTATCCAGAAATGGGAATAATTCAAACCGCATAATATCAATGTCATAGGAACACCTTTGTTGACATTGGCCTTGTGTTTCAGACAGGCCAAAAGGCTACAGTATTGTATGCTAATTACTAATTATACAGATGATTTGATATTCAATTCCTTCACGTGCCGTTTTCATTAACAGTTTTATCTTTTCTTTCATTTGCGACTTCCAGGATTTTAAACATTTAAAACCGGAAGACGTAGCGTTGGAAGGCCTCCCACAAGATGGACCGATGACCTTGTGAAGACCGCAGGAATCCGCTGGATGCGGAAAGCACAGAATCGGTCGAAGTGGAGGTGCTTGAGGGAGGCCTATGTTCAGCAGTGGACGTCTTTCGGCTGAAATGATGGTGATGATGAAAATTCACTTGGAAAAGCAATAGCACTGCGATTTCACAACCTGAGATGGGTGTTCGATGTCTTGTGTTGGTAATAATCATTATAAAAATTGGTTTTATTTATTTGTAAAAAAGTTTTTATTTTTCAGTTTTTAGTTGTGGTACCTACCCCACAAAAATGAATACCACTACCTGCTATGTAAATAACAGTGACAGGAACTTATCATATCATCCACATACTAAGTGGGAAAAATACGTATTATTGAAGCTAACTCAAAAACTACCCAAGCAAACTTAATAAAATTTATATGGGATCACCTCTGAAGTATAAATTCATAATTGGCGGAGTAATCGCGTAACAAACATACAAAAAAAATAAACAGTCGAATTGAGAACCTCCCCCTTTTGGAAGTCGGTAAAAAAATCGGATCACATACTATGAAACTAAGCACGATTAGTCCAAGTCTACATGAGCTATACTACCCTAAATTGAAGTACCTACATTGATTTACTATTGATAGTTACCGAGCACTAACTAATTAATCCCAAGACAGTCTTTCACACAGACCGCACTTAACCCCTTTAATCTAGTCACAAATCACCACACAGAAACAATGAGTTTGCAGCACTTTCGGGTTAAATACAGCAGAAGGTCTACTACGTCTCATGTCAACAAGTTCCTAGTATTTGGTTGACAATGTTATTTTAAGTGTTATGCTGTAATCCCTGTACTGTATTTATATTTTCTTAATGTCCCTCAGGAATCATCGCATTTCCGAATACAAACGAATGCTAATTTCCATGTCCATCAATTATTAGATTTATCTTGTTTAATAATTTGAATTCAGAACTAAGTACTTTATTGTTGTTTTGTTTTGATTTTCGTGTGAACTATATAGAGTTGTAAAACTATTTTCCTTTCTGTTGTGCCTGCGACTTGAGCAGGTTTCCTACCATTTTAAAAATAAATTACATTAAGTTAAAAGAGTATTAACAACTCTATAATTACACTTCCAAGTCGATTGAGAGCGTCCGGACTGCACCAAGTGCAAAGGGCAACTGATAGAAATCCGACGACTGACGAAACACGAGGTTTGCCGAGGGATATTAAGAACATAGTTGTACTGTCCAGTACTTGTCTATCTTTCCATGACGGCTTTAATTTTTCCTTTTTCGGTTTTTCTCACATAAATCAGAAAAGTCCAGGTTTTCTGACAATGTTTCTTTCTCTTTATCACGTCTTCATCAGACCATTTTGTATTTTTGTGAATTACCTAAATTCCGTTTTGAGAGGAACATAATAAATTATATATCGATGCGTGCACTGTGATGAACACAGAATCTATGTCCCGGTTATCGATAAGTACTCGCTTCTTCTGAGACTGCCATAACTCGGTGTGTGTGGCAGCTAGATTTAAGGTGAAAGCGTCAGGGTAGCCCGCGAAATTCAATTTTTTTACGTTTTTTGCGATTTGCAGGTCAGTATTTTGTTGTATATTGATCTAAATATGATTCGCGGCCGTAACAAATATTGTTAGGAATCGAACCCAACACAACACCTTACACGCGGTCTGCATGCGCAGGCATCGTGATCAGCGCGTCATCGGGTAGCTGAAGTGCGGCGCGGCTGCGGCACGACTCGGCCTGACGACCACTCGCTTCCACGGACTCCACCGCGACGGACGACATTCCTCTCTTGTATAATTATTAACTGTTTGTCCGGGATTTTATAGTTTGTACTTAATAAGACGGCATTAAACCTTTGCCTAAAAATACAGTCCACTCTTTCATTGCTCCACGCACTAACAAATATGGCTTTGATTTCATGAAATCATGACATTTGACACCTTTGCTAACTTATGGAGGTATATTGCTGATTGCAATGATTATAATTGAGTAAAGCCATATTTGTTACTGCCGCGAATCATATTTTAATCAACATAAAACCTGACACACTGACCTGCAAAATGCAAAAAACGTAAGAAAATTTGAATTTCGCGGGCTACCCTGACGCTTCCCCCTTAAGTTGTCTTTTTTGTTCAATGAAATGAAGAATGATTAATGAATTTTTGTATCTGCATGTGTTCACGCTTTGATCTTCTGTGTCCTATCTACTCTGTGCCTCTAATCTGCAGGACTCCAATTAGCCTCTGTGAAAGCCTGTGTGATCAGTCCGAGCCGTGTCTATGGAGCCGGTCGATGGACTGTCAGCTTATCGTCCTAACATGTTCCAATTTGATAAATAGATTACAATAGTAACGTTAAGCCGTGTCCTTACTACGAAAAAATACACGTACATTGTCACGTTTAGGATCTTGAAAAATGTTTGTACCATTCGTTCCTGATATTAATTGTTTTTTATCTTTCATGGTCGTCGTGCGGACAAAGCTAAATCATGCAAGTTCTGATGTTCTTCAGCGGTCGTACAATCTATTCTCCGTTTGAAATTAGATTAGACATTTAAACAAACCTTTTTTACAGTCCGTTCAACCGATTTTGACTTCTATACCGTAGGCATAAGGATGGCATTAAAAGCAAAAAAAGTGGTTACAAACCAACTGTTTACTGCAGCTGTCATTTGTCATGCCGCTATCGCAATAGAAGTCAAAATCGGTTGAACGGACTGTAAAAAAGATTTAGTTAAATGTCTAATCTTATTTCAAACGGAGTATAGTTTAAATTGAAAAGTTAATTCGTCATGCAATCGTTGATTACTTACTGCATATTTAAATTTATTAAATTTTTTGAATTATTTTGTTTTTTATATTTTTATTACGGACGGTTTTAACGTGCACGTCTTTTTATATTGTTCCCAAATGTATAATTTCAACATGAATTATGTAACAAATATTTTGTAACAATATTTTGATTTAAAAGCGTGTCCGTGGAGTTTCTTGCCCGTTCTTCTCCATAGGAACCTACTGTGCTTTGGAATGGGAAACTAGTTTCATCTTTCTGACTGACCGACTCCTTGACAATTCAAAAGTATCTGTAATTGGTTTATTTGAAATAAATGCTTTGAGTTTGAGTTTGCATGCCATTGTTTAAGGCAAACGTGATGATCAGTTTTCATCTTTACTTTTTACATCTCTTGCATGCTGATAATTTGTAATGTATGTATTGTATCCATGTTTGAGAAAATAATACCTATCTTACCCTATTACAATTTTTTACTGATTACTAGTACTATATATATTACTAGTCGTTAGTAATATATTGTGGTTATGCATTTAACGGCTTTTATAAATATAAAGTCCCCGTCACGAGAAGAAATAAATTTTGTAAACACACATTCAGGGGTTTGCAATCTTTGGGTAAAATAAAATAAAAACAGTTTTGTACTATTTTTTACAGGGATATAATTATATTAACACACACATCTAATTACAAACAAACAATATAACCTAATCCGCGAAAACACAAACAAACAGACGCATTCGAAACTCGAAAGACAGCAGAGACAACGTCAGCGTAAACTTACTTCAAAATCGTGGCTCAAATGTTTACGTTCCATGAATCAGATGCGTTCCAGTACCACAAAACCTTAGACGACAGCGTTTTATATCGCTAAAATATAACCCGATCAAGTGAAATTGCTCATTAGTTTCGTATAACACGTACGTTAGTTAGACTTCATTAAATTTGGGATTATTTGTTGTTGTTAAATTTGTTGTTGTTGAAAAATTATAGCTTCTCGTGACGGGGACTTTAGTCGTTTTAGTATAAAAGGCGGTAATTATTTGAAAAACCGGCCCAGTGCGAGTCGGAATCGCGCACGAAGGGTTCCGGGGTTATCTATAAAAACTAGTGATGTGCCGGATATCCACGAATCACGGATTTCCGGCACATCACTAATAAAAACGGCAAAAACATCATGTCTGTTGTATGGGAGCCCCCTTAAATATTTATTTTATTCTATTTTTTAGTATTTGTTGTTATAGCGGCAACAGAAATACATCATCTGTGAAAATTTCAACTATTTTAACTATCACGGTTCATGAGATACAGCCAAGTGACAGACGGACGGACAGCGGAGTCATAGTAATAGGGTCCCGTTTTACCCTGAATCTTAAAAATTTAAACATTCCTGTTCAATATGTGTTATAAAATGTGATTCTATATTTACTATTTCTGCCCCTTGCACTGAAAAATAGGTGTGGAAGTTTCAAACGGGCATTGACCGACTGGTTAGTTGGAAACTTGGAATACAACGGAATTGTTAAAGAGTATTCCTTTTCCAGACATCAGCATAATCAGTTTATAATGTTCTCACAGTTGGGACACAGGCCTCCTGTCGGTATGAGCGACTGGGCCGTCAAACCACCACGCGGTCCCAGTGCGGGTTGGTAGATGTCAAACGTCTTCGAATTTTTGATTCTAGGACATACCGGTTTCCTTCACCGTTTTGAGAGCAGTGTTGATGAAATAATTTACACAAAGTAAGCCGACATTCGCACGGTCGTAATAAAATCGCGGCGGGATTTTATCGCGCACTTTAACTCAAATATTATAAATATTATGTGGGTCCATACTAAGACTTGCACATACCTACTTGTAAAACAATATTCATAAATAAATAAGTTAAACCGTGTCAACGCAAAATATAATAATTAAAGTATGTTTAAATGTTTGTAAAGGCGACATAGCCTATGGAACAAATAATTCACGATTTGTATACAAATAGAATAAGATCATTTGTGAACAGCTTTGTAATTATGTGTAAATAAAGACCTTGAAAAATCAAATCAAAATAAAATCGCGGCGGGATTTTATCGCGCACTGGATTTTCAACTCTCGGTGTTAAGCCGAGCGTTGAGAATTTAACGCGCTGGAACGCACACTCGTCCCAGCGCGTTGAAAAAACACTGTTAGATTTTCAACTCTCTGCGCTAAGCAGAGCGTTGAAAATCAAGTGCATGAAAAAATCCCGCCACGATTTTATTACGTCCGTGCGAACGTCGGCTAAATGTCTGGGTTCAAATCTACGACCAACAACTCGTAAGTCGCGGCCGTTATCACTGGGCCACCACTGCTCTCAGACATTATTAAAATGATAAAAATTTCACATTTTATGAAGAATTTCCACTATTTTTACCTACAAAAGTTTATTCTACGAACTGCGGCGTAGAATTGGTTGTACAAACAAAAAGTCATTGACGAATGCTTTGATTACATTATAATCACTGGGTTATAAGGTGAGGGAAACTTATCGAAGTAGCACGTGTCAGATCACATGCTGCTCGTAAACACATGCATGACACGTGCTTGAATACAGGGGGCCTACCATCAGCTCAAAAGCAGTATTATTTTAATATTGCTTCAGTGGGAGAAAGAGATGGAGCTATACGTCCTGTAGAGCTTCATCTCTTTCCCACACTGAAGTAATATTAAAATAATACTGCTTTATGAGATTGTGGTAGGCCCCCTGATCCAAAAATGATTTGCACCACTTGCAAAACGTGTTTTAAATAACGATATACCGTGAAATTGAATACTTTTTTTTTGTCCAATTATATTCCTATCTATCTTATCTACGTACTAAAGTTGAAGTTTTTGCATGTAGTTATATAGAATGACAGATAGTTGCTCCATGTAAAATACTGATATTCAGCTGCATCCAGTTAGACTGAGAGTCGATCCCAACATAGTTGGGAAAAGGCAAGGGAGATTGTGTGATTGACTACACAGAACGCCATTTTCGCTAAAGCTGGAAGAAACGGAAAAGCGGTTAACTTAAAAAGTTTTAATTTTTTTACATTTTTGGAACCTCTGCACACTAAAAAAAAAACACGTGTGGCACTCGGGGACTGCCGCGGTAAAGCTATTGCATAGCATTTGTAACCTCCATACTTCCTATTTGTCAACGCTACACTTGGGATGATGACGTGATGACATAAAACAAAAATTACGTTCCCATGACAACATCACGTTGTAATGGGAACCGTCATTACATGGTAGGCGGAGTGGGGGGTGTTAGGTTTTATTTTCGTTATGTTACGGAATTTCTTGATTCGGTCGCCGCGCTCAAAGCCCGCGATAAAAGCTATGCAATAGCTTAAAAATACTTTGAAATAGTAGGTATGTTTTGTTTAAAGTTTTTAGAAGTTAGCCACTGGACTAATATAGCTACTGGATTCGTAGGTGCTTTTCTTTTTCTGGTCCTTGTTTTATAGGTACTGGGGAGTGTGTGGGCATCATACAAGGGGTCCACGCCCTAGAAGCCAGGAGGATTACGGATACCTACATACGAATCGAATACTCTCCGACAGTGCCTCAGTTCTACAATCCTTACGGAAAAAATATATCACTTCAAAGCTGATACTAGAATGTCATAATGCACTAGAATACGTAACGGTATCTAGCCGAAACACGGTGACACTGCAGTGGATAAAAGGACACAGCGGATCGCTAGGTAACGACGCAACTGACGAACTTGCTATACGAGGATCCAGCACGGCCGTCTTTTGACCCAAGCCTATCGTACCCATCCCCTTCAACCAATTACGCAGGTGACTACTACAAGAGTTCACCCACACACAAGCGGAGAAATGGTGGACCTCGACACCGGGCTGCAGGCAGGCCAAGGAAGCTATGCCATCCTTGGATAGCAGGCTAACCAGGCGTTTATTAAGCCCGGACAGGAACAGCCTGCGCCTTGTGACGGGGTCCATCATGGGACACTGCTCGCTAAACAAACACTTCCACACAATAAGCATAACGGACAGTCCTCTGTGCAAGGCGTGCATGGAGGCTGAGGAAACCGTCGCGCACGTGCTCTTTGAATGCACAGGTATTATCCAGATTAGAACAGAAACCCTCGGGTCACCCAGATCTTTCACAGATGTTCTGAACAGACCAGGAGTTTAAATTAATTTCTGGAGGGAGGTGGGCTGGTTGGAATAACCACTAAACGGCCGTCATGACCCATGCACAATGGTTCACCTGACGGACTAAGTGCGAAAACCAAACCCCATAACATAGAACATAAATATAGATAGTACTGGGGAAACTGTCTTGTTGGTCTAGTGGTTGCAAGAGCCACTGCTGACCATGAGATCCTGGATTCGATTCCCGGGTCGGGCAAAGTGTTATTGGGTTTTCCATCCTTCTCAGTGGTTGATGGCAATAAGCTCGTCCCCTATATGTGGGACTCAAACATAACTGGCGAAATGTGGGTGTACTATTAAAGTATGTCCAAAGTATGCCCTTATGCACAAGAGCATACTTTGCATGACTCCAAAATTTTTTAATAGGTTATCAAATGACATAATAGATTTAAACTTGACACAATTTAAACGTAAACTAAATAAATTTTTAATAAATAAATGCTACTACACTATTGACAAATTTCTAGTTGATAAAATTTCATGTGACTGACCATTTTTAACCGACTTCTAAAAGGAGCAGGTTATCAATTCGGATGTTTTTTTTTATGTATGTTCGGGCATAACTCCGTCATTTGTAAATGGATTTGCAAAATTATTATTTTGTTTGAAAGGGTATGCAATGGTATAATGGGACCACTTCGAGAGAAGTGGTCCCATTGTCATCTGGTCAGGATCTGATGATGGGATCCTGGAGAAATCGAGGGAACTCTTCAAATATTATAGGCACAACTATAGCTATTTGGATATTTTTATAGTAACTCGTGCAGTTGTTCTCGGAAAACACTATTTGGTGAAGTGGAACTGATAATGAAGACCATAGATGGCCATCGGGACTATTCAGTAATAACTATTTAACGGGTTGTGATTCGATTACTTTAATATTTGGCAAGCAATTTATGCTCGTCACAATGCATATGGATAAGTGAAGCTGATGGTGAAGTACCAGGAGAACTCCTTATCGATTAACGTCCCTGCATCGGGAAAAGCAATATTTTGTAAAAGGTGATAAGCAGTTGGCATTAGGCTAATGTAACATAGATAAATTACAAATTGAACCACTAAAAAGCCAGAAATAAAATCTTTTTTACAAAACTGACTGACTGACGTCCAAAAAACCACTACAAAGTGAAAAATAACTTAATTTCGGAAGTCGGTGTCTCTGGTTTTGTATTTTGTTATTTGCCACCGACTTCCGAAATGAAGTTATTTTTCACTTTGTAGTGGTTTTTTGGACGTCAGTCAGTCAGTTTTGTAAAAAAGATTTTATTTCTGGCTTTTTAGTGGTTCAATTTGTAATTTATCTATGTTACATTAGCCTAATGCCAACAACTGCAACTGCCAAGTCGGTTGTTTTTTTTTGTAAAAAAGATTTTATGTATATTTTTTTTTTTTGTGACTTTTGTGGATATGATAATTATTCAGATTGATTACATTTATGTTTTTAATGTAATATTCATATGTCTACTAATTTATTAATATCTTGTTTTTAATTTCTATTGATTATTGATTTTATTGATTGTTCATTATTTTTCATGTAATTTTCAACTTAATTTCTAATATTGTAATTTAACAATGCATGCCTTTATAGGGTAGATTTTTGAGCTACTATAAAATATTTTTAAGACTCTGTTGTATCACCAAAAATCGCATTAATAAAAACTTTGAACTTTGAACTATAGATATACCTCTACCCAACGTTTCGGGGTTTTAAATTCCATACCTAAATGTATTAACAGTTTTGTTATTGACGTTAATAGAGTTGTTATCACATTCATATTGTAAAGTATTCTCATCATTAATATCGTTAATATTGACGTCCCGTCATGACGTAAGTTATAGACGATCGAGCCTCTATTTGGCCTATATACAAATGTAGTTCCTACATTTATCGAGTTCTGCAGCACTGTGAATTAAACAGACTACTAATGAGCAAACTGTGATAGTGTAGGAAGGTCGGTATTTCAGATTGCTTTTGCAGTTTTTAACTGACTTCCAAAAGGAGGAGGTTCTCATTTTTTTTTGTCACTCGATAACTCTGCCAATTATGAATTGATTTTAATGATTCTTTTTTTGTTTGGTAGGTGGTCCCATATAAATTTAAATAACTTTGCTTAGGTAGTTTTTGAGTTAGCTTCAATAATACGTATTTTTTCCCACTTAGTATGTGGATGATATAGTAAGTTCCTCCCACTGTTATTTACATAGCAAGTAGTGGTATTCGGATTTGTGTGGGGTAAATACCACAACTAAAAAGTGAAAAATAAAAACTTTTTACAAAAAAACAACCGACTTCCAAAAAAAAAACACTACACAGTGAAAAATTACTTTAGTTTCGGAAGTCGGTTTTGAATTTTTGTTTTTTGCCAGCAACTTCCGATATTAAAGTTATTTTTCACTTTATAGTGTTTTTTGGAAGTCGGTTGTTTTTTTTTTAGTGTGAAAGTCACTTAGTGCCACCGCATACTGGGCCAATTGTATTTACTTATGTTTTTATTAATTTAATTTATTTCCAATGCATATTATTTAAAAATATTAGCTTTCTGCATTCTTTCTCTATAAAAACTTAAACTGTGCCAAATTTCGTACACCTCCGTCTGCGTAATTTTCGTAAAAAGGTGTAAGTACAAAGATTTTGCTTCACGTATTAATATATATAGATAACCGCGATGATATCCTTTTTATTATTGAAGTAAAAGCAAACCTTGTTGTCCCTAATTATACGAAGTATGTGAAAGCAAAAAAAAAATTCCTTAGTTTGTACAACTTACTTAATTTAAGTCAATAGAACTATTTGTTCAATCGAAAAAATTACGAGGCGTGACAAAGCAAACGACATCCATTTAGTTGATTAAAATGAAACAAACAATACTGTTAGAAATTACCAAAATTATTCATTTAATAGCATTGCCAGTCTATTCCTCAGTATCTTATCTACCACGCATTCTTACGGTTGTTATCTTGACTTACGAGATGAAGACACAGATTAATATAAACCCAATTACTGACAATTTCTTGGACAGAAGATTTCAAAATATGCTTCTTCCTTTCCGTTGCTTTCAGCACTTGGTGTTCTTGTCAAGTTTCTCCATTGAGTACAATTGCATTAGACCTCATCGTGCGTCTTATTATTTCGTATCGCTTCTTGGTACTCTTGGATTTATACTTTATCATATGGGAAACCTCATTACAATAGATTATGACAAAATACCTGATCAATTTATCGTGTTTTTTTTTAAAGTCAATGTCATCTCTATTGTGATTCCTTTCGTTTCCTTTTTCATCCTTAACATTATATACAGAAAAGACCACGTTCGACTAATTTTGAAGATTCAAAAAGCTTTTAGATTTATCAATTTTAAGCGATACAAAAAAGCTACCATTAGGAACTGGTCCGTCATTTTGCAGCATATTGTTGGCTACATTATTAGTGTGGCAATAACTCGCGATTTCATAATAGCAGGGTATTTTTATACTCTACTTTATTTTGACCTGAACTTGACTTATGGTTTTTCTATAATCGCCTTGATAAGAGATGGAATCATCACATGGATCTCTGAAGTCGAGTACTATAGTAAAATCTGCTTGGAGCTGGAAGAGGAAAAATATAATGATAAACTGAAAAAGCTTTTTCAAGCATACATCAATTTAATGGAAGCGTTTGATATTTCCAAGAAGATATTTAAGTTTGCGGTAAGAGTGACTTTTGTGATGTGTGTTTTAATTATGTGCCTACATCGTTATTAGTAATGTAACTTTGTGTACTGTTTCATTTTTCAAAATGTTTTCTAACGTGAATGGTCATTTATTTCCAGACTTTATTTCAAACATTGGACACATTTTTCCATAATTTACTGTACCTTCAAATTATTGTAGAAGCAATAAAAACAGGAGTAACGCATTTTGGCACGGTAAGCATAATAAAATGGTCAAGAGACTAGGTCGAGATTGGTAAACGTTACTTAAGACGCAGATATATGACAGTGACCTTGAATGGGTAGCTTGCGTGTTCTGTACTAAGCTCACACAACGCGTCGTATGCCCAGCCAGTAATAGGACTCGCCCATCAAGGAGCGCTGTCCTAAATTAGACGCATTATTAATTTATTACACGTAAAACAAAAGGTATTTTAATAAAACACGTATACTAAAAGATCAGTAATTAAATTATCTTTAATATCATGAAGTTTTCAGAAAAATAAGCTTGATGGATTTTGCGTCATTCTCAGTTTTTTATCCGCGTTAGACATAACTTTACAAAGTAATTTCACTATGTAGTATCAACATAATCAAAAATATGCCTATATTAAAATATTTAAAAAATGCTCTAATTTAACATATATTTTTTCCAAATTACTAACACTACTCGTTCAGACGTCATCTTCAGTATAAAATCATTAAAAGTCAGCTATCGTCCCCTTTTTTTTTTTTTTTTTTTTTTTAATAATGGCTTCTCGCAGTTTTGACCACTAAGGTCGTGGCTGCTTAACCGGATTTTCCTGTGGGTGCCATAAGCTTCTACACTTAGAGCCTCCAGCCAGGAGCTTTTTGTACTATTCTAAATTAAAATTAAGCGAATGCTCGCTAAGGGCACCCCCTGTGGGGTACGGACCTCGGCTTAGGGCATCGCTGACGGGAGGACAGCAAGAGGGGACAGGCTGGATCAAATTTGTATTTATATCATGATTATTATTCGGGGTATTTAAAGCTACGTGCTCAGCTGCAACAACTGCTGGCACCTCGTTATCGAGCAAGGGTCGGGGGGGGGATTCGTTTACTCGGGGAGTAGATCGCGTACGTAAAGGACCTCGGCGGCGAGGTCGGAATGACGGGAGGCGTCTGTGTTTGTGCACTGTACTGGTGGCCCTATTCTGCTCCTGGAGGAGTGTAATGGGGTCATCTGGGTCGGAGAGTACATGCCTTGGACGGCGGATCTGACTGATTTGGGACGGGACATAATTGGCTGCCTCGACTATCAGAGGGTTCCGATGTCGAGGAGCGGACTCAAAGTGGCGCTTTGCCATGCGTTTGAGGAACTGGTGGATCGTAGGGATCTTACAGTCGAGATGGAGGATCTCGTTTCTGACGTACCACGGGGCTCCCGTGGCCTTGTGAAGGAATCTGTTTTGGAGGGACTGCATCCTATGGATGTGACGGGGTTTGGCGTGGGCGAAGACTGCTCCCGCATAGGTCATTATGGGACGGACACACGCTGTGTAGATACGCAATTTGCACTTTAGTGACAATTTGCTGTGTGAATTTAGGATACAGTGAAGCCTACCTAGAGCGAAAGCGGCTCGCGAACGAACCGTCTTTATGTGCTCTGAAAAGGAGAGACGGTGGTCTAAGATCACACCTAGGTACTTGGCTCGCTTCTCCCAAGGGATCGGCTTGCCGAACAGGGTGATCGTTCGGGGGGGAGGGGGGGGTCTAGATCTCGGTTTCGAGAATGAAACCGCTTGACTTTTGTCGGGATTAACTTCGATCCTCCACCGTCTAAACCAGGCGCCAAGGTTACTGACGGCCCGTTGTAGATTTAGGAGAGACGAAGGGGCGTTACCTTTACAGATGATCGCAGTGTCGTCTGCGAACAGAGCGAGCTGCGTCCCTCTGTGTCTGGGGATGTCGCTGGTGAACAGCGTGAACGCGAGGGGGGCTATCACTGAGCCCTGAGGGACTCCTGCCCTTATGGGGCGAGGGGAGGATAGGGCACCTTCGATACGGTAGCGGAAGGTGCGATTCGACAAGTAGTCTCGTATGATGAGTACGAGACGATCCGGCACTCCGAGTTTGTATAGCTTGTATACTAAGCCGTTGTGCCAGACTTTGTCGAAAGCTTTCGCTATGTCGAAGAAGACTGCGCATGTCGGATAGCCGCGGGTGAGACCACCTTTGACCAGCTCGACTATGCGGTGGACCTGATGCACGCTAGAGTGCTGAGTTCTGAAGCCGAACTGCTCGTCGGGAATGAGGCCCTTAGTCTCGGCGTAGTCTCTGAGACGCTTATAAATAAGCCTCTCGTAGATTTTTCCGAGAACTTTGAGCAGACTGATTGGGCGGTAACTAGAGGGCTCGTTTTTAGGCTTGCCGGGCTTTGGGATACCTATGACCGTGGCCTCTTTCCACGTCTGGGGAAAGATGTTATTGCTTAGAGCACCATTGAAGATGGTGGTCAGTAGCATGATCAAGTGGGCTGGGAAGAGCTGGACCACCCTATTGGTGAGTCCATCTGAACCGGGGGCTTTGCGCGTATGCAGACCTTTGATTATCTCGTGCACCTCATCTGGTTCGATGGGGGGTAGGGGAAAATCAGGGTCTTCTGCGGGAGGAAGGGAGGCTCTACGTTCGACTTCGGCGTCGACCTCATCGAGGTGAGCTTTGTCTACTGGTAGGGTGCTGGGAGAGCATTGAGCTTCTAGACTGTCGGCTAGGCACTCGGCTTTGTCGATGTCGTCGAAGGCAATGGTTTTATCGGGGCGGACTAACGGGGGTACGGGGGCCGACTGGGGGGACCTGAGTTTCCTCTGGAGTTCCCAGAAGGCTAGATGAGAGGGCTCTAGATCGCTCAACATCTTATCCCATCCCGCTTCACGCAGCTCCGCTATACGTGTCCTAACAGATCTCTGATAGTAGCGCATATGGGCTTTGTTGGCGGCACAGGGGAAGACGCTGTAGGCTCGAGTAGCCGCGTTCTTCTCAGTCATCAGGGCACGCACATCGTCGGGGAGATTCAAGTAACAGGGTTCTGTTGCTGGAACCTCCCTGGAGCATTCGCTCAGGACGGTCTGTACGTGCTCCGTGAGTGAGTCGATCGCGGCAGTCGTGTCAGCGACTGAGTCGAAATTGTCGGGGATCGAGTCTAGTAAGGGGGATGTGTTGGATTTCAGCTGAGTGCTTACTTTCCTCCAGTCCGTCACCTTTTTAGTGGGGAGGGGTTGGTCAGGGTCGGAGGGACCTATGCGGGAGGTGTTTTTGACAATTACCGGTCGGTGGTCAGAGGTAAGCTCGTACACCGTTTCTATTGAATCTAGTCTTAGATTAACGTTCTTAAGGAGCGTTACGTCGAGAACGTCAGGGGTATGACTGATGGTATGGGGATAATGCGTGGGACTCATCGGAGCGATGATGTCGAAGTTTAGGGAGGAGGAGAGGTCGAACAAGTGCCGACCTCTGGTGCTGGTGGTGGAGCAATTCCAAGAGGGATGTTTCGCATTGAGATCCCCCGCCAAGATGACGGAGTCACTCATGTTTAACAACAGTTGGATATCGTCCGAGAGATTTTGGAAATTTTCCGAAACGTTGGTAGTAATGGGAGGGATATAGACCGACACTAGAGTGATCGGTGCGTGACCGGTCATGCCCAGATGGCATGCTGATACTTCTAATCGTGAGAGGGGGGGAGGATCCATTGGGATGCAGTACAGATCCTTTTTGTAATAAATGAGGGTGCCGCCCCCATGACAACGCGTTCTATCGTTCCGAACGATACGATAGTTAGCTAAGGAGGGATTGCCTCTGTGGGGCTTTAGAAAAGTTTCCTGGATGAGGAGGATATCTAGTTGATGAACGCGGAGGAAGTCCGCGATTTCATCTTTTTGTTGATTTAAGCCATTGGCATTGAAGGTGCCAAGCTTGAGGGATCGGGGTTTAAACCTAACCTGAGTGGTGTTAGACATGATGGGGGGTAGAGAAAGAGGTGAGGGCTTGCGTGATCTCGGGATACGCATTGAAGACGTTACGGATTGCCGCTAGGCTACCCGATTTCTTGGCTGTAGAGATGTCCAGGGCCATCTGCGTAGCCCTGGGGGAACAGAAAAGTTCGAACGCGGTACTGATGACGTCAAAACGTTCGTCAACGGGTTTAATTGGGGCCACGGGAGTGGGAGCGGGGCGCGGGGGTTTTAGAGCGGTGGCGGGTTTCGCGGGGGGCGCAGAGGGCGCGAAAGAGGGGCCGCGGAAGCCGGGGGGAGGGGGGAGGTGATGGACTCGCGGGTTCATCATTGTATAGAGAGGGGTATGAGGGGGGGGGGGGGCGGAATACCCAGGGCTGGGAAAGCCTGCTGGTGATTGAGCATAGTCCATGGACTAGGCCTCTGAGGGCTTAGCCGCTCAGGAATCTGGGAGGAGGGGAGGGGATGGAAGTCCCTCTGTTTTTGCTGCCTCACGTCTAGACGTTTGGTCAGCTTGTTAGATGTAGCCTTAGGGGCTTTAGAGCAGCCGCGGTAGTTGGCTGTGTGGCCCTCGAGGCCGCACAACACGCAACTAGGCGGGCTGTTGCACTGGCTACGGTCTTTTGGACGCGAGCAGTCAGCGGTGCCGTGGTCACCCAGGCACTTTACGCACCTGGGTTTTGCATGGCAATTCTTTTGAGAATGGCCATACAATTGACAGCGGTGACACTGTCCGATCGCGCTGTTCTTCCAGGGCTTCTCGATCGAGAAGCCCATGAGGTTACATAACGTCTTTATGTTGAATATGGGGTGATGCCCCTCGGTGGGGGAGCACACGACTAGTACCATGTCGTATGCTTCCCTGCCGCGCGAACGATGCATGCGGTGCACCTCATCTACAGGGATATTTTGCGACTGAAGGTCGGCTAAAATTTCGGCGGGAGAGATTTCCTTGGGGATCTTTTTGATCACCACACGGATCTGCCTATCTTCTGGGAGGGAGTAGGTGTGGAATGACACACCTCTCTCTCTCAGAACTCTGGTAAGGTCCCTGTAGTCTTTCGACGTAGGGACTAGAACCTTGATACCCTGTTGGGTAGATCGGGCATTATCGTCCCCTTAACACATCCTTTGACTAATATATGTTTCAACTTTATCTTCTTGTAGTAATTTGGTAGTGACTGATATAATACTGAGTCAAACTAGGTACGTGATAAGTAACAGTTATAAATCTCGGCCTATAGTTTGACCGAGAACGTTGTGGTTTTTTTATCCTCTTTGTTTATTGCATATTCAAAGACAATCGTAATGAGTAAACAGTCTTGCGTCGGAGCTGACACACACTCACTTTTTTTTGTTTATGGCTTTTTGTTAAAGCTAAGATACTTGTTGTGTTTCAACTTTAATTTAAATCTATTTTCAGCGTAACGTCGCATTTTATGAAATAGTCACCATCCTTTGGACGGTTAAAAATATGACTTTCATCACAATATTCAGTATTTATTGCGAGAAATTCTACATGTCTGTATCTGAAGCAGACGCTGCTTGCAGTAGGTTGCTGAGGAGTCTGCAAAGTACTGGTAAGATTAAATAATTTAACTTTTAATGGAAAAGTCTGTGTTTTTGATATGTGTAGTCTTCTTGGATTCCGTACTTCAAAAGGAAAAAAAAACGGAGCTCTTATAGGATTACTCGTGTGTCTGTCTGTCCGTCTGTCACAGCCAATTTGCTCCGAATCTACTGGACCAATTTAGTTGAAATTTTAGTACACATATGAATTTCTGTGACTTGGGTCACAGAAATCCATATGTGGACTAAAATTTCTTTTTAACAATTCTCCTAACATTTTAAACAGTTCTTTTGAACAATTTGTAACTTTTGTTTACTCATTTTTTAAATTTTAGGAAGATTCTTTACAGCTGAGTTAACTTTCGAGATGTTACCTACTTAGGCACTTTTTCTAATTCAATTCTTTTCACAGAAATAATTATTGCAGCAAATATGAACCACAGCTTCTTATACTGTCAGGGAAATTGTTAAGTGCAAATTGACACTCTTCTTACTTTACAATAGTTTCTTTATCTCTGTTACAGTTGAAGCTAAGAAGCTCTGTAAAAACGTGCACCGGCTGAATCGTGCAGCCCTCCAGAAGATGACTGCTTGTCGGATATTCACGCTCGATGGTAGTCTACCTCAGAAGTTTAACAGTCTGATATTGGAGTACACTGTTGTGATATTGCAGTTTGCTGCCTTATCGTGGACAAATTTTTCATTTCATTTATAATTTTATTTATTTGAAATAAGAAAAACATTTTTTTATAAAAAAGTACCTACTTTTTGTTATAGGTACCGTTATTTCGATCGATAAATGTGCGCCCGGGTAAGGCTAAGCGTATGCTGAGACGCAGGTGACGCAGCACAGCACAGTCCAGACTTTGCAGGGTAGGGCAGGCGAGGCAGACATAGGCCGCGAGCGCATGCTGCATGCAGCTACACGGACATTCGCGTTTTAGCTAGTACAAACAATCTGTCATTGAAACAAAATTATGAATCAGTGGTAAAAACAAGTAACGATCTGCACGCGTCGCGCAGAAATCTGTGCCGGCTCTACAATGAAATGCAGAGCAGGTCAGAAACATGTCTGCGTCACACGTGCCTGCGCCGCAGGGTACGCAGCTATCAGTACGTTTATGCATTACAAAATCTGCTCTGCCCTGCGCTGCGAGAACCTGCGTCACCTACGTCTCAGCAGACGCTTAGCCTTAAGAGCTTGTTTTTCTTCGTCGTATCGACGATTCTATTTTTATATAAGCTTCGACCAGAATTCGGCCACTTAGACAGCGTTAGCGTTGGGCGCGCAAAGATCTTCCATACAGCAGGTGTTTTTCTACAGACATCGTTTGTGATGTGATTCATCGGAGTACCCCCACCTGACCAGACTAAGTTGTAACTGCAGTGACCAACCTGGCTTCTTAGTCGGTTAAGTGATTTCTAGATGGACCATGGTAGTTGGTGGCCCGCTTTACTCAGCAAGCACAAACACGCAACCACAGTTTTAATCGTGTCATGTCGCAATAGAGCTGCCGTTAAGGTCTACTTACTTTTCGGATATGGGTGGAACGATGCCACACAGGGCATGAAATTTCGCCACCCGAAAAGCATAGAACCAAGCCAAATGTCCGGAGAACTTGTAAGGAGGCGCCTCAGGTGGCGGATGTTAACTGATGTAACAAGTTATTGCGAGCGCCGACTTTAAGTTTAGTCTTCTTACAGTGTTGCTTATAGGTCAGTGAACGGTATAATGTATCTCCTAAATAGACAGGATTGTTGTTGTGTTCAATGTCAGTGCCTTGCTATTTTATTTTAAGTTTTCTGTTGGCCTGACAATTCCTTAGGTGGAATGAGCAAGATTGCGTTTTAGAAAGATTAGGCCTTAGAGTATTGTTCTCTTAGTATGTGTTGAGATTATCCATTGCAAAGTTTGCTTCGGCATTCTTCGAAGATTTTGTCCTCCTAGCTAGGGCCAGGTCATCTGCATACAAAACAAAACAAAAACAAAAATCATTTATTTGCATAAATAAGGCAAACATATGTCAGTGTTGGTCGTTTTAGGGTAATCGTTTGTAAATATATATTTAATAAAATGGGAGCTAGAACACTGCCTTGAGGTAAGCCGTTCTTTAAGATGCGCTATCTGCTCTTGACAGAATTTAAATTTAATATGAAACGTTAGTTGCGTAGTATTTCTCCCAAGATGCGTATAAAAGAGCTTGTTAAGAGAGTTACTTTAGAGGCCCAAACTGAAAAGTGAAACAATATATTCTATAGCCTTCGTGTCAATTGAATTTTTTTTTAATTTGATCTCAAAAATATATGAAGCTTTTTTTCTAGGAAGCCACTCACATTCACAGCAGGTTTATGATCATAAAATGATTGTGATCTGCAAAATCTAATCTCGAATGTTTATAATTACAGCATGTTTTTACTATAGCCACCCAAACCCATAGCCCAATATGTTTTGTTTCCATTTTCTGCAATAGCGTTGCACCAGCCGGGGGTTGTCCTTGGGTGCACTTGCATAGTGCATGCAGGGATAATCGTCGGTTGGTACCTCATTCCATTTAAAATTGTCCAAGGGGCCTCTGCGAGTTTCCTTCGGCCCCTCGTACGCCTTCAAAAAGACCGGGACCCTAAGGTCCCGAGATATTTAAATATAAATAAATATCACAAAATAATAATTAGCCAATACCGTTCCTACTGCTGGGTCAGGACTCCTCTCTGTGTTAGCAATCGGGCCGTAATTCACCACATGGGACAAGTGCGGGTTGGTTGAACGAAACCACATGTCTTTGAATTTTTGGTTCAACGACTTAACAATAATTCATAACTTTCGCAAAACCTTTTTGGTCAGATTACTTATAGATAATCACAAAAACAAGCTAAAAAACTAGTTTTATTTTTTTTGAGTTTGCTAATTATCCGTTGCACATAAATTAAAAACCACATAAGTACCTATGAGCAAAAACTACGTATCGTATTTTAGATTGGTCTGGCCACCGCAACTTTTTTCATGGGATTGACGTCAATGCGATTGATCTAGCTAGCTTATGGGTTGCAGGGTTGGCATAAGTCAAACAAGTTGTTTTAAAACATGTTTTTTATTAAGTGTTTAAAATCACAGTATAAAATAAGTTTCATACAATGTTTCAAACATTAAAAACCGGCCAAGTGCGTGTCGGACCACGCACAATGAAGGGTTCCGTAGTTGGGATAAATTTATTCCAAAAACAAACTTAACTTTGTAGTTGAAAAATATGTTCTCCCATACGGAATGTATGGGAAAACATGTTTTTGTAACTGCAAAGTGTAGTTGGTTGATTATTACTCGTTAAACTGTAAAGCCTACTTAGCTGTGATAGTTTTCCTTTTAATTTCGTTATATAAACTACTGTTTTGATTTTTTTCACACACCCAAAACCAACCATTTAGCCGGCAGGGGGGGGGGGGGACACACTTGACTCTAACAAAAATTAGCACTTTAAAGCTTAATATTTCGCAAACGAATCCCTAAATCCAAAAATGGTTTTCACAAACTCTCAATATTTTTGAAGGACCTTTCCAATGATACCCCTCACTATGGGGTAAAAAAATAAAAAAATAAACATCACCACTTTACGTGTATGAGAGATACCCTAAAAAAAAATGTTTTTCATAATTTTGTTTTACCACTTTGTCGGCGTAATTAATATGTATACCTATGTCAAATTATAGTTTTCTAGTACTAAGGGTCTCGGAGCTAGACCGCGGACAGACAGACAGACAGACAGACGGACATGACGAAACTATAAGGGTTCCTTGTTTACTACGGAACCCTAAAAAAGAGGGCTTTAAATCAAATTTTAAAAGCGAATGAATAGAAATTGATGAGCTAACTCAAAACGGTGAAGGAAAACATCGTGAGATTCCTTAGTTTGTAACAACTTACTTAATGTAAGTCAATAGAACTATTTGTTTTATCGACATAATTACGAGGCCTGACAAAGCAAACGACATCCATTTAGTTGATTAAAATGGAAACAAACAATAGTGTTAGAAATTACCAAAATTATTCATTTAAAAGCATTGGCAGTCTATTCCTCAGTATCCTATCTACCACGCATTCTTACGATTGTCATCTTGATTTAGAGATGCAGACACAGATTAATATAAATCCAATTACTGACAATTTCTTGGACCGAAGATTTCAAAATATGCTACTTCCTTTCCGTTGCTTTCAGCACTTGGTGTTCTTTTCAAGTTTCTCCATTGAGTACAATTGCATTAGACCTCATCGTGCGTCTTATTATTTCGTATCGCTTCTTGGTACTCTTGGATTTATACTTTTTCATGTGACAAACTTCATTACAAAAGATTATGATGGAATACCTAATCAATTTATCGTGGTTTTTATTAAAGTCAACGTCATCTTGTTTGTGATTCCTTTCGTTTTTTTTTTCATACTTAACATTATTCACAAAAAGGACCACGTTCGACTAATTTTGAAGATTCAAAAAGCATTTAGATTTATCAATTTTAAGCAATACAAAAAAGCTACCATTAGGAACTGGTCCGTAATTTTGCGGCAAAGTGTTGGTTACATTATTAGTGTGGCAGTAACTCGCGATATCCTAATAGCAGGATATTTTTATACTCTACTTTTTTTTTATTTGAACTTGACTTATGGTTTTTCTATAATCGCCTTGATAAGAGATGGAATCATCACATGGATCTCTGAAGTCGAGTACTATAGTAAAATCTGCTTGGAGCTGGAAGAGGAAAAATATAATGATAAACTGAAAAAGCTTTTTCAAGCATACATCAATTTAATGGAAGCGTTTGATATTTCCAAGAAGATATTTAAGTTTGCGGTAAGAGTGACTTTTGTGAAGTGTGTTTTAATTATGTGCCTACATCGTTATTAGTAATGTAACTTTGTGTACTGTTTTATTTTTTAAAATGTTTTCTAACGTAAATGGTCATTTATTTCCAGACTTTATTTCAAACATTGGACACATTTTTCCATAGTTTACTGTACCTTCAAATTATTGTAGAAGCAATAAAAACAGGAGTAACGCATTTTGGCACGGTAAGCATAATAAAATGGTCAAGAGACTAGGTCGAGATTGGTAAACGTTACTTAAGACGCAGATATATGACAGTGACCTTGAATGCGTAGCTTGCGTGTTCTGTACTAAGCTCACACAACGCGTCGTATGCCCAGCCAGTAATAGTACTCGCCCATCAAGGAGCGCTGTCCTAAATTAGACGCATTATTAATTTATTACACGTAAAACAAAAGGTATTTTAATAAAACACGTATACTAAAAGATCAGTAATTAAATTATCTTTAATATCATGAAGTTTTCAGAAAAATAAGCTTGATGGATTTTGCGTCATTCTCAGTTTTTTATCCGCGTTAGACATAACTTTACAAAGTAATTTCACTATGTAGTATCAACATAATCAAAAATATGCCTATATTAAAATATTTAAAAAATGCTCTAATTTAACATATATTTTTTCCAAATTACTAACACTACTCATTCAGACGTCATCTTCAGTATAAAATCATTAAAAGTCAGCTATCGTCCCCTTAACACATCCTTTGACTAATATATGTTCCAACTTTATCTTCTTGTAGTAGTTTGGTAGTGACTGATATAATACTGAGTCAAACTAGGTACGTAATAAGTAACAGTTATAAATCTCGGCCTATAGTTTGACCGAGAACGTTGTGTTTTTTTATCCTCTTTGTTTATTGCATATTCAAAGACAATCGTAATCAGTAAACAGTCTTGCGTTAGAGCTGACACACACTCACTTTTTTTTGTTTATGGCTTTTTGTTAAAGCTAAGATACTTGTTGTGTTTCAACTTTAATTTAAATCTATTTTCAGCGTAACGTCGAATTTTATGAAATAGTTACCATCCTTTGGACGGTTAAAAATATGACTTTCATCACAATATTCAGTACTTATTGCGAGAAATTCTACATGTCGGTATCTGAAGCAGACGCTGCTTGCAGTAGGTTGCTGAGGAGTCTGCAAAGTACTGGTAAGATCAAATAATTTAACTTTTAATGGAAAAGTCCATGTTTTTGATATGTGTAGTCTTCTAGGATTCCGTACCTCAAAAGGAAAAAAAACGGAGCTCTTATAGGATTACTCGTGTGTCTGTCTGTCCGTCTGTCACAGCCAATTTGCTCCAAATCTACTGGACCAATTTAGTTGAAATTTTAGTACACATATGAATTTCTGTGACTTGGGTCACAGAAATTCATATGTGGATTAAAATTTCTTTTTAACAATTCTTCTAACATTTTAAACAGTTAAAAACAGTAATTTGTAACTTTTGTTTACTCATTTTTAAAATTTTAGGAAGATTTTTTACAGCTGAGTTAACTTTCGAGATGTTACCTACTTAGGCACTTTTTCTAATTCAATTCTTTTCACAGAAATAATTATTGCAGCAAATATGAACCACAGCTTCTTATACGGTCGGGGAAATTGTTAAGTGCAAATTGACACTCTTCTTACTTTACAATAGTTTCTTTATCTCTGTTACAGTTGAAGCTAAGAAGCTCTGTAAAAACGTGCACCGGCTGAATCGTGCAGCCCTCCAGAAGATGACTGCTTGTCGGATATTCACGCTCGATGGTAGTCTACCTCAGAAGTTTAACAGTCTGGTATTGGAGTACACTGTTGTGATATTGCAGTTTGCTGCCTTATCGTGGACAAATTTTTCATTTCATTTATAATTTTATTTATTTGAAATAAGAAATACGTTTTTTTATAAAAAGTACTTACTTTTTGTTATAGATACCGTTATTTCAATCGATAAATGTGCGCCCGGGTAAGCGTATGCTGAGACGCAGGTGACGCAGTACAGCACAGTACAGATTTTGCAGGGTAGGGCAGGCGAGGCAGACATAGGCCGCGAGCGCATGCTGCATGCAGCTACACGGACACATTCGCGTCTTAGCTAGTACAAACAATCTGTCATTGAAACAAAATTATGAATCAGTGGTAAAAACAAGTAACGATCTGCACGCGTCGCGCAGAAATCTGTGCCGGCTCTACAATGAAATGCAGAGCAGGTCAGAAACATGTCTGCGTCACACGTGCCTGCGCCGCAGCGTACACAGCTCTCAGTACGTTCATGCATTACAAAATCTGCTCTGCCCTGCGCTGCGAGAACCTGCGTCACCTACGCCTCAGCATACTCTTAGCCTTAAAAGTTTTTTCCTCTTCGTTGTATCGATGATTCCAAATTTGATTAATTTTATATAAGCTTCGACCAAAATTCGACCACTTCGACAACGTTAGCGTTGGGCGCGCAAAGATCTTCCATAGAGTAAGTTGTACCTACGGTTGTACCTGCAGCGACCCACTTGGCTTCTTAGTCGGTTAAGTGATTTCTAGATGGACCACGGTAGTTGGTGGCCCGCTTTACTCAGCAAACACAAACACGCAACCACAGTTTTAATTGTGTCATGTCAAAATAGAGCTGCCGTTAAGGCTCTACCTACTTTTCGGGTATGGGTGGGACGATGCCACACAGGGCATGAAATTTCGCCATCCGAAAAGCATAGAGCCAAGCCAAATGTCCGGAGAACTTGTAAGGAGGCGCCTCAGGTGATGGATGTTAACCGATGTAACAAGGTATTGCGAGCGCCGACTTTCAGTTTAGTCTTTTTACAGTGTTGCTTATAGGTCAGTGAACGGTGTAATGTATCTCCCAAATAGACAGGGTTGTTGTGTTCAATGTCAGTGCCTTGCTATTTTATTTTAAGTTTTTTGTTGGCCTGACGATTTCTTAGGTGGAATGAGCAAGATTGCGTTTTAGAATGATTAGGCCTTAGAGCATTCGCCGGTGTGGGAACGTTCATTGAGGCTGCGGTCAGCCCGCCGGTTGAACGCGTCCCAGAGAGTCATGGCCATCCGGCTGGCCCGAGGATACCACACGGTCTCCTGCGAGGCGGCGAGCCTCCTTGCCGGATTACCGCCATAGGATCTGGAGGCAAAGGTCCTCGCGCACATTTGGGAGTGGTGCGAGGAGGCGAAACGCTGGGGCTTAACTCCGCTGCCGCAAGATATCGCGGCACAGAGGGCAGAGCTCCGGCGGGATCTCATGGCGGCATGGAGAGTGCGATTATCGCAACCTAGCGCTGGGCATGCCACAATTGCGGCGATAAGGCCCCTCTTTGTGGAGTGGCTAGAGAGGTGCCACGGCATCCTCACCTTCCGCCTGACGCAGGTCTTCACCGGACATGGCAGTTTCTGGAAGTTTCTGTTCAGGATAAGACGGGAAGAAACGCCCGGGTGTCACCACTGTGTTGATCGCCCGGAGGACACGGTGGAGCATATGGTGGAGTTCTGCCCGGATTGGACGGAACATCGCCGTGTCCTCGTGGTGGTGATCTCTCGCGTTCGGCTCTGATTCGGGCTATGGAACGGAGCGAGAGGAAATCGGAGGCCGTCACCTCCTTCTGCGAAGCAGTAATGCTCGCGAAGGAGTAGGCGGAACGCGTGAGGGAGAGGCAAAATTTGCGCCCTTACGCCCTTAACCGCCGCAGGAGGAGACGCCCTGGGCGTCGGGAATGGGAAATCGTGGCCCCCGGCAGCATGGCAACTAAAAGAATACGGGTGGGTTTTAGTCAGTAAGAGTCTGACATGCCCTCCCGCTCCATCCAGAGCGGGAGAAGTTATTTGATAATTTCCCACCCAAAAAAAGGCCTTAGAGCATTGTTCTTGTAATATGTGCTGAGATTATCCAGAGCCATTTCGAGATTGGCTTCGTAGTTTTTTGTCCTTGTAGCTGGGGCTAGTATTTCAGCATTTCTGCATACAAAAATTTGTCAGTGTTGGTCGTTTTGGGCTGATCGTTTGTATATTTTTAATAAAATGGGAGCTAGAACACTGCCTTGGGGTAAGCCGTTCTTCAAGATGCGCTATCTGCTCTTGACAGAATTTAAATTGAATATGAAACGTTGGTTGCGTAGCATTTCTCCCAAGATGCGTATAAAAGAGCTTGTTAAGTACTTTAGTAGTTGGTTACTTTAGAGGCCCTAACTGAAAAGTGAAATAATATATTCCATAGCCTTCGTGCCAAACGAAAGCTTTTTGAATTATGAACTCAAAAGTGTATTAAACTTTTTTCTATGAAGCCACTCACATTCACAGTAGTTTTATGATCACATTATGATTGTGATCTGCAAAATCCAATAGGTTTATAACTATCGCATGTTTTTGTACGTCTTAATCTATCTGACCGAATGCTGACGCATGATTCAAGACCACGTACGTCAAACTTCATCCTTGTTTATCCAGTATTATATACCAGTTCGTTTACAATTTATTAATAGCTGTAACGCGTTTGAATTCACAATTAAGTATAATATCACCTCCTGTAAATAATTAAAATAAATGTTTTTGTCGGTTCCTAAGCCAAGAATAAAATGATATGGATATGATAAAATAACAAACGGTTCGGGATGAAGCTGCAATATTTCATAAATAATAATAATAATATCAGGCAGGGGACATAACATTGATCAGGCAGGGTACTTAGGCCTTCCATAGTTCTAGGTAACCAATCCACTATAGCCACCCAAACCCATAGCCCAATATGTTTTGTTTCCATTTTCTTCAATAGCGTTGCACCAACCGGGGTTTGTCCTTGGGTGCACTTGCATAGTGCATGCAGGGATTATCGTCGGTTGGTGCCTCATTCCATTTAAAATTGTCTAAGAGGCCTCTGCGAGTTGGTTTTGGCCCCTCGTACGCCTTCCAAGATCCCGGGACCCTAAGGACCCGAGATATTTAAATATAAATAAATATCACAAAATAATAATTAGCCAATACCGTTCCTACTGCTGGGTCAGGCCTCCTCTCTGTGTAAGCAAACGGGCCGTAATTCACCACACGGGACAAGTGTGGGTTGTTTGCAGGAAACCACATGTCTTTGAATTTTTGGTTCAACGACTTAACAATAATTCATAACTTCCGCAAAACCTTTTTGATTAGATTATTTTAAATGCATAATAACAAAAACAGGCTAAAAACTAGTTTTATTTATCTTTTGAGTTTGTTAATTATTCGTTGCACATAAATGAAATCCCACATAAGTACCTATGAGCAAAAACTCCGTATCGTATTTTAGATTGGTCCAGCCACCGTAACTTTTTTCATGGGTTTGACGTCAATGCGATTGATCTAGCTAGCTTATGGGTTGCAGGGTTGGCATAAAACAAATAAGTTGTTTTAAAACATGTTTTTTATTAAGTGTTTAAAATCACAGTTGAAAACAAGTTTCAAACAATTAAAACATTCGAAAAAAGAGGAACAATCAAATTTGAAAAGCGAATGAATGGAAATAAATGAGCTAATACCTAATTATCTTAGAGTACACATATCTTGACACATTATAGGTCTTTACAATAAAACGTATTCATTTGAGCGCCAGAAACGTCAGGAGACTTCGCAGGACATGTATTCTATTTTATTTATCCAAGGCATACCTATAATACGTTGCGGTTTTTAGACATGTCGAGTGAAGTCCGACAACGTCGCACGACTTTTGTGGCGACGCGTGTCGCGGGAATTGTTATCAGATATGGGCCAAGTTCAAAGCGGCTTAGGTGCAACCTTGCTACCTATTTTGAGATCGTCAGGCATTTATCGTAAACATAAAATCAGAAATAATGAATATAATACTAATATGCAAATTAGAAAAGATAGACATGAACATCGAGTTATTGACGTCAGCGTTTTCGTTCGAAATTAAATATCAAAGTCCACTATTTCCTAAATAATATACCTAGTGTCTGCCTTAAAGCTCTTATGGTTCTGTGTCTCAAAAGTTTACGCAGCAAGTGTTCCCTTTAGAGAGGAGAATCGGTCGACATAACATAACCACAGCATCATCAGCCTAATTTGTTGACATAATCTACTCATTACAATGTTTTTGTTATGAGTTTGTATTGCAATTTGTGGTTGGCTAGTGACCTCGACAATTGATTATATTATTTTTTACCTGAGCAACCGGCAGCAAGTTCGTCATGCTCCCTTAGATGTCAATGCTTGCGGTAGCGTCGGGAGTCGGGTTGCCTCCTTCCCTCAAATACGGCGAGGGGGGTAATGGCTGATCTTTGCGTTATGCTCGTGAACGGGTGCTGCTTGTGGTGACTGGTCGTCTTGCTGATCATGGTTTTGTTATTGTTACTAGTAATTAACTGTACATTTATTTTACCTCGATGGTCCTAGTTTATCATTTATAACTTCCAATTTACAGCTTTATGTAAGCGGGCACGCCCTTTATGCCTGGAGGCTTTTATTTAGATATTTAGTTCTTTTTACGTTTAGTTTTTATTTTTTAATTCTGCTTGAGTATAGTTCTCGATGTTTTTGGTTGGTATATCGGCGTGTGCTAGCTAACATATGGCCAATAATTTATACTTAATTAAAATAATGTTTTGTGTTGCATAATAATTTTGCATACTATTGTATAGAGTCATTTTTATTTTTTTCTAACTTGAACAGACAGCTGTGCTGCTGGGGAGTTTGTTGCGCCACTTCTTCTTCCCAGCTAAAGGCACTAGGAAGTGGTGAAGGGTGGGCGTTTTTGGGGGACTGTCTTATGTAATTTTGACGTTCGAAAAGTGCTGGTTCTCAGCCTAATTTGAATAAATGACTTTTGAATTTGAATTTGAATTTAATATTACATCCGTAAGACGTACTCGTAACATAAGGTTCAGTTGAAAACCAGCATCAGACACTAGTTATCTGGCATTTATGCTGAACTGGGCCTATTTGTCGCAGCCGTGAAGCACACAATACTGTTAAGCTTTCTTTCTTTTTTTTTTTTTGTTTTTGAAAACTGTGTGCCTTAACCTGTGTCAAATAAATTTATTTTCTTTCTTCTTTTCTTTCTTTCTATAATGAGTCCACTGCTGGGACACAGGCCTTCTCACTGTGAAAGGGAGTAGGCCATAATCCATCACGCGGGCCCAGGGCGGGTTTGTGGACATAGGCCGCTGTAGAATTGTTACAAGAGGCTTATGGTCAGCAGTCGACTCTGAAAGGCTATGTTGATTGACTCATCATAATTAACCAGATTTTTTGGCACCCACAGTTTTTGGCTCAGAACCATCGGTCCCTGTGTTTTGTTTAATGAGTTATTAAACAAAACACAGGGATCGATGGTTCTGAAAAAAAAAAATGTTGTTTTTAATAAAGACAACATTTTTTTTTACTTTTACGTGGGTATTTACTACAAGATTTATATGGTACAGTTTAATCACAAATCACGAACTATATAGCTTTTTAGTGCCGTCCCGATCAAATCCCATGATACCATATCCATTGACGTCATACGACGGTTATCGAGAGCACAGAACCAGTTCAAGTATGTCAAGAATCTGCTGTGTAATGTGCAAAAAACCGAACCGAATGCAAAAAGTATAACGTACCATTACACTTTAGGATTTGGATAACCGATCAAGTTTTGATGGCGTAGTGTTCTGAAGACAAGTTAGCCAGTCAGTCAAGTCAACTCCGATGGTGTGTGGTGTTGTTAAGTAAAGGTATTTGTTTGTGTAGGTGAGTTTATTCTGATATTAATAAAAATCTCCAGTTTTTATGTCTATGTACATATTGTGTCATTTGTTGTTATAGTTGGCGTAGCATGTCTCATTTCAGCCAAAAGACGTCCACTGCTGGACATAGGCCTCCACCAAGCACCGCCACTTCGACCGGTTCTGTCCTTTCCGCATCCAGCGGATTCTTGCGGCCTTCACAAGGTCATCGGTCCATCTTGTGGGAGGTCTTCCAACGCTACGTCTTCCGGTACGTGGTCGCCACTCCAGAACCTTTCGACCCCATCGGCCATCCGTTCTGCGAGCAATGTGCCCTGCCCATTGCCACCTAAGTTTGGCAATTCTTCGGGCTATGTCAGTTACTTTGGTTCTCCTGCGGATCTCTTCATTTCTGATTCGATCATATAGGGAAACTCCAAGCATAGCCCTCTCCATTGCCCTTTGGGTGACTTTTAGTCTTCTGATAAGGCCCATTGTGAGCGACTACGTTTCAGTACCATAGGTCATCACTGGCAACACGCACTGATCAAAGACTTTCGTCTTGAGATACTGTGGTATGTAGAACGAAAAGATATTGCGTAGCCTTCCGAACGCCGCCCAGCTGAGTCGGATTCGACGATTGACCTCTTTCTCGAAGTTGGACTTACCTAGCTGGACAGTTTGGCCTAGGTAAACATACTCGTCCACAACTTCGAGCGTAGCGTCTCCAATCATAATGATAGTGGGTGTCACACGGGCATTTGACATGACCTTCGTCTTGTCCATGTTCATTTAGCATGAAGTATGTCTACTTCTGCCATATATCTATCTCTCTTACCCGTTTCCTCAGTAGTCTTCTCCTGCGTAGCCTTAATTAAGTCAATTATGATGGAGATGCCTACTTCTTCTTCTTGTCGTGTGGTTAGTGACTAACTTGGTGTCAAGGTTTTAAAGCCGCCCAAGAGTTTGGCTTCACATGCCGTCGAGAAATAAGTGATAATTATACAATACGCACATGAAGTTTTTGAAGTAAGTGATAATTATACAATACGCAGATGAATCCGAAAAGTCAAAGATGCGTGCCTTGGGTTCGAACTCGAGACCTATGACTTTTTTTTGAGATGACTGCTGCACGGCTGAGATATAGTATAATAGTCCAAAGATATTCACTACATCCTTAAAATGATGAATTGAGTAACAAATATCTTCAAAAACACAGATTTATAAAAGTGCAGTAAACTCAAAGTATGTCATTGATACAATAAAAAGATTCTGAACTTTTTGTAGCTTGTCGCACTCGCTCTTGTACTTGATATTGCACGTTTATTATATCAATACAGGTTAGAATAACACGTTTTTAGTAAACATCTCGTGTATCATCTCGTTTTTTGCTATAGAAGGTTATGCAAACATTTGCGGATACAGAAATCCCTTCATGTTTTTATTGAATGTTTTGTTTGTTCTTGGCGTGTTTTGTTTTTGAACGAAGTTCGCACTAATCTGTACACATGGCGAATGAGACCTGGACCGAAAAACAGTATAACTTATGTTGAGGGACAGCAGTGGTAGCCCAGTGGTAACGGCCGCGACTTATGAGTTGTAGTAGATCGTAGTTTGACACCCAGACAGGTGTTTTACTTTGTGTAAATTATTTCATCATCGCTACTCTTAAAACGGTGAAGGAAAACATCGTGAGGAAACCAGCATGTCCTAGAACCGAAAATTCGAAGATATGTAACTATCAACCCGCACTGGGCCCGTGTGGTGGATTACGGTTCACTCCCTTTCATCGAGCGGCGGTCTGTGTCGCAGCAGTGGGAACATTATGGGCTTATTATGTGTGACGGTCAAAATGTTACACTTTTTTCGATCTAGCTCTCATTCGCTAAAAGCGCCAAAGCGAACGGAACTTCACTACAACTGGGTGTCCAACGACACCTCTCGACTATTTTTGTTTTGTGGATTTTGTTTGTCATAGTTTACTACTTTAATATAGGTACAATTTTGCAAATAAATGATTGTGTAAGCTTGGTAATAAATAATGTTTTAGTAAAAAATTGTTAATAGTATTTTTATTTTCATGTATTTTTTTATGTTAGCCTACACTGTCCCATTGCTGAGCAAATCCATATCCTGAGCCTCCCCAAATCCTTCCATGCATCCTTTTCCAGGGTCACCTCCATCCAACCTTTGCGGTACGCGTCTAGGTCGTCTCGCAACCTCTTCCTTCCTTCCTCTATGTTACACAGCATTTTTATTTCTTATAACAACATTGTAGGGAAGACTGTCCCTACTTCTGCTAAATTAAATACAAAGTAAGTTTTTCAAAAATTGGTCTAGTGGTCGCAAGCGCTATGCTGAGCATGGTCCTGGTCCTTCAATTCGGGTCGGGCAAAGAAAGAAAAAAGAAACAAAAATTGGGCTTTTCCACCTGGAATTTCTCAGTAGCAGCGCGGAGTCTGGATTGCGGAGCTTAGTTGATGGCAATAAGCTCGCCCCCTATTACATGAGACTTAAACATAACTGGCGAAATGTGGGTGTACTATACGTACACCTCTGCCCAACCCTTCGGGGATTACAGGCGTGATATTACGTTATATTGTAAAAGTTTAATGTGAACGAAGTAAAAAAGCTCGTTATGTTAATAACAGAAACAAAATGGCGACGGGCTGAAAATGGCACCACTTTATTAAATTATTATACAACTGCAACATGGTGCGAGGTGCTGTAATTAATTTTTGCTTCAACATCTGTTTTAATTCTAGATATTTTATAGCTTTGTGGAGAAGCCAAATAACATTTGCCTAAATGTCAAGTAACATTTTTGCCCGCTTTTTGCCCTTGCAAAAAGTTTTCGTAACTGACATAATAAAACTTTCAAACGATTTTTTTTATTCCACAACAATAAACCACCGACTCGTTTTATAAAAAAATTGTTCTAGATATTGCTTAGCATAATCAGCCTATAATTTTCCCACTGCTGGGACACAGGCCTCCTCTCGGTAAGCCGTAATCCACCACGCGGGCCCGTTGCGGGTTGGTAGACGTCACATGTCTTCGAATTATTGGTTCTAGGACATGCTGGTTTGCTCACGATTTTTTCACCTTTCCTTCCCTCACCGTATTGAGAGCAGTGGTGATGAAACAATTTACACAGTTCGAACCTATGACCTACAAACTCATTAGACACGGCCGAAACCACTGGGCCATCACTGCTCGAGGTATTGCTTAGTAATGTAACAAGAAAAATGCCTTAAATCCCTCGACATTTCGTGCTCTTTATTGTACCCAAGCAAGGTTATTGCTTTTTCTATTGCCCTCAACGACGTCTATTTAGGTCCAAATAGTTTATAACCTCGCAAAAAGAAGAAACGCCGACTTTTTTCAGATCTACGTAGATACCACGATAAACTTAAATAAATGTTTTACTCAAAAGGAATAAAGATCAGGTCTGTATTGGTTTTTTATAGCAGAACTAAGCGGTGGTTGTCATAATAAAGTATTGGACATTGAGAGGCGAGCCGCGTCGGGTACAATAGAACCTGTGGCCACGAGAACTTCGATTTTTCATAGCAGTCGTAGTGTTTTGCTGAGCAGATTGTACGAAAATGAAGATGGGCCCAATCTTCTACGCATGATTGCTTTTATACATTCAGACACTTGCCCAGAGCTGAAATAGGTTTTAGAAGTTTAAAGGAGTACATAATGGTACCTATTAACCTATATGCAGGAATATTAATAGCTATGAAAGCTTATCTACCCATTACTCATTTAGACACACAGATCTATTGTGCATCGAATGCACAAGTACATAAGACTTTTTTAATTTGTCGTTATAAAAAAAGTGTTTTATTTCAGGCAAAATATCCATACACAAAAATTTTACAAATCGTAAAAATAGAAAAAAATAAAACATAGAAGTTGTATAGGTACCCATTTACCCATAGTGTTCAAAATGTACGTAACATATTCATTCGTCATTTTTTAAGTGAAAACATCTTTAGGGCGGTCGCCCACGGCGACTTTTTGCAGCGATTCAGTAACGCGTTTCGTTAACGCGCGTCTGCATCGCTAATTTTGGCCTTTGGTCGCATTTACAACGCGCGACAGAAGCCATTCAGTAGCGATACAATAACATAGTATCGCGCTTTTGCATTGATACAAACGCGCGACTGTATTGATTCAGCATCGCTAGTAACACCCGATCGCTTTGGGCGGCATCGGGTAAAGGAAAAGTGGGGTACAATGTGTTGCGGCTGAGCGGCATAGACAGACATTTACAACTACAACCTATAACTGTACCGATACTGCTTCACGTTTGAATGAATTCTGCATCGCGACTGTATCGATTCCGAATCGCGGCTGTATCGCGGTAGTAGCGATGCAGAATCATGGTTACGTGGGCGCAGGTATACAACCAGTGGCAGCATCACGACTGTGTCGCGGTCTTTTTGTGATTGTATCGCTACAAAATGGCTGCAAAAAGTTGCCGTAGGCTGACGCCCTTAATGAACTGTACATGGTCGGCAACGTTTCGGCTTATCCTTTCGATGCAGCTGTCGGAACACTTATGTTAATTCAATTCAATTAATCTTTGCAATCCATAATGTAAACATACAGGTGGTAAGTTTTAGTTAACAGAAACAATAGATATAAATATAATATGTTAAGTACTTATTTAGGTTCACTTACAGTACAAATATGTTCTTAATGTCCCTCGGCAAACCTCGTGTTTCGTCAGTCGTCGGATTTCTGTCAGTTGCCCTTTGCACTTGGTGCAGAACGGACGCTCTCAATCGACTTGGAAGTATTTAGAGTTGTTAATACTATTTTAACTTAATGTAATTTATTTAAAAAATGGGAGGAAAGCCACTAAAGTCGCAGGCACGACAGATAGGAAAAAAGTTTTACAACTCTATATAGTTCACACGAAAATCAAAACAAAACAACAATAAAGTACTTAGTTCTGAATTCAAATTATTATACAAGATCATCATAATTTCAGCCGAAAGACGTCCACTGCTGGACATAAGCCTACCAAGCACCGCCACTTGACCGATTCTGTGCTTACAAGATAAATCTAATAATTGATGGACATGGAAATTAGCATTCGTTTGTATTCGGAAATGCGATGATTCCCGAGGGACATTAAGTAAATAGAAATACTGTACTAGGTTAATCGTTTGTATGTTATGTTTTGTTTATCATTATTTATGCCCCTGTATGCAGTATGGTAGGAGTTCGAGGTTAAGTAATAAAAGCCGCACAGGTCGATCCATAAGGTTGAACAACGCTTGCTGAGGTTGGTCCGCGGATCATCTTTACATACCGAGACTCCTCCGTGCTTCAGAAAGCACTCGGCTGTCATTCGTGGATTTTGACAGTCGTTACGGGTCGTCAGAAGCCCGAAAGTCTGACAACCAGTCTTACCAAGGGCTATCGTATTACCCAGTTACTGGGTTGTGGCGGTCAGATAGGCAGTCGCTCCATGTAAAATAATAGTATTCAGCTGCATGATGCAGATGGGAAGCTGACCCCAACATAATTAGGAAAAGGCTAGGCAGACTGATTTTTTGAGTGCAGTATGTTGGCAAACCTCACAAAATAGCACTGCTCTACTTTGTGGCCACACTTGCACGAGCAGTAAAGGTATTAAATGCCTCAGGGATCCTGTTATAGCCTGGATTGTTGGAGGCTTGTATTCAGCTCGAAACTGGTATTTTATTTTTCTATTTTAAAATACCGTGAAAATATTATGTTGGTGTAAGGTCACAGTACACTGATCAACAAAGGTTTGCGCTATTTACTTGCAACATAAATTCTGTACCTTCAGTAAAAAGTGTATGACTATAACACTTATACAAGTATAACTTGACCTATATCAGTTTTAATATTCTTACACTAAGTTAAAAAACATGCAATTTTTTGGTCTAATTGGTATCCCTCTAAGATTAAAATTGAGCAAGCTTATTTTGGTGCAAAGTGCTCTAACTAAGCATTTTTTACATTTTATTAATGTGTAATATTTTAAATAACATCAATGTGAACTGAACAAATATTTCAAGTACCTTAATGTATATTAATACAAATGTATGTGACTCTTATTACGCGATCTAAATATTTAGATGTGAATTGGTACAAACAATCATCCAACACCAACCAATAAATAATGTGTAAAATGGTTCAAGTCATTTTAAATTAATTTACACATAAAACGCAGTTGATATATGTTGTGTTAGGTGATACAACTGGATTTCTTTTTAAATTATAAAAAAAAACTACACAAATTAATCTGTTTCTTCTTACACTAAATCGTGCTCTAAGATATTGTTTGCCAATGTCAGTAATCAGTACTCATTTTAGTGAAGTAGACAAAGAGTCAGATTTTTTTTAAACTTTAACATTAATTTCTCAAAATCATTATTGAAAAATATAATTCTCACAGAATTATATTTTTCTAGACGTGATGTTTGTAACGTTTTGATGTAGGTATAACATCTTGCTTCTCGCTTTCCTGCAATCTGTGGTAGTGATTTCGTGAAAAGGGACGAAGTGTGAAGCCGGGAAAGCGCGCGGTATTTGATTTGACCAATGAACGTTGATTCTGGGCTGATATACGAGTGTCACCAGCGCCTTAACCAGGTGGGTAGCCTCAATAATATAACCATTCAATGGATCAAGGGACACAGCGGTTCGCGGGGCAATGACGCAGCCGACGAACTTGTCAGAAGGGGGTCGAGTATGGCACCAGTGGGGCCTGAACCCATTGCGCCACTTCCCTTCGGGTACCTACGCACTCTGGTAAGGAAAAGAACCAGGGATCAACATCATAAACTTTGGTTGGACCACGGTGAATGCAGGCAGGCCAAAGAGGCACTCCCTATAATTGATGGCCGCCTCACGAAACAGGGTTCTCCGACTAACCAAACAGCAGCTGCGTACAGTTACAGCAGCTGTAACTGGCCATGGGTCATTTAATAAACACCTCTTTGTCATAGGAGTCACAGACAGTCCGCTGTGCAGAGCCTGCATGGAGGACGACAAGACAGCAGCTCATGTGCTGTTAAACTGCCCGGTGGTCGCCACATACAGGGTCAAGTACTTCGGTAACCCAGGTACCTTACGTAAGATTGTCAGTGACACCAAGGCGTTGCTGGCCTTCTTTGAGGAGCTGGGGTGGATCGAATAATCGATTTTCCCACCCGTACGCAAAATACGCGCTTTGACGTGGAGTTGGGGATACCAGCCCGTATTACCTATTATCCAACATCTTGCTTCTCTCTTTCCTGCAATCTGTGGTAGTGATTTCGTGAAAAGCGACGAAGTGTGAAGCCGGGAAAGCGCGCGCTATTTGATTTGACCAATGAACGCACGCGGTGCTAGAGTTGGCCGTCAGAAACGACCTTGACGAGGTCCGGTCCCTTTAATATTGCTTATTACTAAGGTGAGATGTTATGTGTTACACATCATATGCGACTATAACTGTAAGGCTCGCTCATTTATTTTTTATTAGCCTTTTTTCCACTTCTCTCTGTCCAGACCTTCCAAGGACCAAACTTTATTACCAGGAGACCAGCTCATCTTGTTATGATAAAAATTATATTTTTTTCACTCGAGAAAATATCTTGATACCTACTTTGTAAAAATAAAACTTTTATTTTTATTAAGCTATGTAAATACAACTAACTATTATATATATTATGTAAAAGTATCTAAAGGATACAAATTAAATAAAGGGAAGAGCTCATTGGGTGTCAAAAAATTCGTCCGCATTGCTGTCAGCGGGAAAAGTGCCCAAAAGGCTGGCAGTGTTGCCGCGTTGGATTGCAATGCTGATTGTTTGGCCTAAAAATTGGCCAGCCCTCTGGTCACGTGAAGAGTCGACTAACCGTTTGACGATGTCCCCAAATACTCGGTGAGCACTCGGACTTCATGACCCTAGTGTTTCAACCACAAACGACTCAAAAATATAGCCACCACTAAGGTTGCTAAATTTGCGCCGTTTAAGGTTTTCTGCACCTGCAGCAGCAGCCCCGGCACAGCCCGCAGTACTACGAAGGTGGGATGGCGCAAGGGTGTCGACACAGGTTGCATCCCACACCAAAGGCCTACCCAACTTCCAAGGCATTATGGTCATTCCGTCTGGCCTTTTCCCATCGTCGCATGCCAAGTCATTGGGTTCTACAACAGCTGGCATTCCGGCGGTGACAAGAGTCCGACGGAGGACGTTATTAATGCTTGCGTGCCGTGCCAACCGACCAGCGCTTTTCCTGCAGGAAAGGCCATGGTGTGCGAGGCGATCGACTGTTTCACCGCACTGACAGCGATGTGGAGCCCCGCAAAGAGCGCCCAGACGCAGACTTGTAGCGGAAAGTGGTGTCACCCAGCATAGTGCCTATGTTGAGTGACGGTAGTGCATGAAGCTAGAGACTTGACTCCAATTCTCCTACAGTCAGCAGGCGGGCACCCTCAGTAACACTACTGAGGGTGCCCGCCTGCTGACTGTAGTAATTTAATGGTGGACGTATTAATTAATGAGGTTATTCCGTGCCAACCTGCAGAGCGGCTCATCCTACTGTTCCTGGGAAGATGGGTTCTCGGCCTGCTCCGTATCCGGACAAGCCATTTTCCATGCGTTCATCACATCAGTCAAACATGGCACTTCAGAGTCAACCTGAGAAGCGGTTAAGAGTTTTCTGGTTAACTCTTCGGTGCTGTGGACCGAGGACAGGAACTAAGCTTCCACTAGAAATTTTGCGGACGTCGAGCCCACCGAAGCGAATGGGTAGTGTGGCTTGCAGTCACGCTCGTTCGTCCAAATAAAATAAAACTTGATTAAATGATACTTACAATAGTGTCTGGAGTTTCAAACGAGCTACGAGAATTCAAATAATTCCTTAGAAAGACAAAATTCGCTTTCGCTTTTATAATATTGTTAGTATAGAAAATTCATTCAAATGCGAGTTTCAGACGAAACCTATAGTGAACATGATACAATTAGACGCCCACAAAAGGTATTTCTAGACGAGTAAATACTGAAACTGTTGCAGCCTGGAATAGAAATAGGGATGACTGCAGCTACGATTCAAGCCTTGAATTTTAATGACTTTACGTGGGCACCTATCACTGTCAAAAATCTCACAAGAATGCGAAAGTGAGTTTGTTTGTTACGCTTTTACGCTAAAACGGCTGAACGGATTTGGATGAAATTTGATACATGAGTAGACCATGACCTGGGTTAGGACATAGAACATACTTTTCATCTCGATATTCTTACGGAATCGAGACTTATGCCGGTGACACCGCGGGGCGCAGCTAGTAAAATATAAAATTAAAGTATCAGCCTTTAACTGTCTTACTTTATGTTTGTTTTACATTTGCTTTAAGAATAAATATGACAGTTTGACAAATTTTTCTAGCAAAAGTTGTCAAACCACAACATTTATTCCTCTGATAAAAGTTATCTAACTATTATTTTTTATTTTTTAATTTAGTGCGCCTCGCAGTTGACCACTAAGGTCATGGCTGCTTAACCGGGCTTTGCTGTGGCTGCCTTAAGCTTCTACACTCAAAGCCTCCACCCAGGGGCAAAAACTATGCTAATTAAAACTCGGCGAGCGAGCGCTCGCTAAGGGCACCCCCTGTGGATTACGAACCTAAAAATCTGCATTTAGTTAAGTAGCGTGTTTAATTCAAGTAGGTACCTAGCAAATTATCCTAACGTCATTCCATAACTGACAGTTTTTCATTGTGAAGTAGCTCTAGGGATTTATGAAAAAGTAAATCATGATATGAAAGTAATAGTTTTATTTTTAATACCTTTATGGCAAAAGCCATCTTATCATACAGAACAGAATCGACAACAAAAACCGGTAGCTAGATAGATAGAATATTCTTTATTATGTATAACTATAAAAATTACAGACATACATTTAGAAATTTTACACTGGGTGACACAATGGGCGGTCTTATCGCTAAAAGCGATCTTTTACAGACAACCTTTGGATGGATTTAAATGGAAAAGGAGAGACAATACTGCTGTTTCTATTACATTTCGTAGGTACTTACTATTCACACAGTCTTTCATATTCCTAAATCTAAGAAATTAAAAGCTATTAGGCTTTTCTATTATCGTGAACAATAACTTGAATTACAATTTTACATTAAAATGGAAATGGCTACTTAAATTGGATTATGCAGAGTCTGAACGTTTACTAAATATTTTAAAATAATTTCAACTACCGAGAATATGCACCTAGTCTTTGTCTTTAATCGCGTTTCACCTTGTTAACCACATACAGACACACACACACACTCTCGTGCAAGTAGGTGCTCGCGCACAGTGCCCTTCGTGGGTGCTGGGCGCGAGGACTTATATCACAAGAATAAAAAACGAGCAGAAGGCAAGCTTCTTAACAGAGTTCAAAATTCTAACCTACTTTCATAGGGTTGTCACTCGGTTTAAAAAAAAAAAAAAACCAGGTAAGTGCGAGTCGAGATTCGGCGATGAGCACAGACGGACGGACGGATGGATGGACGGATGGACGGATGGACAGCTGGACAGACAGACAGACGGACGGACACGCACTGTGACTGAGGTGATCCCGTGAGTTTTCCGTTTTCCAATTACGGTACCGAACCGGTAATTATTTTAACAGTTTTTTTTTAATTAAGTAATACCTATTTAATTAATCATACTGTGAAATAATTACACACACATAATCATACACACACGCGTACACAGTTGTTCAACTGAGACCCTTTTTTGAAGTCAGGTAATGAAATGAGTAGTGGTGGCCCAGTGGTAACGGTCGCGACTTACGAGTCTGGGGTTCGAACCCAAACAGGCACTTTACTTTGTGTAAATTATTTCATCACCGCTGCTCTCAAAACGGTAAAGGAAAACATCGTGAGGAAACCGGCATGTCCTAGAACCAATAATTCGAAAACATGTGACATCCACCAACCCGCACTGGGCCCGCGTGGTGGATTACGGCCTACTCCCTCTCATAGAAAGAGGAGGCCTATTTCCCAGCTTATATGCTACTAAAAATAATCCACTATAATAAAATGCATGTAAGTAATTATTTATACTGTGAAATAGTTATACATACATAGATGCATACGTTGCTTGCTTTTTTTGAAGTTGGTTACTTATTAAAATACTGTGACTTATGGACAGACGGACATGGCGAAACTATAAAGTTTCCTTTCTTGTTTTACTATTTCACGAACGTAAGTGGTACCTACAAACCTACTAAAACAAAAATACGAAACAAATAGGAAACTCGCTAATATAGGCGTTAAACCATAAGATTAATAAATAATAATTCTTACGGGAAAACCTTATTGCCATCTTTGTTATTTAGGATACTACCAACCTCTTAATTAAATAATTCTGTAATAAGTATTAAAAATGAGTAGGTATGAGTAGATATAGATAATTACCTGACAAAATCTTTTGAATAAAACATAAACCTTGCTTTTTCTACTATTATTGATACACACAGTACTTACAACAATTATCCATTTTTATTAAACCTAAAAAAAATCCGCGTCACTCGTACCGCTGGCACACGGCGCGCAGCATACCCCTGAAGTTTGTCGTCTAACAGAGCCGGCTCAAACCGGTTTGGCCTCTAGCGGGCGCTGATGCACCCCCCGCGCGCCTTGTCTATGACACTGCACGCACACAAAGCTGTGCGTGTAGTAGTGATCTCGCGCAAAGCGTTAGTATGAAGCTTGCAGTCTGTTCCTTTTTTAGTCTTGTGCTTATATTGCACTCACGGACACACAAAACTCTCCAAAGACACACATAGCACATCTTTTGTTTTGTAAATTAATTTCCCTTCCTCTCATTACTTGGAGCTTTTACAATGTTGTATGTGGTACGTAAGTGCAATTTAATGTTGTTGTTTTAAGACTGTGAGCCTGAAGATCTGTCATACAGGTCCCGAATCCAGTATAGACTCCAGCTCTCACAAAGGTTTGAATCTGCCTGTAACCTATATACCATGTACCGAATTTGTACCTTTTTGAGAGAAATAAATTACTATTACTATTGAAAATTATCATCTTTTTTTTATTTGGACTCTTCTTTTATATAACTTCTCCCGCTCTGAGCGGAGCCCGGGTGTGTCAGACTCTTACTGACTAAAACCTACCCGTGTTCCTTCAGTTGCCATGTTGCCGGGGACCACGATCTCTTTATTTAGTTGCATTGAACAAGTGAAATGCTACCCACGTTTTACACTTACAAGCATTTAATAGTACATTAGCATGCAACCGAGGTCTCTCAACAAATTAGTAGTCCCGTCTGATATAAAATTAAATGAAGAGCGCTTTTCATTAACAGTGCGGTACTGCCGCGCACACTGGACTAAATTGCATGAATAATACTTAAAAAGGTTATACTTTATTCAGTGTTTAAAAATACACACAGTCAGTTGCAGAAACGAACTTTAACTTTTAAAGCTGTCATTAAATACTAATACTCCAATAACTTGTTGCAGAAAGCAACATTAGACTCGATTTTAATGGTTCTTTGATGAAATTATTAGCGTTAATGATTCATTATGTAATGGGGCATTAATGTTTGTCTTCGTGCAATTGGGTGTAAGTTGGATGATTTAAGAATGCGGCGACGCATGAATTGTCCATACAAACGTAATACATAAATCATTTGCAATTTAAGCATATTTCCACCATATTTTGTTGATATTCGGATTGAGACAATATTTATCTAGGCTCCTACGTCTTTTTATTTTCAAAAACTTACCTTTAAATGAAGTGTAAGCGAATTGCATTTCGTACATTTTTACAGCATAAATGACATGTTTTCATATTGTTTTTTCTGTATTATAAACAACAATATTTGTAATATTGTTTCCGCAGAAGCATAGTTTATGTTATCAAATTACAAATTATAGAAAAAAAAAATGGAAATACATTAAGTTTTCATTCTTAATTTTTTGTATTACGGAACACATCCAAATTTATCATAAATTTTTGAAAGCTAGTAGTGCTATCGCGTCAAGCAATAATTGTCAATGTGTGCGTGGTGGTATTGCTCACTGTAGGTGTATATCGCTCCGACAGGCACTCACACTAGTGCAACGTGCTTGGAATTGAATTTTGCAAACATCTCGATTTGTAGTTGCGAGCCATGTCGCCGGCCTCTTTATTAAACTTTTAAAAAGTTATTACTTTTTAAAAGTTTTAGTGCACATACTCTGCAAACTCTCGTGTAAGGCCCCGTTAACACTATGTCGTGGCGACAGATTATCGTGTCGTTTAAAGCGGCGTGGCTTGTGTATTTAAATAGAGGTGTTCTCATCGACACGATTAACTTAACTAACTTTTCCAACGATAAATTAGTCGTCACGACATAATGAGAACGCGTCCTTAGAGTTCCTTAATTTTAGTTACCAATACGCCTTAACCTGCCCTTTTCCCTCGTCTGCGACGTAGCCCAAGAATAGATTAATGTTTTTTACTTTAAAGACACTTTTCTAGTATGGTATCATTTATTTCTTTTAAGTATGATTGATCACTTTCAGTACTGATTTTAGAAGTAAATGAGCCTTTTTTTTTTCAGGGCTTTGCTCACATTTGGTCATAGTACTTAAGCCAGGGTACTCCAACCAAATGGGTTTGGTTAGTTTAGAACTGCGACCAACCGCGCGCCGCGCGAGCGCTTCTTCCAAGTTAGTCGAAGGTACTTGGTAATTTAGTATTTTCATTATATTAGAATGTTCAAAAGCAAAATGGGAATTTTTGAGGCTCAATTAAATAGGTACACATTTTGAAAGTGGCATAACAACAGCAGATGTATACAACATAATTCTTCAAATCCAAAGCCCTGAAGAACTGGAACCCTTATCCTGGATGATAGTCAGTACTATACGAACTGTAGGCGGTAAGCTGTAGAGACGTGAAAGGTCTTAGGAAAAATAAGTAGGTAGGCTACCGGAATTTTTCTTTGAAAATTTGAGTCATGTTATTTAAGGCTAAAGTAGACAGAGTTATTTTATGCTTTAGCCACACCTGCGTCGTTACGGGTAAGTTAAGGCGATAAATAAAACATTACGCAGATGTGACCAATATTTAATGCTTTAATAATTGAGCATTGTTAATGACGATAGACCGTGTGACGGTTTTTTCGACATATCAAAGAGTTTTAGCACGTTGAATGTAATACCTTTAAACGAACAATTCTTGTACCTATATTTATGTCGGAGACGTGTATGTGACTCTTTCGTTATTTTCAGCTATATTTTAACTACTGTGGGCGTAGTGCGGGTAGTGTTGGTTGATGCGTAATAGAAAAAGCGTTTGCAGTTCAGATCTCATTATAATTTATTATCAAATTAATCACACTAGCTAAATTATACACACACTGGGTGCGACGGCGTTTATTAAAATCACAAATTAACACAATGATCACAAATTACAATTAACACAATAACTGAGCACCAAGAATCGAGAACAGTTCCGCGACGTCTTAACTCCGATGCGATCCGAAGCTGAATACCCTCGCCGTGGCCTTAAAACATCACGACTCTGTAGAAGCGCGCGATCTAGGTGTGGGTAGATCACATCCTGTCGCCAGCGGCGCGCTTGCGATTCGTTTCGTGTCCGTACTAATAATGACCGGATCCGACATATATAATCTGAATCTCGGAAATGGCTCCAACGATTTTCATGAAATTTAGTATGCAGGGGGTTTTGGGGGTGATAAATCAATCTAGCTAGGTTTCATTTTCAAACAAAAAATGGTCATCTAGATATTAACACATTAAACTGCCTTTGCTACCATTATCCCACCAGCCTATTATTCTCCCACTCTAGAGATAAAGAAGCCTTTGGTGAGAAGATTCTCATACAGAGAATGGACGAGCACTGATCACCACTCTCTGCTCAAGACGGGTTGGCGACTTCAAACTCATATTAACTATGTAAGTCCAGGTTTCCTCACGATGTTTTCCTTCACCGATGTCAGTAATGTCTAAGATGGACACAGAAACTACATATGAATTGAAAAAGTCACATTGGTACTTGCCCGGATTTAAACTCAAAGACGGGTTGGCACATGTCACATAAAAGCGTGTACAGACGCCTGTAATGTGTAATGTAATTTATTACAGAGCATTACATATCGCTCTGACTGGCGCTCGGCTGTCGGTTTTTAGTGCGAACACAGTGCTCGAACTCGTACGTATGCCGTCCACACTACTCGCGTTACATTACATTACAAAAGTCTGTCGCTTTTAGCATTGTCTTATTCTATTTGCCGCACGCGCCGAGTAAGTGCCACCCAGTACCACAGCAGTTTCTACCACCATTTTGAACGTGTTTGACGCACTAACTTTGTTGTAGAGTCCGCGGCACCACTGAAGTCCTTTTGATGCAGCGCTAGTGTCTATGTCATTGCATCAAATTGTATTTTAAAAAAAAACAGTGGCACTCCAGGAGTACCGACAGAAGTGAAAAATTGAACAATTTAAAAAAATACTTCCAAAACTCTTAAAGTAAAAACACTTGCATAGAACATTGATCCGTAATGTAATATAAATAAAGAACATAATCGCGTTTACAAAAATGAGGTGTCGGTAACGGTGTCACGAACTGTTGAAAGAACTCGACACTTGTTTCACCTCTCAACGAGGCATCCTCAGGATGACGATTGACTTGTCGCGAACCCGAACACGGCATGTTGCCACACCGAGCGCTGAACGCAGACGTGAAGTCAGTTCAGTCTGCGTTCAGCGCTCGGTGTGGCAACACGCCGTGTACTATTACTAAGTAACTTACTACTACTAACTTACTACTACTTACTAAATATATCCACGTCTTTTGTATTTTATAATAGATTTCCGCAAGGTCACGCCTGACTCAATTAACTAGATTAGATAATATTCAAAATCATGGGACCTCAGACCAAATAATAACATAGCGCTGCGAATAATACAGTGAAGTATGCCAAAATTACCCCTCCGCACTGTGCATACACGCTCACACGCACACATTTACAACCATTTACAATCAAACTACACCTCACTAAGTGCACACATGTTTACGAAACCTGCTTCACGTCACTGTTGGCAGCGCTGTCTTTGCGGACGGTGAGCAATGGGTACCTCGCCGTCCGATAAGGACCAGGCCCGGGCCAACAGCGCGTTGTGTTCCACGTGCGCCTCAAAGAGATGTCAGCACAACTGAAGGGGTCCACTAGGGCTGATGCCTAGCAAATCGGACATCAAACCTAAGTGTATATCACGATTTCATAATCAATTTACTTAGAATAACAAAACTGTGCTCAATTTATCTCACTCATATTTTTTGTAAAGCCAATTAGTGTGAACAGCTTTGTAAAGCCAATCAGTGTGAACAGCTCTCGTAGATTTTCAATAAAATATAAACTAATTGAGCTGAAAATTAATTACTCTCACAGATTTTCATCACCACATGTCAGAGGTTTTTCACTAAGAAAAGAAAGAAAGAAAAGAAAGAAAGAAAATTCGTTTATTTGCGGTAAACATGACGCAAAGAAAGATAAAAAACACGTAAAATAACAAATTGGGGGAAAATATGCGTCACATCCACTCAAAACGGCCATCGCTCAGCATAAAGCTGCGACCCCATGCAAGACAGAGCCCCAGCGCAGCATTTAGGTATTTAATTAAATGTAACATTATCACTGAAAGGGACCTTCACTTATATTTTTAACACGCAATTTAATTAAATGCGGTTTACACAATTATTTTTGTTAGAAAGTCTGAGTCGATTTGCGTCCTCACCTTCCGCCTGATGCGGGTCCTCACTGGACAAGGCAGCTTCGGTAGGTTCCTGTTCAGGATAAGGCGGAGGAAACGCCCGGGTGTCATCATTGTGTGGATCGCCCGGAGGACACGGTAGAGCATACGGTGGAGGTCTGCCCGGCTTGGGCGGAGCATCGCCGTGTCCTCGTGGAGGCGATCGGCGGCGGTGATCTCTCGCGTCCGGCCCTGGTTCAGGCCATGGTACGGAGCGAGAGGAAATGGCAGGCCGTCACCTCCTTCTGCGAAGCGGTAATGCTCGCGAAGGAGGAGGCGGAACGCGTGAGGGAGAGGCAAATTTCGCACCCTCACGCCCCTAACCGCCGCAAGAGGAGACGCCCGGGGCGGAAATCGCGAGCCGATTTCCGGCCACCATAGGCGCGGGCTTGCGGACGGTGAGTAATGGGTAGCTCACCGTCCGATAAGGACCAAGCCCGGGTCGAAAGCGCGTTGTGTTCCACGCGTGCCTTTAAAAGATGTCGGCAGAATTGACGGGGTCCGCTAGGGCCAATGCCTACCGGGGCTGTGAATATGGGCCGAAAGAGAAATCGTGGCCCCCGGCAACAGGGCAACTGAAGGAACACGGGTGGGTTTTAGTCAGTAAGAGTCTGACACGCCCTCCCGCCCCACCCAGAGCGGGAGAAGTTATTTGATAATGTCCCACCAAAAAAAAAGGGCACATTGCTCTCAGAACAGATGGCCGATGGGGACGAAAGGTTCTGGAGTGGCGACCGTGTATCGGAAGACGTAGCGTTAGAAGGCCCCCCACAAGATGGACCGACGACGACCTGGTGAAGGCAGCAGAAATCCGCGGGATGTGAGAAGCACGAAATCGGTCGAAGTGGCGGTGCTTGGGGAAGGACTATGTCCAGCAGTGGACGTCTTTCGGTTGAAATGATGATGATAAAATAAAATATAGGTAAAAAACTTTTTAAAAACTAGCTTTTAATAAACTAAAAAGAAGTAAACAAAACTTACGTAAACATAGAGCTTGAGGCTTAGGACTTCACGCCTCAATATTTACACATGAATTGAAAAAGTCACATCGGTACTTGTTCAAATTTGAACCCACCCGCTCGTGCATGTGAGGCGACGATTTATCCACTGATCTATCATGACACAGAAAACAATAATTCGACAAAATAACTGATTAATATAATTATTAATTACAGCAAGTAATCCCCAAACACGTGTCACGAACATACAACCACGTCACACACCTGATATTTTATCAATTCCTGCTATTAAGAGATTATCCGGAAAGCCTATGGAAAGGGAAACATGTGGTAAAAATTTCGATGAATTAATGATGAACGGAATCCCAGGAGACACAGAGTCGTTAGTAGATGGAGTGATCATTGGAAAGCGAACTGTGTGGTTGAAATAAACACTGAGCGATTTTAAAGGCAGGTAATTGTAATAAATGCCTTTCAATTCCGGCACAGCAAATTAAATTTGGACAGACAATACCACATACAAAATATCCCGGAATTAACGCACACCACAAAACACCCCAATTAGAATCATATTATAATAAACTGAATTTTAACTATAAATGTATAAAAAATGGATACTGTTTATTTATTAAATTAGTTATACTGACTGTGGGATAAAATTGTGGTCACATTACAAATGTATACAAAGGGTCTAGTAGGGTATAGTAGGTATTTCGTCCATTTTGGTTTGTTTTGACTGTACAGTGGAAGTATGAGTGTAATTTACGTTAGTTAGTTTTAATTATTTTTGGGATAGCAAAATACCTATATTAAAAAATACAACTGACTTCCAAAAAAAATACTACAAAGTGAAAAATAACTTCTTGACTTGACTTGACTTTCGGAAGTCGATATCTTTGGCTTTGTATTTTAGTTTTTTGCCACAAACTTCCGAAATTAAAGTTATTTTTCACTTTGTAGTGTTTTTTTTTGGAAGTCGGTTGTATTTTTTTGTATAAAGTTTTTATTTTTCACTTTTTAGTTGTGGTACCTACCCCACACACATTCGAATACCACTATCTGCTACCAGTGACAGGAACTTATTATATCATCTACATATTAGTATGTATGAGTAGTATGAGAAAAAAATACGTATTATTGTAGCTAACTCAAAAACCACCCAAGCAAAGTTAGTATATGGAACCAATTTCAGAGCATACCCTTTCAAACAAAAAATAATTTTCAAAATCGGTCCACAAATGACGGAGAAATCGGTGGACATACAAAAAAAAAAAACAAACATACGCTACGAACATATAACCTCCTCCTTTTTGGAAGTCGGTTAAAAATAAAAGAAATCGATTCAGTAAGCGATTCTGAACAAACTATTTTTATAATGTGTATTAGTTCAGTTACACATTGTATAAACAGACAAGAAGAAAGGCACAGAGAAATACGTAAAAAGGTGATGCTTTATCAGGAATTTTTCCTCTGAAACTTGATATTTTAGAGTTTTATTTTCCCCGCACTACAAACTTATAATAGTGAATCTACTGTGCATTTTACCGGCAAAAAGGTTCCTATTGATACTCCATTTGGTTCCTACTCTGTGTAGGCACGGATTACAGACAGCTTTTTAGATTGGAAACTGATATGATAGAGAGAGTTCGGCTTTTCCTGTATAAAAATACACCAGGTTTAGATTCTGTTATGAAAATGTCCTCTCGATTTATATAGACAATTTATGTTACAGATTTTGGGTTTGATAAAGTTTAGTTTGGACTATATATTTTGCGCGATTATTCGGGATTTTGTTAATTGAACGAGTTTGAACAAACAAATGGTTCAACTTGTTCAATTTGTAAGTGCTTTTGTTATTGCTCTTGCTATTTCTAAAATCTTATTAGTTGGTCTTTTAAAAAATCTGAACACTGCTTTATAAACTGGACAAGGAAATTTATAGCTAAGCGAAGAAACAAAATAATTTCTTTCGTATATCCTGCCATATACTATGATAGACTAGGAAATTGGATACTAACTGAATCTCTGAGAACCTATCACATTCTTTAAAGTTGTTAATGACATTGATGGAAGCTTAATATATAATTTACGATACGATATAAGGAGCAAGATATAATAGACATAAGTCTATCTGATTAAAATCCACGGGAAAAGCGAGCATCAGGCCCGGACTCCACCAAAGCGGTGATGTGCGGAGATGTCCGAAGCGGAGACGAGACGAGATGTTTTTCAGCTAGAGTGTATCTATCGAAGTTGTGTGGATATGCGTACCTACTGGCTAAACTGGAGCGGAGATGTGTACTGGCTAGAGCGGAGATGTGTGCTCGCTAGAGCAGAACTGTTATAGCGAGCTCACTGCACGCTGCTCACATCGGCTTTGTACCGCCGCCCAGCTATCGCTGAGGCACAGCTCACATCTCCGCTTCGATCGCGCCATACAAATATGATACATCTCTACTCAGTGGTCTCCACTGAACCTGAGTGGAGAGGAGATGGTGAATATCGAAATTCTATTGGTTGTTTAAAACACATCTCCTCTCCTCTCGTCTCATCTCCGCTTTCGTGGAGTCCGGGCCTCAGGTAACCCTTGTACCCGCGGGCGATTTTCAACGCATTGCTTAGTGTCGAGAGTTGAAAATCGAATACAATATTTTTTGTCGCACTCGGATGCTCTGTTGGATTCTCAATACTCGGCTAAACACCGAGAGTTGAAAATGAAGTATAAAAAAATCGTTGCGTTATAGTACATTACTGCCGCGGTCTATAATGACTACTTTGCTGGTCGCGCTGATGATGGCCGACAGCGCAGCGTAGCGCAGCTCCAGGCCGACACAGCGCGGTCAGCGTGCAGCACTTGCTGGACGAGCTGAGATAAAGGCCGAGGCCGTAGGTCGAGGCCTTTACAGCGAGGACAGCAAGGGCTGCAATGATGGCCAAGCTGGAAGGCCTAGAGCGTAGCTAGGCTAGCTCGAGGCAATCATAGCGTGACCAGCGAAGCAGTCATAATGGGCCAAGGCTTGTATAGTGCTTTACTCAAAAATGCAAGTACCTAATCTAAATAAAACCAGCAAGTAAAGATTTAGATTTCCTACTGATTTTCCTCTGCACAAATTTTTCATATGCAAGCTTATATTTTTCCTTTGAGTTTCGCGGTATTAAATTTTCAACCACTAATTTAGCTTCACCTTTAATGTCTGGTGGTGTTAGACACATTGAATCGGAATAATTTTCGCTTTGAGAGCTCATTTTTAGCAAAAAAGTCACTAAATAAAAATAAAAATTTTCGCTGAACGGTGCTTTTGTTACTTCTTTGTTTTTTTTTTTTTAACAATGGTAGTTGGAACTATACAGCCAAATATGGAATAAAATCTTTTTGTACCTATCTCTATAAATACAAACAGCTGTGTTTTAAATAAAATCTTTTTGCATTTGATTTTTTAAAACGTTGAAACGTCAAAATAGCGACCGGCTATGTTTTGCCGGCCTGTTAGAGCGACCAGCAAAACTTTGTCGGCCGCTCCTTGAAACAGAACGGCAAGGTCGACTTTGCTCAAACAAGGTTGTCAAAATAATGACCACATTACATGCATTTTTGAGTAAAAAAATTATCCGTGCGTGCCAGGGCTTACATGAAAAAAGATGAAGGATTCACGTGTTTGTAATTACACCAGAACGTCAGTACTTTTTAACCGACTTCAAAAAAAGGAGGTTACTCAATTCGACCGTATATATTTAAAAAAAAATGAAATTGACCATCAATCTAGACCGCAAAATCCATTATCAAATCCGGCCTAATCGGTTTTTTTTTGCAATCCTGAAACAGTCTGGCTCAAACCCACAACGATCGCTCGCCATTCATCAAGATACTTCAACCATCTATCAAATCCATGTTCCATACTAATATTACCTATATAAATTCGAAAGTGACTCTTTCTGTCCTGTGCGAGTCAAAATAAATACTTTTTCTTTCTTTCTGTCAGTTACCTTTTCATGCCTTTTTTTTTTGGGTGGGAAATTATCCAATAACTTTTCCCGCTCTGGGTGGAGCGGGAGGGCATGTCAGACTCTTACTGACTAAAATCCACCCGTGTTCCTTCGGTTGCCCTGTTGCCGGGGGCCACGATGTCCCTTTCGGCCCGTATTCGTAGCCCTGGCAGGCATTGGCCCTAGCGGACCCCGTCAATTCTGCTGACATCTCTTTGAGGCGCGCATGGAACACAACGCGCCGTCGACCTGGGCTTGGTCCTTATCGGACGGCGAACTACCCATAGCTCATCGTCCGCAAGCCCACGCCTACGGTGGCCGGAACCTTTTCATGCCTAAACTACTGAAGCGATAGTCATGTTTGACAGGTAGGTAGCCAGGCATCTGGAAAAGGACAAAGGAAAAAAAAAAACGTCCGAGCCTTACAGTAGTCGCATTTTATTATGATGTGTTGTAACATTTACATCTGACATCTCACCTTGGTAATAAGCAACATTATGGTAATAAGCAACATTATAGGGGTGAGGCCTCGTCAAGGTCATTTCTGACGGCCAACTCTAACACCGCGCGCGCTTCCCCGGCTTCCTGTGATATACTTCCGTCCCTTTTCACGAAATCACTCCCACAGATTTGATTTTTTAGATTTTGACCTATGGGAAAGACACCACCCGCCACCACCCGACTTCGTTCAGCCCCAGGAGCATCTGCCACCCGGACGTGACCTGCAGTGGCTTATTTGGAAAGCAATCAATCGACTCCGCAAGTGCTGCAGGCACAATCTAGCAAAATGGGAGATTAAAGATCCCACCGATACCCAGTGCGAATGCGGTGCTCCTGACCAAACCATGTCCCATATGCTGTAGTGTCCAAAGTGTTCACACACCTGCACTTCTGAGAACCTAAAGAATGCCACTGATGCCGCGATTGGCGTGGCCACCTACTGGGCCCAACTCGCTTAACATGTTTTACCATCGACTCGAAAATAAGAAGAAGATTTTGATTATCATATTATATCAGGTAAGCTAGAGGAAAGATGTTACACATAAAAAATTTGCATTAACCGTGCATAAAGAAACAAATAAACCACAAAAACACAAAAATAACAAGTAAGGGGAAAATTTGCGTCACTTCCACGCAAAACGGCCACAGCCACAGGCCAGAGGATTCATCCTGGATATTTGATATTTAAAAAAAAAATATATATCAGACAGAGCCGCGAGCAAAAGCTAGTAAAACATACAGCAAACTTCAGCCTCTGTTTGAACGACGCTGAGCTATAAAACACATTACCATCGTATTGTGCTAATGGAGTTTGAACAAACCCTTTAAAATTTCATGTCTCTTATATTGGTCCTTCGATAACACACGTAAAGCCATTGCAAATATATTAGGACCAAACCTTTGAGACGTAGGATTACTTATGTTTCATAAACAGGTCATCTAACCATTTCTTGGCCGTTTTCACAGCAGCTTGACCTCGAAAACTTAACGAAAATTTATCTTCTAGCTTCGTGGGTCAGGCTTGCCTTAGATTTTCAAGACCTTTACGACCCCCGAGAGAGTCACAAGATAGTGTTTTGTCAACACAAAAGCCGAAAGCACAGCTATGTTCGTATATGAGACCTCAGTTTGGATTTCTTGGTCGACTATTATTCTCGGGTCAAGGTCAAGGTCAGGTTGACCGCTGTCAGGATCAACTGAACTACCGTCAAATTGATACAACATTGAAATAGATGTAACAATTTGTTCGTGTGGTTAGGTTTATATCGTATGAAATCATCATAATCTTTAAAAAAAAAATGAGCCTTTTAAAATTATTGCGATACACGTATCAGTCGAAATTATAAATTAGGCTTATCCAAATTATTGACCGGTATTGACTGGCATTTTTAAATACAGTCGGCCTCAAAAAGATGCTAACATCAACAAGAATTATGTAGGAGCCAATGGTTGTTGGCACCGTACATTATCACTTTGTTAAAGTTGGTTTAGTTATGGAGTAAACAGAAAGAACCACAAGTTGAGTTTAAACTTATATTAAAATGTATAAGGTTAACAAGTTAAATTGGTAGCCATTCCTTCTCTTGACTAATGGTTAGTTCCACAGTTACTGTCTGATTCGATATACATTGCTTGAAAAATTATAATTACAGCATAATATTTGTGACATACAACATTCAAGTTGGTTGCTGCGTTCGCAAAGTTTTTTGTGCCGCCCATGGGCCTGTGACTAGGCTTCACATCCCGTTGAGACATATCTTTGAGGCATGCCGGTTTCCTCACGATGTTTGATGCAATCCTTAAAATTATAAATGCGAAAGTAAGTTTCTTTGTTACGCCTTCACGCTAAAACGGCTGAACGGATTTGGATGAAATTTGGCATATATATAGATGATGCCCTGGAAAAGAACATAGGCTACTTTTTTTTTTCCCACGGGATCGAGACTTATGCGGGTGAAATCGCGGGGCGCAGCTAGTATGTAATAATGGAACACAAATTGTAGACATTCAAATGAATTCTTGACGAGGTATTTTATTTGAGATTTCTTTGCCTTCCATCTTTACGAATAAAAGAAAATGGTTGTAGCGGTCAATTTCTATATTAAAAGCTGTATTCCAATACATTAAAAAATATCTATTACGTAAACATCACGTTTTGTTTTTTACAAAAACTATAAAATTAAGCACTTAATTGCACAAAATGCAAAAGATAATGAATGTGCGTTTCAAACTTAAGTCCGCAAAAAAGAAGACAAAAAGTCTCGATGAGATTAATTTGATAAATAAACTATAGAGCTATGATATTTGTATGTCTGTTTGAAAGATCTGCAGATATGTTAAACTCACGAAATGGTTAAAAAAAGTGTCACTCCGGGAGTGCCGACAGAAGTGAAAACTTGAATAAGATCGCCTTGGTGGAAGAAAAATACTTGTATAGAACATTGGTCCGTAACTTTATCTAAATAAAGAGCACAATCGCGTTTACAAAAATCAGGTGTTGGACGATGTTGCGAGTTCAGTTGTATTTTCCCATCTCAAAAATGCCCAACGTGCCTAAAGAAGTTTTCACTTCAAAAAAGATGTAAAACTACATAGACGGTGTGGAGTACGTTAACAGTTCAAACTGGATAACTTGGTAATGATCATGGTTAGTTATTATTTTACTGATATGATGACAAGATGATGATGTGGGTAAGTAATAACAGGCGCACGGTTCGATCGATCAGGTTAAGCTACGCTTGCCGCGGTTGGTCCGTGGATGGGTGACCATCTTTGCATACCAAGACCTTTCCGTGCCTCGGAAATCACGTTAAGCCGTTGGTCTCGACTGTCATTTGTAGATCTTTGACAGTCGTTACAGGTCGTCAGAAGAACGAAAGTCTGACAACCAGTCTAACCAAGGGGTATCGTATTACCCAGTAACAGGGTTGTGGATGTCAGATAGGCAGTCGCTCCATGTAAAATACTGGTATTCAGCTGCATCCGGTTAGACTGGAAGCTGACCTCGACATAGTTGGGAAAATGCTAGGCAGACGATGATGAAGACAAAGGGCCCTCCACCACGGGCCAGGGATGATACCAAAAGCTCAACAAATCACTCACGCTACAATAAAATTTACAAAAAACCGGATACCAAAAAACCGCAGCAAAAACTAGTCCGTCGGAACCTGCAGTTGACGTCATAGAATCATAGATCAAGTTATAAAAAGAGACTACACATTTTTAGTAATATCCAATTTAACTTGAAACCAATAGGTAATACGATAGTAGCGAATAACCTAACGGTAACTAATGAACCAGACTTATATTATAAATTCGAAACTAACTCTGTCTGAATGTTACCTTTTTACGCCTTAATCCTTGACGCGACGCGACTCAATCAATCTGCCTAGCCTTTTCCCAACTATGTTAGGGTCGGCTTCCAGTCTAACCAGATGCAGCTGAATACCAGTATTTTACATGGAGCGACTGCCTATCTGACCTTCACTACCCAGTAACTAGGTAATACGATACCTCTTGGTAAGACTGGTTGTCAGACTTTCGGGCTTCTGACGACCCGTAACGACTGTCAAAGATCCATGAATGACAGCCAGGACCAACGGCTTAACGTGCTTTCCGAGGCACGGAGGAGTCTCGGTATGTAGAAATGGTCACCCATCCACGGATCAACCCCAGCAAGCGTAGCTTAATCTGATGGATCGACTCGTGCGGCTGTTAGTACTTAGGCACTTGCGCGACGCGACTCTAACAAAAAAAAATTGTAAGAAAACTTCACGGTAGAACAATTACCGCTGTCGCGTCGCGCGATAAGTCGCGCTGGTCTGTACGAGCCTTTAACGGCTAAACAAATTTTGATGAAAGGTATAAAGATAGAACATAACCTGGGTGGGATCTTAGGATACTTTTTATCCCGGTAGTACCTACCCATATGATATTTTCCGAAATCCACGCGGGCGAAGCCGCGGGCAAAAGCTAGGATACAGTATATATACCTAGGACCGCCTCTGAAACCAGTTTGAAAATCATCACTGAACTTTAAAGCTCATTTTAATGGCAGACAAAACGTGATCTCATTTGTTAAAATATTCGCCAACCATATGGCATGCAACGTGACTTGATAGGTATCCTATTAATTATTATGCAGGAGATTATACTTTTGTTCTTGCTATTTTAATAGTTAAGCATATTATTTTAAAAATACATACATTTATTTATTTAAGCTAGCAGCCCAGTGTTGGACTGCTAAGTCATAGGTCTCGAGTTCGAACCCAAGGTTCGACCGCACCTCTGTCTTTTCGGATTCGTGTGCGTATTGTTTTATCACTTACTTCAAAAACGGTGAAGGAAAATAAATAAATTTAAATCATTTTTTAGGTTAATAGCGTTGTAAGTATTATTATTATACAGATTATAAAAAAAAAACTTTTGGCAAAAGGTTGTTATTAGTTCGATACACTTATTTATTAACAGTATTGTAGGTAATAGATATTGACACCTAACGAGTACCTATTAAAATGAAAAAAATCAAGTAGTAATTTTCACACGTATTTTAATAATTAAGAAACATAAGTCTCAATTGGATTCTTTGCAACTTGGCAAGCTTATGTCTTCTAAATCTTGCACTTTCCGAACTTTTTTGATAAGACTTTATAACATTTCAACTGTTATTAACGAGACACAATAGATTTTTAATTGTTATCCACCTCAATGAGGCATCGTAACAGATGATGAGATAAAGGTATCTACGCACTATGCGGTTAGCCGAAACGTCAGCCGTCCGGTTGACCGCAATCAAAAATATGTACGAGAAAATAGTTTTTATCCTCACTGCGATGCGGCTGCTGGCCAACTAACTGCGATACGTCCGGTTGACCGTGTTCCAGCTAACCGCATAGTGCGTAGGTACCCTAATATTACTGTATAAACGAGTACGTTTTTCCGGTGGTACAAGATCTGTTGCCATTTCTCGTAAGTGCGTGACTTTCCCACGTTTGGATCTTTCACTGGCCGAATCAAAACTAGAACACGGACGATCAGGACCAGTGGGAGTAGGAATAGTGTAAAATGGGAATGTTTCAATTTGTTGCAGCCACTCTGCGTATTTACTTTACAGTAACTCCTTTCTGCGGCAGTACCGAAATATCTTCTTTTAATTTTGTTATACAGGGTGTTTGGCAGAACGTTGAACATACGAAAATGGTGGATAGGTGGGGTCATCTGCTACTTACTCAGCCCTAATTTATTTGGCCTTGGCCCCCTGGATTTTTTTTTAAATGCAGGTTGAAATTAGGATTTAAGTATTTTTTACATCTTTCTGTTATAAGAATCTGCCAATATTAAAGATTTAAAAAAAAATGCGTGTTTTACCCATTTTTTTATAAAAATTACACTTTAAAGTTAAGAAAGTTGTGAAACTAGAAGAAAGCAAAAAACAATATTTTTATATCCAGGGCGCCAGGGCCAAATAAATTAGGGCTGAGTAAGTAGCCCACCTATCCACCATTTTCGTATGTTCAACGTTCTGCCAAACACCCTGTATAATGCTGAAACTCTCATTCTCATAGAATTTTGTTGGTCAGGTGCAGGTGCAATTCGTTTTCAGTATAATTAACTTTTGAAAACGTTCTTTCTTAGAATCCCAACTTTAAGCTGTAGCTTGAAATATCAAGTCTACCAGTTCACGACGAGTAAAATTTAGTACGCGACCTAAATAAGAAAAAAAATATATAACGTCATGATTCACAAACTTTAGGATTTTTTTTCCGTATCATAATAAAAAAAGGTTTGAGGTATATTTTCCTATAAGTTTCGTTGCGAATAATAGCGAACTGCTATAACTTTTCCTCTCGTAAAACAACATTTTTTTGTAATATTTTAGCATATTCAATTCACCACTATTATTATACTAAGTAAATGCTTCATTTAAAAATCTGTAGTATTATAAGAAAATACATACCATAAGCGACAGAATCCATGTTTCAGAATTACAAAAACTTTTGTCGTTATGAAATTATAAGGTAACAAAGAACTGCAATTTTTACTGTACGTGTTCTAGTCAACCGCTTGTAGAATGTTGGAACTGTTGTTAATCTTACATTTTATCATAAACGTACCTTCATATTTGCGCATTTTGATGAAGCAACTATTCAAGTAATATAAGTATTAATCAGTTGAAAAAAATCGGCTCCGCGGTAATTAATGCGTTGAAGTCTTTTACTCCACGCACCGCACTAATCAATGCGTTGATGTCTTTTACTGCACGGTGTCGGTAACACTGTCGCGAAATCAATGGTTTAGTCCCATCTTAAAAATGCCCAACGCGCTTAAAGAAGTTTTCACTTCAAAAAATTGATTTAAAAAAGTTTCCGTGAAGTTTCTTGCCTGTTCTTGTCCATAAGTAACAACTACGCTTTAGAATGGGCAACTAGTTTCATATTTCTAAATACCGACACCTTGAAAATTCAAAAGTGCCTGTCAATGGTTTAATTGAAATAATGGTTTGAGATTGAATAATAATTTTTAAAGTCTGCCATTGACGAAAATATCGATGAACATACATTAAAAAAAGCGGCCAAGTGCGAGTCGGACTCGCCCATGAAGGGGGAACCCTTCATGGGCGAGTCCGACTCGCACTTGGCAGCGTAGCAGCAAGTAACATTGAATGAAAGGTAAATTGCGGTTTACGATTTATGACGTATTAAAAAAAAAAAACTACTTGCTAGATCTCGTTTAAACTAATTTTCGGTGGAAGTTTACATGGTAATGTATATATTTTTATGTCATATATTTTTTTAGTTTTATCATTCTCTTATTTTAGAAGTTACAGGGGACACACATACATTTTACCACTTTGGAAGTGTCTTTCGCGCAAACTGTTCAGTTTAGAAAAAAATGATATTAGAAACCTCAATATATTTTTTAAAGACCTATCCATAGATACCCCACAAGTATGAGATTGATGAAAAAAAATTTTTGAGTTTCAGTTCTAAATATGGGGACCCCCAAAATTTTTAGTTTTGTGTAAAAATCTTAATGCGGTTCACAGAATACATCTACTTACCAAGTTTCAACAGCATAGCTCTTATAGTTTCGGAAAAAGTGGCTGTGACATATGGACGGACAGACAGACATGACACATTTTTGCCATTTGGCTATGGAACCCTAAAAATATACAGACGAACATTATAACCTCCTCTTTTTTTGAAGTCAGTTAAAATAGATAATGATGTCATTTACGATCCTGCACTAATTAGAATACGCTGCATGATTATTATATCAAGATCTCTGTGTTCTATCTAAGTTTAAATGTTAAGTAATGTAATTATAAAGTGGGGCGCGGTCCTCTTTGAGGATATAGAGTAACACAAAGGTTGGCGCGGCGGCTCCAAAAAACGAAAATTCTAAACCACAGACACCAACTTCCGAAATTAAAGTTATTTTTCACTTTCGTCAATGCGCCCTATTACATTAAAAATAGTGACCTCCACTGGGACCTCAAGATGGATGTCGTAAACATAGTTACCTATACAAAAATATGCAGAAGCTCATGAACACAGACTTCATCATCACATGAATGTTGAGGCGATCCAACTCCTTGACAACACTGAATTAGTGCGAAGACTAAAAAGGGTAAAACCTTTTGAGTTAGTTTAGTGCAGAGTAAGTGAACTTAGGAAGGCCGTTGGAAGGCCTCTCACAAGATGGACCGATGACCTTGTGAAGGCCGCACGAATCCGCTAGATGCGGAAAGCATAGAATCGGTCAAAGTGGCGGTGCTTGGGGGAGGCCTATGTCCAGCAGTAGACGTCTTTCGTCTGAAATGATGAAGTTGATGAAGTGAACTTAAACTGTAGTGCAAGAGCTGACTTTAAAAAAAAACACGTGAATCAAGTGTCTTCCCCTTATCTTATAGTAAACAAGAAAGACGTTATTGGACGACTTCTTAATTTTCTAGTTACTTAGCAGTTTAAGTTATATTTAAATTACTTATTAGCTAATAAGCTAGTTGTAATGTAAATAAAGTATCACAAATGTGAAACTTTATAAAGGAAAAAAAAATATCACTTCGTAGTGTTTTTTTTTGGAAGTCGGTTGTTTTTTTTCCCAAATAGTAAACGTAGGCAATCATCATTAACTATCTTTGCTTTGAATACCTAAATAGGATGTTGTTGTTTTTCGAGTTTGCTGTAATGATGATGAATCGATTGACCCAATAGAGTAGGTATTAATTTTCTAATTGTCAACACATCCGGAATAGATCGCATGACTAAGAAGCCTCGAAAATCTGTCTGTTTTGTTGACTACACTTTCGAATAGAACAAAGAAACCAATAGTTCTTCCTTTCATGTGGTTAGTGACTAACCTGGTAATGAAAATAAAGTTGGCACCCCCACTTTCGAAAAATGAAAATCTAAAACGGTGATAATTTCGAGCTAATTAAGGACAATTTTGGACTGCAAGAAAAAAATTTCAGACCAACCCCCCCTTCGAGATATTCAAAATTTTCAATGGGGGTGCTAACTAGTAATTAAGTTAGCACCCCCACGGCATTTAAATGTTCACTAAAAAAGTTTTATGTATGTCACAATTTCGAGCTCATTAGAGACTACAAATGCCGCATGCATCAACCCACCCCCCATGTACAACCCCCCACCCCCTATCCGTAAAAACATGAAAAAATCAAATCTAAAAAATAAATTCTCACCACTATAATTACTAGCATAGAATTGTAGACTGCCAAGTACAAAAATAAAAACATCCCTTAAACCACCCCTTGACCAAACTTCCCGAAAATAACATCTAATTTATACGAAAATTTATCTTCTTCATACATAAACTGTAAATCAATTATTAATGTATTATTACAACTACTACTTGCAACGTGTCCAAAAAACTACCCCTTGACTGATGCTTAGTTCAAAATGTTAAACGTACATCAAAAAATTATTAAAACTCCAAACCGTGCAGATGAAAATCTAAAACGGTGAAAATTTCGAGCTCATTAAGGACTATTTTGGACTGCATGAAAAAAAATTCAGACTAACACCCCCTTCGAGATATTCAAAATTTTCAATGGGGTTGCTAACTAGCCACAGCATTTATGTAAATGTACACTGAAAAAGTTTTATGTATGTCATAATTTCGAGCTCATTAAGGACTATTTTGAACTGCAAGAAAAAAAAATTCAGATCAACCCCCCCTTCGAGATATTCAAAATTTTCAATGGGGTTGCTAACTAGCCACAGCATTTATATAAATGTACACTAAAAAAGTTTTATGTGTGTCATAATTTCGAGCTCATTAAGGACTATTTAGGACTGCAAGAAAAAAAATTCAGACCTCTCCCTTCGAGATATTCAAAAATTTCAATGGGGTTGCTAAATAGTAATAAAGTTAGCACCCCCACAGCATTTAAATGTACACTAAAAAAGTTTTATGTATGTCATAATTTCGAGCTCATTAAGGACTATTTTGGACTGCAAGAAAAAAAATTCAGACCTCTCCCTTCGAGATATTCAAAAATTTCAATGGGGTTGCTAAATAGTAATAAAGTTAGCACCCCCACAGCATTTAAATGTACACTAAAAAAGTTTTATGTATGTCATAATTTCGAGCTCATTAAGGACTATTTTGGACTGCAAGAAAAAAATTTCAGACCAACACCCCCTTCGAGATATTCAAAATTTTCAATGGGGTTGCTAACTAGCCACAGCATTTATGTAAATGTACACTAAAAACGGTTTATGTATGTCATAATTTCGAGCTCATTAAGGACTATTTTGGACTGCAAGAAAAAAAATTCAAACCTCCCTTCGAGATATTCAAAATTTTCAATAGGGTTGCTAACTAGCCACAGCATTTATGTAAATGTACACTAAAAAAGTTTTATGTATGTCATAATTTCGAGCTCATTAAGGACTATTTTGGACTGCAAGAAAAAAATTTCAGACCAGCCCCCCCTTCGATATATTCAAAATTTTTTATGGGGTTGCTAACTAGTAATTAAGTTAGTACCCCCACAGCATTTAAATGTACACTAAAAAAGTTTTATGTATGTCATAATTTCGAGCTCATTAAAGACTATTTTGACTGCAAGAAAAAAATTTCAGACCAACCCCTCCTTCGAGATATTCAAAATTTTCAATGGGGTTGCTAACTAGCCACAGCATTTATGTAAATGTATACTAAAAAAGTTTTATGTATGTCATAATTTCGAGCTCATTAAGGACTATTTTGGACTGCAAGAAAAAAATTTCAGACCAGCCCTCCCTTCGAGATATTCAAAATTTTCAATGGGGTTGCTAAATAGTAATAAAGTTAGCACCCCCACAGCATTTAAATGTACACTAAAAAAGTTTTATGTATGTCATAATTTCGAGCTCATTAAAGACTATTTTGACTGCAAGAAAAAAAATTCAGACCAACCCCCCCTTCGAGATATTCAAAATTTTCAATGTGGTTGCTAACTAGCCACAGCATTTATGTAAATGTACACTAGAAAAGTTTTATGTATGTCATAATTTCGAGCTCATTAAGGACTATTTTGGACTGCAAGAAAAAAAATTCAGACCGGCCCTCCCTTCGAGATATTCAAAAATTTCAATGGGGTTGCTAAATAGTAATAAAGTTAGCACCCCCACAGCATTTAAATGTACACTAAAAAAGTTTTATGTATGTCATAATTTCGAGCTCATTAAAGACTATTTTGACTGCAAGAAAAAAAATTCAGACCAACCCCCCCTTCGAGATATTCAAAATTTTCAATGGGGGTGCTAACTAGTAATTAAGTTAGCACCCCCACAGCATTTAAATGTACACTAAAAAAGTTTTATGTATGTCATAATTTCGAGCTCATTAAGGACTATTTTGGACTGCAAGAAAAAAAATTCAGACCTGCCCTCCCTTCGAGATATTCAAAAATTTCAATGGGGTTGCTAAATAGTAATAAAGTTAGCACCCCCACAGCATTTAAATGTACACTAAAAAAGTTTTATGTATGTCATAATTTCGAGCTCATTAAGGACTATTTTGGACTGCAAGAAAAAAATTTCAGACCAACACCCCCTTCGAGATATTCAAAATTTTCAATGGGGTTGCTAACTAGCCACAGCATTTATGTAAATGTACACTAAAAACGGTTTATGTATGTCATAATTTCGAGCTCATTAAGGACTATTTTGGACTGCAAGAAAAAAAATTCAAACCTCCCTTCGAGATATTCAAAATTTTCAATAGGGTTGCTAACTAGCCACAGCATTTATGTAAATGTACACTAAAAAAGTTTTATGTATGTCATAATTTCGAGCTCATTAAGGACTATTTTGGACTGCAAGAAAAAAATTTCAGACCAGCCCCCCCTTCGATATATTCAAAATTTTTAATGGGGTTGCTAACTAGTAATTAAGTTAGTACCCCCACAGCATTTAAATGTACACTAAAAAAGTTTTATGTATGTCATAATTTCGAGCTCATTAAAGACTATTTTGACTGCAAGAAAAAAATTTCAGACCAACCCCTCCTTCGAGATATTCAAAATTTTCAATGGGGTTGCTAACTAGCCACAGCATTTATGTAAATGTACACTAAAAACGGTTTATGTATGTCATAATTTCGAGCTCATTAAGGACTATTTTGGACTGCAAGAAAAAAAATTCAAACCAACACCCCCTTCGAGATATTCAAAATTTTCAATGGGGTTGCTAACTAGCCACAGCATTCATGTAAATGTACACTAAAAACGGTTTATGTATGTCATAATTTCGAGCTCATTAAGGACTATTTTGGACTGCAAGAAAAAAATTTCAGACCAGCCCTCCCTTCGAGATATTCAAAAATTTCAATGGGGTTGCTAAATAGTAATAAAGTTAGCACCCCCACAGCATTTAAATGTACACTAAAATAGTTTTATGTATGTCATAATTTCGAGCTCATTAAGGACTATTTTGAACTGCAAGAAAAAAAATTCAGACCAGCCCCTCCTTCGAGATATTCAAAATTTTCAATGGGGTTGCTAACTAGCCACAGCATTTATGTAAATGTACACTAAAAAAGTTTTATGTATGTCATAATTTCGAGCTCATTAAGGACTATTTTGGACTGCAAGAAAAAAAATTCAGACCGGCCCTCCCTTCGAGATATTCAAAAATTTCAATGGGGTTGCTAAATAGTAATAAAGTTAGCACCCCCACAGCATTTAAATGTACACTAAAAAAGTTTTATGTATGTCATAATTTCGAGCTCATTAAGGACTACAAATGCGGTATCAACCCACCCCCCATGTACAACCCCCCACCCCCCCTATCCGTAAAAACATGAAAAAATCAAATCTAAAAAATAAATTCTCACCACTATAATTCCTAGCATAGAATTGTAGACTGCCAAGTACAAAAATAAAAACATCCCTTAAACCACCCCTTGACCAAACTTCCCGAAAACAACATCTAATTTATACGAAAATTTCTCTTCTTCATACCTAAACAGTAAATCAATTATTAATGTATTATTACAACTACTACTTGCAACATCCCCAAAAAACTACCCCTTGACTGATGCTTAGTTCAAAATGTTAAACGTACTTCAAAAAATTATTAAAACTCCAAACCGTGCAGATGAAAATCTAAAACGGTGAAATCTCGAAGGGGGGGCTGGTCTGAATTTTTTTTCTTGCAGTCCAAAATAGTCCTTAATTAGCTCGAAATTTTCACCGTTTTAGATTTTCATCTGCACGGTTTGGAGTTTTAATAATTTTTTGAAGTACGTTTAACATTTTGAACTAAGCATCAGTCAAGGGGTAGTTTTTTGGGGATGTTGCAAGTAGTAGTTGTAATAATACATTAATAATTGATTTACTGTTTAGGTATGAAGAAGAGAAATCTTTATATATATAATTCTTCTGTGAGTGTGTATGTCACTGAACTTCTCTCAAACGACTCGACCGATTATGATGAAATTTCTTGTGTGTGTTCAAGGGGATCTGGGAATGGTTTATCACAATCGGATTCACAATCGGACCCGATAGGTGGCGGTATTCGGTCAGGACAACGTCTGTCAGGTCCGCTAGTATTCGTATAAATTAGATGTTATTTTCGGGAAGTTTGGTCAAGGGGTGGTTTAAGGGAAGTTTTTGTTTTTGTACTTGGCAGTCTATAATTCTATGCTAGGAATTATAGTGGTGAGAATTTATTTTTTTAGATTTGATTTTTTCATGTTTCGCTCGTGTCCACCGCGTGATCGTATTGCTCCTTTCATATTGCTCCTTTAATATTGCTCCTTTAATATTTAAATATATCTTTATATATATAATTCTTCTGTGAGTGTGTATGTCACTGAACTTCTCTCAAACGACTAGACCGATTTTGATGAAATTTTTTGTGTGTGTTCAAGGATCTGGGAATGGTTTAGATTCACAAAAAAAAAAAAAAGTTTGAAATTTTCAAATTAAAGACGTGTAGACAGGACAACGTCTGTCGGGTCCGCTAGTATTAGATAAATAACAGATATACATAAAAATATAAACATGAAACAAGAGCAAGGAACTATATGTAATGATGATGTTTAAGGAGAGAGGAAGTGTTTTTTTCATCAGAATTTTAAAAGTGGAAAAAGATTGAGCACGCCTTATCGACATGGGCAAGGCATTCCATAACCGTACTGCTTGAACCTTAAAAGATTTGTCAGAAAAGCCGGTGGAATGCATCGGCATCTCTAGTCTCAAATTTTCCGATGACCTCAGATATCTATTATGTGTGTCATAAGGAACTTAAAACGTTTTTTAAGATAAGAGGGGGTTGTAGGATTGAACAGAATACTGTTCAGCTGAAATATGAGAATTCCGGCGAAGACGTATGGGATGCCACTTGAGCTTTGTACGAAATTCAGAAATGTGATCATATTTGCGCAGGCCAAATATAAATCTTATGCAAAAGTTTTGAAGTCGCTCAAGCTTATCTAGTTATGCCTCAGTGAGATCAAGATAACTGACATCAAGCATCATTCATCATTAATGAAAGGTCCGCTTCACGTGTTAATCGTTCTCTAATTGCTGGGCTGGTCACTCCACATACAAGTCGGTCTTTTATGACGCAAGTCAAACATATATCGATCTATTGACTCATTTTGCTGCTGATCTAGTGTAAAAACTTATGCCGTTCCACCATTAAATTTTTCTTCGTTTTAAAATGTTCATCTAACTTTTTACACGCACTATCTAAAGTTGTTTCCTTGCTTTGTTCTAATATTTCGCGACATTGCTCGCTTACTGTATGCAGAAAAATGTTAAGTTGTATCACTGGTGTTTTTGTCAACAACTCACACGCGTTGAAATATATCGTGAAGCCCTTCTTCCATCTTTCCCAACTATCACTCAGTTTGCCTGATGCCACATCAATCGAGTTCTCATCAAATTGGAACGATGACGGCGGTGTTAACACAGTTTCCATTATTGAATTTATTTTTATGTACTATTTATCGTTTATTTTGCTTTATTTTACTAATTAGATTTTATTGTACTTTATACCGGCTGCGCCATGTTATGTTATGCGGGGCGTGGTTTATGGTTTATATTAAATGGTAAGCAAAGCCGATGTCAACAATTCTGCTAATGTCTAAAGTACATTGGAAAAACAAGTGTGTATGATTGAAAAAAGAAAAATAGTACACGACAAATTATAAACTAAAAATCATATTTTGCCACTATAGGTAAAGGTGGTTATTTTATCGAATAACCACCGTTACCTACAAGATAAAAGCAACATTAAAATTTTTGAAAAAACCCAACACTGTTAAAAAATAATTGAAAAAGGATAAAATTTTAATATCTTTAATATGTAGTAACTAATATAAAATATATTACTGCAGCGCCCTCTAGTGAGTTACTACCGTAACATCTATTTAAGAACCCTCACTAATCAACCACAAACTGCATCAAAACCGGACTAGTAGTTTTGGTTTTGCACAAACAAATATTTACTGTAGCGCCCCCTGGTGAGTTGTCACCGTAACACCTATCTAAGAACATGCACCAATCAAACCCGAACCCATAACTGAAAACTGCATCAAAATTGGACTAGTAGTTTTGGAGAAAAATGGCAACATGGATTTGCACAAACAATGTTTGCTGCAGCGCCCCTGGTGAGTCGTCACCGTAACACCTATCTAAGAACATGCACCAATTAAACTTGAATCCATAACTGAAAACTGCATCAAAATCGGACTAGCAGTTTTGGAGAAAAATGGCAACATGGATTTGCACAAATATCCTCTCACCCCAAACGCATATACCGTCTCCGTTCCGTCGTGGGTAAAAATAATTGTATGTCATAAATTATTAAATTAAAAGAAAAACGACAATTGCAGACACAAGTAAAATTCTTCAATTGATACAGTTGAACACAATGTAGATCTTGTTGGGTTAGTACGGGACTGAAACAAACAAAAAATAAATAAATATATTAATTGTTAGAACATAAAATATACGCATACCACACAAACAGTTTTTTTTTCAATTTTATGTCATTGTGACGGGTGAAAGTCATCAGCACCACGAGCAGTTCAGGAGAAGAATGTGTTAGCAAAGAGGGAGGAGCGTGAATCAAACAGCAAGCTCCAGTAATGACTGCTATATTTAATAAATTATTTTCCTACCACCACCAACATTATCAATGTGCCCACTGAATGGACTTTGTAATAAAAGATTTAGTGGATTGTATTAATATAGGTGTAATACCATCATTTACATGAAATGTGTAGAAGTAGGTACAAATGAATGCTCGTAGTGGAGCGCGTCTATGAGCTGAGTGGTGTGGCGAGCGCACAGCGCAGCGGTCGTTGGTAGCGGGTTCGGTATCCCGAGACCCTGCGCTTTCCCCGCAGTGCATCATGCGCGTATGTGATGCGCCGACATCCACTTATGAATATCATCACAAGTTGAACCTTACCTATTTTTGAGTCTTATATCCTGACACACACTTTAGTATAATATAACAGGTAAATAACAAAATGTATTTATTTATATGTGTACCCTTTACGGTGACCGATATCTACTATATTGGTCCCAAACAAACTTCCTCAACATGACCTAAATTATGTTAGAGAAAGATTCATGGGAGGTCAACTACGTTGAATCAGTTCTTAGCTGTCACTCGGGGAAAAATTTATCACCTAATCTTACGTTCTTAGCTAAATGAATATATAAATAAGTTGTTCTATAAATGTCGGATATTAGGGCAGAAAAAGAAAGGTTTATAGAGATTACTATGGGATTTATTATTGATACCAAATAAACACAGTCGTACAAAGTCTTGAACGGACGGAAGGGGACGTCTGTCAGAATTGACAGATGACAGATATCACAAATGAAGGTTCCTTTTAGAATAGTTTAATCAATCAATCAATCATTTATTTGCAATGAAAGTAGGTTACATAAAATACAGGTGGAGTAAATAGGAGTGAGCCATGTACATTCTGCCTGGAAATAGGCACGCAAAAATTATAAACATTCTTATGAAGCTATTTAAAAAATAAATTACAAATTAAAATGTCACAATTAGAATTATTACAATTATACATCAACAATATATTACTCTAGCAAAAACCAGGCTAACCGTTCGAACGGTTTTTTATATAATAAATACATAAATAAACTTACGTCTTATTCCCAAAGGGGTAGGTAGAAATTACAGAACTTTTTGTATTATAAATGTACCTAAGTTTAAAATGAATGTATTGTACACACAAACAACGTGGTCACCCAGAAAGACACGAAATGCGACTTTAATTTATAACAACCATTAAACGAGCAATATTTGCATATATATATAATTATTATATTTGTTTGTACTTACGTTATCGAAATCAGCTCTAACGATTTCGATGAAAGTTGGGATATAGGGGTTTACGGGGGCGAAACATTGATCTAGCTAGGTCTCATATCTCTGAAAATTCGTTTTTTCCGTATTTTCATCCGAGCAGAGCTCGGTCACCCAAACTTTGGGTGACCAAGCTTTGCTGCAAAGAGTACAGGCCATTAGATAGATAAAGCTCAAAGAGATGCTAATTTCGATTTAAGCTTCAAAGACAGTCTCTAGCATTGCCAGTATCTCAAGACGTACATACAAAGCAATAATACAGTCTTGTCTGCACTAAATCTGTGTGCACCCAGCCGTTCGTAAAGCACAAAGACGTACTCCTACTGTATTACTCCACTACAGAGGAAATGCGGAACCGAGACGAAATTGTAGAGCTCGATTTTGCAATTTGTACTGTGAAGCAGCGGCAGCGTGGCAAAATAATTGTAAGATCTTTAAATTCGTGTTCAATAAGGAAATTAATATGATTTTTACATTACAGATTTATACACGTGGAAGCTTGTAATTAGCCTACCTACGAATAATTTTAAATTGTGTAATTAATCTGTAAGCTTCCCTTAAAAAAAAAACAGTGGCACTCCGGGAGTGCCGACAGAAGTGAAAACTTGAACAATTTTATTGTGCAGGAAATACATTTAATGAGGTGTTAGTAACGGTAACCGTAACTGTGTCGCGAGTTCAACTGTTTTTTCCCATCTCAAAAATGCTAAACGCGCCTAAAAAAGTTTTCACTTAAAAAAAATGCATAAGCATAGCATAATCAGCCTATAATGTTCCCACTGCTGGGACACAGGCCTCCTCTCTGTGAGAGGGAGTGGGCCGTAATCCACCATGCGGGCCCAGTGCGGGTTGGTGGAAGTCACATGTCTTCAAATTTTTGGTTATAGGATAGCCGGTTTCCACACAATATTGTCCTTCACCGTTTTGAGAGCAGAGGGGATGAAATTAATTACACAAAGTCAAGTGCCTTGCTGGGTTCGAATTTACGACCAATTCGTAAGTCGCGGCCGTTTCCACTGGGTCACCAGTGCTCCTAACCGAACAAACGCCTAAATTTTGTTTGAGTCTATTTAAGTACTCAAATAAAATTATGGTGTATTCTCGAACTCTATCTATGTATGAGATATTTTTTTTTTAATTCAGCAACTGTACCTATTTTTAATCATTTAAACCCTAAGATAAACGATAGCTCCTTTGAAGAAAACTTAGTATGTTAAATAACAAAAAATTACTGCCAAATGCGTGCACTGACTGGACAGGTTTAATCAATCTGTGCGATTCTTTCATCAAAAGACCATTTCAAATGCCAATTTACATGTTCTTCGCATGATCTGGCTAAGATTATGTTTGGACTTTAAAAGAGATTGTGACCTCTGAGTTTGTTTCGACCTTTCTTTTCAGAGTAATCAGATGGGAAACACCGACCTCATCTATACTTTTTAAAATATGATTGACGTGTAAAAGTGTTTGTACAAACTTACTTAAAGAAAAAAATATATCATCATCATCTGCCTAGCCTTTTCCCAACTATGTTGGGGTCGGCTTCCAGTCTAACCGGATGCAGCTGAATACCAGTATTTAAAGAAAAAATATATAATTAAAAAAAATGGAAGGATGTAGCTCATATGGTGTACATAATCAAAAGGAATATTCTATTCTATAAAAGATAACTAGGCATGAAATATCACGTCTAAAAGTAAAAATATTTTTCTTTCTACTGTAACTGAAATAAAATTCTAAAGATACAATGATGTTCTTAAACCTATTTTATTACAAAATTTGCAAACCTTTGTAATGCTAGCTTGCCTTTAACCATTTTTGCACTGAATTTCTGTTTTATCAAGTAACCTTATTCATTTTTGTACGGTATTGTCGTAGCAATATTTTAAATTTAAATAAAGTTTATTAAGAAATAGTCCTAAGCCTCACCATACTCATAAAAACACTTTTATGCCTATCAGTTTTGTAAATAAGTTAGTTTTTTAAATAATTTTACAGAAAAGTCTAAGCAAGGTGAAGACAAGTTGAATAGGGTGTCAAAATATTTGTTCAGCCTTCAAAATATTTGTGACAAGTCTGGAGACCTTCTCACAAAATTCTTAGAAGTAATTATAATGTGACATTGAATAATTGTGTGTAATCTAAGTTGTCACATTTGGTGAGTCTAAGTGAGAACATATTTCATAAACTGTCTGGTGAACATGATTTGGATATATTCAACACCAGTGTTTCTCGGCTTAAGCATTTGTTGGTAGAAAGCTTCTTTACGGAAAAGTAATTGTTAGCAAAATCTGATTTTTAGTTTGTAATTTATCGTGTGCTATTTTTTTTCCTAATTTATGTTTAATAGGTATTTTGTACCGACCTTTTTTTTCTCTTTTTTATGTTACGTGTTTATCTATGGAAACTTGTAAATGGCCTTCAATTTTATATAATTTAAGAACACTGTGTAAGTTAGCTGTAAGTTTCCCGAATATAATAAAATAAAATAAACATTTGTCTATTATTGGCAAGTCTATGAAAGTGAAAAAGTCAAATTCAAACTCAAAGCATTTATTTCAAATAAACCAATTACAGGTACTTTTGAATTGTCAGGAGTCGGTCAGTTAGAAAGATGAAACACAAATTAATCCAAGTTTCTTCCCCGAAATGCTCAAACGCTATACACGATTTAAAAAAATCTAGTGCGCAAACATAAACATGTAACTTTACTCATCATTATGAACAACTTTTACTATGGGACCAAACCTGAAATCGCGAAAAAAATCAGCTGTTCCCTACAATTTGATGAGTTAATGCGAACATAAATGTAGGGAACAGCAGATTTTTTTTCGCGGACTACATAACATAACATCACGCCTTGTTTCCCCGAAGGGTTGGGCAAAGGTGTCCCTGTAGCAGGTACACCCACATTTCGCCAGTTATGTTTAAGTCCCATGTAATAGGGGGCGAGCCTATTGCCATCAACCGGGCACAAATCCAGACTCCGGGCTGCTACTGAGAAATTCCAGATAGAAAAACCCAATAACACTTTGCCCGACCCGGGAATCGAACCCAGGACCTCATGCTCAGCAGTAGCGCTTGCGACCACTAGACCAACGAGGCAGTTCGCGGACTATTTTTCGCCATTTAGGTAGGGAAAGATCACACACACCCAGCGCCGGCCCGAGAATTCCTGGCACCCTAGGCGAAAGGCTGGAACAGCGCCCTTTTAAGAAAATTCGTGACTAAATAAAACAATGTTCTTTTTCGTGTGGTTAGTGACTAACCTGGTGTCAGAGTTTAAAGCCGCCATTGGCTTCACATACCGTCGAGAATCATCTCTTAGGCGCGATCGGTACAGCGATCGCGGTCAAACTATTATAGTAAAATTAATTTTGAACAAAATAATAAACCATCCAACAAGAGAAGCAATAAAGAAATCCCTGATGAACCGTACAGATGGTTTCGTAAATGTCTATGAGCGCATTTTGATAGAAACATGGGTAAAAAATTGGGAGTATTTTCAAGTTGTAGGTAAATAAATAATAAATGTAATGTATTATTTTCGATGCCGCTGATTGCCACCCCTCTTATACAAGCGCCCTAGGCCATCGCCTAGTTCGCCTATATGAACGGGCCGGCCCTGCACACACCTCACACACCTTAAAATAACTGGGCAGCATTACACTAAAGGGCTACCTAATTTATTCGAAGCGTAAGTATGCGGCCGTTTGACCTTCAACTCAGTAACAAGTGTCTATACTCCATTTGAAATAAGATTAGAAATTTTAATAAACTTTTTTTACAGTCCGTTCAACCAATTATGACTTTTATTGCGTTGAAAGCATGACAAATGGCAGCTGCAGTAAACAGTTGGTATTGTAACCACTTATTTGCTTTTAATACCATCCTTATTTTTACGGTATAGAAGTCAAAATCGGTTGAACGGACTGTAAAAAAGGTTTATTTAAATGTCTAATCTTATTTCAAATGGAGTATAAGTCAAAATGAAATAACGTCGTAAGTGTCTCTAGTCTTAAAAAAAAACCAGCCAAGTCGGAATACGCACAATGAAGGGTTCCGTAGCTGAGATGAATTTATCCCAAGAACAAACTTAACATTGTAGTTGAAAAACATGTTCTCAGATTTACCATGTTATTTTAAATCATATATTTCTTATAGGTCTTCCTGTAATTTATGGGTAAATGAATATTTTCTGTATTTTTTTCAAAATTGTAAGCTGGTGGTGGATGGTCAATTTTCATATATTTTCTTAAATATCTTTAAATGTATTTATTTTAATATGATAAAATAAATATATTTGAGATCCTCATAATAAGCCCTTTCATTTGAAATGTCACACGGTACAGTTTGCAAAACTATTTATTTAATTTTCTTGTTTGCCCCCAAAAGTGACCCCCATATTCAAAAATCATATATTTACGTTACACATCCGTGTTTGAGTCACAGAAATACATATGTGTACTAAATTTCAACTTAATCGGTCCATGAGATTCGGAGCCAATTGGCTGTGACAGATGGACAGACAGACACACGAGTGATCCTATAAGGATTCCGTTTTTTCCTTTTGAGGTACGGAACAAATGAAAAGTGTCTAAAATTAATTGAAAAACGAATGCCTCAAAATGTAAGGGAGCATTTAATTACTCATAGCAAAAGCAGACTCCATTTAATTTCCGGAACTTATTCCCGCGTTTAAGTGCACTTTATTTATAAGTGGGGAAAAACATGACTGCTTTTTTCTAAGAAAAGAGACCTTATTTGCGTTTCTGTACCGCAAGTTGACAGTCAATGATACCTATGAATAAATTCCACGTTTTGGTGACTCATGTGAGCTTTATTGTGATTCCGACGATAGTGAAAAACCGATATTTTTGTTATGTTTACAATTGGAAAATCCGGGCGGAATTTTTAGTGTTCCGTACTTTATAGAATTTATAGTAAGTACCTATTAAACAAAATATATGAATCATTGTTTAATCTACTCTACCTATAGGTATGACATGGGCATACTTTCTGTTCCCCGCTCTACTGGTTTTTACCAATCGATTTTACCCAAGTGAAGTATTTTTTATGTAAAAACTAAAGAAAGAAAAAAGAAAAGAAACAAAACTTGTTTATTCTGCACAAAAAAATGCACATTAAAAAAATAGACATAAAATACACACATACAAAAAGTAGCCTAAGCCCCTTCTTGTTTTGCATGGTTTTTACGACTTAAAAAAATATCTTGATTTCTTCATTACATTTAAGTTTAATTTAAATGTATTAATATAAACCTTTTGGAATAAATTCTCTAAGTAACGGTGAAAATCGCATCAAAATAGAAAGAAATAAAGAATAAATTTTATTTGGACACAGTTCGTGAAACACAAAATACAGAGAACAAAATAAAAGGTCAACAATAGTGTGTGCCTCACGGCTGCGCCAAAAAGGTTCATTTCAGCATTAATGCCAGACAGATAGGTACTGTCTGACGCTGGTTTTCTAATGAACCTTTAGGAACAAGTGACGAGGAGTACAAACAGCTTCAACATACTTCATCATCAGCACATAATGTTCCCATTGCTGGGACACAGGCCGCCTCTCAGTGAGGGGGAGTCAGACTCAAACTCAAAGCATCTATTTCAAATAAACCAATTACAGGTACTTTTGAACTGTCAAGGGGTCGGTCGGTCAGAAAGATGAAGCTAGTTGCCCATTCCAAAGCGTAGTAGGTATCGTAGTCGGGTACCGTAGGGCCGTAATCCACCACGCGGGCCCAGTGCGGCTTGGTAGATGTCACATGTCTTCAAATTTTTGGTTCTAGGACATGCCGGTTTCCTCACGATGTTTTCCTTCACCGTTTTGAGAGCAGTGGTGATGAAATAATTTACACAAAGTAAAGCGCCTGTCTGGGTTCGAACCTACGACCTACAACTCGTAAGTCACGGCCGTTACCACTGGGCCACCACTGCTCTATGCAACATACTTAATAAATATTTTTAATACTTATAAATAAACTAGTAATTTCCAACAAATACTTAAAATTACAAAAACAACAAGAAACTGTCCGTTGAAATCCGTTGCGTATTTTAGAAGAAATTCGCGGTCACACAGACAGGCTTGAAAAGCGACTTCAATTTTATAATCTGTAACCAAATACTTGGAACCTCCTCTAAATATACTAGTTTCTGCCCGCGATTTCGTTCGTGTGGAAGTCGTAAGACACCACAATATACTAAAATAATAGCCACATTTTGCAGTAGCTCGTCCTGAGGTCGATACCCGCGGCCTTTTTTCTTTTGTGTGGGAAATTATCAAATAAGTAACTTCTCCCGCTCTGGGTGGAGCGGGAGGGCGTGTCAGACTCTTACTGACTAAAACCCACCCGTGTTCCTTCAATTGCCATGTTGCTGATAACCACGATTTCCCTATCGGTTTTCTTCGAACCCCCGGCAGGCATTGGCCCTAGCGGACCCCGTCAATTCTGCTGACATCTCTATGAGGCGCGCGTGGAACACAACGCGCCGTCGACCCGGGCTTGGTCCTTATTGGACGGCGAGCTACCCATTGCTCACCGTCCGCAAGCCCGATACCCGCAGCCTGAAGTAGCAATATCCCATTGCTTGCGAAGTTTTTCGTTTTAGTGAATTAATGAATACCTGCGTTCCTGCAAATACTACCTAATGGCACAACACTGATATACTGACTGATATATTCTTAAAGATTATTTCTGACAAACGGCTATCACTAAAATAGCATAGCTGTGTAGCATGTAAGGTATAGTTAAATATATTTCAAGTTACTTTGTCGCATTAAATTTACTATTATCTGTAATGGCAAATGAAACATGGCCATGTAATAAATAAATAAATATATAACGAATGATTGAAAATTTGAAAATAATTATTTTGAAATTTTATTTAATTTTGAAATTTGTGTCGCGCTATCGTTCGTCGATCAAAAGTTTCGTCGACCCATCGTTGTCGTGAAAACAATCAGTCGCACTAATGTTCGTCGACCTGATGTGCTGTCGCACCACTGACGGTCGACATATCGTACTGTCGCTCTAACATTTGTCGTGTATTTGTTTGTCGCAACAATGATACGGAGTCATTGTAAACACATGGGATTTTTTATTAAAATTCACCTAACCATAGATATTGATTTTTATTATTACTAAAGATGGCAGAAGAGGCCTAAACTTCATGTTTTTCTGTGTACCCACGTTCTACGAACTATGTATTATATACTAGTATATCAAAATGTGAAAAAAAAAGAAGCACAAAAAATCTGTCGTCGAACCGCTAAGCTATTTGCTTTTTTTAAATTTGACTAAAATAGCCGTTCTTATATGTCATAATTTAAAGCTTAGAAACTGACTCCATAAAGGTATAGCGTGATGATAATCATTTAAAATGGTAAATCTGTAATTATCTGGAATATCTTTCCTCCTTAGGAATATCCTATCTACCTTTTGCCTTGTCTTTTTACAATTTGCGATATAAACTATAGAAGAATACGAATATTGCTCGACAATATTGCTCATCTCTCATAGCAAATAACTTAATAATGTATAGACTACATACTGACCGGACTTATAGGGAATATTTATGCAAAATTTGTACAAACACAAAATTTCTAAAAACCATATTTTCGACATTAGAATCGTACCCAAACCTCGCCGCATTTTTTTTTAAATATATAATGTACAGTTTTGATTTCGCTACGATTTTATTATATGTATAGATAAGCAGACTAATGTAACCAAACGCAGCCTTGTCAGTTCAATACAATATTTACTGAACAGTATCGTTCCATTTACTTAAAAGACTAATATTATCAAACATGTTATAACTTATCTAAACATTTATTAATAGATACTAACAAGATACACAAAACCCTAGGATTTCCTTTGGGCAGCTGACACCGTATCAAAGAGAAAACATATTACATGAGCTTATTTAGAAATAAGGTTAGCTGGCAACGTGGCATCCCATTGATAACTCTTGTCATTAATGCTTTGTGGTAATCCCTAGGGTTGTTTGTAACATACTTAACCTTTTTCCGGGGCTTTGTTTTGTTTATATCCAAAGCGGAACGAATGTGTAAGCATAATTTATATGTGTACTGAAATACACCCGTGATAAGGAAAAATGTGTTTTTATTTAGAATTCATATCTATGCACTGATACAGTGTTTAAATCCTGCTGTGTTTGTATCTCATAAACCAAAATCTGCTGATCATTCAAAACTACAATACCCGATCGAAATCAATTAAAGTATGAAGTTAATCACTTTTCGTTATTTCAGCGTCGTCAGTCCCAGTAAACTTTGTTTATTTTCAAGAGCAGTTTGACATTTGAAAGGATGCCAATGATTCCAGGATGTCAATTATTCCAATTATTATTACACCCTTGTATTGTAGGTATCCCAAGTGCGAATCATAACGATAGGCGAGAATCTCGAGTTCAACAAATACCGGAAAAATTTAATGAATTGTATTTTATATAATGAATTAAGGATTATAAAAACCTTGAAAATATGCATCAATGGTCACCTGACACGCAAAAACACATGCAAATAACATTTGCATTTCCATGTTCTCCGTATGAGACAAAGGTTTATCGTGCTAATAGGGTAGTTGCCAAGGTAAAAAAAAAGAAATTCTATTTAGTCCGTCTTTCAGATAATAAAAAAATATTAGACACGTATTTTTTGCTTTATCATATTAATCAAAAATAACTTAGAAAACACGCATTAAAGTTGGGAAGTGGGGGCTCGCTACGTCACAATGCAGTATTAAATCTAGCAAGGCATGACGTTATGTCACATTTTAACTCAATGTATCGCCGTAATCTTTTGATTACGTCAAAAAAGAAAAAATACGTGTTCAATATTTTTTAATAATCTACAAGACGGACAAAAAATATTTTTTTGGACACAGGCCTATTATCGCGTAGTTTAGAGTTTACTTAGAATCAACAGTGAGTTCACTATAAGCCAGTGGTTTCTTACCCATGAATTATCAGAAACTAACTAGAGGAATTCTGGTTCGTGGAAGTAATAACAGCTGCACGGGTCGATTGATTAATGGCCGATTCATATAATTTAACGATCGTTATCGGTTAAAATTAAGACTCTTGTATCTTTATCAATAATGAAGCAAAGACCTCATAGCTTTGTATAGTAGACCCTCCCATATGGAAGTAGCTAACACAGGTCAAATTAGCATACGAATCTTTTATATGCCCAGTTTGGCAATAAAAAAGTGGCACTCTGGGAGAAGTGAAAACTTGAACAAGATCGCTTTGGTGGAAGAAAAATACTTGTATAGAACATTGGTCCGTAACCTTATCTAAATAAAGAGCACAATCGCGTTTACAAAAAAAAAAACTTCCAAAACCTTTAAAGTAAAAATACTCGCATAGAACATTGATCTGTAACGTAATATAAATAAAGAGCACAATCACGTTTACAAAAATGAGTTATTTGTAACGGTGTCGCGAGTTCAATTGTTTTTTCTCATCTCAAAAATGCCCAACGCGCCTAAAGAAGTTTTCACTTCAAAAGTCTTACCATTTTGGTACGAAAAACGCTTCGTTTCTGTTTATAGGAACCGAGCATAAGTTAAGCTACACTCGCCAAGGTCGGTCCGTGGATCTTTACATATGGAGGGGTCTCCGTGCTTCGGAAAGCACGTTTTTTGTGGTTCTCGGCTGTCATTCGTAGATCTTCGGTAGTCGTTACAGGTTGTAGCGGTTACACCGCCACATACGAATTACGCATCATAGACATGACGTCACACAAATCCTGCATCGCGCAGTTAGAGTTTACCGAGCGATCGACATACATACAAGATTTTAACTTCAAACCGATGGGCAGTTGCCCGCCAGACACAACACCCGTCTGGTCGGAGGATCCTCCCTTTTCTATGGTGGATGAGTGAACTTTACACCCTGTTCCTCATACCACTAAACCTCATAAGCCTGAAAGTCTGCCAACCAGTCTTACCCAGGGGTAACGTGTTACCCAGTAACTGGTTTGTGGAGGTCAGATCGACAGTCTATGTAAAGTACCTGTATAAGCTGCTGCATCCGGTTAGACTGGAAGCCCACCCCAATATAGTTGGGAAAAGGCTAAGCAGACTGATGATGATGATAAGTCATTAATGTTCCTACCTTTAGCTTCGCGAGACACATGCACGCTTCTCAAATTACATAAATTACTTAAAGATGTATCACCGTAAAGTGACAGTAGGGGACTTCAATGTCAATTTCAATGGTCTGTCATGCGTCCGTCTCATTTACTCATTTATTTGTCAGTCTTTTTTGTTTTGTTTTGCAATTTTATGCACAATCACGCTATTTATGTACCTACATATTCGTTATTATTTTTTATCTGACAATTTAAGTATGCATACACACGTAACATTATAAAACTCGTTTAGATCCGTCACATCACACTTTCAGGTCCAATTGAAAACCAGCGTCAGGCACTTATTGTTGTCTGGCATTTTTGCTGAACTGGGCCTTTTTGGCGTAGCCGTGAGGCACACCCTGCTAATTTCTTACATCGTATTTTACACATTTTTTTTTTCTGCTGTATAATTACATTGTGTGCCTTTTGGTCTGTGCTAAATAAATATATTTTCTTTCTTAATTTTTTCTTTCAAAATCTACTGAATGACTATTAATTGACCTCCAAATTGAGCAATTCGACGATACCGGTATCCTTTGATCACCGGTAACTCTGTGACGTATTTCGCCAATAAATCGAATCGATTATTAGTTATTGTTTATTCGATCAATACTTCTCGGTTCGTTGTACTTTTCAATAACTATTAATCTGGCCATGACCTTGAAAGTATCCGTCTATCAACATATCTTACTATTAAATTAAACTGGTTTATTAATGTATCAGTCAGTTGTTTGTTCAACTTTTTTTTAAATTCCGCGTAGGAACTGAATAACTGAATTGTCACCTTGTAACTATAGCTGTAAACGGGGGAGAACCGAGATTTAAACAAATTAAAAGACAGCTTTCAACTCAGTCTAAGTACTTAATAAATGTTGTCCTTTTTTACCCACGCCCACCCTAAGGGCAAACATTAAGATATCCGTATGTGCGAGTTTTGCAAAAATAGATGCAAACATTCTTAGCTTTTTTTTTAATGGCATCTCGCAGGTCAGCTTGGGAGGTTGTCGGCTGCTTAATCGGACTTTCCTGTGGTTGCATCAATAAATTAAGGCCCCCAGCCAAGGCATAAAACTTAGAAACTTAGCGACTACACGCTAAGGGCTCCTCCTGCAGGGTACGGACTTCGGCTTAGGGCATCGCTGGGGAAGGAAAGCTAGGGATAGGTAGGCTGGATCGAATTAAGAACATTCTTACCTTTTTACATTTGTTTTTGTAGTTATAAATTTCGATATTTCATTCTCGACGCTTTTCCCAAGAACGATCATAAGGATATTTACAAGAAAATAGTAATAGGTAATAAAAATAAAGTTTGGTATTTTTGTTATCTTTATTGGACTTTGAAACGACGTTCACTATTAAGTTCAAAGATTTTTTTATTCTTTATTAGGCAGGTATAGGTATATATTTTTTATTTTAATGACGGAATTTGTTGTTCTGACTACTAAGTCGTGGCTACTGCGTGTCTACGAAGCGCCTCCCTGTGAAGCGGATCTTGCAAATATAACAAAGCAATATTATCCCACGAGTTCATAATGTTATGTAGGTAATTGTGGGTTTATTAGTATCATAAAATAACTTACAAGAGTGTATATACTTAATTAAATACTTAATTTCTTATTGCATGATATTTGTGTAAAACTACTGGGAGAAGACACTGATTCCTGTAACACAGGTAACACACAACCTAGCGCAGGAGTCAGGGTTTCCTTATATAAATGTAACATACTTTTATGTCAATAAAAAATATAATTATTATATACGTCCGGCGTACGGCGTCCGGCCACACTATTCTTATTAAAGCGGGGTTCACATTATGAAACTTAGTGTTGTGAAACAGTAGCTTGACAGTTCTGTTTCGGGCTATAGCGAACTAAAACCCGCTTTTGAAAAGCTGGTACATTTAACCGATGTCATATTTTATCTCACGTTAACTGCTCAAATTAGTTGGCTGAAATAATTGTTATTATGTCTCTTTATGACAGCGTGTTAGTTGAATTTATTTATTTATATAACTTTTAAAAAACTGGGCGTTAGCCATAGCCCGACACATTGGTCTACTCTCTAAGTCCGTCAACGAAGATACGGGTCCGTCCAAAACTAGTTGATCCGGGAAAACAAAATGTCACATTCAAGTTTTCAGACGGGAAATATATCGCGAGTAGGGATAACTGTCAAATCATGTTGTCATTCATTTTTAGTTTAGGCTCCGAAGTAATCTTATATTCGTAGTTGTTACGGAGTAGGAAACGCACATAACTTCGGTCGAAACCACTGATTTCGTGCTTAGGGAGTAGAGTCTTTTGGGTTATAGCGAACTAACACTCGGTTTTTGAAAAGCTGATAAATTTAACTAATAGACTGTCAGATGTCATGTAAACTGCTCAGATTAGTTGGTTATAATAATTGTTATTATTTTTCTATATGAGAGAGAGCGTGTTAGTTAAAATTATCAGCTTTTCGAAAACCAGGTGCTAGTTATAGCTATAGCCCGAAACAGAACAGTCAAGCTACTGTTTTATGACACTAGTTTCATAATGTGAACCCCGCTTTAAGCGCGCTTGCACCACAAATCTTTCATCTTTCATCAAATTAAATGGTTCATTTTACTCCATAGGTTTACGTACTTAAATAAAGGTAAACAAATAGTAAAAAGGGTTTTTATAGATAACACTTTCTTGTTTAAAAATACGATAAAACCAAATTAAATTTATTTTAGATTGTTACAATAGTTTCCTCTTTTATTAATGTATGTTAAACTTTATAATTTATTCTTAAACTATCCTTCGCAGATGTAACTGCTTGAGCACAATTTTTTTATTAGTTAGTTATAGTAATAATAATATAATATTTTGTAATCTGTCTATTGTAAAGAGCCGAAATTCTAAACGTCAACGAATTACAACGTTGCTAAATTGAGTATAATTGTGACGTAATATAGCAACTGAAGTGACAGGTTACTTGACAGCTGTCTCGTCACGGGTTTTTTTGTTTACGTTTATTTAACTACCTAAACTTATGGAGTATAGGTAGGTTTAACGCTATACGAATTTAAAACATCGTTCTGTTTCTTTTAATCGTTTGAAGATGACAGTTTTTTTTATATATGGCATTTCGTAACTGACCTCTGAGGTCATGACTACTTAACCGGGCCATCTTGTGGCTGCCTTAAGCCACTAATTTAAAGCCTCTATCCAGCCAGGGGCGAAGATAACAGAGACACAATGATGCACAGAATCTGTGTAATGATGTCTCAAATATGTTTAGCACTAAACGCACTTAGCGATTTGGATTGCAAGGGCCTTAGAGTTAGACACAAGGAAAGAAGATTACTTATCTCTTCCTATCTTCATCTATTTTATTGGCTTTCCTCAATACTTATTTGTTTTCTTTATTCCTTAAAGGATTATTTGTGACCGTTTCACTGTGATTCGAGGGATAACTCACCCGATTCTTAAGACGCAGATATATGACAGTGACCTTGAATGGTTAGCTTGCGTGTTCTGTACTGAGCTCAAGCAACGCGTCGTACGTTCAGCCAGTAATAGGACTCGCCCATCAAGGAGCGCTATCCCAAATTAGACGCATTATTAATTTATTACACGTAAAACAAAAAGTATTTTAATACAACAAGTATACTAAAATATCAATAATTTAATTATCTTTAAAATGGTGAAGTTTTCAGAAAAATATGCTCGATAGATTTTGCGTCATTCTCAGTTATTTATCCGCGTTAGACATAACTTTACAAATTAATTTCACTATGTAATATAAACATAATCAAAAATATGCCTATATTAAAATATTAGGAAAATGCTTTAATTTAACACATATTTTTTCCAAATCACTAACATTACTCGTTTAGACGTCATCTTCAGTATAAAATCATTAAAAGTCGGTTATCGTCCCCTTAAGCCCCAGATTACTATGTTGCCGTTTACCCGTGCCTTTACGAGATGACATTTTCCTTTACGCTAAGTCAGTGGTGGGATTAATAAAATAAATAGAAACTAATCAAAATAACAATAAAATTATATTCGTAAGTTCTCGGTAAGGGTTTTTTGAGGCCTATTTACTACAGGTAACACTGTGACATATTTGTCAAAAAATGGCAACATTGTCACATAGAAAACAACTTGTAAAATTGTCGAATTGTCGCTTGTCACCGGTCACTGGTCGGTTTTATTAATATAATAGGTTCCTGTTCATCACTTCGTTTTGTTACATAAAATAAACCTGAAAGTGTTTTGTTCTTAATCCGTAATCATAAAGAACTTATACCAGGCGTTTTTAGACTAATTTAAGGGGACGATAGCTGACTTTTAATGATTTTATACTGAAGATGACGTCTAAACGAGTAGTGCTAGTGATTTGAAAAAAAAAAAATATGTTGAATTAAAGCATTTTTTTAATATTTTAATATAAGTATATTTTTGATTATGTTTATATTACATATTGAAATTAATTTGTAAAGTTATGTCTAACGCAGATAAAAAACTGAGAATGACGCAAAATCCATCAAGCGTATTTTTCTGAAAACTTCAACATTTTAAAGATAATTAAATTACTGATCTTCTAGTATACGTGTTTTATTAAAATACCTTTTGTTTTACGTGTAATAAATTAATAATGCGTCTAATTTGGGACAGCGCTCCTTGATGGGCGAGTCCTATTACTGGCTGGACGTACGATGCGTTGCGTGAGCTCAGTACAGAACACGCAAGCTAACCACTCAAGGTCACTGTCATATATCTGCGTCTTAAATATATAAAAAACATTTTTATTCGTAGCGCGTGCATAAAACTAGCCCAAACCAAGTCAGTATTCGCTATTTTAATTATCATTACATGGACCGTTTTAATCAAAAACTTGTTTTACAACAAAAATTTACGTTTCACCTTTTCCTCTCATCTCGTAACTCGCAGTGAAGTAAGTTAGCTCCGTCCATTGCAGCATAACGACAGATTAGGTAACACCTCGTGCAATAATATTACCATATCGGTAACTTTACCTTGACCAGCCTTGACATTTTACCTGTATTAAAACTGAGAACAAATATTAATTGATACTAAATTTATTATTGGGTTTTGTTTTATTATTTTAATTCGTCGAATATGTCTGCATTTTAGACTGCTCTTCTTTTTAGAAGAGGGGCTTACTAGGCATAGAAATATTTGAAGAAATAATTAATAAAGCAGTGTTTATACAATATTAGCAACCCGTCTCGGCTTCACACGGGTAGCAGAGCATATATGCCTTCATTTTTTTTTCTGTCGTAATGCCGTGTCAGCCTTTTATGTCAAGCAAGTGGTTTAGATTAAACGTAAGTTCAAAAACTAAAACCCGACAACTGAAAAATTACGCTCTAAAAAGTATGAAACAAGATAATATTTCAGACTGAAATCAAGTCATAGGTATAAAAATGGTCAAGGTAAAGCCGTGGTCGCATGCCATTACAATTTTGTAGGTGTACAGGCAGGTGTAGAGGGCGCCATATTGCATTTAACGTAATACATAGTGACGTCACATAGCCTATAACTAGCAAAGGATCAGGACGCTTCTATTGATACCCTAATTGTCAAATTATGATCGGCAGTTTAGAATTTTCATAGGTAACAGATAAACATACATACATACATACTGGTCAAAATCATAACCCTCCTTTTTGCTTCGCCGTAGTTGGGTAAAAATGTAAGTAATGTTCATCTAACTTGAATTGAGTATTTGTAGTTTATAATTATTGGAGTACTATCGTCATATTTCAGCCAATTTACACAAAACCCTAGTGAATTATACACCTAAACCTTTTTCATGAATCACTTCGTCCGTTGATAAAAACCGTGTGAAAATCCGTTCGGTAGTTCAGACGTACAGAAAGACGCGGCGAGGGACTTTATAATATGTAGTAATAGTGAAGGAAATTTTATTTTTATTTCTAAACATAAACCCTTACCCTTACTTGCTTTGCTTAGATTAGAATCTATTGTATTTTTTTATAATACCTACTTAATTTGAAGTCAGTCTTTCAGTAATTTTCATCATGTTCTTCTTTATTTAAAATCGCTCTTTATTTAAACACTTCCTAAGTTTTTACTTACCACGTAAATAAACACCAATGTACCTGTAAGTTGAAATACTTAGCAAGCGTGTTCGATCTCCCGAATTTTTAAAATTTAAATGTAGTGTTTTTTTCGCCTTTGAAATTCCGGCTTCAGTCCCGAGTTTTCTAGGATCTGAATGGGTTACTCCCGTTTGGTAACGTTCCCGTTTGGCAATGCTACATATACTTATCTATAGCGATGTTTCGTATAAAAAAAATATAAATTTTAAGGTATGTAAATATTTGTTTGAAATCAAAAAAGTATGTACCTATTTAAGATTTTTGTAGTGTAATTTTTTTATGTACCATTCAGGGTGGCAGGGACATCAATACGAAAACTTTTACCATGGATTCAGTACATGATTCTGAATCCCCTGCGTTGAAATTTTTCATCGGATTTAAATAAAAAAATCTGTTGTTTTAAAAAAAAGTGCAAAACTTACGCGGTTAAAATATATGGAACAGTGGATTTTTTTCTCTGCCACCCTGTATAAAAATATAATATAATATTATTAGTAATTATTTAAATTAAGCAAAGCAAAATTAACAACATACGTTACTAGAATATAGTATAAGTAAACTTTGTTTATTCACTCCAAATGTGGATATCTATTTGTGACTATACAAACAAGTCGAAAATATAAAATTAGACCTGAACGTAGCAAATATTACTAACGGCACACTAGAACTTTTTACTCTAACTGTACTATAACGTGTGCTCAGGTACGTAATATCTACAAACATAACTAATATTTATTTAATAAATAACTAATTATTAAGTGAAAATGTGTACACCTTTAAGGTAGATTTTTGAGGAGCGAATTCGAATTATCAAGATCTCATGTAAAATGTACCAAAAATCACACGAGTAAATGAATTTGAATTTGTAGCGTTGCCAAACGGGAGTAACCCATCTGAATACCTGGCCTACCTACTTCCGCAATAAAGGTAAAACTTTGATGCTACTAAAATTATTAGATTATTGTTTCCGACAGAATTGGTAATGAAAAGGGCTATTAAATATCAATTATGGTAAAGTGATGATTTATCTTCATGTTTTGATACAAAGATATTATAAAATGCTGCGCAGATTTTAACGACGCAGTTTTATAACCGCATTGTTTGAGCAGGAAGATAACAGAATATTTAATTATCATTTTAATGACAATACCTATTTTATTCTTCGAACGGAAAATTGGTATGCTAATCGTCTTACGGCTTTCGTAAAAGATGATAAAAAGGGTTTTTATAACAGGACAGTAACATCCTCCTTTGCCATTACACATAATTAGTCCGTGCAATCCACGAAGACGCGCCCCACTCCGCGATTACTGTACTGTAAGCTGAACTTTAGTAGGTACGGCGCGGAGCGGAGTGGGGCGCGTCTTCGTGGATTGCACGGACTGTACTTAGTATTACATAGGTACTACGTACAGGTCGCATAGTACCTGCAGTACCTGGTCGACCGGGCTCTGCTCTGTGAAGATAGATAAACACATCGTCCAGGTATACCAACGTTGTATCACATTTAAATATTATAACATTATTATAATTTTTTTTACATTCTGTGATTACTCACACACTGACTAATTAGTATCACTTGTAATTTTTTTAGGAATATCGTATTGGTACCCACTTTTACAATGCTTGTAAATATGTGACACCATGTATCCATTACATAATTATTATTTTTTCTGTCATTGCTTCATTTTTAATTATTTTTACCTATTGTGGTATAGTAATATTATTCCAGGTGCATCGTCTTCACATATAATTATATAATTAATGTATACAAAATATTGTAAAACATTTTAAAAGAGTAACGGTGGAGTTTCTTGCCCATTCTTCTCCATACGAAAACTACCTTTTGGAAGGGGCGACTAGAAACAATTATATTTTTTGTTTTTGTCGTTCAAAAGTGCCTTTTTGTGCCTAATTGAAATAAACTATTTGACTTTGACTTTGACATTCCCGAGGCTGTGAAAATAAAGTAAACTAATTTTCCCATTTATGAGCTAGATCGATTTTTTGCCCCCGTAAACCCCTATATTGCAACTTTCATCGAAATCGTTAGAGCCGATTTAGAGAACGTGAGTACAAATATATATCCGTTGAAGAGCTCGTGGTGAAGTAATAAACAGCCGCATGGGTCGATCCGCCAGGTTAAGCTACGCTTGCCGGGGTTGGTCCCTGTATGGGTGACCATCTTTACATACCGAGACTCCTCCGTGCCTTGGAAAGCACGTTAAGCTATTGGTTCCGGCTGTCATTCGTGAATTTTTGACAGTTGTTACAGGTCGTCAGAAGCCCGAAAGTCTGACAACCAGTCTTACCAAGGGGTATCGTATTACCTAGTTACTGGGTTGTGGAGGTCAGATAGGCAGTCGCTCTATGTAAAATACTGGTATTCAACTGCATCCGGTTAGACTGGACGCCGACCCCAACATAGTTGGGAAAAGGCTAGGCAGATTGAAATAAATATCCATACAAATATTGCTCGTTTGGTATGGGATAGGTAGATACTGTTATTTAAGAAGAATCTCAAAAGTCAAGTACTACAGGATGATTACGAAGAAAACTTTTTACAAAAAAAAATAAACAACCGACTCCCAAAAAAACACTACAAAGTGAAAAATAACTTTAATTTTGGAAATCAGTTGCTTTGGTTTTGAATTTTTGTTTTTTTGTCACTGACTTTCGAAATTAAAGTTATTTTTCACTTTTTAGTGGATTTTTTGGAAGTCGGTTCTTTATTTTTTTTTTGTAAAAAAAATATTTTTCACTTTTTAGTTGTGGTACCTACCCCACATAAATTCTAATACATAACACTGACAAGAAGAGTTATTAGTCCATTTGTCGTGCACATACTTAATGCAAATTTAAAACTTTTCTCATGGATGCCATTGTCAAAACTGGAACAAATTGAAATGGAACCACAAGGGAAGTACCAGCTTTCAAATAAAAAAAGAATCATCAAAATCGGTTCGCCAGTTGAAAGTTCTGAGGTAAAAAACATAAAAAAAAATATAAAAATACAATCGTATTAAGAACCTCCTTTTTTTGAAGTCGGTTAAAAACGACCTCGGTTTATTTTTACCTTTGTATTTTTATGGTTTACAATAAAGTATCTTAACCATTGTTGGAATATACCAAAAACAAATCAATTCTACTTCAACACTATCGTCTTTCTCTTTCTAACTCATAAATATATTTTTTTCTTTCCCAGCCCACTTGATGAAATCCTTTCTTTCTCATAGTGAATATACTATACTTTTAGACTTGTGTTGTAATATAAAGAAAAGGATTATAAACGTATTATTGAAATCTTTTCTTTAGTGTAAAAAACTAAAAAAAATACAATAGACGTGGATATACAGGGTGTTTGGCAGAACGTTGAACATACGAAAATGGTGGATAGGTGGGGTCATCTGCTACTTACTCAGCCCTAATTAATTTGGCCCTGGCCCCCTGGATATTTTTTTTAATGCAGGTTGAAATTAGGATTTAAGTATTTTTTACATCTTTCTGTTATAAGAATCTGCCAATATTAAAGATTAAAAACAAAAAGCCTGTTTTACCCATTTTTTTAATAAAAATTACACTTTAAAGTTAAGAAAGTTGTGAAACTAGAAGAAAGCAAAAAAAAAAAATTTAGTATCCAGGGCGCCAGGGTGAAATAAATTAGGGCTGAGTAAGTAGCAGATGACCCCACCTATCCAGCATTTTCGTATGTTCAACGTTCTGCCAAACACCCTGTATTTAGTAACTTGTTAGAATAGAATAGAATAGAATAATTATTTATTTGCATAGAAAGTAGGTACAAAAAATGCAGATGTTTTATAATTAGAGATCCTTATACGTTCTACCTTAAATTAGGCATACAAACATTTAGTACAAGTGCTTAATAGTCTAAAAATACTGTCAATATGAAAATTCTTATAATAATATGGTCAATAAAATAAAATAAAGATTTAAAGATATCAGGATTCATTAGGTAACTATAAAGTTGTATCATTTAGAAATTCACAAATGGAGTAATAACATTTATCAATTAATAAGACTGACAGTTTCTTTTTAAACAGTGGAATTGACTCGTTTTTTATTCCATCGGGTATTTTGTTAAAGATAACCGGGCACATACATATAACACTTTTCCTTAATAATGCAGTGTCTTAATAAACGTGGATATATTTAGTGACCTGTTTCGCTTAACTATTTCTAAAGAGCCATAAAAAACTCCTGAACGCAGACGCAGACGCTTGGTGTAGCAACACGCCGTGTTCGGGTTCGTGACAATTCAATCGTCATCCTGAGAATGCCTCGTTGAGAGGTGAAACACGTGTCGATTTCTTACAGGGTTTTTTTATTGCTTTTTAGAAATAGTTAAGCGAAATAGGTTACTAAATATATCCACGTCTATTGTATTTTATAATGGATTTCCGCAAGGTCACGCCTGAATCAATTAACTATTTTTCCTTTAGTGTCCAACCTTAAACCCTAACAACTATATCTCAATCCTAACTTCAATGCGAAAGTGAGTTTGTTTGTTTGTTACGTTTTCACGCTAAAACGACTGAACAGATTTTGATGAAATTAGACCTGATATATATAGACCTTGACCTGGGTTAGGATATAGGACTTTTAAAGTGAAATTTTTATTACATCGTCTCAAACTTTTTCGTTTGTGTGTTGCATGTCGTGTGATGGTCGCGGTCGCGGTGTAGGGATAAAGCGAAAGGCGCTCGTCAGAGCAGCCAAGGCCAATATGGCGGCGCCTATAGAAGTTTCACTTTTACCGTGGTTTCATAAAACCACACAATCCTTTTTTATCCCGATATTCCCACGGAATCGAGACCTACGCGGGTGAAACCGCGGGGCGCGCTAGTAAATATATAAACGACAATCATGGTAGACGAAAACTAAATTTTTTGGTAATTCGAGTCTGAATTTGTCAGCATGTAATAAGCAAACGGTAAAATAACCCTTTCATTTTATTGAAGGTGGCAACGTCCCACGGTGTCATATTAAAACATGGGTCCTAAATGTGAAGGATCATTGATTGACCTTTGATGGATTCAATATACGGTGCACCGCGATCACTGGCCTTTGATGTATTCAATAAAAGGTGCACCACGATCACTGTCCTTTGATGGATTCAATATAAGGTGCACCACGATCACTGGCCTTTGATGGATTCAATATAAGGTGCACTAGGATCACTGGCCTTTGATGGATTCAATATAAGGTGCACCACGATCACTGGTCTTTGATGGATTCAATATAAGGTGCACCTGGATCACTGGCCTTTGATGGATTCAATATAAGGTGCACCACGATCACTGGTCTTTGATGGATTCAATATAAGGTGCACCTGGATCACTGGCCTTTGATGGATTCAATATAAGGTGCACCACGATCACTGGTCTTTGAAGGATTCAATATAAGGTGCACCACAATCACTGGCCTTTGATGGATTCAATATAAGGTGCACCTGGATCACTGGCCTTTGATGGATTCAATGTAAGGTGCACCACGATCACTGTCCTTTGATAGATCCAATATAAGGTGCACCTGGATCACTGGCCTTTGATGGATTCAATATAAGGTGCACCACGATCACTGGTGTTTGATGGATTCAATATAAGGTGCACCTGGATCACTGGCCTTTGATGGATTCAATATAAGGTGCACCACGATCACTGGTCTTTGATGGATTCAATATAAGGTGCACCACAATCACTGGCCTTTGATGGATTCAATATAAGGTGCACCACGATCACTGGTCTTTGATGGATTCAATATAAGGTGCACCATTATAATTACATCATCATCATCATCATCAGCCTATAAATGTTCCCACTGCAGGGACACAGGCCTCCTTTCTGTGAGAGGGAGTGGGCCGTAATCCACCACGCGGGCCCAGTGCGGTTTGGTAGATGTCACATGTCTTCAAATTTTCGGTTCTAGGACATGCCGGTTTCTTCACAATGTTTTCCTTCACCGTTTTGAGAGCAGTGGTGATGAAATAATTTACACAAAGTAAAGCGCCTATCTGGGTTCGAACCTACGACTTACAACTCGTAAGTCGCAGCCGTTACCACTGGGCCACCACTTGACTGCTCTAAAAATTTATAATATTATTTTAATTTTATTATTTTAATCTAGAAATTGTGTCGTGCAACAGTTCAATGGAACGGCCGTGCCATACATTTTGACCGAGATGTAAAGTTTATCTTTATTATGTGAAAGAGAACTTTGGCTTTTAGTGGAACATTTATTTACGGCTAATCGAGACTATGTAGTTAGTCACAGTTGCTTATCAGTTAAATAACCATCAGAGGACATTTGCGGGTCAAAATGGAAGATAAAATTTCAGACATACTTATTAGTTTTAATGTTGAACTCGTAAATAATACTACGCCTTGATCTCATAAATATGTTTGATAATCTGGAACATGTTTTTGTGTAATACCAAAGAAAAATACAGATAGTTCACTCTGCATTTTAGGTGTGGTCATGAAGCTATGAGTACGCGGCGGGCTCGGCTTGTTGGGCCAATTCAGTAAGCCGACGAAAGCACGGACGCAATACAATCGCGGCGGGATTTTGTCGCGCACTGGATTTTCAACTTTCTGCGCTAAGCAGAGCGTTAAAAATAAAGTGCACGAAAAAAAATCATCGCGATTTTATTACGTCCGTGCGAACGTCGGCTTACTGAATTGGCCCAACAAGACGGACGGACGTAATAAAATCGCGGCGATTTTTTTCGTGCACTTGATTTTCAACGCTCTGCTTACCGCCGAGAGTTGAAAATCCATCAGTGTGTTTTTTCAACGCGCTGGGACGAGAGTGCGTCCCACCGCGTTGGATTCTCAACGCTCGGCTTAACACCGAGAGTTGAAAATCCAGTGCGCAATAAAATCTCGCCGCGATTTTATCACGTCCGTGCGAATTTCGGCTAACGTAGCCACAAGATCTAAGAGTTACGCGATAGAAAGAGAGGCAACTCTTAGGTGAATAGTAGTGACTGTAGGTAATTAGCGCTGTGCGATCCGAATTGCACTTAATTGTGTCGTTGCAAGAGTCGCTTTTTATTTAAATGATTTTGTGGTGTGAACCATCTATATTAATCTGTGGTACTACTCAAGTTCAGTTCAACTTACTAATTATTTTATGACATAAACACGATAAAAACTTCGCCTTTGAAAATGTGTTAAATAAAAGTAAATAAAACTATATTAATTTGTGTCAGGTTATTGTACCATTTATAGATAAGGTTATGATCAAAATAATATTGTGATTCATTGCGATTCTGTTTACGTGAACTTTTGTTGGTGTTAAAATAATTTGCAAATACTTGAGATCAAACGACTGCGTTGATCTGAAGATTTAGGGATCAAACAGGGTTTAAAACCGCAAATACTGATGTGATTGATAAGTTTAATACTTTTATTTTAAGTCCTGACTACCAACATATACATAGGTCTTAGCTAATGGCAGAGGTACTAACATGAACGCGCGACTTTTGAATGGAAAATACAACTATCTTATACCATTTTGTTTCATTTTTTTGCGACCAACACAATTACCTATCAACTCAGCCTATTGAAGTCCACTGCTGGACATAGGCCTCTCCGTCACCTCCTGCGAAGCAGTAATGCTCGCGAAGGAGGAGGCAGAACGCGTGAGGAAGAGGCAAATTTCGCGCCCTCGCGCCACTAATCGCCGTAGGAGGAGACGCCCTGGGCGTCGGGAATCGCAGGCAGATTTCCAGCCACCGTAGGCGCGTTCTTGCGGACGGTGAGCAATGGGTAGCTCGCCGTCCGATAATGACCAAGCCCGGGTCGACGGCACGTTGTGTTCCACGCGCGCCTCAAAGAGATGTCAGCAGAATTGACGGGGTCCGCTAGGGCTGATGCCTGCCGGGGTTGCGAAGAAAACCGATAGGGAAATCGTGGCCCCTGGCAATAGGGCAACCGAAGGAACACGGGTGGGTTTTAGTTAGTAAGAGTCTGACACGCCCTCCCGCTCCGCCCAGAGCGGGAGAAGTTATTTGATGACGTCCCACCCAAAAAAAAAAAGGCTGCGTCACAACACCTTATCCTCCGCTTTCTGCATCCAGTCTGTGCCAGCCGTCTTTTTAAGGTCGTCCGTCCATCTAGCTGGGGGACATCCCACACTACGCTTGCCGATACGCGGTCTCCACTCCAGGACTTGCCTGCTCCACCGGCTGCTCCATCGACAAACAAGGCCAGCCCACTGCCACTTTAGCTTGCTTACTCTGCAGGCTATATCGGTAAACCCCGGTTATTTTCCGGATAATTACCTATAGACATGAATTAAGTCTTCAAACTTAGTTAATACTTATTATGTGCCAAAGAAGTAGTTATTAGTAACCGGCTATCGCTGAAAACCAGCGCTGGGGCTCTGTTTTGCATGAGGTCGCAGTTTTATGCTGAGCGATGGCCGTTTTGCGTGGTTGTGACGCATATTTTCCCGCAATTTGTTATTTACGTGTTTTTTTTGTCTTTCTTTGCGTCATGTTTACCACAAATAAACGAATTTTCTTTCTTTCTAGTTTCAATTTTAAAATCATTTGAATTTATGCTACGATTAGGTACTCCACGTGGTCGTGCTAAGCCCACTGTTCGTAATAAATAAATAATTGTTATTTTGTTTAAATAATAAGGAACAGATTCCTTTTTTCATTGAAATAAAATTGCCCCTACAATTGCGACTTTAACACACGGGTAGGGCTAGTGGCCAGTAATCATAAAAATAACAATACAATGAAATAATACGTAATAAGAAAAACTGAAATTTACGCTAACCGTCATAAGGCTTTCCCTTTCCTTCAATTTGCCTACTTTTTGCACATCATTCGTTTTTATTTCATTGATGCGATGATAATGATCCGTGACACCGACGAATGACCTCTGCGCTACAGTTCTTTAAGTACAGGTTGCTCCAAGATGCTCTTTTAGAAAACAGTGAATAAATCTATAAATAATAACGTTTAATAAAATTAAAATATCATCATAAAACGAAAACGCGAAACCGTATACGTGTGTTAAATTAATGTCGCCATTAAAGCGGCATGCTGTATACCAATTGAAGAAGTTATTACAGACAATAAACGACAATTTGATTCAAGTTTTTACTAACTCAGTACCTACTAAGAATTACACTTGCATCTCAACAGAAGATTAATTAATAAGTTTCTATATACCTACTTACCTAATCTAATCTAATTAGCCTGTATTGTCCCACTGCAGGGCAAAGGCTTCCCTCTCCCTTTTCCACACAATTTTGTCCATTGTTAGTGTCGGCCAGTCCTTTCGGTAGGAGTCAAGCTCGTCCCGCCATCTTCGTCTCGGCCTGCCGCGATGTCGTCGTGCGTTTAGTGGGACCCAATCAGTGGTTTTTTTATTTGTCATCTGACATGCGGCAGACGTGTCCGGCCCAGTCCTACTTAAGCTTCGCGGCTTTCTGGGTAACGTCCGTGACCTTGGTTTTAGGCGCGCAGTGTTGTACTTACCTATTTATGATTAATTCAAAAATATGTGCATATAAGAACGGGTTTGAGTTTTTACCCTATTTCAGTATCATCTTTATGCGCAGAATTACATAGAAAACTAAAAGAAAAAAAAAAGTGTGGCACTCGGGGACTGCCGCGGTAAAGCTATTGCATAGCATTTGTAACCTCCATACTTCCTATTTGTCAACGCTACACTTGGAATGATGACGGATGATGACATAAAACAAAAATTACGTTCCCATGACAACATCACGTTCCGGGGAACCTTCATTACATGGTAGGCGGAGTGGGGGGTGTTAGGTTTTATTTTCGTTACGTTAGGTACGGAATTTCTTGATTCGGTCGCCGCGCTCAAAGCCCGCGATAAAAGCTATGCAATAGCTTAAAAAAAAGATTACAATGTATCTATCTACTTAGATTTGCCAAGCCAAGTTTATTTGAAAACCTAGTTAGTATTTCATTTAGCACAGAAGTAACCAAACCGGTTCAAACAGCGAATTTGCGAAATGTATTTATATCGTAACTGCCTGTTCGGAAAATTACCACAAGGCAACTTGGGTTTACTGGAAAACAGGAACTAAATTTAGATTGAAATCTCGAGATGCCTTGTACACAAATTTCTTAGAACCCTTCCGGAATATTACATGACAGCGACACGTGAAGGTTACAACGCAAATGCAGCGGAAACATACTTTGATGAATGTTTTGTAAGTGTCAAGGTAAAGGTCGAAATGCATAACTAATTTTAGAAACGTATTGCCATCCAACGTGGCAATAACATACACACAACACAACACATAACTTAGATGTAGCATCGGCAAAATTCGTAAAACCGATCACCATCCGAACTGAGTGCGCCTTCAAAATCATCAATCTGTATTACTACTTCAGGTGAAAATGATCTTTACGCAGACATAATAACTTGTAAAGCCATATAACCAAATACGTTGTAAAATTGTATTGAATGAATGCAAATTTTCAAATTCATTCTACATCTAAGTTGTGTCGTACTGTACCAGCCTTTTGGGTACTTTTCCCATTGACCAATGCGAACGATTTGAGGCCCAATAAGTTGTTCCCTTTTATATGTACCATCGGGGTAACGCATATCTAACCAATTTGAAAACAAAATCCCGTGCACACGACTCTTTTTTTGTAGGTAAGCGTTACTATAGCGGCCGAGAGCTGGAAGCAAGAATAGTCCTTACCACAGATATAGATAGACCTAGATAACGCAAGTATTACGAACTGTATGAAAACCAAACGTGCCATTTTTTGACTACCTACTTCATAGTAGGTAGTCAAAAAATGGCACGTTTGGTCGTCACAAGCATTAGGAAACATTTCCTTTATTTTTTTTCCTCGCATTTGTATAGTTTTTACAATTTATAACAGCGCAATTAACCATTCTCAATGTTTTAACTGACGTCCGACAAGCGTGGCACCGATGCAGACTGAGCGCGAAAGTGGCAGCTTACGATTATTGTACGTAAGCTGGGCACGCGAATGGCACGCGAAGTAGTTGCTCTTGCGTTATCTAGGTCTATCTATGTCTGTGATCCTTACAGTGTACAGATATGCGTTTCTTCAATAGTACATGTACATAATATATTTAAGTGTTAGCTTGCATTCAAGATTTGTCAAAATAAATAAATAAACTTTAAATGGTAAGTAGCTAGAATGCCTAAAAGACGGTTGGGTACAGTTATATAATATTTCCAACACCATTTCTTACAAATGTCAAAGAATGACAGTTGTGATTTGAATAATTATGCGGACAATTTAAGTTGCTAGTCAATTTGCTGAAGAATAAATGTCCTTGGCTTTACATGATAAATAACCACTGATTTTCTGGCAAATATACCAACGTGCAAGAAAACGTCAATCAATCATCAGTCCACTGCTGGACATAGGCCTCTCCCAGGCTGCGCCACAACACCCTGTCCTCCGCCTTCCGCATCCAGTCTGTCCCAGCTACCTTTTTAAGGTCGTCGGTCTATCTAGCTGGGGGGCGTCCCACACTATGCTTGCCGATACGCGGTCTGCACTCCGGGACTCGTCTGCTCCACCGGCCATCAGTCCTTCGACGAACATGGCCAGCCCACTGCCACTTTAGCTATGTTGGTAATTCCTGTTTTTTTGCGGATAATTTAATTTCTGATTTCATCCTTCAAAAAAACTCCTAGCATAGCCCGCTCCATAGCGGGCTGAGAGACCTTGAATTTGTGGACCAGCCCGACTTGATTACGAAGAATTAACACATGCATGGGGCACTCAGAAAGTTAGCTACAGTTTTTAATTTTTTTATTATTATTTTTCAAAGAACTCTCCATTGGCATCTATACACAGTTTCATACGTCTAAACCAATTTTCATAACACATTTTTCAGTCCGCATCAGACCCCTTTTTAACCCACTTCTCAAATGCAACCAGTGCATCTTCCCGTAATAAAAACTGTTTTCCCTTGAGTTGATTTTTTATTTTGGGGAACAAAAATGATAAATCCATCCGTAAACGCGTCGAGACGAGCCTGCTTCAATTGCTATCATGTGTCGGCACCATTCTATCCGAACCGCCTTCTGAGCCTGCGTTAGATTTTGCGGTACTACCGTGAAACTATCTTTCTTACCCGAAGATGCCCGTGTATATTCATGCACACTTCCCGATCCAATCTGCAGTATATGCTGAACTTCTTCCCTATTCTCTTAAATTAAATTTTTCATAGCCAGTACGTTTTCATAAACGTAACAGCCGTCATAGGGCGACCACTTCTTTCTTCGTCCGCCAAAGTTACTTGACCACGCTTTAGAAGGGCTTTTGTCTATTAACACCATTCAAAGTCTTTCAAACGATTCTTCTGGTTTTAGTCGACATTTGAAATCGTACAAAATCATCGCCCGATAATGTTCTCGTTGTAAATCCATTTTTCAGTGAGACAGAGCATTTTGATTTTGCTCGTAAAAAAAGTAAAGGGGAATTTCGAATTCGGAATGTTGTGTTTTTTTTTGTAATAATTAGTCATAGTTTTATTTGACCTCAGAACCAGCCAGTGTCCCATAAACAAAAACTATTAGTCGCAAAACTTTCTGAGTGACCTGTGTACATACGACAAATTGTCGGATCACATATCCAAGAAATTGACGATACCTATCAGCGCAGCATACCTAGTACTTCACCAGACCACTGATCGTAAGAGATGGAAAAAGACCGTTGACAATTTGATATGGAATCACGTTTCTCAGCAGTGAGAGAGTGATTGAAAAGAGAGAGAACACAAACATTCGGAATTCCTCGCGTGTAGGTACCTACTGTCGTCAAAACAAAGATTGTAAAAAGGTGTCAGATTAGGTTCTAAAAATAAACACCAAAACTGATCATAAACATTTTATTTTAAAAATATTTATAAATAATAACCGTATAAATTATAGGGTTTAATAACTTTATGATATTATTAAAGCTTCCAATGGCATTAATACTTATAAAGAAAAATATTTGGGAAAACATGTTTGTGTATTTTTAGTTTTGGTAGACGATAACAATATCTAAAACTAACTATTATGATAAATGTTTAAAATGTATTATTTATTATCTTTAAATATACGGTAAAGAATACATTTTAAATACAGAAAAATAACTACCAGTAATAATGTGCATTAGATAGAGATACATAAATAGAAAAAAGTGTGTGAGCACGTATAGGTGGGTACCTATTCTAAATATATAAACTTTACTGAAAACTATTTATATCTGAGACTCTTGCAACATAATAATACAGAACAAAATATCATCGATATTATATAATATTATAAAGAGGTAAAATCAGGGTGGTATACATCGAAGTGAAAACTGTTACCATGGATTCAGTACATGATTCTGAATCCCGCTGCGTTGAAATTTTATGTAGGTTATTTAAAAAAAACAGTGGCACTTCGGGAGTGCCGACAGAAGTGAAAACTTGAAAAAAATTGAACATCGCAGTAATTAACGCGTTGACGTCTTTTTAATGGTCAAAAGCTGGTGTCGTAACAGTGTCGCGAAATTAATGGTTTAGTCCCATTTCAAAAATGCCCAACGCGCCTAAAGTAGTTTTCACTTCAAAAATCTGCTGTTTCATAGAAAAGTGCAATACCTACGCGGTCAAAATGTATGGAACAGCAGATTTTTTTTCAATAACCGACGTAAAATTTCAACGCAGGGGATTTAGAATCATGTACTGAATCCATGGTAACAGTTTTCGCGTCGATGTCACTGCCACCGTGTCCTGTAAAAGGGGAAATCTTTGGAACTGCTAATCCAATTCCGAAAATTCTTTCAGAAATGGAAAGCTTATTGCAGAGTTTCATAGGATAATACTTATTATTTTATGTTAAAACAAGAAACTTCAAGCCGACGAAGTCGCGGGCAGAAGCAAGTTAAAAAATAAAAATATTTCATGCCAATTTTATCTCACAAATACCTAATATTTTAATGAATGTTTTTTCCTTCAATCAATGTCTGCGAATGGCAACGAACGAAGTTACCTTACACGATAGAAGAATAACCTTTATAAATGGAAAATATGTATAGCAAACATTTCAATATTTCTAGATAGACAGTCAAAGCTGTGAACTCGTCGAAAAAAATAGCGTCCAACTGTTAGCCGCTAAATGCACGCACACGAGAAAAGCACAATGACGTGTCGCGAGTGTAAGACGTAGCTATCACGCACACCAGAATAAACAGTTGGCTTGTTTGTTTTAGTTTTTTTGCAGCGTGATACTCTATCTAGACATAAGTAATCACAGATGTATAGTAAGGTAATTATTTTACTCAAAAAAAACATTTTCACATGGTAGAAGTGAAAACTTAAAGTAAACGATAAAAGCTGATGACGATTGGAGCCGAGTATACGCGATTCAGCGTCAATGAACGACTGGATACGAGTATACCCGATTTAGCGTCACCGACCCGAGCGTGACGGTTCAGTTTCATTCACTGTTCAGAAAGAGCGCAAAATGCGCCTAAAGGAGTTTATACTTAAAAAAAAAACTTCTAAGTGTAATAGCAAACTTATCATATGACAAAAATATGATAAGTTTGCTATTACACTATTTTCCGTACATAAGTTGAATAGTCCATAACGTACATGATTTATTTTATACATTAAAAAACACAGTAATATGGAAAATAATAACAGGTTTTGATATTGTGATGACTATAACTTATGGTAGGTACTAATACCTACCTACTATATATCTATTACGTATAAAAAAACGAATGAATATAAAACTTAAAATATTTACAATCTCATGCAAAACATACGCACTTAAGTATGGGTACTTATTGAATATCTTAAAACTTAGGTAGGTATAACTTTCTTAAGATATTTAATTTGCTAACCCTATCTTATTTTATAAGCTAAATAATAATATGTGTGTGTTCTTATTACATAACGTTATGGAATCTTACATTATGTTTAATAATATTGACATAAGTATATACAGGGTGGCAGGGACATCGACGCGAAAACTGTTACCATGGATTCAGTCCATGATTCTAATTTATTGTTACATTTATTTCTCTTCCACAAAGGCGCTTTAAAAATATAAAGAATACAATATCTGATAAATCCTTTGTGGGAGACTGGTATCTACACAAAAACCTATCACACAGATTGCCAGGCTCCCCCAAAAACAATGTTTGATAATTATTAAATCATAAAGATAATATTTATAAATTATTTTTACCTTTTATTTTTTTTTTTAGATTTTGTTTTTAATAATCGACTAAAAGTTTCATCGAAGAGGGGTTCAGAATCATGTACTGAATCCATGGTATCAGTTTTCACGTCGATATCCCTGCCACCCTGTAAACAGTGTGTGTCATTTAAATTAACTGATAAAAGTTCCTCTAGACAATGTGGGTTTAGTTCTCCTTATCAAATATAATAACATCAGTGTATGATTAATATGGTACACAAAAATATTAAGTCAATATTAATATTACAATTTATTACATCCGCATTTACAACACGGAATTTTTTATTTAATTTCATTGAATCTAAACTTTTGTCTGTCACCGATTTTGTACAGCAGTGACATTAAAAATCTTTTATACGTAAAAACTTGCAAGAAATTAAGAAACTTTTCACAACTACTAACTCACATTATACATGCACTTACTTTTCTTTACATAGATATTTAATTTTATGATGTTAATCGCCTTTCTACGATTATGCTTTACAATGAATAAGTACAAATATCTAAAACAATTATACTCAGACTAAGTCAAGTAACAGACCGACTATCATTAGAAAGAAAACAAAGATGGCGCGCAGACTTACAACAAAACAGTTTAATAGTCAAAAAAGTTGTCAAAAATTAAAGTTTTGACACAAAAAAATGTGATCTGTCTTCGATTGACCAAACTGTTTTCCTTCTGGTGTCTACTTTTTGCAATAAATATCTAAGTTTAGTAGCAAAAAAATCTTTTGAAACAAAGCTTACGACATAATTCAATTTCAAAATACGTAACATGTTCTGATTATATTTCACATGCATTTTTTGTAGATAATTCAATTTCCAGTAGACTCACTCCATAAGTTAAGAATTGAGTTGCACGATTACTAACAAATCCTTGCACTGACTGGATTGGTTCACTCATATCTGTGTGAATCTTACTTCAAAAGACCATTTCAGACACCAATCTACATGGTCTTCACATGATCTGACTAAGACTAGGTCTGGACTTTAAAAAGAGATTGTGACCTCTGAGTTTATTTCACTCTTTCTTCTCGGTAGTCAGATGGGAAACGCCGACCTTATTGACGTGTAAAAGTGTTTGTACAAACAAACCTACTTACAAAAATAAAATCACATAACAAAATTGCTAGTTTCATATTTTTTAATCCGAGCCTCAAAGATTAATCAAATATTACTACGACTCGAAATTTGATTTATGTAATATTAAATTTACATATTCATGTTTACATTAATTTTCTGGACACCTCTACACTATTTATATTCAAATGACTTTTTTTTCACTACGAAATACTCGTGGGTTACATAATTTGTCCTTATTTGTATTCTTTATCAGGATAATATTTTTGGGATAATATCTTCGTTTTGCAGTCCAAGGCGCCATCACGTACCTGTAACAAGTTAAATTAAACTTTAGCATAACGATTTTTGAAGGATATATTGGATTGGCAACATAAATTTTCCATGATTTTAACTTAACCCTAAACAGGAATTAACGTTAACTAATTAAAAGTTTTCGCCATGAAGAGGGGCAACACAGGTAAAAAATTAGTTAACCCAATTAACCCTTATCATTCTCGTGCTGTCAATTTAACAGATTTAATAAGTTATAGCAGCTTTGCCTCTTAGCCCCTTTGCTGCTTCTCTCCCAGTCCCCAAAGTTTTATGAATTAAAAACTTGAAATTAAATGCTGAACTGGCTTGAAAAAGTAAAAGTATATTTATTTTTAAATGAATAATTAATAATATTTAGTACATGACTAATATCTTTAGTTTTTTCCACTATTGATTGATAGCATAAGCGTGCGTAAAAAAAAAAAAAATTTTTCACAGACATGAGCCATCGGAATCCGAACGGGTTAATAATCGGAAATAATTAGATACTTCCACCGATACTTCCCACATTCCTAAAAAAAAGTCTGTTTATTGCTGATTTTTAATCATAGGGTTTTTATCGGCGGAATTGAATACAATACGTTATAAGTATGAGTTAATATGTCGGAAACTGTATGCCATGGTCTGATTGTTAACACAGACAAGGTTAAATATTTTGTAATATTGACTTTATTATTTTGCCTTTTTCGTGTGACCAGCATGAATTTTAATTGCAGTCATTAGTAAGAATCTCAAAAATGTTCGGACCTTATGCTTTTCTTTCTTAACGCCATTGTCTTGTAACCACTCTGGCGCAAATGGAAAGAGAGAAAATATGTTAATTAGGCACAAGTCGCAAGTAGGACACGCAAGGTGCCTGAGATGGTTCCCTATCCATTTGCATAAAATTTTCAGACCTAATATAACTTAGCATAATTTTGTTTGGCATAATTATATTTTCGCATAATATATTACGCATAACAGCTTACGCATAATTTTTTTAAGCATAATTTTTCTAACCATAATAGTGATTAAACATAACATTCTAAAGCATAACTTTATTAAGCATAACATTCTAAAGCATAACTTTATTAAGGATAACATTCACAAGTATAAATTTATTTATGCACTAGCTTCTGCCCGCGACTTCGTTCGCATGGAAATCGTAAGACATCACAATATACTACAATAATAGCCATATTTTTATAAAACTTCCCTGTATACTACGTTTGTAGTTTTATTCTCAGCAGCCAAAATATACAGAGAGTCAAGAATGGTGACTCGGGAGCAAGCGACGTAACAGTTGTCCGTGTGAGAAGCAGCTTATCCTGAGGTCGACACCCGCAGCCTTCAGCCTTCAGTGTCGGCCCCTGTGACTTGTTGATCCCAAAGCATACACTCCCAGAGAACTGCACGCGCTTTAACTGATAATTATGGGGAATTTGTACTTTATACGCGCTATAAACACTGTCTCACCATCGCCACAACCTGTTAGAATTTCCACCTCGATGACGTTTCTCTGCAAAGACATGACTTTGAGCTGGTTTCCGTTACACAGATATACAACCGGAAGTCCACTTGCCATTTGTGAATTGAGAAATTCTACGGGGTGATATTTGGCATTATCTTCCTCCACATCAGTATTAATGGAGGTGTATATCACTTCACTCCCTTCAATTTGTGAGAGAATACTGTGGTTGATCGCTGCAGCTTGATCATCTTCGGAGTTAAAACGGAAACATGCCTAAGAATTCTCTTGGTACGGTATTTGACTGATATCCTCGTATATCAGACGAATAAGATCTTCTAAAGTGGGATCTACTCTACCAAGAGTCTCTGGTAGAGTGCTTTCACCAACTTTTAGAAGAACATCGGAGAATACTTGAGCATTTGAATTACCGCCAAGCCGAGCTCGTATGATGATGGTCAAGCGCAGTTTATGAACTCTCGACCATAGAGTCGACCTTTTCAACGAAGTATTCACTTTTTTTGTCAAAACTGTGACACCACCCATCATATCTTGGTTTCTGCGTATGTCCTGCAGGGTTCTGTTTACAGTTTCCACTGCTTTCCTTTTTGCCATAATGCATTCATCCGATACGACGAAGCGCAATCCCCTAAGCACACATCCCTTGTTACTGTTGCGTGACACCCCACAAACAGGCGTTTCGTTGCTGTCTAAATCGATGGGAATCTTAAACATGACGTGCGCTGTTTTGCCACCAGGAATCAGTGTGGCAGCGATTCCAGAAGAACCACACACATACATATTTTAAAATCGCTTGGACAAATCTGCTGTCAAAATCTGTAAAAAAACATTTTATTCCTAGTCTTTTGCTCTAAAATGATCAGAATACAACCTTGAATGTTTTGTGACTGTAAAGGACTTGTAACTTAGTAGTTTCCCATAGCTTACGAAGTTTTCCATTTTTTGTGAATTAATACATTCTATGAACAAACAACATACACAATCCAAAAAAAAAAACGTTTTACAAAAAGAGTTTAAAAAAACAGATGTAAATCGAACTTACTACCCCGGGCGGCCTACCACCAGCTCATAAAGCAGTATTATTTTAATGTTACTTCAGTGGGAGAAAGAGATGGAGCTATACATCCTGTAGAGCTTCATCTCTTTCCCACACTGAAGTAAACTAAAGTAATATTAAAATAATACTGCTTTTAAGCTGGTGGTAGGCCCTCAGGACTTCAAATCATTCGTCCAACCGCTTACTTATTCGCTTTGTTGAAAGTTAGCTAAAATAGCCGTTCCTATATAAAAGGTAGCGTGATGATAATCATTTCAAAAGTTAAATCGGTAACTACCTATCTACAATATCCCAACCTTTTGGCGCGTCCTTTTACAATTTGCAGAGAAAAATACGAACATGATGTAATATTGCTCATCTCCCATAGCAAATAGCGTGATAGTTTATGCCCTACAGTTGGTACAGACAAACATTCTAAAAACTTTATTTTCCGCATAAGAATCGATCCCAGACCTCGTAGCAATAACTTTCTTTAAAAAAAATTAACTTCGCTACGATTTTATTATATCTATAGATTATAGGTACATAATCAAAAAAAAATAATAATCGTATAACAAAATGTGAAAAAAAAGAAAAGAAAACCGTAGGTGGGAATCGAACTTACAACCCCATGTTTGCAAAGCAACCGCCCAACCGTTGAGCTAATTGCTTTGTTGAAACTTGTCTAAAATAGCCGTTCCTATATATTTCATGATTGACTGCTTAGTTCCATAAAGGTATAGCGTGATGATAATCATTTAAAAAGGTTAATCGATAACCAACTACAATATCCTAAAATTTTGGCGCGTTTTTTTCCAAAAATACGAACATAATATAATATTGCTCGTCCCCCATAGTAAATAGCGTGATAGTTTATACCCTATAGTTTGACCAGACTTATAGGGAACACCTATGCAAAATTTTAACAGAATCTATCCGGTAGAATTTGCGTCATGCTAGAACATAAAAATACAACATAATGTAATATTGCTCGTCCCCCATAGTAAATAGCGTGATAGTTTATACCCTATAGTTTGACCAGACACACAGGGAATATTTATGCAAAATTTTAACAGAATCTGTCCGGTAGAATTTGCGCCATGCTGGAACATACATACAGACAAACAGACAAACAGACAAAAATTCTGAAAAAAATATTTTCGGCATTAGAATCGATCCTAGACCTCGTAGCAATTACTTTTTTTCAAAAATATTCAATGTACAGTTTTGACTTCGCTACGATTTTATTATATGTATAGATAATGATATTAAAACATATACACCAGGCATGCAAGCAAGCATGCAGTATGCAAGCAAACATGCAGCATGCAAGCAAGCATGCAGCATGCAAGCAAGCATGCAGCATGCAAGCAAGCATACAGCATGCAAGCAAACATGCAACAGGCATGGTTTCTGTCATGGCTCCGGCGCTGCGGGCCTCCGGCGCTGCGGGCCTCCGGCGCTGCGGGCCTCAGGCGGCCCCATGCGCCTACGCGATTTTGAATTACACTCTAGGGGTAGGGCAGACAAGACTACGTGGAGTCGGTTTTGCAGCGATTCGGTTCTGTCACTAACTTTTTTAGCACAACATAATGATTTTTTAAGACAATACTTTAATTTTTACTAAAATTATTAGTAAAAAAGATAAATATACTTCGAAACTTGCATATTTACAAGCAATTGCTAAAAATATACACCTAAAATAAAAATACATAGTTAAGTTACATAATGTTATATATAATAAATCATTTGCATGAAAATCTAAAATAAATACGTAAAATTAACTCAAATTTATTTCCGTTATTTCTGTTAATTGTATGCCTAAATATTATTATGCTAATAGTCATTAGGCCTAGTAACGTTATGCGAATCAAATTTATGCCAAAACAAATTAGTCTTTAAGATGATTATGCCAACATAAAATGTATGCCTAAAAAAATTATGCCGAAGTATTATTATGCCAAAACAAATTGTGCCAAAATCGTTATGCCGGAGTATGTTAGGATAAAGAACATTATGCGAAAAGAAGGGATCCCGCCTGAGATATTAACGGCCATTTAGAACTATTCAGAAATTACAAAGCCATTTAACACATACACATACATAACATCACGCCTTGTTTCCCCGAAGGGTTGGGCAGAGGTGTCCCTGTAGCAGGTACACCCACATTTCGCCAGTTATGTTCAAGTCCCATGTAATAGGGGGCGAGCCTATTGTCATCAACCGGGCATAAATCCAGACTCCGAGCTGCTACTGAGAAATTTCAGATAGAAAAACCCAATAACACTTTGCCCGACCCGGGAATCGAACCCAGGACCTTATGCTCAGCAGTAGCGCTTGCGACCACTAGACCAACGACCATTTAAGTCAGTAGAATTCGGCTTGTGGCTAAGTAACAACAGCTGCACGGGTCAATCGATCAGGTTAAGCTACGCTTGCCGCGGTTGATCTGTGGATGGGTGACCATCTTTACATACCAAGACCCCTCCGTACCTCGGAAAGCACGTTAAGCCGTTGATCCCGGCTGTCATTTGTAGATCTTTGACAGTCGTTACGAGTAGTTAGAAGCCCAAAAAAGTCTGACAACCAGTCTTACTAAGGGGTATCGTGTTACCTAGTAACTAGGTTGTGGAGGTCAGATAGGCAGTCGCTCCATATAAAATACTGGTATTCAGCTGCATCTGGTTAGACTGGAAGCCGACCCCAACATAGTTAGGAAAAGGCTAGGCAGATGATGATGATGATTAAGTCAGTAGAATTCGGGTAATACTTACCTAGTCTTAAAGTACTTGGTTTGCGTCTTATTAAAAAAATGTGAACCTGGCTATTAATGTAGACTATAAGGAAATGTAAAGCACTGTTTTTAGCAAAAAAATAAACATTATTGTTATTATTGTAAACTCACGGGAAAGTTTTCATATAGAGTGAAAAAAATAATTATTACTACATCATGCAAGAATGTTGATGCTTTTTCAAACTCGAAGCTTACAATTATTTAATTGATTTGATTAACCATCTTAATACCTATCATATACAAAATATTATCAAAAAAAACAAACGAGTTTTACACCTTTTAAATTATAAAATTTAACCAAACAAGATCAAGTTCACATAAATAATTTACATTTTGAAGTTCAACCACGTAGGTAAGTAGTTGAAATAATAATGGATGACTGTTCGTGCAAATTTATTCATGAATTACTTAAAAAAAGTAATTTAGTGTAAACATTTAAATAAGTAAGATTTTTTCTGAATGTTTAGACTCAACAACCTGAATTATTAAAAAAATTAAGAAACGAAAAAATAAATAATGTTAAGTGCCTAAATACGAAGGTGTCTGAAGCAACACAATCTATCCAATGTTTACGCACTTGTCCTCAAGAATAAAGTTAAAAAGTCCCATTTGCGTGTAACTTTACCCTTAAAATCGGAACAAAACAACATGAAATGGATGAAAACATCCATTATAATGTGAGAATAAAAAATAAGTTTTAAAACAAAAACTATTATTTTACAGATAAATCTTAGCTTCAAAGTAATGGGTTATTTTTTTAATAAACTTTGTGAGTACATTAATTTTTATTGAAATTCGGTTAAACTTTGTTCTTCAATGACCTTGAAAATAGTAGGTAATTTGAGTGACCTTGAAGTTGTTATGATAACTTTTATCGCGAAAGCGTAACAACCGAATAAACAAACTCACTTTCGCATTTATAATATTAATTAGGATTATGCTCCTGTTCTTGTACTTCCTATAGTATTTGTGAACATAGCTCATTTTTGCTTTATTTTGAAACATGTAACTAATTCATTCGTGGATCTTTGACAGTCGTTACGGGTCGTCAGAAGCCCGAAAGTCTGACAACCAGTCTTACCAAGGGGTATCGTATTACCCAGTTACTGGGTTGTGGAGATCAGATAGGCAGTCGCTTCATGTAAAATACTGGTATTCAGCTGCATCAGGTTAGATTGGAAGCCGACCCCAATATAGTTGGGAAAAGGCTAGGCAGACTTTTTGTAACTAATTCAAAAAACCGGCCAAGTGCGTGTCGGACTACGCACAATGAAGGGTTCCGTAGTTGAGATAAATTTATTTATCCCAAGAACAAATTTAACATTGTAGTTGAAAAACATGTTCTCCCATACATTCCAACTACAAATCGTCGCTCGGCATCCAATACCGCGAAGATGACGTTTTTTTACGTTTTTTTTTTTTAAATTACAAGATCACTTATTTGAATGTGTAGAATGAAATAAAACAAAAATCTGATGTTCGTTAAAAATTTCACATTCGCGGTATTAATATAATAATAATATAAATTTAACACCTTTAAACGAGCAATTAATCTGAATCTCGGAAACGGCTCCAAGAATTTTTATGAACTTACGCAAGGGGTTTCGGGAGCGATAAATCGATCTAGCTAGGTTAAATTTTTAGAAAACGTCGTCGAAAACGAAAAATGGTCACGATATTTTTCTTTATTCAAGTAACAAGGACTCATTCATTGTGTTAGTAAACTTATGAACTATGTTAGCTTATTTTACCAGGTCACTCAGAAAGTTTTGCGACTAACAATTTTTGTCTATGGGATACTGGCAGGTTTTGATATCGATAAAAAATATGACTATTTATTACAAAAAAAAAAACATAACATTCTAAATTCCCTCCACATTTTTTTATGAGCAAAATCAAAAAGAAAGAAAAGAAAGAAAAAGTATTTATTGAGACTCGCACAGGAAATCACAAATTAAACTAAACACCTTCATTAAGAACATTAATAAAAAAAAAACCGGCCAAGTGCGTGTCGGACTACGCACAATGAAGGGTTCCGTAGTTGAGATGAATTTATTTATCCCAAGAATAAACTTAACATTGTAGTTGAAAAACATGTTCTCCCATACATTCCAACTACAAATCGTCGCTCGGCATCCAATACCGCGAAGGTGAGATGTTTTACGTTTTTTTTTTTTAATTGCAAGATCACTTATTTGAACGTGTAGAAGAATTAAATAAAACTAAAATCTGATGTTCGTTAAAAATTTCACATTTGCGGTATTAATATAATAATAATATAAATCTAACACCTTTAAAAGAGCAATTCTTGTATATATGTATATATAATCTGAATCTCGGAAACGGCTCATAGAATTTTATGAACTTTAGTACGCAGGGGGTTTCGGGAGCGATAAATCGATCTAGCTAGGTTAAATTTTTAGAAAACGTCGTTGAAAAAGAAAAATGGTCACTATATTTTTCTTTATTCAAGTAACAAGGACTCATTCATTGTGTTAGTAAACTTATGAACTATGTTAGCTTATTTTACCAGGTCACTCAGAAAGTTTTGCGATTAACAGTTTTTGTCTATGGGATACTGGCTGGTTTTGATATCGATAAAAAATATGACTATTTATTACAAATAAAAAAAAATAACATTCTAAATTCCCTCCACATTTTTTTACCAGCAAAATCAAAAAGAAAGAAAGAAAAGAAAGAAAAAGTATTTATTGAGACTCACATTAACATTAATAAAAAAACAAGGTAAAATTAAAATAAAAGCAGAAGGAGAAAGAAATAGAAAGAAATGTAGAGTTCTTTGAAAAGATATAATTAAAAAATATATACATTACATAGCCGTTATTGTCCCACTGCTGGGCAAAGGCCTCCCTACTCTCTTTCCACCTCTCTCTGATTATTGTTGTGTGTCATGAGAGAGTAGGGGTTTAGACAAATTAACCCACCGCGCTTGTCTAGTGCGAGTTGGTGGGTGTACAGTGGATCGTCTGACTAGATCCGTGGGCACCGCCTTTGACGTACAAGACGCTCATCAGCCGCCGCCCTGAGTCGACATCCTGCACTGATGCCGACTGTTCCACCTGAGCCTATTTGGGATTTTTCCCATAGCCCACAGGTGGCATTCTACATTTAGTTCAATACTAAATGCACGACAGTTTAAAGTCATATCGAGGACTAAAAATATATAACCTGTAGTTTATTTTTTTCTAGTATCGCAAAACTTTCCGAGTGCCCCACGTAATCTAGTTTAAATTTATTTCACCCCATGGGAGATGACACTGCAGTGATTGATGTACATGCAATCCAGCCTGCTAGTGATCATTTTTTGGATATTGTTGGAGCTGGCCCGCACTCTGCGCAATAGAGATGCACACCTCATTCGCATCGTTGCGTAAAAGCAATCAACATGTGCGTCCGCGAACATTCCCGATGCGCAACAAAAACGGGGCAGCCCCACCAATAGGTACCCTGAAAGCGTTGTTGTATTGGACACGAAGGGTGTTGCACGACCTTTGGGTATATCTAGCCCATAGGCTGCACGTGTAAAACGTTGTACAATAAGCTCGAAACAGAGTCATTTTGACTTTTTAAGTGAGCAGCGTGCAAACCAGCGAGCCAGCATGTTCGCCCTTACCGACAACACCCTTCGTTCCCGCCAATATCGAGTCCGTCATTGAGGTCAGGGGTCAATATATGACCAAGATATTGTTACCATACCAATATTTAAAGATGTTTATAAGCTCCATTGGCAACCTATCCTTCTCCATCTTTCTCCGCAATACGTCATAAGCCACCAGATCGAAAGCCTTGAATAAGTCGAGGAAGCTAACATAAATCTGCGTCCCACGCTGTGTATAGTATGTGACAGTATACTTAAGACACAACACTGCACTTTTTGTTGACAAACCACGCCGAAACCCGAATTGGTTGTCATGAACATTTACAGTTTTATTTTTTAGTTGTATATTAAGCAGACTGTCAAACACTTTTGATATTTTGTTGTTGATATTATAATAGCTAGAGAGATGAGCCTACTGGATGCCGAGTGACGAAATGTAAGTTTGCGCGCACAATATTGAGAGATTTACCATGTTATTTTAAGACCATGGACTTCTTATAGGTTTTCCTGTAATCTATGAGTAAAGAGCCATACTATGTATTTTTTTCAAAATTTTTGGTCCAGTAGTTTCGGAGATAAGGGGGGGGGAATGGTCAATTTTCATTGAATTTCTTAAATATCTTTAAAAGTGTTTATTTTAAAATGATACAAAAAATATATTTAAGATCCTCATAACAAGTCCTTTCATTTGATATGTCACACGGTACTGTTAGTAAAACTATTTTTTTTTTTTTCTTGTTTGCCCCCCAAAAGTGACCCCTATATTCAAAATTCATTTATTTACGTTACATATTCGTGTTTGGGTCACAGAAATACATATGTGTACCAAATTTCAACTTAATCGGTCCATTAGATTCGGAGTAAATTGGCTGTGACAGACGGACAGACAGACAGACAGACAGACAGACAGACAGACACACGAGTGATCCTATAAGGGTTCCTTTTTTTCCTTTTGAGGTACGGAACCCTAAAAAACAATAAAAAACAAGGTAAAATTAAAATAAAAGCAGAAGGAGAAAAAATAGAGAGAAATGGAGAGTTCTTTGAAAAGATATAATAAAAAAATATATAACCTGTAGTAGGTATATTTTTTTCTAGTATCGCAAAACTTTCCGAGTGCCCCACGTAATCTAGATTAAATTTATTCCACCCCATGGGAGATGGCACTGCAGTGATTGATGTACATGCAATCCAGCCTGCTAGTGATCATTTTTAGGATATTGTTGGAGCTGGCCCGCACTCTGCGCAATAGAGATGCACACCTCATTCGCATCGTTGCGTAAAAGCAATTAACATGTGCGTACGCGAACATTCCCGATGCGCAACAAAAACGGGGCAGCCCCACCAATAGGTACCCTGAAAGCGTTGTTGTATTGGACACGAAGGGTGTTGCACGACCTTTGGGTATATCTAGTCCATTGGCTGCACGTGTAAAACGTTATACAATAAGCTCGAAACAGAGTAATTTTGACTTTTTAAGTGAGCAGCGTGCAAACCAGCGAGCCAGCATGTTCGCCGTTACCGACAACACCCTTCGTTCCCGCCAATATCGAGTCTGTCATTGAGGTCAGGGGTCAATATATGACCAAGATATTTAAACGTAAATATTGTTTGTAGTGGAGTCTCATTGAGTAATACAGGTGGTACATAAACTGGTCTACCCCAAGCCTCAAAGACCATGATCTCCGACTTATTGGAGTTATACATCAAACCATGTATTTTGGCATACTGTTCACATTTGGCGACCAACTTTCTGAGACCACAGATTGACGCGCTCAGAAGCACCATATCGTCTGCATAGCTAATATTATTTACACAAATACCATCTATATAGCAACCCACTCTGGTGCTGCTGAGCTCGCCAATCCTGCCTCACTCCGCATTCCAACCTGTATGGCCTGGAAAAAGTTCCAGCCCATCGTACACTATTGATCTGGTACCAATATTTAAAGATGTTTATAAGCTCCGTTGGCAACCTATCCTTCTCCATCTTTCTCCGCAATACGTCATAAGCAACCAGATCGAAAGCCTTGAATAAGTCGAGGAAGCTAACATAAATCCCACGCTGTGTATAGTATGTGACAGTATGCTTAAGACACAACACTGCACTTTCTGTTGACAAACCACGCCGAAACCCGAATTGGTTGTCATGAACATTTACAGTTTTATTTTTTAATTGTGTATTAAGCAGACTGTCAAACACTTTTGATATTTTGTTGTTGATATTATAATAGCTAGAGAGATGGGCCTATTGTATGCCGAGCGACGAAATGTAAGTTTGCGCGCACAATATTGAGAGATTTACCATGTTATTTTAAGACCATGGACTTCTTATAGGTTTTCCTGTAATCTATGAGTAAAGAGCCATAACTATGTATTTTTTTCAAAATTTTTGGTCCAGTAGTTTCGGAGATAAGGGGGGGGGAATGGTCAATTTTCATTGAATTTCTTAAATATCTTTAAAAGTTTTTATTTTAAAATGATACAAAAAATATATTTAAGATCCTCATAACAATTCCTTTCATTTGGTATGTCACACGGTACTGTTAGCAAAACTTTTTTTTTTAATTTTCTTGTTTGCCCCCCAAAAGTGACCCCTATATTCAAAATTCATTTATTTACGTTACACATTCGTGTTCGGGTCACAGAAATACATATGTGTACCAAATTTCAACTTAATCGGTCCATTAGATTCGGAGTAAATTGGCTGTGACAGACGGACAGACAGACAGACAGACAGACAGACACACGAGTGATCCTATAAGGGTTCCTTTTTTTCCTTTTGAGGTACGGAACCCTAAAAACGATATCTAAAACGTCATAATAATCACTAAGTCTATGCACTTCTGTAAGTAAGGAATTCACAATACCTAAAATAAATACAAACAAAAATTGTTTGTGTTTGTTTTAGTGAGTAAGTCGTTACGTGCCATTTCAATAAAAAAAATCCTAACTAATCCTTAATATTATAAATGCGAAAGTAAGTTTGTTTGTTATGCCTTCACGCTAAAACGGCTGAACGGATTTGGATGAAATTTGGCATCACATATATAGATGATGCCCGGGAAAAGAACATAGGATACTTTTTTTTTCCCACGGGATCGAGACTTATGCGGGTGAAACCGTGGGGCGCAGCTAGTATATTATAAATGCAAAAGTGAGTTTGTTTGTTAGTTACGCTTTCACGCTAAAACAACTCAGCGAATTTTGATAAATTTGGCACATGGGTAGACCATGACCTGGATTAGGACATAGGATACTTTTTATCCCGATATTCCCACGGGATCGAGACTTATGCGGGTAAAACGCTTGGGCGTAGCTAATTAATAAATAAATTATTTATTTATTCCGTTAAACTGGCATACAAAGACAATAAATGTCGAAGCTAAGAGATCGTAAAAACTTAGTGAAGGGGGAAGCGTCAGGGTAGCCCGCGAAATACAAATTTTCTTACGTTTTTTGCACTTTGCAGGTCAGTGTCAGATTTTATATTAATTAAAATATGATTCGCCGTCGTAACAAATATGGCTTTACTCAATTATAATCATTACAATCAGCAATAGTGATTAAGAAGAAGATAAAGGTGTCAAATGTCATGATTTCACGAAATCATGACATATGACACCTTTGCTAACTTATGAAGTTGTATTGCTGATTGTAATGATTATAATTGAGTAAAGCCATATTTGTTACGACCGCGAGTCATATTTTAATCAACATAAAACCTGACACTGACCTGCAAAATGCATAAAACGTAAGAAAATTTGAATTTCGCGGGCTACCCTGTCGCTTCCCCCTTAATATATAGGTAGTTTCAACATGTCGCTGAAAACCAGCACTGAGACTTTGTCTCACATGGGATCGCAGCATTATGCTGAGCGATGGCCGTTTTGCGTGGATGTGACGCATATTTTCCCTCAAATTGTTATTTACGTGTTTTTTTTCTTTGCGTCATGTTTACAAACGTATTTTCGTTCTCTTTCTTTCTTTCTATGTCTTATTCTTCCATACTTCTCTATTAGTGGTTATCTCAGTAGTTAACCCTTTTCTAGCCATATTCTCTTTTACAGAGTCCATACATCGCTTCTTAGGTCGTGGTTAGTGTAACGTTGAAAAGAGTAATTTTTTTTTTGGGTGGTAAATTATCAAAATATTCTCCCGCTCTGGGTGGAGCGGGAGGGCTTGTCAGTCTCTAAAACCCACCCGTGTTCCTTCAGTTGCCATGTAGCCGGGGGCCACGATTTCCCTTTCGGTATTCTTCGCAACACCAAGCGGATCCCATCAATTCTGTTGACATCTCTTTGAGGCGCGCATGGAACACAACGCGCCGTCGACCCAGGCCTGGTCCTTATCGGGCGGTGAGCTACCCATTCTTCACCGTCCGCAAGCCCTGAATAGAGCACCTAATAAATAAATTGGCTATAGAAAAATCGATGCCAATATTTTTTTCGTAGATCTAAGAAATAATGCTAGTGTTGAAGAATATTTAATCGTTTTTCCCTTCTTCCTTCCTTCAAACTTTTTCCTTCTTCCAACGTCGTGAATAGATGTCAAATGTATACCTGTTTTGATTAATTGAAATATTACTGTATTGAATTAAGAAATGTGGCTAACTAGGGAACTAAAATATTGATTATGAAATGCAATAATTAATTTTGTAATACCGAATATTTAGTTTTAGATGTAAAAAAGTATTTGGAAACTTTTCAAGTGCCTTTTATACATCTAAAACGGTTACAACATCAAATTCAGTATTATAATTGCAATTCATTATTAATATTCTAGGGAACTAGTTAGCCACATTTCTTATTTCCATACTATTGCCAACTTAATCAAAACAGCGAAATATTTGACATCTATTTGCGACGTTGCCGTTGCCCACTTTCAGAATAAACGCTCTTAACCTCATATTCTAGAAACATCGTTAGCTAGACGAAAACCATGAAGCATGAGTAGATTAATCCAATTATTTTATGCCAGGAATTATAACAAGTACAAACTGTCTCATTACCATTTTCCGGTGGATTAACGTTAACCCACTTACCACCTGTCCAGCGTGATTGCTGTCACCTAACTCATTAACATGCATATAACATTGTCTTTTTTTGCAATAATCTATAATACTTAATAATGTAATAATTTAACCATCGACTGCTTCGTTGGTCTAGTGGTCGCAAGCGCTACTGCTGAGCATGAGGTCCTCAGTTCGATTTCCGGGTCGGGCAAAGTGTTATTGGGTTTTTCTATCTGGAATTTCTCAGTAGCAGCTCGGAATCTGGATTTGTGCCCGGTTGATGGCAATAGGCTCGCCCCCTATTACATGGGACTTAAAACATAACTGGCGAAATGTGGGTGTACCTGCTACAGGGTCACCTCTGCCCAACCCTTCGGGGAAACAAGGCGTGATGTTATGTGTTTAATCATTTCAAAGTAATTAAAATACGGGCTGGGTAACTTAAATTAAAAAATGTGGGTCTGCAAACCCAAACAGCACAATCTTAATGTATCTATTAAATTTGTAGTCACATTAACAATTATACATGTTTTATGTTAAAAGAGGTAATTAAACCTATTTAACATTGCTCGGATAGTGTTAGTTTACACTTAGAATAAGATCCTTAACCTTTAAAATCAATCAGTCATGAAGCACGAAAAGCAATTCAATAAACGGAATCAAATAAATAATACTTAAAAAACATTATGCAAACGTATATGGAAATTGTTTATTTTGCCACACAATGCGTACGCGCCGGCTGTCGAGACCGGTTGGCGCGCGCACAGCAATGCAATCAAATGTGTGTCGGCACTCGGTATTTTATAGCTGTTAATGCTCATAATTCGTAATTGTTCTAGTACGTGGTGCTACAATTTAATAGCTGGATTAAGGAAAAATACTGTTGAGGTTGCAAAATTTTGTTTAGAAATAGCTATGCAAGTAAACGTAGAAGACAGAAAAACTTATCTATTTGAAATCGTAATAACGACGGTTGAAAGGTTAATTGATCTAAGCGACATTTTGTAAAATTTGCCCTTGCAATTTTATGATTCGTCCTCCTGGACGGATCATAGTTTTTTTTTTTGAAAAAAAATTCATGAGGAAACAACTATTTGATAGACTTTTATTTACTTAAATCAATCAATCAAAATAAGATCTTATTATGATTAAAAAAAAACAACCAATCCATTCTCCTGCAAGTTTTACAAAATGTCGCTTAGATCAATTAGCCTTTCAACCGTCGAGGTGGCCAATGAATGGAGAGTATTTTAACAATCAAGTAGTCTTGAAGAAGTAGGTCATGTTATAATCGATCAAAAATTTAAAGATGCACAAAGTGACAAGAAAATGAAATAAGGAGACTTTTACTTAACACTGTTAAGTACCTACAGTGCTTTTTCACCTCAGCACCTCAAAAACAAGCAAGTTTTGCTGTGTATAAAAAAAAAATGTTTAAAGCAATGGCACGTATAATTTTATCGGAGAGGCAACCGGATAGCAAATGGTAATCTGGGTCTTGAAGTGATATCGAACCCCCTCGTACCGTCCAAATGGACCCCAAATGGACGGGGGCGGAGATATGGGGAGTGGGGGCAAAACATCTTTTTTTTGACATTGCATTCAAAATTCAAGCTCTAATAAGTGCATGGAATTTGTGTGTATCAATTCATCCGCATGCCACCTCCCAACATCGTTATAATTGAAATAATGTAAACAATTTTTAAAAATGAGGGTGAATTTTATCAAAACCAGGTAGGTAGATACTCGGGATTCAAAATCAACACTCGCAGCAAAAACCAACTTTGCTCTCTAGTTGCATAAATAACTATTTTAAATTTATTACGGAATGTTGTTCTTGACCTCGATCTCGCCTGATGGAAAGCGATGGAGGAGGTCTATGATGGGACGAGCGTACCTAGAAGATACCTATTCACTCTTGCTTTGAAGGCAGATGGGTAAGATGGGTCGAAAATAGTTGGTTTAGAATAAGAATTTAATTTTTAATAGATTTTTTTTGCCATCCGAGATTAGACCCGAGAGACGAGCCCTGGTTTCTGAATTGAGAATTTGAATTTGAGAAATTGTCAAAATCTAGTCCGCGTAATTCAAAATTTATTTTAAGCAAAAAACAAGAATTTTTAATATCGGCTACGTTGAGGGAATCCCCTTAAGTAATGTTAAAACAGAGTTTGACAAGTTTTAAATTCTTAATTTAAAAACCGGCCAATTGCGTGTCGGACCACGCACAATGAAGGGTTCCGTAGTTAGGAAAAATTTAACCCAAGAACAAACTTAATATTGTAGTTTATAAACATGTTATACATTCTAACTGCAAATGTAAGTTGGTCAATTATTACTCGTCAACTTGTAAAGTCTACTTAGCTGTGATAGTTCTTCTTTTAACTTCGTTATACATACTACAGCTGTGAATTTTTTCACATTATTATCCAAAAAACTTTTTACGAAAAAAAAAACAACCGACCTCCAAAAAACAACTACAAAGTGAAAAATAACTTTAATTTCGGAAGTCAGTGGCAAAAAACGAAAATACAAAACCCAAGACACCGACTTCCGAAATTAAAGTTATTTTTCACTTTGTAGTGTTTTTTTTTGGAGGTCGGTTGTTTTTTTTTCGTAAAAAGTTTTTATTTTTCACTTTTTAGTTGTGGTACCTACCACACACACATTCGAATACCACTACCTGCTACCAGTGACAGAAACTTATCATATCATCTACATACTAAGTGGGAAAAAAATACGTATTTTGTAGCTAACTCAAAAACTATCCAAGCAAAGTTAATAAAATTTATATGAGACTAATTCGAGAGCACACCCTTTCAAACAAAAAAAGAATTTTGAAAATCGGTTCACAATTGACGGAGAAATCGGTGGACATACATAAAAAAAAAACAAACATACGCGACGAACATATAACCTCCTCCTTTTTGGAAGTCGGTTAAAAAACAACCATTGGCTGTCAGAGGGGGTTGACTTAAGCTTAATATTTTGCAAACGGATCCGAATCGAAACATGGTTTTCACACACCCACAATGTTTTTGAACGACCGTTCCAAAGTCAACCGACAAAAAAAAAAGAAATCGCCACTCAACGTGTAGGGGAAGTACCTTAAAAAGATTCTATTTTACCACTTTGTCAGCGTGATTAATATGTATACCCATTTCAAATTACAGTATTCTAGTACTAAGAGTCTCTGAGCTAAGCCGCAGACAGACGGATATGGCGAAAGTATAAAGGTTCCTTGTTGATTATGGAACCCAAAAAACTGTGTGTAACTTAACAATACCAAAATCCAAATTAAACTAAGTAGAATATAACAACAGATGAATATAACAATTATAACCGAACAAGGATAAACAATAGCCGTGTGCCAGTATATAAAAAGTTTCTCTCAATTGACCTGATCAGACGGTTAGCGTGCGACACGCATAAGTACGTACATGCTTCATTAATACTGAAATGGTATTTCATTGAAATAATTAGGTACTCCTTAATGGGTCGATCGATCAGGTTAAGCTACGCTTGCCGCGGTTGGTCCGTGGACGGGTGAAAGATGGTCACCTTTACATACCAAGTCCCCTTCGTGCCTCGGAAAGCACGTTAAGCCGTAGGTCCCGGCTGTCATTTGTAGATCTTTGACAGTCGTTACGGGTAGTTAGAAGCCCAAAAGTCTGACAACCAGCCTTACCAAGGGGTAATATCGTGTTACCTAGTCACTAGGTTGTGGAGGTCAGATAGGCAGTCGCTCCATGTAAAATACTGGTATTCAGCTGCATCCGGTTAGACTGGAAGCCGACCCCAACATAGGTGGGAAAAGGCTAGGCAGATGATGATGATGAATTAGGTACTCCTTAACAATGACGTGTTAAGGAGTTAATAAATAAAGATAATAAATGTTCGTAACGAAGGTATGTATTTAAGGAGGTCTGTTAGGAGATGCATGCTAAAGTAGTAATTGAAACACAGTTTCAGTACATATTTCTATACCACGAATCCAAGGCAAAGACCTCTAATTTCTCGAATTCATGTGCGTATTGTATAATTATCACTTGCAAACGGTGAAGGAAAACATCGTGAGGAAACCGGCATGCCTGAGAGATATTTCTCGACGATATGTGAAGCCAAGTCAGAGGCCCATGGGCGGCTTTAAAACTCTGACACCAGGTTAGTCACTAACCACACGAAAACGAAAAAAGAGAGTACAATATTAGACAAATTAAAAATATTTGATTTTGCAATAGGTGCCATTTTTTTCAACACAGCTTCAGTAAGACCAATTTTTTTTTGTAGATGTTAAGGACAGGGAGGAAACGCATGTGACTAAAAGAGTGATGATTATAAATGTTGTTGGATGGAGCGGGAGAGGAAGACCAAAGAAAAGATGGATGGATTGTGTGAGGAATGATATGAAAGAGATGGGAGTGAATGATAGCGTGACGGTTGACAAGGGACAGTGGAAAAAAAAAACATCTGGCGCTGACCCCACATAACATGGGACAAAGGCAGGAAGATTATGAAGGACAGTTATAAACGCATTCATATTTCTTTAGAGATTTAAAAGAGAAATGACGGCCTATTTAAAAAAATAGGGCTGCTTATCATTTGATTCTGTAGGTAATCGCCTTCATACTTGGTTGCTTTGTCACCCTTAGACTCCGCGCAAACGGGCCACTGACCACAGCTACCGGTGGCCGGCGACAAGCTGTTTACATGATTTTTCGCCGTACACATGTAGCGAGTGGCGTCCACTCGCTACTTAAAAACGCCGATACTCGCCACTCGTGCACAAAACACTCATGTTACAAATTGTAGCGGCTATCGACTACTAGTGGTGGCCAGTGGCGACTTGTGGCAGCCACCGACCACCTTCATTTGCGCGGTACCGAAGGACGTGGCGTACGACAGCCACCGGTAGCTGTGGTCGGTGGCTCGTTTGCGCGGAGCCTTAAGGTTATAGCGCACATAATATATCAACTCGGAAAGGGATCGTCACCGTATCACCGCGGTTTGTGAGCTTGTCCCGAGGCGATGCGATTACGTTACGATTCCGATTAGTGTGCGTTGCAGTAGGGAGTTTCATAAAAAGAATACTGAAGGGCTCGAGTTGATACGGTGACGATCCCTTTCCGAGTTGATATGTTTGCTATTTCCTTTAGGTTGATTGTTACTTGCACTTCATAAAACAACAAGGTCTATGTGACAGTTACATTTATACTGATTTTTGCAGTAATGTGATTGGTAGGTAGTGTTCTGTTAGTTGCCATTTTGAACTCTATTGGTATTGAAACTAAGACTGCAAAATTCAGTGCTATCAATCGCGTCTCGGGTCAAGTTATAATGAATGCATTGTAGATAGTTTCAAGTTTACAACCAAAGAAGTTTCGATTTTCTATAGTAATTACGAGGTCGACAATACCTAGTAAATAAATGTAAATTTAAGTGTGTAACGAAAATTTTCTTCCCTTCTCATGGCCTGAGTGGAACAACACTTCACTGTTGAGCGTGAACTTATCAAGAATGGTCGCAAGCAAAGATTACCAAAATTACCCCTTCTCAATCTCGTCATGTTGTCACAATTCGAGCGCCATTCTTGACTTTGACCGGCCGATGCACAGAGGCACGGCTGTTGGCACATTTTCAACAGTATCATCTTACGTCACTATCTGATCAATATCGGTTTAGCACATAGTTTCAAAAGCCGTATTTGTGTAATAATTTCAGAGTTATATAACGTGAGTACCTACTTGAGTAGTTAAAGTGGTACTTTAAAAGTTTTAATCGTTATAACTGGATTACTCTTTGTAAAATACGATATTTTTTTAGCTTGTATACAGTGTGATTCTTCATAATGTGCACATATCGAAATGAGGGATGCTTAATTTTAACTACAAAAAAAATATTAAAAAATATCTAAATATTATTTTTTTTAACTTTTTATGGAATTAAAAAAAATGTAACAAAGCTGTGTAATTTTTTAACCAAATCATCATCGCGATGAAACAAACTCCACTATGATTGAAAGTAATTAGGCGTCTCCATAAATAGAAAATTAAGAAAAGAGACTACCCTCAATTGAAAATATATATGTTTTTTAGCAAAAATCTGTTTTTTTCATAATTTTTTACAATAATTGTAAAATTTATAAATAAGACGCCAAAGAGATGAAAAAAAAAATTTTTAGTACTACAAATTTAAAAAAACCAATTTTTTTTTTCCGTCGATAATATTAAGCATAGATTCCCTCATTTCGATATGTGGCACATTATGAAGAATCACACTGTATAAGTTTAGTTTTGAACCTGAATCGACAAAGAAACCTCGTTCTGGCCTCTTCACCGATGATCACCACTCTCCGGTCAAGGACATGAGGCTTGAAAATTATTTGTTTACGCTGCGGCGCCGACACCTTCCAGGACTATTGAGTCACCATCGACAATATTAATTATTTAGGAGTACTTAAAGCTGATTTTAGGGTTCCGTACCAAAATGATAAATAGGAACCCTTATGGTGAGACTCAGTCTATCTGTCCATGTCTGTCACAGCTGGATATCTCAAGAACTACTAATGCTATCAATTTGAAATAGTTTTAGATGACGTTTGCCCAACTATTTTGCAAATAAAAAATAAATAAAAATGTATGAAATTTTTTTTGGGGTCTTAAAAATCCGAAGTGGGGCTACTAGCCCGCATGTGGGGTATCATATGAAAGAACATTATTTGCAAATTCTCAAACATTTTTCTTTAGGCCGCATAGTTTTCAAATTGTGACGAAAAATGTAAAAAAAGTACCGTTATCTCCCCAAACTAAGGCTGCCGCAAACAGGCGCGACGCGACTCTAATAAAACAATTTCTAAGAAAACTTCACGGTAGAACAATTACCGGTGTCGCGTCAGTCTGGACGAGCCTTTAAATAGGCCCGACTCCATCACAAACTGCATTCACGCGAAAGTAGATGAAACAGGGTTTTTGCAACACTACGACTTGCTGGCACCACAAATCTAAACATGTTTAAAACATCATTGTGTCTCTGTCATCTTCAAACGATTGACAGGAAACAGAACCATGTTTTAAATACGTTTTAGGTGACAAACGCATTTCGTGATTTGTGATGTAATTGGGCCAAATAATTAAGTCAATAACAATAACATAAATATACCCGCAGGGCAGCATGTGGCGAGCTGTTGGGCAGTAGCGACCTCACGGACCCTACCTCCCGGGAGAAGTCTTGTTCCCTCATCTCTGGCTTGCCTTTATTGGCCGGCTGGAGTGAACACTGATGAGGAACGGCGCTCCCGCCTCATTCTTGGCTTAATTGGCCGGCTTGAGTGGAGATTCGCAAGAGCAAACGAGCTCGGAGGAAGGAAGTATTCCAGTAAGATGCTGGTAGGGATCTTGACCGTACTTCCGGGATTGTCCTGATAGCCGTGGAATACCTCTCCACTCCTCATAAGTACCTCAGGACATGTTACCCCCTTGTCGCTACGTCACTTTGTGCTAGCGACCGTTTTCGGGGGCCAATTATTGAGTGTGCAAGTCACCCCCTGCTATTTTATCCGTATATACTACAACATTGATCAGGCAGGGGACATAGGCTTTCCATAGTTTTAAGTAACCAATCCACTATAGCCACCCAAACTCATAGCCCAATATGATTTGTTTCCATGTTCTGCAATAGCCCTGCACCAACCGGGGGTTGTCCTTGGGTGCAATTGCATAGTCGGTTGGTGCCTCATTCCATTTAAAATTGTACAAGGGGCCTCTGCGAGTTGGCTTCGGGCCCTCGTACGCCTTCCAAAGGACCGGGACCCCATGGTCCCGAGATATGTAAACACATAAATATTTTTGAAATATGCTAATTTAGCCCTTTCATTTGTTACCCAACATGGTATATTTATTTTTAGTTCATTATTTTATATCCTCTTTTCAATTTAATGTGACGTCACATAACGAGCGGACAATAAAGAGGCTTCCAACGATACCTCATTTCATCATTTGTCAATATATGAATATACATACCCACATACATACCGGTCAAAATCATAACCCTCCGCCGTAGTCAAGTAAAAACAAACGCCTGTCGCTGTCAGTCTGCCAAGCTTGGTAACAACAAACATATTACATAATTTAAATAATTTAATGTTTTGTGTTGCGTAAAGTAAATTATTTTGCATAAGTACTATTGTATTGAATCAAGTTTTTCTAACTGAACAGACAGCTGTGCTGCTGGGGAGTTTGTTGCGCCACTTCTTTTTCCCAGCTAAAGCACTAGGAAGTGGTGAATGGTGGGTGTTTTTGGGAGACTGTCTTATTTGCCGTCCTTTAACTAGAACGCCGTTAAGTCCAAAAGGTAATTTCCGAGAAAACAGCAAAAAACAAAAAACGCGGGTATCTTGTTTCCTAAAAACTATGATTGTTGGACACATCAATTGATATTCTTTTTTGTTTATCCTAAAGAATCCTTTCTGTCCAAAAACTCTTAAAGAAGAAGTGTGGGTTAGACGCTTTCCAGTGATGGAATCATCATAAATTGTGTTATTTAACGGCCTACAAAAGTTTTCATAACTCTGGAACTATTTATATTGTAAAAATGTTTCTTAAACAGAAAAATAGAGAATTTTGAACTCTATCACTTTCAATTAAAAAGTAAAAATTGGCCATTTGAGGGTTAACGGCTTTCTAGTTATAGGACGGCAGTTAGGAAATTTTGACGTTCGAAAAGTGCTGATTCCCAGCCTACTTTTAATAAATGACTTTTGAGTTTTGAATAGCAATGTTCCGTCATACTGCTACCTATGACTACACACTGCAGTTTATGACCACAGGTATGACGATCAGTGGCAGACGTTTACTCTTTTAATCTTGACCAATGTTTCTTAACAAATCGTCTAACCTATGTCGATAGATTCAGCTGTCGCCTTAAGTGGTTAGCACATTGACATATTGTTATATAACACTACTCACTTGTAAAGCAGTGATAGCTTAGTGGTGTGACCGTTCGACTGCCAAATTCGAACCCAAGGCACGCCCTCTGAGTTTTCGGATTCATGTGCGTCATCATTATCATCATCATTTCAGCCGAAAGACGTCCACTGCTGGACATAGGCCTCCTTCAACCGATTCTGTGCTTTCCGCATCCAGCGGATTCCTGCGGCCTTCACAAGGTCATCGGTCCATCTTGTAGGAGGCCTTCCAACGCTATGTCTTCCGGTACGTGGTCGCCACTCGAGAACCTTTCGTTCCGTTCTGCGAGCAATGTGCCCTGCCCATTGCCACTTAACTTTGGCAATTCTTCGGGTTTTGTCGGTTACCTTGGTTCTCCTGCGGATCTCTTCATTTCTGATTCAATCACGTAGGGAAACATTAAAATAAAAATAAAAATACGCACATAAAATTCATGTCCGTATTGTATAATTATCAGTTGCTTCAAAAACGGTGAAGGAAACTGGCATGCCTGAGAGATATTTCTCGACGACGTGTGAAGTCAAGTCGGAGGCCCATGGGCGGCTTTAAAACTCTGACACCAGGTTGGTCATAAACCACACGAAAAGAAGAAGAAGACTAGTGCAGTGTTCGGCAACCTCATTTGTAAATAAAGCCAAATATCAATACTATAACGACCTAAGATTTCTTATGAGAGCCAATCCTTTCTGTGTGTCCAAACTGTTTCAATACACTTTTCTTAATCCTTAAAACTCCCACCCTGTATCCACAACGCTTCCTAACTTACTAAAAAGTAGGATGCCTTCATCATTCATCATCATATCGGCTGATAATAATATGATGAAGGCATCTTACTTAACAAGTTGACCTTGGAAAACTTTGAAAGGTACAGTAAATGATTAATTTTCGATGTCCTATAAATTTTTGGTGAAAATATTTGGGATGTTCCTCGAAGCGCACCAACTTTGAAACGCAACAAATGAAGCGCACCAAAAGTATTCCTCGAAACGCACCAACGATGAAACATAAAGAAGAGCATGAAGGATTCGTAATAAATAATATCGAAAGATGTTTTAAAATTCAAGTGTACTAATTGTTTATTTATTAAAACTACAGAATGAACTACAGAGAAAACAGAAATGAACTGGAAGTAGTTGCTTATGCGATGCTACTTTAGCTCAATAGTGGTTACTCAATTAATAGGTATAGGTAGGACATGACAGCTATAAGTAAGATATAATAAAGTTTTAAGACTTCTATCAATTTATTGAATAATAACGAATACTTTTTATTCCTCTTTGTGTTTAATCGTTGGTTCATAACTTAGTGAGATCGTTTAGGCGCCTATTTTCTGTTCATTTCTGTCACCCTGGTACTTTTCAAAACAACAAATGATTCAATTTCAAAACCAGTATTTTATCAATTTTGAGCTGAGTAGTTGCTTAAGCACCTAGTTCCAGTTCATTTCTGCTTTCCTGGTAGTTTTAATAAATAAATAATTAGGAAAATTGAACTTTAAAACATCTATCGATATCATTTATTGCGAATCCTTCATGCTCTTCTCTATGTTTCATCGTTGGTGCGTTTCGAGGAATACTTTTGGTGCGCTTAGAGTAGTGGTTTCTAACCTTTTCAATATTGTTACCCCTGTGACTTATTAGAAAAACTGATTTTACTCCGACCTTAAAATGTTATCAATACAAACAATACAAGGTTACAATTCTTACGTATTTTATATTATAAACAATGATTAGAAATAGTTAGTGTGATGGTTGGTATTGTTTTGCATTCACAAGTTTTTTTATGTTAGGTTTAGTTTTGCTTAAAGCGCATCTTAAGTCATGTTCCACATTGAAATGGATTCTGGCCTTTGTTTTCAGTGTAACCAAAGTTGAAAAACCACTCTCACATCTATAGGTGGTGGCAAAAGGTACTTATAAGCATTTTTAAAGCTCTGTTAGCTATTAACAGGATATTCGGCACCAGCTTTGTTCCCACCAGATTAGGTCTTAATTATTAGGTTCTTTGTTACCCCATAGAATAGCTGATTTACCCCCAGATTTGGAACCCAGGGCTTAGAGGAATACCCCAAATACTTCGGAAATAAATCTTTTCTTTGAAACATAGTTTAAATGTTGAATAAAACTTATTATCTTGCTTAATGAACGAAACCCCGAAACCCCGCGTGTATCTACACTCGCACTCATCGAGATTTGTACAGAGCCGCACTACATAGGCCAAAGAGCCGCATGCGGCTCGCGAGCCGCGGTTTGCCGAGCACTGCACCATAGTATAAAGAGAGGTAGTAAGCTATCTTCATAGAAACGCACCGCGCGCGGCTTGTATGTGTGGGGCCATAGTATCTCGATCGGTTTCTCACGAGAAACGGGTCGAGATTTTGTTAAGTGTGCGTGCGGCGACACATAGATACTATGGCCCCACACATACAAGCCGCGCGCGGTGCCTTTCTATGAAGATAGCTTACTACCAATACTACCTCTCTTTATAACTGCACTAGTGCAAAGTCTATGACAGCTTTTAGGTTTTTAACGTCTCTTGTGGTTTATTAAATTCAGATATTTTTAAACACAGAATATATACAATTGAATATTTTAATATTCACTTCTATTGCTATTACTTAGGTACTTATCTGATAAATTAAACAACGTACTTACTTACGTACTTAATTAAGAAACTTCGAACTTACTAGAAGTTCGAAGTTACTTAATTAAGTACGTAAATTGTTGTAGTGGAAAATTTTGGTAGTCTTAAACTCAAACCTAAAACATTTACTACAATCAAACCAAGTACGACGTTTGAATTTCAAAGAGTCGGTCAGTTAGAAATTTGAAGTTAGTTGCCCATTCCAAGACGTAGATCTTTATGGAGAAGAACGGGCAAAAAACTCCAATGAAACTCTATTAAATCAAGATATTCAAAATTATTTATTTTGGAACAACTAGATCCAAAGATTAGTATACAAAAAATATTACAAAATTCTGGGTCATAATATTAAACGATACTACTTACTACAAACAAAGTTAAACATAACGATATGTAAAGAAAATATAAATTGTATTTTCTTGTTTTTTATTTATTTTATATATCTTATATTTATTCTCCAATAAATATATGACGTCTGTAAAAGTACTATCTTACCCCTTTATTCATAAGCGCTGCTTAAAATTAAGTAATCACTAGTGCCTATTTACCCATACATTTTTGACGTTTCAACGTCTCTTATCCTTAGGCAATGTTTATGGAAATTAATGTTCAGTCAAGTTATTATAACTTGACTCCTAACAACCTACGTTAGAACATCATAAAGTTCAAACCTACACGATTCTACATAGTTTTAAGACTTCCAAGTTTATTCAAGTTTACACACTTTTCACAACCTAGGCCCTAGCGTGAACGCGAAAAGTAAAAAGGTAATTACAAAATAATTTTTGATCGAAATGACAATTACTCTCTTCTAGCATTTTGGTTTAAGGCGAATCCGCAGTTTTAGCCCGCGAAATTGAAATATTCTTATGTTTTTTGCTATTTGCGGGTTAGTGTCAGGTTGTATCTTGATTAAAAACTTTTCCATAAGAAATTTGTTCTTATGGAACAAATTTAACTTAGAGACATTAATGATTCCAATGATTACAATTCTGTAAATACATATCTGTTATAGTCGCGCATCGTATTTTGATCAAGAAACAACCTGACACTGACTTAAAAATTGCAAAAAAACCTAAGAAAATTTGAATTTCGCGGGCTACTGCAGATCCACCTTAAGTTTAAACGGCAAGCACAATTAGTATCACCCATGAATGTGAATTCAGTCTTAAAACTAAATAAAACAGTGGCACTACGGGAATGCCGAGAGAAGTGAAAACTTGAAAAAAAAAAAATCGGCTCCTCGGTAATCAACACGTTAAGAATGCGGCGACGCATGAATTGTCCATACAAACGTAGTACATAAATCATTTGCAATTTGAGCATATTTCCACCATATTATGTTGACATTCGGATTGAGACAGTATTTATCTAGGCTCCTACGTCTTTTTATTTCCTAAAACTTACCTTTAAATGAAGTGTAAGCGAATTGCATTTCTTACATTTTTACAGCGTAAATGACATGTTTTCATATTGTTTTTTCTGTATTATAAACAACAATATTTGTAATATTGTTGTTTATAATTGTAAAATTAAAAAAAAATATGGAAATACATTAAGTTTTCATTCATAATTTTTTGAATTACGGAACACATTCAAATTTATCATAATTTTCGAAAGCTTGTAGTACTATCGCGTCAAGCAAAAATTGTCAATGTGTGCGTGGTAGTATTGCTCACTGTAGGTGTATAACGCTCCGACAGGCACTCACACTAGCGCAACGTGCTTGGAATTGAATTCTGCAAACATCTCGATTTGTAGTTGCGATCCGTGTCGCCGGCCTCTTAATATCTTTTACTCACGCACCGCGGTAGTTAACGCGTTGATGTCTTTTACTCCACGGTGTCGGTGAATTCTGTTACAATGTCACGAAATCAATGGTTAGTCCCATCTCAAAAATGCCCAACGCGCCTAAAGAAGTTTTCCCTTCAAAAATATCATGTGCGAAACGAGTCATCATCATCCACAGCCCACAGTTCTTCTCCACCCAGTGCTGGGCATAGGCCTCTCTTTTCTTGTGCCAAACCCCACGATCCTGTGCCAGTCTCACCCAGGTTTTGCCCGCGATGGCAACAATGTCGTCCGCTCAAACTCAAACCATTTATTTCAATTAAACCATTTACGGACACTTTTGAATTGTCAAGGAGTCAATCAGTCAGAAATATGAAGCTAGTTCCCCATTCCAAAGCGTAGTAGGTACCTATGGAGAAGAACGGACAAGAAACTCCATGGATACTCTTTTAAATTATAGGTATTATAATTTAAAATATTAGTTATATCATTAATGTTGAATTTAAAATTATAATATGTGAGAATGACGAAAAAAAAGTACAGAAAATTTTAATACAGAGACACAAATAAAAAAAAACAGTGACACTTCGGGAGTGCCGACAGAAGTGAAAACTTGAACAATTTTATTGTGCAGGAAATGCTTTTCGTTTTTGAAGTCGGTAAAAAAAAGGAAAATGTCAATCATGTTGTCATGTCTCAATGTTTAGAATGTCATTAATCCCAAAGAAAATGTATCGCGAGTTGATGTCTTTTTAATGGTCAAAAGCTGGTGTCGGTAACAGTGCCGCGAGTTCAATTGTTTTTTCCCATCTCAAAAATGCTCAACGCGCCTAAAGAAGTTTTCACTTAAAAAACAAAAATAAAACAAATTATATAAAAATCTTTGAAATTTAAATTCCAACATATGATATAAGATGTGACGTAAGAACCCTTACAACTTAGTTCTATCATACCTACGTATAATAGTCGCAAGGTCGGACAGTAATAACGAACTGGTTGCTTGCGAAAGCCTGCCGTCTTCGTTTATAAAAATTAAATTGCCCAAGTTTAAACAGCGTTTGAATGGTGTAATGAATAGCAAATGTATGAGGCTATCAGCGAAATAGAGACGGGCTGGCAACAGCGAATAGTAGTTGTGGAACTTCTTGTATATTAAAGGCTCGTGCAGACCAGCGGCACCTTTGTGTCGCGTCGCGTGTCGCGCCTGTTTGTAGGAGCCTTTACGTGTTCAATGACAAACGTCATTAAAGACGAAACCATCGAGGAAACTCCGCTTTACCAGGTTGGAGTTACAACTTCCCACTTGGGTCCGGATGCAGTTCACGGACTCAAAGTCAAATAATTTATTTCAAATAGGTAAATCTAAGACACTTTTATAAACTACAATAGACGTTGATATATTTAGTAACCTGTTCAACTTAACAATTCCTAAAGATTCATAAAAAATCATGTATGAAATCGACACGTGTTTCACCTCTCAACGAGGCATCCTCAGGATGACGATTGACTTGTCGCGAACGTGAACACGGCGGTGTTGCCACACCGAGCGCTGGACGCAAAGACTCTGCGTCCAGCGCTCGGTGTGGCAATACGCCGTGTTATCAACGTCAATATATCAACGTCTATTGTATTTTATAATGGATTTCCGCAAGGCACGCCTGAATCAATTAACCATCTTGCACTTATGTACCTCAACATTTTCAGAAGTCAGACATCCAAGTGGACCACGAAAGTTTACATACTGCAGGAAGATGGTCCGGCGAAGTTCTGGGCTAACAAGATTTGAAATACTATCGTGCCAGCAATACGAAAAAGAAGAAGTGTGTGATGTCCGGTTTCTTAGGTCCTCAGATTCTAAATAGACATTGATTCGATAAAGATACCTCACAAATCAGGCCTGAGTTAAGTGATGGAGGGCCTTAGTAATTGTGGATCTTCAAAAGTGGTGGAGGACAGAGAGGTCGAAGAACAAAATCAAAAGGTACAAGGTAGTGGTGAAGTGTTACTTATAGTGTTCTAAAATTGTCTTAAATTGACGTTCAAAAGGTGCTAAGCAGATTTAGCTTAGTTCGAATTTATGATCATAATTTTTACGTAAGAAATACATTAAAAAAAAAAAAAAAAATACAAAATCAAAATTTCTCTCATTGAGAGGCAATGACCTTCTCAACTATATTGCTGTGATTAAATTATTAAATTAATTCATTTAACGTTTCTAAAGGTACTTTGGTATTATTTTATAAGTTTTATAAGTTATAGTAAAATAAAAAATTTGAATAATAAAGTTAGTGTTAAATTAAATTCTTTTAATTATTTATTAGAGTTAATTTGAAAATTATAAAGTAGGTAGGTACACTATTTAAATTATTTTCTCACGATCTTGACTACTAATTAGTTAGTTTTCAAACTACGTACTTAGGCTTTGAAAAAACTCTTTTAAATATTTTTAGTACCTATTTAGAAATATTTATTTATTTGGTACAGCAAAAATCTCATAATATGGAAAAAGACTTATGGAAAAAATCAAACATAGAGAGATGTATAAATGATTCTAATTCTGGAAATGCATATTTGTTATGATCGCGAATAACCTGACACTGACCTGCAAATTGCAAATATCGTGAGAAAATTTAAATTTCGTGGGCTACCAAGTCCCACCTTTGGATGATGCAGAGACAAACAGCGTACATTAATAGGAGCGTCCATTGTTTTCTTTGTATTGATATTCAAGGAATAGAAAAGGACTTGTATAAAGGTTTTAGTACCCACATGAACATACTCAAAGGATGTTAGTGAAGAATAAGTTCTCATTTTACTATGGTTTTAAAATGTACCTACGCTGTATTTCGTAGTATTGTATACTTATTATCTATACATGTAAAAAAATTGTATAACCCGCTGTCTGTTTGTTGGTTCACGCACATCTCCGGAAACACTGAACAGATTTTCATGTAGTTTTCACAGGTAGACAGATTAATTTGGAATATGCTTCGTTTAATTAAAATCGGATTAAAAGTTGTGCACAATTTCTGAGAGTACTAGGCTTGCATGAATTCACGTTTAGTTTATTTTGAAAATGCTACCTATAAATAAAACTAGACAAAGTTTGCATGAAAGAAAATTTTGGAAAATCCACCCGAAAAGTCGGAAATACACCCGGGCGACGCCGGGCACGAACAGCTAGTATATAATAAAGCTGAAGAGTGTGTTTGTTTGAATGCGCAAATATCTGGAACCACCAGTAGGTAGTCTTTTTTTTGCTTTTTATAGCCGAATTCTTGACGAAGGCTTTTAACATCACGCTACGACCACCGGGAGCCGTGGAAAAAGAAAAAAAACAGGAATAATGCTAAGTGAAAATGAATTAAAGGCGCAGGCGAGCGATGCGATGCGGACGCGGTGGCTCAGGGGCCGAGAGAATTTTATAAAATGATGAGACTGTTATTTTAGTATATCTTTATTGATATTTAAAATCAAAAGGGGTGAGTAACAACTTATAACCAATTAATTGATGAAAATAACATAATTATACAGCGATCGACGCGAAAACTGTTACCATGGATTCAGTACATGATTCTGAACCCCCCTGCGTAGAAATTTTTCCTCGGTTATTTAAAAAAATATCTGTCGACTGGTAATGGTTTTAGTATATTGCGTATCTTACGACTTCTTCGTAAACAAAGTCGCGAGCGAAAGCTAGAGTTTTCATAAAGTATAGGTAACCGCATGTCTGTAGTATCAATTTAAAGAAAAGAAAGAAAGAAAAAGTATTTATTGAGACTCGCACAGGAAATCACAAATTAAACTAAACACCTTCAATAAGAACATTAATAAAAATAATAAAAAAAAACAAAGTAAAATTAAAATAAAAGTAGAAGGTCCTGTACGAGGCCAAAAGGCTCCTATCTCAGCATATGATGAGACATCAAAAAAAAAAAAAATTGATAATAAATTTGACTATTACAGCATCTTTATTTAGTAGCAATAACAAATAAGGGTCGTTTTCGTAGTCCAAGTATTCAATGTCTAAAGTGCGGTTACTATTACTGGTAGGGGAGCTCGTGGCTAAGTAATAACAGAGGCACGGGTTGATCCATCAGGTTAAGCTACGCTTGCCGGGGTTGGTCCGTGGACCATCTTTACATACCGAGACTCCTCCGTGCCTCGGAAATCACGTTAAGCCGTTGGTCCCGGCTGCCATTCGTGAATCTTTGATAGTCGTTACGGGTCATCAGAAGTCCGAAAGTCTGACAACCGGTCTTACCAAGGAGTATAGTACCCAGTTACTGGGTTGTGGAGGTCTGATAGACAATCGCTCCAAGTAAAATACTGGTATTCAGCTGCACCCGACTGGAAGACGACCCCAACATCATTGGGAAATGGCTAGGCAGATCGATTGACTATTACTGTTAGACTATATCATCCCACTGCTGGGCAAAGGCCTCTCCCCATGACTTTCATGCCTAATCAGTTTGTTTTGTTCCCACTGCTGGGATACATGCCTCATCTTTTTGAGAGGGAGTGGGCCGTAATCTACCACGCGGGCCCAGTGCGTGTTGTTAAACTTTAAGAGATGCTTGTTATGACTGACTGACTGATAGATAACGCACAGCTTAAAACAATGAAGATAAAAACATAGGCAAACAGAGAATATAACTGTATATTCTCTGTAACGTTTTTTTCTAAACTAACGGAAGTTTATAAAATATTTTAATGAGTGCGATTATGTTATAAGCAACAACTAGTTTTACATTTTAATTGTAACTAACTCATCATCTGTCTAGCCTTTTCCCAACTATGTTGGGGTCGGCTTCCAGTCTAACCGGATGCAGCTGAATACCAGTATTTTACATGGAGCGACTGCCTATTTGAACTCCACAACCCAGTAACTGGGTAATACGATACCCCTTGGTATGACTGGCTGTCAGACTTTTGGGTTTCTGACGACCCGTAACGACTGTCAAAGATCCACGAATGACAGCCGGGACCAACGGCTTAACGTGCTTTCCGAGGCACGGAAGAGTCTCGGTATGTAAAGATGGTCACCCATCCACTGACCAACCCTGGCAAGCGTAGCTTAACCTGATGGATCGACCCGTGCGGCTGTTATTACTTTGCCACGAGTTCCTCTAAATTGTAATTGTAACTACCTCAACATAATGCAAATTAAACGCATTTAAATAAAACTCTTTGTTTATGTATCCTGCATCTAATAACATTCAATTTTGCATGAATTCGAGTCACGAATACGTTTATTAAGCATCAATTTAAATTATCTGATTATGAAAAACTTAATGTTTTTTTCCCTCGTTATTAGCAAAGATATCAGAGATTTAGGTCAGTAGTATCTATCCGCCGACAACACGAGAAATTGCTTTTGCAATAACGAGTCATTTGCCAATACGTTCAGAAATATGCCTACTAGACACAGACATACCGTGGAGGTTTATCTCTACGAAGATTGCTTATATTTTTACTAATCCTCTAGAGTCTAGAGGAATTGGTTTTTTTGGGGATCAAATAGGGTATAAAAGTATTTTGTCTCTTTAAGGGGGATGCGCTAAGATAACCTGCAGAATTATTATTTTTTTACGTTTCTTGCAATTTGCAGGTCAGTGTCAGGTTGTACGTTGATTAAAATATGATTCGAGACCGTAACAAATATCTGGCTTTACAGAATTATAATTATTAGATTCAGGAATACAATTCCTTAAGTATATGAGAGTTGTATTGATGATTTTTATGATTATAATTCCATAAATAAATATTTGATATGGCCGCGAATCATATTAAGATCAACATACCTACAACCTGACCTGCAAATTGCAAAAGAACGTAAAACAACTTGAATTTCGCGGGCTACCCTGACGCTTTCGCCTTAAGAGGGGAGTAAGGGGGATTGGGATAGACATATACTATTACGATACAGTCGCTGAATGGAATATAGACTTAATTTTACTTATTTTAGAAATAAATGCTTATAAAGAAGTACTTACTAAAGTGTCAAGTAGTGAAAGTGAACCGCTGACTAGCGGACTGCAACGAACCAACACGATTACAAATCACAAGCGTATACCGACTCAGCGTAAACTAAACCCGAACATCTTTCGGCTTTCCGAACTCGACGCGGAACAGGACGAAGTATTGCTGTTCTTTCTCGAAAGTACATTTTTCCGAACACTTTTTTCTCGAAATATTCTGTCGAGAACTTGTCTGATCGTCGAATGTTTTCTGTCAAACGGATTTGGGTACATGGTCGAGTCGTCCGTTCACCGCGGCTTGTGTTTCGATATTGTTGGTGAGTGCAGTGGTTACCAGTGGGGGGTGTTTTGCAAGCCTCTAGGTCAAGTTCAAAGACACCCTGTTATCTTGACTAAGTGTTATGAAATTTGTATTCACTGTTGAAGGGGCGGCGTTTAGACAGTTATGAAATGATTGCGCTGTGCTGCGCTCGTGAGATGTCTTCATTCAAGTGTTAGTGACCGATAGTCTTTTGTTTCTTAATTGAGTAGGTACCCACTTGGAGAGTTAATTAAGTCATGTTAAGTATCTTGAAGTTATACTAGTCAACGGCTCGAACACGTTGGTGGCGTGGCTTATATGCATGCTATTTAGTACAGTGATTTATTTATTTAGTTTTATTTATTTCGTATTTATTTATCTAGTTTTTATTTATTTATTTAGTGAAATAGACGATTTATCGCTGTCCTCGGCGAATAAAATGGTAATGTGCTACTACGATAGTTTTAAGGTTATTGCATATTCGATATTAAGAGGTCCGATTACACTCTGTCAGTTTTTTTTCATTCGTTTCCTAGTTATTTCAGAAGTTAAAAGATTGTAAGGTGTATTGTAATAAATGTAAAAAACACTTTTCTTTTGATATTTAAACAATTCCGATATGTATATTAGTTAATAAGATTTTTACAAAAAACTGTTTTTTATTTTTCCTGTAAAAACTGATTTTTACGATTACTATTTTACTCGCCAAGGACAGCGTTATAACGAAAACGAGTACGTAAAATTTCATAAACAGATCTTTGGGCGTATAGATATTAAGGAAAAAACTACTGGATGTATCTACCTACTCAAATTAAATTATTTGAAGTAAGTTATTTATTTACGCCAAACCAATTTTTTTTTTAACGTACTGTAGCGTTGTGTGAGGTCTCAACTATAATTAGTCGAGTGATGCTAATTTCACAATTAGTTAGTAACTAACCACATCACTAAAAACGTGGCACAACATTAATTTTCTAAGGACACTCTGTCATTTCGACTGCCGCTCGCTTTCCTGATGGAAGTGACCCTCAGGACTCTTTGTGCCCCAACCTAGGGGCTCTCTGTACGGGCTCAAGGCTGCCCGCTGACAAAGACCTGCCTACCTGCGGCCTACAACCGCACGTCTGTGCTGACGGGCGATCTACCACGTGTGCCAATGCCTACCTACCTGCGGCCTACCGCTGCGAGCCTGTGCTGACAAGCGACCTCCACGTGCTGCCGACGCTGATTACCAGCAGCCTACGAGGGCCGTCCGACCTACTACGGAGCCTGTGCTGAGCAGGCCCCCACGTCTACCATGTGCTACCAAGGACGGTACCCTGCCTTCCTAATCTAAGTGTACGACTGCTCTGATCCAGTGTCAGTGACCTTACCCACGATCTAGCCGTGTTCTTCCACCTAACTCAATTATAACTATTAACCTATCCAGGTGTTTTAATTACTCAATCTTCTAACCTAAACTACCTACCTAACCGTTAACGGCCTGCGCAGCCTACCCTGCGCAGCCCTAGCCGTTAAAGTGCACCGTCAAACAGACGAGTAATCACCATACTACGTTTGTATCGAAGACTGACCGACTAGCGTAACCTTAAAGTGAGACTAGAATAATTCTAGTACCAAGTGTGGTAACTTAGGTTATATTTTTTCTAAGTTCATCATGAGGTCATGACCAAACTTAAAAACAATATAATATGAAGTTAGTGGTGGTGGTGGTAGTTAGTGGTCGCAAGCGCAACTGCTGAGTATGAGGTCCTGGGTTCGATTCCAGGGTCGGGCAAAATGTTATTGGATTTTGCCATCTGGAATTTCTCAGTAGCAGCTCGGAGTCTGGATTTGTGCCCGGTTGATAGCAATAAGCTCGCCCCCTATTACATGGGACTTAAACATAACTGGCGAAATGTGGGTGTACTATCAGTACACCTCTGCCTAACCCTTCGGGGAATACAGGCGTGATGTTATGTTATGTTATGAAGTTTTCAACATCTCTTTGAAAGAAAAGTGAATGAAAGAAAGAAAAAGTATTTATTGAGACTCGTACAGGAAATCACAAATTAAACTAAAACACACTCATTAAAACATTAATAAAAAATAAAAACAACTAAAAAAAATGCAAAAAGTCCTGTACGAGGCCAAAAGGCTCCTATCTCAGCATATGCTGCGACATTTAAGAAAAAAAATAAATGACGCAGCGCTGGTATTCTGATAGGGCCCGCAGTGATATCACGGTCTTTGAGCAAAAAAAAACGTTAAAATTTTAACTAAATGATAAGGCGAATGGAAGGATGAGCATGCCAAGTAAAACGCAATAATTAGAGCATAATAATATCATGCGGTAGGTAGGTAAAGTACTCAATATTGTAACAAGATACAGTTCAAGTCAGGGAGCAGTAGAAGGTCACCGAGATTATGATCGAAAGTTTTTGGTCGTTGAACTGTTAATACAACTTACTATTATTACCACTTGACGGAAGACAAACTGACACCTGACCACAATCTTTAGGTCCAGCTGTTGTTTTTGAAGGGAAAACTTCTATACGCGCGTTGGGCATTTTTGAGATGGGAAAAAACAATTGAATTCGCGACACCGTTACCGACAGCTCATTTTTGTAAACGCGATTGTGCTCTTTATTTATACTTCGTTACGGATCAATGTTCTATGGAAGTATTTTTACTTTAAAGGTTTTGGAAGTATTTTCTTTTTTGTAAACGCGATTGTGCTCTTTATTTAGATAAGGTTACGGACCAATGTTCTATACAAATATTTTGCTTCCACCAAGGTGATCTTGTTCAAGTTTTCACTTCTGTTGGCACTCTCGGAGTGCCACTTCTTTTTTTCCTCCAGCGTATCATTGTAGTTTTCATTTCACGATGCGGTTTGATACCGCTCTCATCGGTTTCATGTTAGAATTGCATGCGTGAAATGTAAACAGAAACAAAACCATGTTTTAAATTAAATTAATTAAATTCAGACTAATTGATATGTCCATAAATTGTTAGTTACAAAAGTCTTAAAACTATGTTAGTGATCATTGATAACTAAATAAAAATAAAAAAATATATTTATACAGTTTAAAATAGGTAACAATTGAGTTAGCTCAAATAAAAAAAATCAAACAAAAAAAAAAAAACAAAATCAATCAGAAATAACAATCATCAATTGAATTAATAGAGGCCCTCTATTCAATTTTAGGTTTCCAAACGTCCAAATGAAAAACGGAACTTTTATGGGATCACTCGTGTGTCTGTCTGTCCGTCTGTGATAGCCAATTTGCTCCGAATCTAATAGACCGATTGAATTGAAATTTGGTACACATTATGAATTTCTGTTACCAAAATATGGACGTCTAACGTAAATAAATGAATTTTGATTTTGCTTTTGAGAGCCAAATAAGAAATTTAAAAAAACCTTTAGCAAACTGTTGCGTGTGATATATCAAATGAAAAGGCTTCCTGTGACGATCACAAATATATTTTTTATAATAAAACAAAACCGGCCAAGTGCGTGTCGGATCACGCACAATGAAGGGTAGTTGGGATGAATTTATTCCGAGAACAAACCTTACTTAGTAGTTGAGAAACGTTTTCTCCCGTACATCAATATACGTCACTGACAATTCTCTAATTGCAAATCTAAGTTCGTAACCGTAAAAAAAAATGTGATAAAACTACAAATTATAAATTTTTGGACTTTTTCCTTTACTTGTGCTGTGAGATCTTCCTTCTTGCTAAATTTCATGATTCTAGGTCAACGGGAAGTATCCTGTTGGTTTTGATTTAAAGATTTATGTAATTATTTAATACAATAGAAGTAGATATATTTAGTAACCTGTTCCGCTTAGCTATTTCTAAAGAGTCATAAAATACCCCTGAAATAAATCGACACGTGTTTCACCTCTCAACGAGGCATCCTCAGGATGACGATATACTTGTCGCGAACTCGAACACGGCGTGTTGCCACACCAAGTGCCGAGCGCAGACAATGGATTTCCGCAAAGTCACGCCTGAATTAATTAACTAATTATTTAATAACAATTATAAATTATTCATTAGTATAAAAAATGACAAAAGACGACCAGTGCTGGACATAAGCCTATGATGACGTTGGCTAATGATGTGTGTTGCAGTGTAGTATGATGAAAATTGTACCTTAACATAAAATATTATCATTTACCTTGTTCACGATCAAATTGACTCAAGTCTGTCAGATGAATGATTATAATACTTATGTTATCGACTACCTGTGCCCACAGCAGCACGCCGACATTGAAAGTTAAGGTAAGTAGTAAATATAAGTTGTTGTATGCTGGATAAGCTGCGGGCTGTAGCTTATAGAAACTTTATTATTTAGAACTAAGAACTGTTCACAGGGATCAATCAACCCACAGACAATTTGTGATCAAAGACATCATCATCATCACTTCAACCGAAAGATGTCCACTGCTGGACATAGGCCTCCCTCAAGCACCTCCACTTCGACCGATTCTGTGCTTTCCGCATACAGCGGATTCCTGCGGCCTTCAGAAGGTCATCGGTCTATCTTGTGGGAGGCCTTCCAACGCTACGTCTTCCGGTACGCGGTCGCCACTCCAGAACCTTTCAGCCCCATCGGCCATCCGTTCTGCAAGCAATGTGCCCTGCCCATTGCCACTTAAGTTTGGCAATTCTTCGGATTATGTCGGTTACCTTGGTTCTCTTACGGATCCCTTCATTTCTGATTCGATTCGAGGGAAACTCCAAGCATAGCCATTGATCAAAGACAATTCAAGAATATTGTATCAAACTCAAACTCAAAACATTTAGGTATTTCAATTAAACCATTTACAGGCACTTTTGAATTGTCTAGGGGTCGGTCAGTCAGAAAGATGAAGCTAGTTGCCCATTCCAAAGCGTAGTAGGTTCCTATGGAGAAGAACGGGCAAGAAACTCCACGGACACTCTTTTAAATCATAATTTTGTTACAAAATATTGGCTACATCATTCGTGTTGAAATTATACATGTGAGAACAATGTTAAAAGCGTCCGTAATAAGAAGATAAAAAACAATTCAATAATTAAAATAAGCCGTGGTAGCTAAGAGATGACCAGTCCTTACTGACGGCGCCCGTTCACGAACATGACGCATGGATCAGCACAATTTAGCTCAACTATTTTGAAAGGAACTTAACGACCCAACACACACGCCACAACCAGCGAGACGTTTGAGTGAGCATGACATACTCTCAGCCGCCGGGGCACATTAAAGTCAATGAAAGACGTACCCAGTAAATCGTAGGTTTATAGAACGTACATGGTCACAGTGCTCACACATGTGCTATGCAGTTATATAATACTAACAGATTGAATTTATACAATGTAAAGATACAAGTAAGAACAGATTGAATTTATACACCGTGGCGGGTGGGGAGGTTGAATATGTCGATGAGTATCTCTATCTCGGTCAAATAGTCTCTTTCCAGGCAAGACAAAACAAAGAAGTTGCAAGACGCACCGAAAATGCCTGGAAGAGCTATTGGGCCATGAAAGATCTAATGAAGGGCGATCTTCCTCTATCCCTCAAAAGAAGACTCATCGACGTGTGTATTCTTCCCATCCTCACGTATGGTTCTCAAACATGGTCTTTGACAATTCAGCAGAGGTCCACGCTCGAGGTTTGCCAGAGAGCTATGGAACGGAGTATTCTTGGTATTAAACTTGTGGACCGGGTTAAGAATACAACAATCCGTTCCATCACTAAAATAACTGATGTCACTCGGAAAGCTGCCACGCTTAAATGGAATTGGGCTGGACACATCTGCCGCATGTCAGACGATCAATGGGCCAAACTTACGACCCAGTGGGTCCCGCTTAATGGCAAACGACATCGCGGCAGGCCCAGACGGAGATGGCGGGATGAGCTGGACTCCTTTAAGAAAGATTGGTCCTTGGAAGCTCTAGACAGAGAGAGGTGGAAAGAGAGTAGGGAGGCCTTTGCCCAGCAGTGGGACAATAACGGCGAAGAAAAAAAAAAAAATGTAAAGATAGTTTATGCAATCTTCAGCAGCTCCAACAATATTTTCGAATGCTAATCAACTAGTTTATGTGCCCTTGTGGAGCTGAACCAGCGATGAGCCAAGCATTTTTGTCAGCGATATAATCCCCCAACTTATAATATGCTTGGCAGCATAGTGTGCGTTTTATAAAAGATATAAATTTCGTTTCATTTAGTTAGAGTATGTGGCGAGGTATTTTATTGTAACACTAGCTGACCCAGCAAACGTTGTTTTGCTATATAAATGTTTGGGGTGGACCTCCTTATCACTTAGGGGTATGAAAAATAGATTACAACTGATTCTCCAACCTACCAAATATACATAAAAAAAATTCATAAAAATCAATCAAGCCGTTTCGGAGGAGTATGGCAACTAACATTGTGACACGAGAATTCTAAACAAGATAAGTTTTTATCCAGTGCGCTAACTTTAACAGGTGACTTTATTCATCATTATGAACAAGTTTTACTATGGGAATAAATCTGAAATCGCGAAAAAAAAAAATCAGCTGTTACATTTGTCGTGATTTCTTTGATTTAATTTAAAAAATGTATTATTTTTGTATCGATTTATAATATCCACTGTGGCAACACTGTCAAAGTACAAACTTTAATATTATCAGAAACTTCTAAATATAATTTCATTATGGAAAGTGAATGTATTGTTTTACTTTGGCAACACTTAGAAATGACGGTTATGATATTATCGTTATTTCTGGGTGGGGCAAAAGTCGTTTTAAATGGTAAAATATAATGCATAGTTAGTCGTCGTTTGATTGTGAAATAGTACAGTATGTTTTAGTGTTTTTCTTTATACGTTTGTGTTCGCATAACTCGTCAAAATGTAGGGAACAGCTGTTTTTTTTTTCGTGATTTCAGGTTTGGTCCCATAGTAAAAGTTGTTCATAATGATGTGTAAAGTCACATGTTAAAGTTTGCGCACTGGATAAAAACTTACCCTGTATATATATTTGGATGATGTAGTATTTTGTACACCAATTATTAATTGTAATGTCAAAACTCAAATAGATTCAAATTATTTGTTACTAGCTTCATAGATATGGGTATGACACTGCAACATTGTAGCTTGGAATTGGTGAAAGAATTTCGGAATCGGATCAGTAGTTCTGATGATTACTCCCTATATACAAATTCACAAGTTTTACTTATTTAACATATTAGTCTAGATACCCATACTCCATTTGAAATAAGATTAGACATTTAACTAAACCTTTTTTACAGTTCGTTCAACCGATTTTGACTTCTATTGCGTTGGTGGCATGACAAATAGCAGCTGCAGTAAACATTGGTATTGTAACCACTTTTTTGCTTTTGATGCCATCCTTATGCCTACGGTATAGAAGTTAAAATCGGTTGAACGGACTGTAAAAAAGGTTTGTTTAAATGTCTAATCTTATTTCAAATGGAATATAAGTACTTAGAAAGAATATTTTTCTAACTTAACAACCTTCAAATTCAAACCATGTACTTACACAATGAATCAATCTGCCTAGCCTTTCCCCAACTATGTTGGGGTCGGCTTCCAGTCTAACCGGATGCAGCAGAATACCAGAATTTTACATGGAGCGACTGCCTATCTGACCTCCACAACCTAGTTAGGTACTGGGTAACACGATACCCCTTGGTAAGACTGGTTACTTTCGGGCTTCTGACGACCAATAACAACTGTCAAAGATCTACAAATGACAGCCGGGACTAACGGCTTAACGTGCTTTCCGAAGCATGGAGGAGTCTTGGTATGTAAAGATGGTCACCCATTCACGGTCCAACCCTGGCAAGCGTAGCTTAACCTGTTGGATCGACCCGTGCGGCTGTAATTACTTAGCCACGAGCTCCTCTTATAAGTTCTTTGTTCGTCTGTATGTTTTATTTTATGTATGTCTACTAATTTTTTCATCAATGTGGACCGACTTTGAAAATTATATTTCACTCTTCTTGCTCAAAAAGGCCGTCATTGTAGAGTACTAGAGCGGGGAAAAAATTGCATTTCTTGCTCTAGAGGAAAAAGTAATTTCTTTTTAATTTTTGTTTGTTCCAACGAGCTTTGAATAACGAAAAAGTCTTTATTCTTATGTAGAATAATCATGATTATGAACTCGACTTATTACTGGTTCATAAAAAAAAGCGGCCAAGTGCGAGTCGTACTCGCCCATGAAGGGTTCCGTAGCAGCAAGTTACATTGAATGAAAGGTAAATTGCGGTTTACGATTTATGACGTATTAAAAAAAAACTACTTGCTAGATCTCGTTTAAATCAATTTTCGGTGGAAGTTTACATGGTAATGTACATCATATATTTTTTTTAGTTTTATCATTCTATTATTTTAGAAGTTACAGGGGGGGGACACACATTTTACCACTTTGGAAGTGTCTCTCGCGCAAACTATTCAGTTTAAAAAAAAATGATCTTAGAAACCTCAATATCATTTTTAAAGACCTATCTATAGATACCCCACGCGTATGGGATTGATGAAAAAAAAAATTTTGAGTTTCAGTTCTAAGTATGGGGAACTCCAAAATTATTTGTTTTTTTTCTATTTTTGTGTAAAAATCTTAATGCGGTTCACAGAATACATCTACTTACCAAGTTTCAACAGCATAGCTCTTATAGTTTCGGAAAAAAGTGGCTGTGACATACGGACGGACAGACAGACAGACAGACAGACATGACGAATCTATAAGGGTTCCGTTTTTTGCCATTTGGCAACGGAACCCTAAAAAGAAAATTTTTCATTTTTGAAAATAGAACTAAAAGCGGCTATCCCTTCGGTAGAATGCGTGCATTGCGTTGCGGCTACAGAAGAAATAAAAAGGTATTGGCGCGAAATCTTTAGAATTTTTCTTAACAAAATTTACAACAGTGAAAATGTCATCATCTAATGAGAACATCTTCACAGAGGACTGAAATAAGTTGCCAGAAAATAATATCTCGTTAAATATCCAGAATTGTTCAAATTGTACATTTAAATAAAATAAACTATTTAATATTGTATTGGATTATTTTATTTTCTCGCAATCGTAGTGAAAAGTAGAGTGTAACACACGGCGCTAAAACCCATTATAACTCGGGTTCTATTTACTCCCTTGCTAAAGCTCGGGAGTAAAACTATCTCGTTACAATTGGTTATTTTAGCCCCTCGTATAACAATCTACTATTTTTATTTGGTAGAGGAAGCTTGCACGGGGTGGTCCTATATTTGTATTAACTTAGCTTGGGTAGTTTTTGAGTTAGCTTCAATAATACGTATTTTTCGCAATTTGTCTAAGTGTATGATGTGATAACTTCCTGTAACTGTTATTTACTTTTTACAAAAGAAACACAACCGATTTCCAAAAAAAAAAAGTGATAAGTAACTTTAACTTGGGAAGTCGGTGGCAAAAAGCGAAAATTCTAAACCAAAGACACTGAAATTGAAGTTATTTTTCACTTATTAGTGTTTCTTTGGAAGTCGTTTTTTTTTTTGAAGTAACTAAATTAAGTTTTGATTTTATTGATGGTTGCCCTGGTTATTATTTTGGTATCTTAAAACAAAAATTTTACGTGGAAACAACGTAAAATGAGTTTAAAATAAAGTAAATCATTCCATTTTCGAATTGTTGGTCCGAAAAAGATCATTTATGTAAGAACGGAACGTTATGACAGGATAGTGAAACGAGACGTGAAGATGAATGACAGATGTGAAGCAGTGACAGAGATGAATGTACGAGATAGTCAAGGAGTGAAAGAGATAGTGAATGAATGATTAAGATGTAGAATAATTAGAATAAGGTACTGGGACTATGAAAGAAGAGGTGTAAGACGTTAGAGTTGAAGACGGAAAATAAAAATACAATATTTAAGAAGCAATCAGCGGGGTAGTGTTGGTTAATGCGCAATAAAAAACCGTTTGCAGTTCAGATCACATTATAATTTACTATCAAATTAATCACACTAGCTAAATTATACACACACTGGGTGCGACGGCGTTTATTAAAATCACAAATTAACACAATGATCACAAATTACAACTAACACAATAACTGAGCACCACGAATCGAGAACAGTTCCGCGACGTCTTAACTCCGATGCGATCCGTGGCTGAATCCCTCTTCGCCGTGGCCTTAAAACATCACGACTCTGTAGAAGCGCGCGCTTTAGGTGTGGGTAGGTCATGTCCTGTCACCAGCGGCGCACTTGCGATTCGTTTCGTGTCCGTACTAATGACTGGATCCGACATATATATATTATATATTCAGAGATAAGCCCACGAGGCGACTGAAAGTTGCAGGTAGAATCCACCTACATTATAATGGACTGAAATTCCTTCAGTAATGAACGTGAATTCCAACTTTAACCACAAGCTGACCATTAGTTGCGCGGTCACGTTCAACTTGCTTGATCAAATTTTAGATAAAATTGTGGTTAGACTGTACGGATAAGTGAATCGAAAGATAATTTTAAATATTTTGAATAATTCGTTATCGGAATTGTTCAACTGGGGTGAACGTTCTGGTTTATGACCCCTGTGTTTTAAGTTTTTTTTTTGTACCTATCCATGTTAACTGTTTAACTGATTTCTAATAAGTTACACTCGTTTTAAGCCACTTTGTTAAATTAGCTCTTGCGTTATGCATCTGGGTGAACTCGTAAGGTCCTATTTTGGGCTAGTATGATTTTTCTTATAATTATTATATTGAATATGTGAATAAAAACATGCTGCTACTTGCTGTCTGTTTGAATGAAAGGCGATTGCATGCAGCTGCGATGAAAATGCTAAGAGGGATATGTGGTGTTACGCAAATGGATAGAACAAGAAATGAGTATATACGAAGAAGTCTGAAAGTGACACCGGTGACTGAAAAGTTGTGTGGAAGTCGGTTGTTATGGTATGGGCGTGTGATGCGGAGAAATGAGAGAAATATCGTCAGGAAATTTTTGAATATGAATGTGGATGGCTATACGAGTAAGAGAAGACCAAAGAAACGATGGATATGTCGTGGCCAGATCTTAGAATTGACATTTCATGAAATGTTCGACCATTTCATGAAATGTCTAGCTAAAATTGACCATATCGTTCAAACGTCAACGTTTAATGATATGTCAGTCAACGTTTGGCCATATCATTAAGTAGGGTGGAAATATATTCATTAAATTTTAGTAATCTGGGTCAATGGATAAATAAAACATTTTAAATAACTTTCATGCCAGAAGAAAAAAAATAAAAAATAAGATTTGACTAGTTAAATACTAACCTGTGAAATACGTTCCAAAATCCATGGTTTTTTAAGATTGCGCTTGTTTTTCGAGTGAATTTTATAAAAGTCACGTAGCTTGGTATAATAACGATGCTTCGTTGCACTTTTATCTTTTATTTGCATATTTATAATCGCTTTTCCAATCGAATTATCGCCCGCCGCCATGATGCACAATAAAAACGAAGCGACATCAACGCCTCTACCTGTGGATAATCTAACTATTTTATGATATGATCACTAATGTTTAGCCACAATCATGAAGTAGTCGTGCAACTGTTCATATTGTCAAACGTTGAGTATTCAATGATCTGGCCAGACCACATCATGATGTGGCCAGCGGGTGATGTTCTATTTCATGAAATGCAACCATTTCATGAAATGGTTGATCATTTCATGAAATGATCAATTCTAAGATCTGGCCACGACAGATATACTGTCTAAAAATGATTCAGCTAGAACTAGTGACTATTGAGATGACGATTAATAGAGAATATTGGAGTAAAAGACACATTGCGACGACTTCACATAAATTGAGAAAAAAGAAGGAGAATGATGATGATGGGAATATAAAAACAGTTCATTATCTGCATCAAAACAGCAAACATGGCGGTAGAGAGAAAATCGACAATATGATGTTTCACTTCACGCTGTTTCACATACCCTGTAATGGTTGAACCGCTTGTGATAAACGCAAAACTTTTATGCAATTCTGCGTGTTAAAGTTCAGTCATTATGAAAAACCGCTAGACGTCGTTCAGCTATTTTACATAACGGAGCTGTTTTGTAAAACAGCAGATCCGACAATCCATTTGCGACATATATACCAGAAATCTCAGACATTTATTCAACAATGACGTACTTTAGTGCCGTCTAGACTTGGCTATAAATAACCTATTAATAATTCAGCATTCAGTGAGTGGTGTGAAGATTGTGAGATTGTACTAGAAGGATTGGCATCCATTCTACCATTGTTCGTTTAAATGCTTGTTGTTGCTATCTTAGAAATGTCTCATTTCTATAGATGATTGTTCTGTATCATTTTAATTTTAAACATGGGACCAACTAAAAAAAATACCTTCACGTCGACTTACTTGATAACCTCTTCCTATTTTATGTTGGTTAAAAACACAAACTTACATTTGAATAAACAGATTGTAGCCGGCGGATCTGATGGTGTTCGATGTATTCATCGGGCATAAACAATCGGCAGTAAAGGCCATGGAGCTCTGGGCAGTCGATACATCCCCGTAACGTCTTATAGGCTACAGTGAGCTGATCAAGACGTATTCTCACTTCTCCCTAAAAGATAGTTGGTAAGGTACATGTAGGAAAAGATTTGGTGTAACCCTTAGAAAAGGCATCTTAGGAAGGTTTTACTTTTCTGACAGGCACTGGACTCGAGTTTGCCTCGAATCAAAGCAGAGTGGTGTACAATATCTTACTAACAATTGGATTGTCAAAGTCACGAGTATTTCGCAAAACAAATCCCAAATGTCTGAAAGATTTGAAAGTCACTCCCAAGTCCTTTATGTTAGTGACACGAGTATTTACTTTACCACCCAAACTATAGTCGTAATGGATTGGTAGCAACCCTGTACCGAATGTCATGATGTAGCACTTGCTTGTATTAAAAAAATACTTGTTCATAATGCTCCATTCATAGACGGCGCACGGCGTCAATATCCCATTGTAAGAGTTTTCTCGGCAGACATTTGGCAAATTTAACATTAATTATAAGATCAATGATCATGATCAGGAACAGAGGCGACCCTAACATGGATCCTTGACTTACACCTGAGCGTGTAATAAAAGGCTTGGAATCTTAGCAGCCATGTCTTACAATTTGCTTGCGATCGTGTAGATAGTCGGAAAAGAAGTAAAGAAGACCGGGCGAGAAACCGATGGTCCCCAGCTTTGTCAAAAGCACATCGTTGTCAACTCTGTCAAATGCTTTCTGAAAATCGAAATACAGAGCGTCAACTTATTCACCGATGTCCAAGCCACGGGATTATGTAGCCTACGTGAATGAGTAAATTCGAATTTATCTTTTATTTTATCACTCCGTTCTCTGCTCTGGCTATGTTAGTATATTTTTACTATAGGTAGGTTTATATTTTTTGGTTGTTATTTATCATTGCAGAGTTTCTGACTATTAAAAATTATTTGTACACAGAATACTTTATTTTAAATATTTGCTGTCGTCTCTACTCTCAACTACGCAGAACATAAAAGTGAACACTAGGTAGAAGAGTTTGTTCACTTATTAATAAAATAGCAACATATGTAGGGAAGTTCTTCTCAGGGTAGTTATGTTGGGTCTTTAAATGAGTTCGACGCACGTTAACAGTAAAAGGTATATAATAGAATATAGAGAAACACAGTATAAAAAGCACAAACGGTTAAAACAATCTTTAAACTAAAATTAACACGAGTGTTTCGCGAGTCGTGACGTACACTTTCGAGTTCTTTCGTCCACTGTCCGAAGGCGGGGCGCGAGGGTGTTTATTTATTTATTTAAACTTTTCACACACAAAAAGGTACAAAGGCGGACTTAATGCCTTAGGCATTCTCTACCAGTCAACCAAGGGTGGTGAAGAGATTGGATGGCAGGTGCTCTGTTTGAGAGGAACAAAGAAAATAATTATTTAAAATATATCATTAGATATAAAATAACAGTACATAAATAGGTTATAACTTATAATACACATACATACATATTTTATATAATATGCATATATTTATTATATATATATACATATTGTAGCAAAAAATATTATGTCTTCTTGCCACTTGTCCAACGCCACGCGGGAATCGAACCCGGGGCGTTGTAAGGATAAGAAATGAAAAGTATGATTGCGGTAAAACAACACTGTATATTTAAAAGGTAGACAAAAAAGAACACGGTAATACGTACTCGACGTAACGCTCCTTAAGAACGTTAATCTAAGACTAGACTCAATAGAAACGGTGCACGAGCTTACCTCTGACCACCGACCGGTAATCGTTAAACTCACCTCCCGCATAGGTCCCTCCGACCCTGACCAACCCCTCCCCACTAAAAAGGTGACGGACTGGAGGAAAGTAAGCACTCAGCTGAAATCCAACACATCCCCCTTACTAGATTCGATCCCCGACAATTTCGACTCAGTCGCTGACACGACTGCCGCGATCGACTCACTCACGGAGCACGTACAGACCGTCCTGAGCGAATGCTCCAGGGAGGTTCCAGCAACAGAACCCTGTTACTTGAATCTCCCCGACGATGTGCGTGCCCTGATGACTGAGAAGAACGCGGCTACTCGAGCCTACAGCGTCTTCCCCTGTGCCGCCAACAAAGCCCATATGCGCTACTATCAGAGATCTGTTAGGACACGTATAGCGGAGCTGCGTGAAGCGGGATGGGATAAGATGTTGAGCGATCTAGAGCCCTCTCATCTAGCCTTCTGGGAACTCCAGAGGAAACTCAGGTCCCCCCAGTCGGCCCCCGTACCCCCGTTAGTCCGCCCCGATAAAACCATTGCCTTCGACGACATCGACAAAGCCGAGTGCCTAGCCGACAGTCTAGAAGCTCAATGCTCTCCCAGCACTCTACCAGTAGACAAAGCTCACCTCGATGAGGTCGACGCCGAAGTCGAACGTAGAGCCTCCCTTCCTCCCGTTGAAGACCCTGATTTTCCCCTGCCCCCCATCGAACCAGATGAGGTGCACGAGATAATCAAAGGTCTGCATACGCGCAAAGCCCCCGGTTCAGACGGACTCACCAATAGGGTGGTCCAGCTCTTCCCAGCCCACTTGATCATGCTACTGACCACCATCTTCAATGGTGCTCTAAGCAATAACATCTTTCCCCAGACGTGGAAAGAGGCCACGGTCATAGGTATCCCAAAGCCCGGCAAGCCTAAAAACGAGCCCTCTAGTTACCGCCCAATCAGTCTGCTCAAAGTTCTCGGAAAAATCTACGAGAGGCTTATTTATAAGCGTCTCAGAGACTACGCCGAGACTAAGGGCCTCATACCCGACGAGCAGTTCGGCTTCAGAACTCAGCACTCTAGCGTGCATCAGGTCCACCGCATAGTCGAGCTGGTCAAAGGTGGTCTCACCCGCGGCTATCCGACATGCGCAGTCTTCTTCGACATAGCGAAAGCTTTCGACAAAGTCTGGCACAACGGCTTAGTATATAAGTTATTCAAACTCGGAGTGCCGGATCGTCTTGTACTCATCTTACGAGACTACTTGTCGAATCGCACCTTCCGCTACCGTATCGAAGGTGCCCTATCCTCCCCTCGCCCCATAAGGGCAGGAGTCCCTCAGGGCTCAGTGATAGCCCACCTCGCGTTCACGCTGTTCACCAGCGACATCTACAGACACAGAGGGACGCAGCTCGCTCTGTTCGCAGACGACACTGCGATCATCTGTAAAGGCAACGCCCCTTCGTCTCTCCTAAATCTACAACGGGCCGTCAGTAACCTTGGCGCCTGGTTTAGACGGTGGAGGATCGAAGTTAATCCCGACAAAAGTCAAGCGGTTTCATTCTCGAAACCGAGATCTAGACCCCCCCCTCCCCCCCGAACGATCACCCTGTTCGGCAAGCCGATCCCTTGGGAGAAGCGAGCCAAGTACCTAGGTGTGATCTTAGACCACCGTCTCTCCTTTTCAGAGCACATAAAGACGGTTCGTTCGCGAGCCGCTTTCGCTCTAGGTAGGCTTCACTGTATCCTAAATTCACGCAGCAAATTGTCACTTAAGTGCAAATTGCGTATCTACACAGCGTGTGTCCGTCCCATAATGACCTATGCGGGAGCAGTCTTCGCCCACGCCAAACCCCGTCACATCCATAGGATGCAGACCCTCCAAAACAGATTCCTTCACAAGGCCACGGGAGCCCCGTGGTACGTCAGAAACGAGATCCTCCATCTCGACTGTAAGATCCCTACGATCCACCAGTTCCTCAAACGCATGGCAAAGCGCCACTTTGAGTCCGCTCCTCGACATCGGAACCCTCTGATAGTCGAGGCAGCCAATTATGTCCCGTCCCAAATCAGTCAGATCCGCCGTCCGAGGCATGTACTCTCCGACCCAGATGACCCCATTACACTCCTCCAGGAGCAGAATAGGGCCACCAGTACAGTGCACAAACACAGACGCCTCCCGTCATTCCGACCTCGCCGCCGAGGTCCTTTACGTACGCGATCTACTCCCCGAGTAAACGAATCCCCCCCCCGACCCTTGCTCGATAACGAGGTGCCAGCAGTTGTTGCAGCTGAGCACGTAGCTTTAAATACCCCGAATAATAATCATGATATAAATATAAATTTGATCCAGCCTGTCCCCTCTTGCTGTCCTCCCGTCAGCGATGCCCTAAGCCGAGGTCCGTACCCCACAGGGGGTGCCCTTAGCGAGCATTCGCTTAATTTTAATTTAGAATTTTTCAAAAAGCTCCTGGCTGGAGGCTCTAAGTGTAGAAGCTTATGGCACCCACAGGAAAATCCGGTTAAGCAGCCACGACCTTAGTGGTCAAAACTGCGAGAAGCCATTATTAAAAAAAAAAAAAAAAAACACGGTAATAAAGATAAAAAAAAATAAAAACAGGAATTAAGTAGCCAAAGGGTTTAGGACCATTGAAAAATGTAATTTAGGCGTTAGGCGATACGACGCGGATTTCCCGACAAATAGCTATTCGTCAAACACCGAGCCGTCGCAATGGGTAAAGCACGCGTACCGAAAAGTCGTGAAGAAAATAATTCCCAGATTTTTTTACATACGGTTAAATGGTGTATACTATGAACTAGAAATTTAAAAAGATTCAGGTTTTAAGATAACGTAACACGTAACACGTGTCCTACGGAAAATATATTAGTTTAAAAATGAGTGTGTGGTGAGGTTAAAGCCAATAAATTACGCCCAAATGTTTATACTAGAAGAAGTATTTTTTTGAATTTTGAAATACTATAAGAGTAAAAAAAAAGAAAATCAAAAACTACGTCCGCTGGAGGGTGGCTCTTTGCCGAGGACCGCTTACTGCTGTTCGCCGTCCCGACGCCCGGCTAAGCACGATCGCGTTATCGTGCCAGGGACGCCTCGCCTGGACCGCTAACTCAGCCTGAACCGCTAACTGAGCCTGGACCGCTGACTCGGCCTGGACCGCTGACTCGGCCTGGACCGCTAACTCGGCCTGGACCGCTAACTCGGCCTGGACCGCTAACTCGGCCTGGACCGCTAACCGAACTCGGACGCCGAGGACGCTGGTGAGGAGTGCGACCGGCAGTCCGGCTCTGGCCCAGGGGGTGGGGCCGAAAATCGGCCTTTGTATCTGGATAAATGAATCAACAATGGGTATTAGGGGACTATATCCCCGACTGCTCCCGAGAACTGCCACAATCAAGACGTAGAAATTTTTACGCACAGCGAAACAATCAAATAGCTCTCACAACTCAACGCTCTGCTGACCACTGACAGTTGTCAACCAAGAAAAAATTCAATATTTCTCTTCCATTGCAAAAATTTTGAATTCGTGTCAAAATGAAAAAGGAAAAAATAAGACGGCCTATGTTCGCGTAAAAAAGGTTTATAATGCAGTGTAATGCTGCAATATATACAAATTCAAGGGAGTGTGGTATTGAGATGACTCTACTCTATTCATTTTGAAAAAAATCTCTGCAATTTTCGCTTAAATGCATACCGACTGGTGGCCGTCCTGATATCAAGAGGAAGCGCATTCCATAGAAGAATGGACTGGATATGAAAGGAAGAATGAACAAAGTCAGAAGTATGAGAAGGACAAAGTAGGAGAAGATTGTTAGAAGATCGCAGATTTTTTGTGTGTGAAGAACATAGATATTGGAAGTGAGATACAAGATAAGAAGGAGGAGTGGGAGAGTTGAGAAGGGAGAAAAGCGTGGTTAAAGCGCGCAAACTTCTTCTTTGGCGAATGGACATCCATTTGAGCTCAGACCTATAGCTCGACACATGATCATATTTTCTGAGGTTGAATATGAACCGGATACAATTGTTAAGCAGTCTGTCGAGCTTATCTAGCAAAACCGACTTCAAGTCAAAGTAGCACACGTCACCATAGTCGATGATAGGGAAAATCAAAGTCTGCACAAGCATAGTTTTCGTCTTAGCGGGTAAAAAGTTTCTCAGACGATACAGGGATCGCAGAGTACCGTCGACCCTTTGACTAACACTAGAGACCTGGCGTTGCCAGCTAAGCATCGAGTCAAGATGCAAACCGAGATCTTTCACAGTGGAGGTAACGGGTATAACGGTACCATTGAAAATAAGAGGAGGAAGAGAGCTAAGCGTTACCCTACTCATCATGCGTGAGCTCCCAATCACAATGGCCTGACACTTTGAGGGGTTTACTGACACGCCAAAACTATCAGACCACTTTTTGATAGCATCTAAATCTCAGTTTACATCTGCTATAGCATCCGACAAACCTTCAACCCGCTTAGCTGTATATAATTGAAGATCATCAGCATAAAGATGATACGAACACCGAAGACAATGAGTTATAAAATTAATGAAAATGGAGAATAACAATGGAGAGAGAATACCACCTTGTGGAACACCAGCATCCAGGTCGCGCCAACTCGACGAGCGCTCATCAACGCGAACCGACTGCTGACGTTCCCGAAGATAAGAAGAGAACCACTCCAGAACCTCGGGCGAAACCATAAGATGAGAGAGGATAGAAAGGAGAATATCGTGGCTGACGGCGTTAAAGGCATTGGAGAAATCAATTAATACCAAAACGGTAACCTTGGTATCCTCCATCGCTTCTCTAACGTCACCAGTCACTTTAAGGAAAGCGGAGGTTGTACTGTGCCCAGGCCTGAATCCAGACTGAAAAGAGCTAACAAGGTTGTTCTGGTGAACAAACCTTGTAAACTGCTTGTGTACGCAGGCCTCAAGCACTTTAGACAGGAATGGGAGAATGGAAATGGGTCGAAAGTGACTGGGTAGGGAGGGATTTGAAATTTTAGGGAGTGGACGTACGTAGGCCATACGCCACTGGGATGGGAATTGTCCGGAATCTAGAGAAAAGTTGATGGTATGGGTAATCGGAGGGAGAAGGATATCAAGGATCCAAACGACCATACTACGATTGATGCCGTCATGGCCCATAGCCTTGGATTTTTTTTTTGTTTTGGCGGGAGTATTGTCTCCCGTCGCTGCGCTTAAGGGCTAGTCATAAACACAAACGTTAAGGCTCTGTTACACATATAATTTTATATTTACTTTGAGTCAATATTAACTCATTCTTGGAATAACAGCTAGGTACTATATTGGAGGCATTCCACTCAGAGCATTGATTGTATTGCTAGAAACATTATTTTATAGCATTCTCAGCGTCTATTCTGAACAAACATGTTTCATGTTTTTAGTCTATAAATTGCTGTTATTAAAACTAAAGATTTAAAACTCATAGTGAAGCAGTGTAGGGTTGCAATAAATAAGCAAACACAGCTTACGGAAAAGAATAAATATATTGTCCAAAGGTTAGAGGTTCACAGGACACAGATACACAATAGAAGGCGAAATGAAGAGCACAGAAAGAAAGCGATAGGCACAGTTAAAATATAAGCACGTCTAGGCATAAGACTTCACCAAGACACTGGATAAAGTTAATACGACTACGGGATGGTATTGCCGAACGTTTACCGGGTACGGGAGAGGGCAACATGCACTTGCGACCGGTGGCGATTCTCGACTGATGTCTGCGAGCGAGTGCCGCGAGTGTGAAAGAGATAGATAGACAAGGCGCAAGCGGCCGCTCTGGTAACCGGTCCGCATTCCACAAAACTACATAAAAAATATCTACTAACAAAATTATCTGTTTGTACAGATGTATTAATTTTTAATTTGTACTAAAGCGAAAGTTATATAATGTTAGGTTGTAATTAAGTTTTTAGCTATATACATATATAAGATTTAGGTGCATATAGTTGGATGATGTATAATTTAAGTGTAAATATTACTTTTTGTTTATACAATACTGACTTATTTTAATAAATACATCTTATAATTTAAATAAATAATTAATTGAAGAAGTAGCTCCGCTACAATAGTGAGCAGTCAGGACGAACGTCAATTGAATGTCAAGATAACAAACAATTAAAAGACAAAAATTAGTGTTACTTGAGTTGCTCTAAAATGGTCTTAGTTCAACCCGATTTTTTATCTGAAAAGTGTATGGGTCTGGCGTTGATTCAGCGTATGTGCTGTGACGCTATCGCGCGGTGTAGCGACGAAGTAACGTCTACGCGTCATAGCGGCGTAGTGGCGTAATAGCGCCTACATGGCGTAGCGGAGTAGCAACGTCTATGCGGCATTGCGGCGTAGTAGCGTCTACACGCCATTGTGGCTTAGTAACGTCTTCGTGCTACGGCAAAGCTTCCGCCAAGGTCTACGGTAGATCTATTTTAACTTCGAAGGATCTATAGGATGTTAACACCTTTATGACAGTACCTATTTAATTATCACATTAATATTATAAAAGCAAAAGTTTGTGAGTGTGGGTGTGTGTATGTTTGTCTCTTCTTCATGTTCAAATGGCTGGACCAATTTGAATGAAATTTGGCAGACAGATAGTTTATAACCTGGATTAATATATAGGATACTTTTTATCCCACAGGATCGAGACTTACGCAGGTGAAACCGCGGGGCGCAGCTGGTCTCTTATAATTACGTACCTACTTGCTTTCATAAAAAAAGGTGATATATTTTACTCCACAAACAAAAATTTATACGGCTGACCGATTCAAATAAAAATAATTTCTGCAAACTCGTTTCATGGAAGAATGCAAATAAAAGACATTAGAATGAATTCCAGACGTGATCTTTCTTCTTTGTTATAAAGGAAATGAAAAGATTTTTACTTCACTTTACCATCTCGAATTTCATCGATGAATGTCTAGAAATTCTTTTCCGCACCGATACTTCTGTAATTCTTCTTTTTATATTCATTTCTCGCAAAAATGTTCGCGTATTTTTTCGTTTTGTAAAGAAAACGTGGCGATTAACCGGTCAATGTAATCGCTTTAATATTAGTAAACTGCTTAATTTGAAAGTTATCATAGTTCAGCCAACCAGCCAAGTTATTACTCAAAATGTCAGTCAATGCCAAGTTTTCATAAACTTTTTCAATCTAAAAATCCTACGTTCTATTTAACACCTAGTTCCAAAGTTTGTAGCACACACTTAATAAAGCTGCTGTTAGCAATTTACAGCGAAGCGACGTCGCTGGACGAAGCGCTGACTAATTAAGTTATTAGCATTCAAAGTTAACGAGCAAACTTTCTCGTTGTGCCGGTCTTTACAGATTTATAGCTTGCTGTCTTTCTCAGGCGAAGTTTTGTGGATTGAAGTATTTTTTAAGCTGTGAGGCTGTGGGCTGTTAGAGAATCTTGGTGCTTGGATCTTGATTGAAAGGATTAACAATGCAAATAGGTAGGTATCAACTTTAATGTTCGTAAGATAATAAAGATACTTCGTAATTTTTTTTGAAGTGAAAACTTCTTTAGGCGCGTAGGGTATTTTTGAGATGCGAAAAAACAATTGAACTCGCGACACCATTACCGACACCTTATTTTTGTGATTACAATTGTGCTCTTTATTTAGATAAGGTTACGGACCAATGTTCTATACAAGTATTTTTCTTCCACCAAGGCGATCTTGTTTAAGTTTTCACTACTGTCGGCACTCCCGGAGTGCCACTGTTTTTATTTTTTATTAATTAATGAGTGATACATCTAGATAAAGTCGATATAACATAGATAATGTTACGAGGTTTCCTTTGCCAATGAAGATAATGCCTCGATCAAAACAGAAACGATGTTACAAACGAGAATAAGCGCCTGCACGATTATAAGCTGCAATTCGTTGTAGGTACATGAACTGTTTGCTGTTAATTTTATGAAAGGCCACACTCTTGTATCATCAGTTAGATTTTTGAAAAAAACTGATACAAATATTACAAATATTACTTGCAGGTAATAGGTATCTTGAATCGTATTTAACAATTTAAATATCTCAGCCATATTGTAACAGCAGGCATCAAGAAGATGATCTGGATGTAGAAAGGAAACCAAGAGCTTTGGCGGTTCGATGCAACATGCTTATCCGTAGGTTTGCTCGTTGCATGTGTGAAGTGAAATTGACGCTTTTTAAAGCATACTGTCAGACATTTTACGCGTGCAGCCTCTGGACAAGTTGTCCGCAGAAAGCCATCAATGTTCTTCGCGTCCAATACAACAATGCATTCAGGATACTGTTGGGGCTGTCACGCTGCTGCAGTGCATTGGGAATGTTTGCTGATGCGCACACTGATGGCTTCGCAGCGATCAGACGTAAGCGTGCCGCGTCGCTGCTGCAGAGGGTCCGAACAGCTCGAAGAGTCTCCTGAATGTCTTTGCGGGGAAATTTGATTGCCCGCTCGACCATTATTTGTCCAACCTGCATGTTTACTAACTTAGTTATTAAGGTTAATGTTTACTAACAAATTATGGATGTCTATTCTGAAATAAAATGATTACTATTATTATTTTAAGATGCTGACAAGAGGTAAAGCACGGTCACTGTCGGACTGCATAGAAAAGAAAGAATAAAACGATGACACAACGCTTGTATTTTATTGCAAAATAAGAAGCAATTATCTATTTACTCATCTCTCATCTTATTTATATAGAGGTTTTTTTTTTCAAAACTTGTTTTGGTAACAACCAAGCTCTAAGAAATATGTTCAAAATTAACAAATTCATATTTTTTCCACTACTACAAACAATATAAATAGATAGGGCAATTTGTTTCTTTTTGACAAGCCTATTTAGAACATTTGTCTCTTGTCAGCGCCTTAAGCGGTTTTTTAAAATACATTTCCAGCGCCTGTTTACAGAGATAAAGTTGAAACTCGATAGTGCCTTTTCTAAGCAAACGGCAATGCTTTGCAATTTTGCAAAAGAAAATAACACATAGCATCATGCCTTGTTTTCCCGAAGGGTTGGGCAGAGGTGTACCTATAGTAAACCCATATGTCACCAGTTATGTTTAAGTCCCATGTAATAAGGGGCGAGCCTATTGCTATCAACCGGGCACAAATTCCAGACTCCGGGCTGCTTCCGAGAAATTCCATATAGTAAAATCCCAATAATAATAGCCCAACCTGGGAACCGAATCCAGGACCTCATGCTCAGCATAAAGATAAACTAGATCAACCATTTTTCAGGTTATCTAAAGTACATACATCTTTTATGGGGTACTGTGTTAAATGTTACAACAAAATACCTTGTGACATATTGCAATTAAATGAAAGAAAATTTAAAACTCATATAAAAAGTACACTTTGTAAACAAGCATATTACAAATTAGAGGATTATATCCAAGATAAGAGTGCTTGGAAACATGCTGGTCCTGCTCCATAGGACAATTTAGAATCAAGACAAAATCAAACTGGTTGCTAATTTAATTGTAAAATTTATTACTTTGTGTTTTAAGTATGACATTGATTTTACATTCTGTGATTACTTCCTTACACACTGACTAAAATTTTAGGAAAATCGTCTACTTTTACAATGTTTGTAAATATGTGAGAACCATGTATCTATCACAAATTAAATTATCTATCGTTGCTTCATTTTTAATTCTTTTTACCTATTGTGGTATAGAAATTTTATTCTAGGTACATCGTCTTCACATATAATAATTATTTAACAAATGTACGTACATATACAAACAATATTGTAAAACATTTTAAAAGAGTAACGGTGGAGTTTCTTGCCCATTCTTCTCCATACGAAAACTACCTTTTGGAAGGGGCGATTAGAATCAATTTTATTATTTTGTAATTTTTGACGTTCAAAAGTGCCATACATGGGCCTATTTGAAATAAATGATTTGACTTTGACTTTGACAGCAGTAGCGCTTGCGACCACTAGACCAACGAGGCAGTCAAAAGAAAATAACTCGTTAAAATTAACTCCAATTTCAGCTACCACTAAACTGCCTCGATCAATAATTAAGTACAGACTACACAACTTAGATGTAGCAAAAATTTGAAAATTAGCATTAATTCATTTCAATTTTTGCGTGAGGGAGAGGCAAATTTCGCACCCTCACGCCCCTAACCGTCGCAGGTGTTAGGAATCGCAGGCCGATTCCCGGACACTGTAGGTGTGCAATGTGTAGCTCGCCGTTCGATAAGGACCAGGCCCGGGTCGACGGCGTGTTGTGTTCCACGCACGCCTCAAAGAGATCCGCTAGGGCTGATGCTTGCTGGGATTGCGGGCAAGAAACAGGCAACTGAAGGAAACACGGTTTCCCACATCCTCCCGCTCCGCCCAGAGCGGGAGAAGTTATTGATAATTTCCCACCCAAAAAAAAAATGGTCTGCGGTAGAGTTAGTGAAGCTAGAACTATTAGTGTCTGCATATCCAGGATACCAAAATAAGGAATTCGGATATCGATAATCTGGATACGAATATATCGCGGATAAAACCGTTGACGGTTAAAAAGCCCTTAACGCGACCTTCATGTCAGTATGATACATTAATACTGTAAGAAAAACTAAGGGACTTGCGAAGGCCATGATAGATAGCACGGTTCGCCCTCCCTTTTGAGATAAAATATTAGTCAGTGTCACAATCATCCCCTTAAGAAACGTGATACGAGTTAAAAGAACCAACAAAAAATTCCGTAGATACTGATACTCTCCAAGTCTCCATGGATTTTCTTGAATGAAATAGAAAATAAAGAATTTAAAACACCATCATCTGCCGCCTAGTCTTTTCCTAACTATACTTTTTATTTATTTACTAGCTGACCCCGGCAAACATTGTTTTACCAATTATTTGTTTGGGGTGGACAACCCTTATCACTTAGGGGTATGAAAAATAGATAGTAGCCGATTCTCAGACCTACTGAATATGCATATAAAATTTGGTAAAAATCAGTAAAGCCGTTTCGGAGGAGTAAGGTAACTAACATTGTGACACGAGAATTTTATATATAAGATTTTAATCGAACACAAATGATTCATATTGTTGTTAGTAACACTTATAAAACTATGTTAGTAACATTTCTAAAATAAATAAAATAAACCTAATTCAAGAACCTTCCGCTTCCCGCTGTACACGACCTGCAGCTGTGCATACGGGTCCAGTGCCCCACGAACGGGAAATCAGGCTTATTGACATTACCTTTAAAATGCTATATTGGGGCCGGCAACCAGTCTAAAATTAAAAACTTAAAAAAAAAACATCAATTTTACAAAATCCATATGAATAAAGTAACTTCTCTCAATTTGTATTTTTAAGATTGAAAAGAAGATTTCTTTTCAATCTTTGAAAAATAACAATACCCAAAGTCTGTTGGTTATTTACGATCACACAGTCATGCTTAGGTAGTCTGCAAAGTTTTAGATAATTTCAAGAATGACTGAACACAGCATCTCAAATGACTTTGGAAAATGATTCAATTGGAAAAACAAACTTTATAAATGAAAACAAATCCAAATAACTAGATTAATCTTAATAATACAGAATTATTTTAGGGTGAATAAATTAAATTCTAGAGACAATATGTCACCTATGTAGGTAACCTTTTAAAAATATTTTTATAAGTGGTGATATATTGAAGATGTTTTCTCCGTTATTTGTATATAACATTTTGATATAATTGGTGTCAAAGTTCATGTACACACGGCTACACATCAAGCTATAAATTTCCAGTTTATGCTAATCTCGCATTGTATCGGATTTCCGTACAATGCAAGGTCAGCTTATACTGGAAATCTATAGCTTGATGTATACAGTAGCCGTGTGTACGTAGATGATTTTTGACAATGATTAATAAACTTTTTCCTTGAACTTTTAACTGTTTGATATTTTAGAAAATTTGGTTACATCGAAAGGTTTGTTAAAGTATTAGCAACACAGGCCATTAAATTTGAGAGTTTGGAGAAAAGTGATATTAGTGACGAATTCTGGGAAATTTTCAAAAATGAATAAAACTCGAGTTTTCTCGAATTCCATTAATATTCGCCTAGGCTTTATAAGGTGCTTTATTGTTGCAAGTGGGTCACACTACGACGTCATGGAAGGAATACGTCAAAATACAAGTCACCCTGTATAACTAACCCTTTTATAACTACTAAACTAAACGTGACTTTGTTTGTCGTATGGAAAGGTAAAAAACAAACTAATAATAAGGCGAAATTCAAGTTTAGAAAATGGAAGAAATATGTCCATAGCAAGCAATAATAGTAGCTATTTATAGCAATAATAGACACATAACATAAATCTTAAAATATCTTACAATGCCATGTTGTTAAGCTGACGCCAAAGTATTCGAATAATGTCCTTCACTTGCCTCTGCCTTTCGTTGAGAGATCTCAGATGATACATGTTTCCTTACGGCCTGACTCAAGAGTCGAAATAAAAGCTACGTGACAACTAAAGAAATAGTTTTTTGGATAGAATTTTATGAAAAGGAATAGTGCGTATTTTCGGTTTCGTGTTTGGGTGGGGAAGGAAATTAAATTACAGTGATGCTGTCTACTAAAGTAAATAAACAACTTATTATCAATAGCGGTTACTACGATATTTGGAAAAGGCAGTATGACGTCATGTCCGCCCAGTGACAATCCGCCGTGCTGCAGCAACACATTGTGTGCTGTTTACATGCCAGACTGCCATCTTATGTTGAAATTATATAGATCGGTATCCCGCGTATCTTCCGTACCTACAATACGCCGTTTTGACTCCACTCTATCATGATACATTTATCACGAACAAAGTTAACATATTCCTTCATAAAACATTCCTCGAATAAAGAAATTTGATATTCTCAAAAACAGTTCTATCTGTCTAACCGACTGTCAAGATCAGGAGAATAAAATTTATCACTTTGTAAATGGTGCGATGGAAGAAAAAAAGGAATCTTTGTAAATCCGCGATATTGAGAGTACTGTTACTTTATTTGAACTTATTCAGATTTAGCTTGGCTTGGCTTGTGGCTAAGTAATAACAGCTGCACGGGTCGATCGATCAGGTTAAGCTACGCTTGCCGCGGTTGGTCCGTGGATGGGTGACCATCTTTACATACCAAGTCCCCTCCGTGCCTCGGAAAGCATGTTAAGCCGTTGGTCCCGGTTGTTATTTGTAGATCTTTGACAGTCGTTAGGGGTAGTTAGAAGCCCAAAAAGTCTGACAACCAGTCTTACCAAGGGGTATCGTGTTACCTAGTCACTAGGTTGTGGAGGTCAGATAGGCAGTCGCTCCATGTAAAATACTGGTATTCAGCTGCATCCAGTTAGTTGCATCGGTATCGAGACTTATGCGGGTGAAACCGCGGGGGGCAGCTAGTAATTCATAATTATGCCAGTTGATTCTTTAACAACAACTGGCATAATTATGAATTACTTGCCAATTTTATTTTTTATTTTGTTTTTCATTCAAAATAATTCGACAGTCAAAATTCATACTGTTACCGTAAAGTTGGTATGCAACTGTATCCATATAGAAGGTATAACCTACAGATGCATCAAATTGTCCATACATTGATCTAAAATACTGGTTTGGCAAGACTGGTTGTCAGGCTTTCAGACTTCAGACGTTCTGGGTACCTGCCAAAGAATGAGAACCGGAACCGAAGTGCTTTCCAAGGCACAGAGGGGTCTCGGTTAAATTAATAAACAAAAATCACCCATCAACGGACCGACGGTATCTCAACACAGATCATTACTAACCACTTGTTGATCTATATAGCAATATAATAAAGCTGAAGAGTTTATTTTTATGGTTCCGTACCTCAAAAGGAAAAAACGGAACCCTATAATTTTTATATAATCTATACATATAATAAAATCGTAGCGAAGTCAAAACTGTACATTGAATATTTTTGAAAAAAAGTAATTGCTACGAGGTCTAGGATCGATTCTAATGCCGAAAATATTTTTTTTAGAATTTTTGTCTGTTTGTCTGTTTGTCTGTTTGTCTGTATGTATGTTCCAGCATCACGCAAATTCTACCGGACAGATTCTGTTAAAATTTTGCATAGATATTCCCTGTGTGTCTGGTCAAACTATAGGGTATAAACTATCACGCTATTTACTATGGGGGACGAGCAATATTACATTATGTTGTATTTTTATGTTCTAGCATGACGCAAATTCTACCGGATAGATTCTGTTAAAATTTTGCATAGGTGTTCCCTATAAGTCTGGTCAAACTATAGGGTATAAACTATCACGCTATTTACTATGGGGGACGAGCAATATTATATTATGTTCGTATTTTTGGGAAAAAACGCGCCAAAATTTTAGGATATTGTAGATGGTTATCGATTTAACTTTTTAAATGATTATCATCACGCTATACCTTTATGGAACTAAGCAGTCAATCAAAAAATATATAGGAACGGCTATTTTAGACAAGTTTCAACAAAGCAATTAGCTCAGCGGTTGGGCGGTTGCTTTGTAAACGTGGGGTTGTAAGTTCGATTCCCACCTACGGTTTTTTTTTCTTTTTTTTCACATTTTGTTATACGATTATTATTTTTTTTGATAATCTACCTATAATCTATAGATATAATAAAATCGTAACGAAGTTAATTTTTTTTGAAGAAAGTTATTGCTAAGAGGTCTGGGATCGATTCTTATGCGGAAAATAAAGTTTTTAGAATGTTTGTCTGTACCAACCGTAGGGCATAAACTATCACGCTATTTGCTATGGGGGATGAGCAATATTACATCATGTTCGTATTTTTCTCTGCAAATTGTAAAAGGACGCGCCAAAAGGTTGGGATATTGTAGATAGGTAGTTACCGATTTAACTTTTTAAATGATTATCATCACGCTACCTTTTATATAGGAACGGCTATTTTAGCTAACTTTCAACAAAGCGAATAAGTAAGCGATTGGACGAATGATTTGAAGTCCTGAGGGCCTACCACCAGCTTAAAAGCAGTATTATTTTAATATTACTTTAGTTTACTTCAGTGTGGGAAACAGATGAAGCTCTACAGGATGTATAGCTCCATCTCTTTCTCCCACTGAAGTAACATTAAAAAAATACTGCTTTATGAGCTGGTGGTAGGCCGCCCGGGGTAGTAAGTTCGATTTACATCTGTTTTTTTAAACTCTTTTTGTAAAACGATTTTTTTTTGGATTGTGTATGTAATAGTTCATAGAATGTATTAATTCACAAAAAATTGAAAACTTCGTAAGCTATGGGAAACTACTAAGTTACAAGTACTTTACAGTCACAAAACATTCAAGGTTGTATTCTGATCATTTTAGAGCAAAAGACTGTAGGAATAAAATGTTTTTTTACAGATTTTGACAGCAGATTTGTCCTAGCGATTTTATAATATGTATGTGGATCTTCTGGAATCGCTGCCACACTGCTTCCTGGTGGCAAAACAGCGCACGTCATGTTTAAGATTCCCATCGATTTAGAGAGCAACGAAACACCTGTTTGTGGGGTGTCACGCAACAGTAACAAGGGATGTGTGCTTAGGGGATTGCGCTTCGTCGTATGGGATGAATGCGTTATGGCAAAAACGAAAGCAGTGGAAACTGTAAACAGAACCCTGCAGGACATCCGCAGAAACCAAGATATGATGGGTGGTGTCACAGTTTTGACAAAAAAAGTGAAAACTTCGTTGAAAAGGTCGACTCTATGGTCGAGAGTTCATAAACTGCGCTTGACCATCATCATACGAGCTCGGCTTGGCGGTAATTCAAATGCTCAAGAATTCTCCGATGTTCTTCTAAAAGTTGGTGAAAGCACTCTACCAGAGACTCTTGGTAGAGTAGATCCCACTTTAGAAGATCTTATTTGTCTGATATACGGGGATATCAGTCAAATACCGTACCAAGAGAATTCTTAGGTGTGTTTCCGTTTTAACTCCGAAGATGATCAAGCTACAGCGATCAACCACAGTATTCTCTCATAAATTGAAGGGAGTGAAGTGATATACACCTCCATTAATAGTGATGTGGAGGAAGATGATGCCAAATATCACCCCGTAGAATTTCTCAATTTACAAATAGAAAGAAAAGAAAGAAAGATTGAAAAAACATTTATTTGGACACAGTTCGCGAAACACAAAACACAAATTACAGTGGAAATAAAAAATAGTGTTTTTAAAACAATAGTGTGTGCCTCACGGCTGCGCCAAAAAGGTTCATTTCAGCATTAAATGGCAAGTGGACTTCCGGTTGTATATCTGTGTAACGGAAACCAGCTCAAAGTCATGTCTTTGCAGAGAAACGTCATCGAGGTGGAAATTCTAACAGGTTGTGGCGATGGTGAGACAGTGTTTATAGCGCGTATAAAGTACAAATTCCCCACCATTACCAGTTAAAGCGCGTGCAGTTCTCTGGGAGTGTATGCTTTGCGATCAACAAGTCACAGGGGCCGACACTAAAGGCTGAAGGCTGCGGGTGTCGACCTCAGGATAAGCTGCTTCTCACACGGACAACTGTTACGTCGCTTGCTCCCGAGTCACCATTCCTGACTCTCTGTATATTTTGGCTGCTGAGAATAAAACTACAAACGTAGTATACAGGGAAGTTTTATAAAAATGTGGCTGTTATTGTAGTATATTGTGATGTCTTACGATTTCCATGCGAACGAAGTCGCGGGCAGAAGCTAGTTTTAAAATAAATACCTTTAAAGATATTTAAGAAATTCGATGAAAATTTTTCCTTTATCTCCGAAACTACTAGACCTAAAATGTTGAAAATAATACATAGTATGGCTCTTTACTCATAGATTACAGGAAAACCTATAAGAAGTCTATGGTCTTAAAATGACATGGTTAATCTCTCAATATTATGCTTACAAACTTATATTTGCAGTTAGAATGTATGGGAGAACATGTTTTTCAACTACAGTGTTAAGTTTATTCTTGGGATAAATAAATTCATCTCAACAACGGAACCCTTCATTGTGCGTAGTCCGAAACGCAATTACCCGGTTTTTTTTTTCTTTGAACGCGCTAATCTCTGGGACTCGTCAGCAGGAATAAAAAAAAAATCACATTTGATAGCCCAATTCTTGAGGAAAGTTAGGCTATTTAACATCACGCAACAACCTATAGGAGCCAAGCAAAAAGAAAAAAAGTCAGAAAGAAAAAAAAAAGAAAGAAGAAAGAAATTTGAATCACAATTTTGCTAGAACAAACGTTGGTCAGACCATTACCATTCTACAACGTTCAAAAAAAAAAGACAAAATTGGTTTTTGAAAAAAACACAAAAAGACAACGTTTAAAATGTCAAGATTATCGTTACTCCCTACAACACAGACACCACGCACGGGACACAGCATTGTCTACAGGGAAATGTACCTCCATAAACGAAATTTAGTAAGCAGTAGATAATCTTGACATTTTAAACTTTGTCTTTTTTGTGTTTTTTAAAAACCAATTATGTTTTTTTTTTTATTGGATGCTGTAGAATGGTAGTAGACCATGGTCTGAATAACGTTTGTTCTAGAAAAACTGTGATTCAAATTTCACGATGTAGTAATAGCCTGGGCGGGCGACGCGATGGGTCGGTGGGCGAGGGAGTTTTATAAAATGTTACTGTTATTTTGGTATGTTGATTGTATATCTTACGACTTCCACGCAAACGAACTCGCGGGCAGAAGCCATAAAATATATATATTGCAGTAAGATGATTCCGCTTTCATATAACTATATTATGGTATTATAGCTAGGTATATCCCTAGGGATGATGTGATTTAAAAGAAGATTGAAAAGGGTATGCTGAGATAGAGGATGAATGAAAGGCGACTAACAAAATGTATTCACAAGGCAGACATGAAGGGAAAGGCCGGGTGGCGACGCCCTAGGACGCCCTGACCTTATTGATGATGTTTTTCAGAAAGGTCAAGTGCGTAGTATTCGCAACCGGCGTGCGTGTGTGACCAAATGTATGAACGTAAACAAGGCAAAAGAAAGAAAGAAAGAAAAATAGGTTTATTTGTCACAAAAATACGTGCATACATAAAAGACAAGAGTAATCAGAGAACAACACAAAGTACATAACAAATCACGAGCATAGAACAGAAATTACTTAGGTGGCAGCTGCACGACATGACTGTGACAAGAAGGCTTCCACAAGGAGTATGTCTGCCTACCCCCATGGGAAGAAGGCCTGAGTTGTATGTACCTATGTATATTCCTAGGGATATAACTATATCACGGCTATAACCATCTTACTGCAACATTATATTTATATTACGAACGTGTTAAATATCTAAGGTTGTTAAACGTCGGTTGAAAGTTTGATATTATCCCGAAGTACATCATAAAGAACAACGTTACGATTCTTCACTGGGTCCATTGTTTATTACCCAGTTATGAAATCAATGTAGTGTCAGCAAAAGTTAAGCGAAGGCGGAAAGTGTGGTGTGTTTTTCCTGATAACAAATCGTTTCTGATGTTGTCTGACCAAAAAGAAATTGGTGTTTATGTCCTGTACATAATTTTGTCACAGGTAAATGCAGTGCTACCAAAAATCGGAACAGATGGTGAAAAATCGTGAGACAAATCACATCAGCCCCTGGACAAGAAACTACATGAAGACCATGACCGCTCTGACAAGAGTGCTGCAAAGAAGAAGAAGATGCAGAGTAAAGAGCTGACAATACCTTTACGGTTTACAGGGAAAATTATACTATAGTGTTCCCACTGCTGGGGTACAAGCTTTCTCTCTGTAAGAGGAAGTGGGCCGTAATTCGCCACGCGGGCTTAGTGCGGGCTGGTGGATATCACATGCTTTCGAATTTTTGATTCTACGACATGTGGACATGATACGGTTCCACACTATGTTTACCTTCACCGTTTTGAGAGCAGTGGTGAAGAAATAATTTATACAAAGTAAAGTGTCTATTTGGGTTCGAAGTTACGACCTACAAACTCGTCAGTTGCGGCCATTTCCACTGTGCCACCACAGCACTACTGGGAATGAATAGCGTAAGAGTTCAACTCGGGTTTTTATTTAGGCACTTTTCGTGTGATTTTTCTCTAAAAGATTCTAACTTACACCACTTCAGAGTATGAAACTGTGATTGGCTGTGTTTAGTATCCTCATCGTAAGACATGTAGTAGAGAAACATCAAGAGGTTATAAATGGCAAGACCTTCAACGCTGTTATAGTTCGAGTGATAATTAAAAGATGAGAGTGAAACATGGAATCCCTTTTGCAATAATTAGTATTCAAGTTTCTTATGAGGGAGGACAACTAGTTCAAATATTGTAAAGAACCATAATAATATTCTGTTAGTCTTCAGTTTGAACCCAACCCAGAGGGGGTTGGGCAAAAATCATGGGTTTTTCCAAGGAAATTCGCTGCAGCAACCCGGAATTCGGATAAAACTTTTGTATCAATACTTACCGTATCTTTGAGGAGCTCGTGGCTAAGTAATAACAGCCGCACGGGTCAATCCAACAGGTTAAGCTACGCTTGCCGGGGTTGGTCTGACCATCTTTACATACCAAGACTCCTCCGTGCCTCGAAAAGCACGTTAAGCCGTTGGTCCCGGCTGTCATTTGTAGATCTTTGACAGTTGTACGGGTCCTTAGAAGCCCGAAAGTCTGACAACCAGTCTTACCAAGGGGTATCGTGTTACCCAGTACCTAACTGGGTTGTGGAGGTCAGATAGGCAGTCGCTCCATGTAAAATACTGGTATTCAGCTGCATCCGGTTCGACTGGAAGCCGACCCCAACGTAGTTGGGAAAAGGCTAGGCAGATAGTGACTTACGGTATCTTTAAAACTAAATACTTTACAATTTTATTTCAGTATCTACCATTAAAGAAATAGAAAAAATAACTGTCCGAAATTTCGTCTGATATCATTAGAAAAAGTGATATCAAAATAATATTTATGTCAATAATTTTTTCTCTAATGGAGTATGTAGTCAGAGTTGCCAATATCAGTAACGAGGAGAGTGGATTTATATTGTAAATGCTATAACGAACTTGGTGACACATCATGCAATAAATGTGTATATGATACCTAGATACCGCACAAGGCAAAGAATATTTTTTTTATCAGAATTAAATACATTAATGAAGAGAATTTTTCAATCTTTCAATCTAAATATTATTTTCTAGTCAATGCTCTCAAAATGAACGCGAATTATTTTTTAATTAAAACTTAATCAAGCAGAGAGAAAACATGGCAGGTGCAACATAAGGGAAAGATAACACCAAAATAACTATAAAATACAAGAATAAATACATATATGTACATTATAAAGAATCAACGAGAAGGAAGAGGAGAAATAACGATCAATAGAGGAGAAAAACGATCGCAAAGAATATAGCAAATCAGCCCTGGGATGTTTCTGCCAATTTCTTACGTACGAGTATATATATATATTTACGTGCCTTCACTTTAAAATACAATCTGAGGAGGGGCTTATGGCTAAGTAATAACAGCTGCACGGGTCGATCGATCAGGTTAAGCTACGCTTGCCGCGGTTGGTCCGTGGATGGGTGACCATCTTTACATACCAAGTCCCCTCCGTGCCTCGGAAAGCACGTTAAGCCGTTGGTCCCGGCTGTCATTTGTAGATCTTTGACAGTCGTTACGGGTAGTTAGAAGCCCAAAAAAGTCTGACAACCAGTCTTACCAAGGGGTATCGTGTTACCTAGTCACTAGGTTATGGAGGTCAGATAGGCAGTCGCTCCATGTAAAATACTGGTATTCAGCTGCATCCGGTTAGACTGGAAGCCGACCCCAACATAGTTGGGAAAAGGCTAGGCAGATGATGATGACTTTAAAATACAATCAATTGGTTGGCGTCCTAATATTCAGAGGTTTACGCATTCCAAAGAAATACCGCCTGGACAAAGAAAGAAGAGTGAATGACGGCACGGTTGGCGCAGTGGTTAAGCGATTGACTGCTGCGCTGCGTGTCGTGGGTTTGATTCCCGCACGGAACAAATATTTTTATGACCTACAAGTAGTTGTTCCGGGTCTGGCTGTTTGTGTGTGTGAGCTTAAATGTTTGTAAACGCACTCACAATACAGGACAAATTCCTAGTGTGGGGAACGTTTTTATAAAAAAAAAAAGATACCAAATCGGTGAAAAGAACATCGTTGAAGATGATTATTGGCCATTTCCTCTCACAGAGGAGACTCTTGTATCAGCACAGCTTTATAGCCTAATTATGCTATGTTACACAAAACACTGACACGGTAAAATAAAATATCGTGAGGATACACGGATTTAATTTTCCATATCTCAACACGTAGCGAGGAAATATGGAGATAAATCTCATACGGTCCAAACGTTACAATATATAAAAAGTCCAGTTATTTGGTAGTTTTACCTGGCTAGTTTTCGGGCAGGTTTGAAAATGATTTCATATATACTTACCGTTCTCGCCGCCATGTCAAATGAGTCGGAAAGGAAATATTATAGAAAAACTTTTTGTTTTTGGGCGCCATTTTTCCAATATGGCGGCGTGAGCGGCAAAAAAACGAGATGACGAAGTAAAAATCCAGCACGTCGAAATCAATAAAATCACCAATTTTAAAAACTACCGGAAAACTTTATAGGTAACCCCTTTTTTGTGCATCAAATGACTGTCCAAAAAAAATTGTTTACTTTGCTGTTAGGAAATAATAGTCTGAAATAAAAATAATGAGTTTTGAGATATGTTCTAGTAGATGTGGTGAGTTCTAAGAAAGAAATTTAAAGTGAAAATCAAGAAAGGTATTGAAGTATTGTATGTAAATGAAGTCACGGACATAAACTGTAAGTCATCCAGATTAATTCAATTCCAAAGCCCAAATTCTATACGAAATCGTACTTCACAATTCACTGGCTCAATTTGAATATTTAGTTGGACAATGAAAGCGACGTTGAGAGTCGCATTATGCAGTCACAAATTGTGTTATGCGAAGTCACAGGAGCGCATCTAAATAGACCCTAAAGGAAATTAGGCTGCATGCTTTCACGTGTGACTTTTCTACGTTTTTAAATGAAGTGAATGATACCTACTGGAAAATATTTAAATCGTGAATTCACCCAACCGCGTCAAAAGATGGTCATGTTTGTTTAACTTTAACACCTCTGATATACACAAAATCGCAGAGACTTGATTGTCATGGAAACGCCATTATTATTTGTGTGACCTCACTCTTCAGTCTTCACAGTTTGGATCCTTTTTCGCGCGACTTCTTGCGGTGAGAGCTAATCTTACGATTTAAATCTTTGCCTAGGGGCTTACATTCCTACATGTATCCTTCTTCTGATGAGTTCGTGTCGAAAGCTGTTGTCAAAGGATAACATGATGACGTCGTATTTTATGAAGATAAGACGAATCCTTAGCTTACTTATGTATATTAAAATAGTAGTAATCCAGAAAGTCAATACTTATTTCAATGGTGCAACTGCACAAATTTAATAAAATATGGCAGTAGAAGGAAAACATAGTGAGGAAACTCGTATATTTGTAACTAGCCGACCAAGTGCGCGAGATCCTTAGAGTGACGTTTTTTCATACGTTTTGGATTGGACGCTCACAGTCGGTAGCCGTATACCTATAGGTTCTTTTGGTGTAAACGCGGCCTGAAGCGGTAACAGAAAAAAGAAAAATGCATTTTGTATTGCGGCGATACCCGTAGTGTGCAAACAACTTAAAGTTCAGTTATTGTTTTTTAAGAGATAAATAGCAGCATACTTTGACTTTTATGAATTACCGTTCGTGTCATTTGAAGCTTAAGTTTATTAGACTTTCAAAAATATTAGTGTTCTTATAATTTATAGGGTAAACCACGGCTAAAAGATGAGCAATGTTTTTTACGTCTTAGCAATTTTTCTGATAAAATGAATGAATTCTTCTCAAAGTTCACGGCAATGTATTCCGAAGATAACTGCATCAATTTGTAATTTGACTCCGCCTTGAATGGTATAGCGATAGCCCGATAGTAGGTGAAGTCCTCATTCGAAATTAAAGGAATGTGAACTTCGAACATAAAGTAGTTCTTTGTTTGCTTGCTTCAGTGTTGAAAGTATATTCGGAGTGGATTGATTTGCATGTTAGGTTAAGGCGTCCTTTACAGTCACCTGATACAGTTCCAACTCCAGATATCTTCGCAGTTAGTTTGTTTCTTGGCAGCTTTAGGATTTGTGCTGCATTTTCAGTTATTAAGTTAACTTGTGAGCCTTGATCTACGAGCGCACGAAGAGTTACGTAAGTCCCATCTATCGATTTGACCTTAACTTGGACGGTTGTCAGTAAAACTTCCATCTCGCTGGCTGATAGATGATTTGAACTCGGCGTTTCAGGTTCCCTCAAAGATCGTTGACCTGAGCGATGGTTTTCATTGCTCGTCGAAGGTATATTTTTGTTGGAATTGTTGTAATGTAAGAGTGTATGATGCTTCATATTACATTCCTTACAAGTTTTTGTAGAGTTGCAAGTTTGGTTTTTGTGACTAAACAAACAGTTTTTGCATAGACGCAATTTTGCAACTGTGCTGTTTCGTTGCTTTGTATCCGAGTCGATAAACTGCTGACATCGCATTAAAACATGATTGTTTTTGCAAAGAGGGCACTGCCCGTATGAAGTGTGGTATGTTTTTGGAATCCACTTCTTGTTATCAAAGTTTTTTCGAGGTATATGTTTTTCAGTTCCGGCTGACTTTTCTGAACTCTGTATATCCTTCTTTGAAGTCTTCATGGTTTCAAATGCCATAAACTGGTTTTCTAAGTACATCAAAAATTCCTGTAGAGTTGGCACATCTCTGTTATCGTGCAAGTTCTTTATATATTCATTGTAGGTCACACAGTCTAGTTTCTGTGACATCAGGTGGACAATCATAGGATCCCAACTGGTTATATCAAAACCAATGTTAGTTAAGCCGTTTAGACATTCCGTTGTTACGTCATGCAGCTTCTTCAAGTTGTAAGCGTCTGGCTTCTGTATGACAGGCAACTGCAGCATAGTGTTCATGTATGATGAGAATTGTAGTCGACGGTTGTTATACCGTTGATTCAGTATATCCCAACACGAACTGTAGTTGTCGGCACTGATGCTCAAGTGTTGTACCAGTCTTTCTGCTTCACCTTTCAGCCTGGTCTTCAGATGCTGCATTTTTTGAGCTTTATTCAATGTCGGGTTCTTGTGTATGGTTTCCAGGAACAGATCTTTGAAAGATATCCATTTGCTGTAGTGTCCTGAAAATTCTGGAATCTCGATTCTTGGTGCTGAATGTTGGTGATGAGCGGTGGACCACATCTTGCTTTTCAGTTGTTTTCTTATTTCGTCATATTTGGCTTCCATGCTGTTGAATTTGTCATAGTATGTATGTTTCGAACCTTTCAGTAAAGCTTCCAGTTCCCAATGAGTGTTGTCAATAGCTTCCCACTTCGATTTCAAGATTGACAAGTGATCGTCAAGTTCCCATTTTTCAGATAAGACTTCATGATCAATTTTTGCCATAGCCCGATCGATGGCTTTGAAGTTGCACTCCTGTTTAGTCAGCAAAGTCTTGGTCTTCTCATCAGGTTCTCCTCTCGACAAGTCTGTTAGGTCGAACTTGACATTTTCTTCAGTAGTTTGCAACATTTTTGAAATGTCAGCTTTAGTTGTTTCGTACATGGACTTTGTCTTACCGTAGACATCTTCCACAAAATAGTTTATGTTCTTGTCTTCAATTTCTTGCAACAGCAATGTATGCCGTGCATTGAAATCCATCCATTGATCTTCTAACGAGGACAGCCGCTTGTTCAAGTATTCCTTTGTTTTTCTAGTTTTGCTATCCTTGTTATATATAGTTGGTGCATAATGTTTTGATGTTTTCAAAACATGTTGATTGTAGCGATAGCTTATTCATCTTGATTATAGATGATAGTTTGCTTTTAGTTCACAAAATACCTTTCAAAAATCCTTGAAATCTCCTTGTAGCTGAAGACTTCTAGGTAGCTGAAGACTTCTAGTTATCGTCGAAGGCTCTTCCAGTTTTTGAAAACTCTTCTAGTAGTTGTAGTTAGTTCCAGTTGTTGAAGGCTCTTCCAGTAGTCGAAGGCTCTTCTAGTAGTTGTAGTTAGTTCCAGTAGTTGACGGCTCTTCCAGTAGTCGAAGGCTCTTCCAGTAGTTGTAGTTAGTTCCGGTACTCAATGTGCCTGTACTCTGGCTAGGTATTTGCGCTTTCTCAATCCAACTGGGGCGACCCGCTTGTGGGAGACCAGCTGAACCGATTCGCTACCGTAACAAGAGACACAACACACTAAGATACACGAAGGCTCGAAGGACCATAAATTTACGGGTTGTAGTAGTTAACTCCGTACACCGATTTGTCGTGAAGGTTTGAAAGTTTAGATAGTATAGAGAAACACGTTCCACTAAGTTGCACTAAATACTTAAGTTTATTTAAGTTAAAGGTAAGTTACAGTAAGTGAATGGAAGGCGATTATTTCTCTCAGTTGTTGACAGTTACACAGTTATAAGTTGACTCTCTTTTTATTCGTTAGTCATGTCAATATAACACGCTAAATTATGACGCGCATCGTTGGCCTAAAGTAGGTTACAGAGTAAGCAAAAATGTACGGCGATGAGACCGTACATGAGTCATGCTAATTTTAAAATAGGTACAAAGAAGGGAACCGATTAATAGTTACCAAAAAAAACTTTTCCTTTACAGGGAAAATTGGCAACCTTTCTGAATTCCTTTAAGATTGATTATCCCTCTGTTACATCATCATCGTTCAGCCCTTGATACATGTTACGTGGGGTTGGCGCAACACGTTTTTTTCTTCCATTCTCCTCTATCAACCGTCACGCTATCATTTTTTTCTTCCATTCTCCTCTATCAACCGTCACGCTATCATTTTCAGGTACCTACAAAGAAGGGAACCAATTATAGTTACCTAAAAAAAGATTTTCTTAACAGGTAAAATAAGCAGCCTTTCTGAATTACTTTAAGATGGATTATCCCTCTATTACATCATCACCTTTTTGCCCTTGTCTCGCAACACGTTTTTTTCTTCCATTCTCCTCTGTCGACCGTCATGCTATCATTCTTTCTCTTATCTTTCATTATTATTCCTCACACAATCCATTCATCTTTTCTTTGACCTTCCTCTCCTTCTCCATTCATCAACATTTATATTCATCATTATTTTAGTCATATGCGTATCCTCCCTCCTCTTTTGTAATAATCCTTCTGTTACAATACACACTTTCAATTTGATTTTGAAGCATATTTCTAATCCATTGCTTCATAATATGTTTGAATTTGTCTGCTCAACAACGTAAATAACGCAATGAATGTTGTTGAACTGTCAAAATGAAAGCTCTTGCTACTGTTAGTGTGTTACGCAAAAACGTATCTGTAATGATATCCATAAATTGTGATTGCAGTAGCCGTATCCTGATCGATTGAGATATATAAAGCTGCTTCTTTATAAATACCTAAGTCAGCCAACATACCTACACAATAGTCAGAAAACTAAAAATACCAACATCGAAATCGCAAAAATTATCAGGTACAAAATTTCAATACCCATTCGACTCAAATATATGGAACGGAGTAAGTGGCTCAGTTTGATGATCAGTACGAAAACCTTAAAAATATGGCCACACATTTCTGATACACACTGGATATCATCCACGTGTTTTTCATTTAGAATGAATAGTATTTTATTTTAAATGAAAAACACGTATGCAATGCTTTTCTATTACATAGTAGTAACATAAGGAAAATCAAGAACAACACATGGCGTGCAAACTGGTATAAATTGCACCCATAAGCGCCCTAATTTGTTAAGGGTTCAGGAAACTGGTATCGTTTATGTCAGATTTTATTATTTGAAAAATAATGAGATTTTTTCTTTACGAACTTGGACCTTGCTTCGATTTACTGTGGGGTTATAATAACATAATATTACATAACATCAGTGTTTCCCAAAGAATTAGTTAGAGGTGTACCCAAAGTACTCCCACATTTCGCCAGTTATGTTTAATTCCCTTGTAGGTAATAGGCGGCGAGCCTATTGCCATCAACCGGGCACAATTCCAGACTCCGGGCTGCTAGTGAGAAATTTCGGATGGAAAAACCCAGTAACCCTATAACAATAACTTTTGCCCGACCTGAGAGTCGGACTCAGGACCTCAAGTATAAACACACACACACACACCCCAACACACTCAGTTTCGGATATTAAGTGTTTGTGTCAGTAAATACCTAATTCTATTTATAAAGGGCTGTTTGGCTTAAAACATTTAATTTAATTTTTACAATATAATAATCTCTTTCAATATTAATTATGACAATCTCTCAGCATATTCATTGATCTGAAATGAAAATAAATTGAAGTTAACCTTTAATGCCCTACATTATCTATGTGAGACAAAACATTTGTAATACGGGCTCTGACCCAAGAAGGTTAGTTGCCTCTTTATGGCTTAACAAAATACGGAATGTTCGATATAAGATAGTAAAAAAATGGATTGTTTTTTTTACAATTCTCGTTGTTTAATTATGACAAAATAAAGTTTATCGTCGGTTGCATAGTGATAACATTTTGTTTTAAAAGACCTTAATGTTTGCAGCTCTATTCTGCCCTCGTAATAGCAAATGCAGTACTTGCTAAATGGCGGTTTCGCATTATTCTTAGAATACTCGCGAGCTTGTTATTGCCAAACATTTGAACAGTTATTATAAACTTAAAATTTTCTAAACTTCATTTTATTAGTTCGTCGAACCAAATAATTAGAATAGCTTTACAATTTATTATGAATTCCAGTTATTTCAAACAATTGCTAGAATTATTCTATACTGCCCTCGTAATAGCAAATGCAGTACTTGCAAAATGGCGGTTTCGAGAAAAACGCGGTTAAGTGTTTTTTTAAATCTCTACTTTAACTGATGTAAAACTCATATGCTTTGTTACGGAATGGGTACATAAAAATACAACGTATCGTTATTTTAGTTTTGAAGTAATTTTTTCTTGAATACTGCACTTAAAACTTGTGTCTCTATTTGTGATACATCAAAGTAGTGAAGTGAAATGCAGTACTCGTGTTTGTTACTGCATTTGTGTATAGGAAATACATTGAGCACTAGCAGAGTTGATTACTGAATATATGTAGAATAAAAGGCATAATGCAGTGTAAAAACGAGTTATTTAACATTTAAATAGAAAAAAAGGAAAAACATCGTTAATTATGAAAATATTTTTATTTTATAATTTAACCAGTCTTTTTTTGTTGGGACATAAAGTTTTTTGACTAATGATTGAATTAAGTAACCCTGTACCTCGTAACTAAGCTCCCAGAAAACTTTGTTGAGCTTCAAACGCTCTAATTCTGAAAATCTAACACACTAATTCAATAGAACTTTTTATTCTAATGTAGGTATTTGAATTACATCTAAGTAGGTACTTGTAGCGGTTACACCGCCACATACGAACTACGCATCAAAGACATGACGTCACACAAATCCTGCATCGCGCAGTTAGAGTTTACCGAGCGATCGACATACATACAAGTTTTCAACTTCAAACCGATGGGCAGTTGCCCGCCAGACACAACACCCGTCTGGTCGGAGGATCCTCCCTTTTCTATGATGGATAAGTGAACTTTACATCCTGTTCCTCATATCACTAAATTGGTGACCCCGAGTATGAACGTCAGCGCAGCCTTCGAGCAATTACTTTATTAATTATTAGTACTTCGGCGTGACGTCATCATCATCATCACTCCCGCAAGTTTTCGTGAGGCGACTCACACAGCCGGCCAGCACCCACGGCTTCAACGGGTAGGTATCTTGACCACCAGCATGCAGCGAACGCGCATTCCTGGTCATCATCCTCAGCCTCATCACCCCGACTCACTGGGGAAATCAACGCAATCAGCCTCATCACCCCGACTCACTGGGGAATCAACGCAATCAACCTCAATCACCCCGACTCACTGGGGAATCACCCTCAATCACCCCGACTCACTGGGGAATCACCGCAATCACCATCATCACCACAGACAGTTCCGACTCACCGCGAACTATGTGGCACCCGGTTCCGACTCACTGGAACCACAGCTGGCACCGTGAAGCATCGCAAGATTCAGCCAACTATCGACCTCCGGTCTTTGGAGGGGAGTGATGTAGCGGTTACACCGCCACATACGAACTACGCATCAAAGACATGACGTCACACAAATCCTGCATCGCGCAGTTAGAGTTTACCGAGCGATCGACATACATACAAGATTTCAACTTCAAACCGATGGGCAGTTGCCCGTCAGACACAACACCCGTCTGGTCGGAGGATCCTCCCTTTTCTATGGTGGATGTGTGAACTTTACACCCTGTTCCTCATACCACTAAATACTCAGTGGGGGATTACTCAGTTACTTGTAAGATTTATATATCAATAACATTAATTTCTTCTATTTTATAAACAAATTACAGTTCATAAGAACATTTTTCTCAAGGTAATTTTAAAATTATTCGAGAATTACATGTATTTGAGATAATTATCTTCAAAGAAGTAATCAATACACACTTGTGACGTCTTAAAATAATAAGTTAAAATCAATTTAATAAATGTAACTTACCAATTAGCTCACGGCTCATAAACAACAATACACGAGCCGAATGCCGCGGGTGGTCAGAAGTCGGAACACGTCACACCACCCGCGAGTGACGATCCCAGACTTAGGCACTAATGTAAAACGCAGTATGCGCTATAACGACACATCACATTTTACAAATTTTATTTTATGATACTAGGGTCGATCGCAGTATAAGCCATTACTGCATTTCACCTTAGACAACAAATAATAAACAAATATACGAATGTACAAAATTAAAATGCAGCCAAAATGTGAGTACTGCGTTTCTTACTAGTATGTAGAGGAATACTGCATTCTAACTTGGTACTAAATACGTGATTACTGCATTTTAATCTGGTGTATGCTCATTGCTGCATTCATACTAACAATATCAGATACTTTCACTTGAAATGCTGCATTTTTACTTATTATTTCACGATGTTCCAAACATTAAAAAAAATTCTACGTGTAGCTTAAAGTCTCCAGATGTCATTTTTGACAAAAACGGAAAATCGAAAAATGTCGATTACTGCATTTGCTATTAGGAGGGCAGTATTCTATACTTACCTAGTAGTATATTCCGAATACTTTTGTTTATTAATTAGGTACTCCACTGATAAATAAAACCGAATAATTCGATAATATTATAAGCATACTGTTGATACGGGAAGGAAACCAGTTGTTCTCGTTCTGTCAGATAACGAAATCTGACAGAACGAAAGGTATTCGACGAACGAAATCAGTCGTTCGTCGAATACCTTTGTTCGTCCATTTGATGTTCGTTCGCTCTAACCGTTTTCACGTTTCTCTTGTTTGCTTTTATGATGAAACCGCACCTTTACTTCTCTTGTTCTTTATAATAATACTTTGATAGAACTAAATATAAACTAATTTGTGTCATTCCGTTTATCAAAGGTTTATTTTTACTGTTCGTTTATAATTGTAAGTTTCTTTAGATTATTTGCTATTTCTTAATTTAAGCAGATAATAATTAAGTACAAGCTCGTAGATTATTATAAAATGGAACAGTTACAATTATAAAATAATACGTATTTACTAGAGGCGTAAGTCCACTTCTGCTTATCATGTCAGTAGTAATGTAACTAAATTAGAATTTGATGAACAATTCATTTACCAGATTTTACATATTTACTCAATTAAATTGCCTGTTTAAAACAGTAAAAGAATCCAGTTTCTGGACTCACTTATTAGTGGCGTGATCAACTATACTATATAATTTAATTAGCATGTTGATCTAAGTCAACGAAGGCCCACAAGAGTACCAAAAAAAAACTGTTCATAATAACTGGTTTCCCTATACCACCGACATACTTATTTATCTATATTCAACTCATGTTTGTCAAGCAGTATAGCAGCCATATCAATAGCTTATCGGTTGGCAGAGTTGATTGACATATGCCCTTTCCTTATTTCTGCTCAAACTCGTGCGAATAACGTCGTTTTGTTAATTATTGTCATAGTAAAGTTATTAATTATGTATCCCAATCCGTTTGAGAGGAGACATTCTATTGTTTGGCAAATGTTTGAAAGGATTTTCTTGAAGGATGTGCGTTGCAGAAGGAAACGGAGGATCGGTTGATGGATTACTTTGTTCCTATTTGTATATAGCAGGTATGTGTACATTTTGTTTTTGAGTTTGTTGCGTCTTCTTCTTCCCAGCTAAAGCACTAGGAAGTGGTGAAGGGTGTGCGTTTTGGGGGACTGTCTTATGTAATTTTGATGTACGAAAAGTGCTGATTCTCAGCCTAGTTTGAATAAATGACTTTTGAATTTGATTACTTTTTTGTTGGTTATACATAACCTTATTTAGTAGTGTGCGACGTAGGATTTGTTTTGGAAAATTAATTGGGAATGGTGACTTACATTATTCTATAAGGTGCAGCGCAGACGACACACTTTTTGTGCGATCGAGTCTGTGGCGCACGAAATGTCTTATTTGTCCCCGATGTTTTTCCGAAAGCAGGTTTTTTCAATATAGGATGTGTCGCTCGATAGTAATTTCTGTCAATTTAAAATTTAATTTAGGAACGATTCCGTAACTCACATTACGAATAAGATAGGAATTCGAACATGCGCCACAGACTCGATCGCACAAAAAGTGTGTCGTCTGCGCTGCACCTAACATGTAACGAAATATGGAACTAGTTATGAATTTGATTGATTTTTGTCGTATAGAAGTTTGTAAAGTCAAAGTCATAGTCAAAGTCAAATCATTTATTTCAAATAGGCCCATGTATGGTACTTTTGAACGTCAAAAATTACAAAATAATAAAATTTATTCTAGTCGCCCCTTCCAAAAGGTAGTTTTCGTATGGAGAAGAATGGGCAAGAAACTCCACCGTTACTCTTTTAAAATGTTTTACAATTGTTTGTATATGTACGTACATTAGTTAAATAATTATTATATGTGAAGACGATGCACCTAGAATAAAATTACTATACCACAATAGGTAAAAATAATTAAAAATGAAGCAACGACAGATAATTTAATGTGTGATAGATACATGGTGCTCACATATTTACAAACATTGTAAAAGTAGACGATTTTCCTAAAATTTTGTAATTAATAAGTCAGTGTGTGAGGAAGTAATCACAGAATGTAAAATCAGTGTCATAAAATACAAAATAACAAATACAATTAAATAAGTAAGCCGCCCCAAACTGCTAACATAATGCAGGCAGCATTATGTACTTAATTGAAGTGTGAGTTTTAACCGTTACCTTAGCATCATTCTGCAACCCCTCCCTAATATCAGTGGTAGACCAGCAGAACAAAATAATGTATTCTATTAATTTTATTCGTTTAGAGCTTTAATACAATCCTACTTTGGACTCGCGTGTGGTCTACAGTTCTCTCCCTTTCACAAAAAGACTTGAAGATCCCACAGTGGAAACAGCATTATGTTCACTTTGTGTTTTCACATTATGTATACAACATGTAACGTTAAATGGTCAACACCTCAGATACCCCAACAGATTTTTAACTCAATCGACCTATTTCAGAGAGAAAAAAATTGTAAAGGTTTTATGTGCTGTTTTAGTTCGTAAGATTCGTATTTTCATTGAAATAAAAGTTATTATTTTCCCGCGTATGAGAAAAATTGAAATTGGTTGATAACAATTTGTGTTTGTTTACCTATTTTGGCGGGTTTGCGTATGTGATGGTTTGACCTATTAATAAATAGACACGGCAACGTTTTTAATGAAGATTTTTTGAAAAATGTGGCCTATATTAAAAAGTGGTTCAATTGATTCTGCTCGTTATTCTGATCAAACTATTTTCAGGTTTTGCGTATGACGTTACACGTTGTATAATGGAAAGAACAACTATGTCACACCTAAACGAAATCACCTAAATCCTAAAATGGTAACGATTGTAAGCCTAAGCTTATCAGACGTACAAACTTATTTACCAACCATGTAAAAATTCTGCCTCGTTGGTCTAGTGGTCGCAAGCACTACTGCTGAGCATGAGGTCCTGGGTTTGATTCCAGAGTCGGGCAAAGTGTTATTGGGTTTTTCTATCAGAAATTTCTCAGTAGCAGTTCGGAGTCTGGATTTGTGCCCGGTTGATGGCAATAGGCTCGCCTCCTATTACATGGGACTTAAACATAACTGGCGAAATGTGGGTGTACCTGCTACAGGGACACCTCTGCCCAACCCTTCGGGGAACAAGGCGTGATGATATGTTATGTTATGTTTTAAAAAATCTAAAATATTTTTCTTTTGTTTACAGGTGAAAAATAATAAAATAATCTCATTTAATTGTGGATTTAAGTACCTAGTATAAGATACAAAAAAGAAGAGCTGAAGACTCTATACTTAGTACTGTTGAATAAACAAGACTGGGACACAAACAACGATGGAGTCAGACTTCAAGGAACGGAGGAAAAAAGAAAATTGAGTGAATAAGAAAAGATTTATATATTCTTGAAGAGAAAATAATAATAATATAATATATTCTTTATTTTGGACTACACATACAAGTACACACAATCCATATAGTGTTAGTAACAATGACTTAAAAACTATATTAGTAAACTTTTACAAACTAAAACTGACGTGGCCCAACACACGTTGGCACGTGCCTCCGTACCCAGTGCCTTATAAAGGGACTGTCCATTTTGTCTAATAATGTTTTTAGGATGCTGTTGGAGCTTCCGCGCAACCTACCCATTATTGACGCTGTTCTCTTCCTCATAATACCATGAAAATCGTATAATCGTATGTATAGACTAAGTTAATGAATGAACAACTATACACCGTTTGAAATAAGATTAGACATTTAAACAAACCTTTTTTACAGTCCGTTCAACCGATTTTGACTTCTATATCGTAGGCATAAGGATGGCATTAAAAGCAAAAAAAGTGGTTACAAACCAACTGTTTACTGCAGCTGTCATTTGTCATGCCGCCATCGCAATAGAAGTCAAAATCGGTTGAACGGGCTGTAAAAAAGGTTTAGTTAAATGTCGAATCTTATTTCAAACGGAGTATAGATATAAAGTAATTTTGAAGACCTTTCTTTTTCCACTGAAACTAATAATACGAGTACATTGAATACGTTGTATATCTACTGAAAGTGTGTAACATTGTTACCATTGATTAATTATAGTACCTAAGCACCTCATCCACGAGATACTTATTTCATAAAGAGCCATTCAATGAAGGCACTTTTTCAAGCACAAAGCTGCAAAATTACTTAAGCTTTACATAGGTACAGAAACAATAAATTACTTCTGAAGCTCTTTTGTTATTCATATATCAGAATCAGAATCTTTATTTTTTATATTATATATAGGTATTTACTTAATGGTGTTAGGTTAACATATTTGAGTGCTATGTTTTGCCACCAAGGCATTCAAAATCAAAACTAAATAAAACAAACAATAAAAACAAAACCAAAAATAAACTAAAAATCATGTGGCACTCGGGGACTGCCGCAGTAATGCTATTGCATAGCATTTGTAACCTCCATACTTCCTATTTGTCAACGCTACACTTGGGATGATGACGTAATGACATAAAACAAAAATTACGTTCCCATGACAACATCACGTTGTCATGGGAACCGTCATTACATGGTAGGCGGAGTGGGGGGGTGTTAGGTTTTTTTCGTTACGGAATTTCTTGATTCGGTCGCCGCGCTCAAAGCCCGCGATAAAAGCTACACAATAGCTTAAAAAAAATATATATTAAAAATTATCATTTTATAAAATCTTGAACAGTTGATAACATTTTTCTATTAATAGAGAAGTGAAAACTTCTCTTTCTCTCCCTCTTCTTCTCTCTTCTCTTCTCGTGGATGATATGCTTTATAATTTTTGTTTACTTATGTTACTTGTATGACCATAAAATTGCTTTATCACCCTAAGGTTGAATGTCACTTGCACGTCGTAATACAAGTTCTATTTATGTTTTTAAGATTAGTGTTTCAATCTTAGTGTAAATTTCACCACTGACACTGAACGCGATCAGCACATTTTAACCGCGTTCAAGAGCTGTCAATGTCCATATTTCACAGAAAATAATGACACTGGCAGCCCTTCAACGTGGTTTGGAAGTTACGATTTACTGGGAGTTTTTGTCGAAACTGATAAAGCAATTATTATGAGGTCGACTCTACATTTCCTTCCATGCAAAGCGAGTCTTATGTATTATTATGTAAACTATCATGTACATAAATGTTCTTTAATTATTTTCTTGTGAATGATTAATTTGCTTAATATTTCTTATTAAACGACATTTTATAAATAATGTGTGTTTTGGAGATTTTAATCTTTAACTGCATAATGCCTGTTAGATTTAAATTGCTTCCATCAATCATACAGTGCCGTCGTCAGTATCCTTAACTTGTCAGGCGCTAAACCACCTGGCTGGGGGCTTACCACCACCTCATAAAGAAGTGGTGGCAGGGACATCGACGCGAAAAATAAAACCGCTGTTTCATACATTTTGACTTCGTAGGTATTGCACTATTCTATGAAACAGCAGTTTTTTGAAGTGAAAACTTCTTTAGGTGCGTTGGGCATTTATGAGATGGGAAAAAAAAATTGAACTCGTGACACCGTTACCGACACCTCATTTTTGTAAACGCGATTGTGCTCTTTATTTATATTACGTTACGGATCAATGTTCTGTGCAAGTATTTTTACTTTAAAGGTCTTGGAAGTATTTTTTTAAATTGTTCAAGTTTTCACTTCTGTCGGCACTCCCGGAGTGCCACTGTTTTTTTTAAAATAACCGACGAAACATTTCAACGCAGAGTGTTTCAGAATCATGTACAGAATCCATGGTAACAGTTTTCGCGTCGATGTCCCTGCCACCCTGTATTAATTTTACTTCAGTGTGAGAAAGAGATGGAGCTATACAGTGGGTGTAGCTCCATTTCTTAAAAAAATACCGCTATTTGAGGCCTTTGATAGGCCCTTTGAACTGATAAAGTCAAGGCTATTGCCGATAATAGTGCTACTTAACCCTCATTTAGATAATGCTGTTAAAAAACACGAGTAAACAGCATGCGGTGAAACTAACGACAACAGCACAGTATAGGCATCAATGACATGCATAGTAGTAAAAATCAATGTAGTATAAATTATAAACACAAGTGTTTTGATGTCAACACTACAGTTTTTCTTGCTATTATCTACTTGTGCTTTTTCGGCATCGTCTGGATGAGACTTTAAAGCTGAATAGCATCAAGTTGTGAGACGGGGAGACGAATAATAAAGTTAAACGTTTGCGTCATTGGGTCATATCAGTATCTTAGAAGTATGAATGATATAATCTTGAAGAACGCGGGCTTGCGGACGGTGAGCAATGGGTAGCTCGTCGTCCGATAAGGACCAAGCCCGGGTCGATGGCGCGTTGTGTTCCACGCGCGCCTCAACGAGATGTCAGCAGAATTGACGGGGTCCGCTAGGGCCGATGCCCACCGGGGTTGTGGAAACGACCGAAAGGGATACCGTGGCCCCTGGCAACATGGCAACTGAAGGAACATGATGTGGGTTTTAGTCAGTAAGAGTCTGACACGACCTCCCAGCTCCACACAGAGCGGGAGAAGTTATTTGATAATTTCCCAACCAGAAAAAAAGTGTCTTGAAGAAGATTTTCTTAATAGGTAAACATCACGCCTGTTTTCCGAAAGGGTTCGGCAGAGTTGTACCTATAGTACACCCACATTTCATCATTTTAAGTCTCATCCTCTAGGATGAGCTTATTGCCATCAATCGGGGACAAATCCAGGCTCCAAGCTGCTACTGAGAAATTCCGTCCTTTGCTTAGTCAATCGCCATCATAATAACAATTGGCCATTGGCCTCCCAAGGTTACCTTCAGGGTATTCTTTGGGACGCTAATCCTGACTTTGTCGTATTTGCCGACGAATGGAAGCCGATCATGTCAGTAAGTCTGGAATTCTGTGAGATACGTTCCCTACAAAATTGTTGATCTGGATGGTGCGATTCACGCGTCATATTCGTGAACGGACGCCGTCAGTTGAGACTGATCATCTCTTATCTGCCAGGCTTATTTTTAATCTTTAATGTATTTTGAATTAAGTCGCTTTTCGTGTCTGTCTGTGTCTTCTCTTAAAAACTACGGAATGGATTAGTCCGTCAGTCAGATAATAAAAAAATATTACACACGTATTTTTTGCTTCATCATATTAATAAAAAATGACTTGGATGAACGGAAGTTGCGGAGTGGGGATCCCTACGTCACAAGTACTTGTGACGTCATGGCACATTTTAATTCAATTTATGGCGCCGTATCTTTTGAAAACGAAAAAAAAGAAAAAATATGTGTCCAATATTTTTTTATAATCTACAACATGGACAAAAAATATTTTTTAGTCATCATTCATATTTATTATGGAAGGTGTTTATGTTGTTTTGTCGAGTCATAAAATTGTAACAAGCAGGGATGGGTCGCTAGATAATAAAAAAAAAAAACATTTGAAGATCTACCCGGTCTTTCCATAAAAAACGTACCTACTAGTCATCATTAGGTACAAGTAATTCCAATAGGCAATAAATGATTAAATTTACTTTGTTTTCAATTTATATTATTATCCCATTCGTTGACCTCCTGACCGGAAAGTGTGTGATAGATAGCATGCTCGGCTCGAACGAGTCTTGAAATACTGTACTGAATTGCTCATACTTACGGATACATAATAATAATTAATATTTAATTCAGTACACTTGTTTACATCGAGATTTTTATTTAAAGGCGATCTTTGAATGGACATCGATGCAATGTCGGCGTTGTTCCTAATTCTTAGAAATCTGTTTGCTAAATCCCTTTCGACTATTTTATTTTTCCTTTTATAAAGGTATCATAGTTGATGATACTTTATTGACATTACAATCTAGCCAAGTTGGCTAATAAGTGATTTAAATATAACTTAAACTACTTAGTAACTATAAAATTAAGAAATCGTTCAATAACGTCTTTCTTTTTCACTTTTTGATAACTTACCCTTTTGACTGATTCCATATATTTTAAAACTAATTAATTCTTGATGGTACTGGCATCACTAATCCTCTTAGTTCGTGGTATAGCTTCTTGCCAAGACTCTGAGCTGTTTGTGTCATTTAGCAATCAAGTGACCACGTCACAGCAAAGTAGTGCCTTCAATGCTTCTAATGATGCTTGAGTTGGGGTAGCATCTGAATATTTGACAGTAGGTGCCTATTGAAAATGTACCTGTTAAATAAACTTGCAAGTTAGGGGCTTGTGGCTAAGTAACAACAGCTGCACGGGTCAATCGATCAAGTTAAGCTACGCTTGCCGCGGTTGGTCTGTGGATGGGTGACCATCTTTCCATTCCGAGACGCCTCCATGCCTCGGAAAGCACGATAAGCCGTTGGTCCCGACTGTCATTCGTGGATCTTTGACAGTGGTTACGGGTCGTCAGAAGCCCGAAAGTCTGACAACCAGTCTTCCAAGGGGTATCGTATTACCCAGTTACTGGGTTGTGTGGCGGTCAGATAGGCAGTCGCTCCATGTAAAATACTGGTATTCAGCTGCATCCGGTTAGACCGGAAGCCGACCCCAACATAGTTGGGAAAAGGCTAGGCTGATAGATAGTTGATGATACTTTATTGACATTACAATCTAGCCAAGTTAGCTAATAAGTAATTTAAATATAACTTAAACTACGAAGTAACTATAAAATTAAGAAATTGTTCAATAACGTCTTTCTTTTTCACTTTTTGATAACTTACCCTTTTGACTGATTCCATATATTTTAAATTAATTAATTCTTGATGGTACTGGCATCGCTAATCCTCTGAGTTCGTGGTATAGCTTCTTGCCAGGACTCTGAGTGGTGATGAGCTGTTTGTGTCATTTAGCAATCAAGTGACCACGTCACAGCAAAGTCGTGTCTTCAATGCTTTTAATGATGTTTGAGTTAGGGTAGCATCTGAAAATAGTAGGTGCCTATTGAAAATGTACCTGTTAAATAAATTTGCAAGTTAGATTTGTATAACAAAAGGAAATATTGTACAGTATTTCTATTTTTTTAATGTCCCTCGGAAATTATCGCATTTCCGAATATAAACGACTGCTAATTTCCATGTCCATCAATTATTAGATTTATCGTGTATGATAATTTGAATTCAAAACTAAGTACTTTATTATTGTTTTGTTTTGATTTCCATGTGAACTTTATGTAGCTGTAAAAATATTTTTGTATCTGTCGTGCCTGTGACTTGAGCGTCTTATCTCTCATTTTTAAAATAAATTACATTAAAAGAGTATTAACAACTCCATATACTTCCAAGTCGATTGAGAACGTCCGGTCTGCACCAAGTGCAAAGGGCAACTGATAGAAATCCGACGACTGACGAAACACGAAGTTTGCCGAGGGACATTAACAAAATAGAAATACTCTACTCACTGTTATAGTTTCCAATGATAGGGATGCCAAGAGATTTTTTTATGTGTCAACGTGCAACCAGCCAGTAACATCTACAAGGAACATAGAATCATACAAAGCGTTTTTAAGGTTCCGTAGTAAACAAGGAACCCTTATAGTTTCGTCATGTCCGTCTGTCTGTCTGTCTGTCCGCGGTCTAGCTCTGAGACCCTTAGTACTAGAAAGCTGTAATTTGGCATAGATATACATATTAATTACGCCAACAAAGTGGTAAAACAAAATTATGAAAAACATTTTTTTTAGGGTATCTCTCATACACGTAAAGTGGTGATGTTTATTTTTTTATTTTTTTACCCCATGGTGAGGGATATCATTGGAAAGGTCCTTTAAAAATATTGTGAGTTTGTGAAAACCATTTTTGGATTCAGGGATTCGTTTGCGAAATATTAAGCTTTAAAGTGCTAATTTTTGTTAGAGTCAAGTGTCCCCCCCCTGCCGGCTAAATGGTTGATTTTGGGTGTGTGAAAAAAACCACAACAGTAGTTTATATAACGAAATTAAAAGGAAAACTATCACAGCTAAGTAGGCTCTACGGGTTAACGAGTAATAAGCAACCAACTTAACTTTGCAGTTGCAAAAACATGTTTTCCCATACATTCCGTATGGGAGAACATATTTTTCAACTACAAAGTTAAGTTTGTTTTTGGGATAAATTCATCCCAACTACGGAACCCTTCATTGTGCGTGGTCCGACACGCACTTGGCCGGTTTTTTTAAATATATCTTTTGGCCGGTAAGTAGAGTTATATCATAGATGATTTAGCATCTACATATTATATCGATACAATGTATAGACATAGATATTGGCACTCCTATCCAATCTAATGCTAATAACCGACAAAAATAGTACCGTATTAATGTTAACGAGTTTTAAAAGAGGCAGGTATATCCCAATAATTCAAGTAATTAATTTGGTTGACTGCCTCGTTAGTCTAGTGTTTGCAAGCGCTACTGCTGAGTATGAGGTCCTGGGTTCGATTCCCAGGGTCGGGCAGTGTTATTGGGATTTTCCATCTGGAATTTCTAAATAGCATGGATTTTTCCATCTGGAATTTCTCCGGAGTCTGGATTTGTGCCCGGTTGATGGCAATAGGCTCGCCCCCTATTACATGGGACTTAAACATAACTGGTGAAATGTGGGTGTACTATAGGTACACCTCTGCCTAACCCTTCGGGGATTACAAGCGTGATGTTATGTTATGTAATTTGATTGGTTTGTAATTTCCTCCTACCTTCCGCGTCATTGTTTTAGAACATGGTGGATTTGACAGTTTGTTGGATGATGACCAGATCTATCGGCCTCGCAGGGTAAAGCTTGCTGGGGCTAATTTATTTATTTTATTTTTTGGAAAACTTACAGCTAAACAGACACAATAAGTAATAGTTGTGAACAAAATATGGCCAATTACAAGTTTCCACATGTAGTTTAAACCTAAATTATATGAACACAACAAAAAAAAATTGACAATAAGACTATACACAACAAAAGCAGAAAAAAGACTATTTACGCTCGAAGAAGCCATCAGATAAAATTTTCTTTAATTTAGCAACACTAGTATTGAAAATGTCGATATCAGCTTCCCGGCAGGTTGCGTTGTACATGCGACTGGCTCTCATCATGTACGAGTTCCGTCTGTACGTAGTGGCTACCACTGGGGTGTGCAATAAATGAGGTCTACGCAAGAACACAGACGGCACTCGTAGCTCGATTTTGTGTAACAACTCTGTAACACCAGTTGTTCCATTGGCAATCTTAAAAAAAAACACAAGATCTGAAATTTTTCGCCTTTCGTAAAGTGGAAGGATATGAAATTTTTTGCAACGGTAGGTATAATTCGTTGAAAACGTTTTAGATCGATACTGAATGTGCCTTAAAAACCTTTTCTGAATGCTCTCAATACGATTTATATAGACATTATAATTGGGGTTCCAAACCTGAGAGGCATACTCCAAGTGACTACGAACAAAGGAACAGTACAATATTTTAATCTTTATATATATAATTCTTCTGTGAGTGTGTATGTCACTGAACTTCTCTCAAACGACTGGACCGATTTTGATGAAATTTTTTGTGTGTGTTCAAGGGGACCTGGGAATGGTTTAGATTCACAAAAAAAAAAAAAAAGTTTGAAATTTTCAAATTAAAGACGTGTAGACAGGACAACGTCTGTCGGGTCCGCTAGTAGTCTTTATATTTTTGAACTCAGAGGACACCCGGAGAATGCTCTGATTGTAACTGGTTGCAATCTTTATTTTTGCCAACTGTAGAAGAGAGAATGTTATGTCCATTTCATAAATATCTGTTCTCAAGAGGACAGCAAATATATGATCATCTGTGGAAGGCACACACAAGTAGCTGTAAAAATAAGTGACCGAAGAAACAGCATAACTATATGACGACATCAAAATATAGGATACCGCGTCGGCTTCAAAAAGATGTGTCACCTTTCAGAATCCATAAAAATCGGACATGCCTTGCGTTAAAAATATCTGCTTACTCATTTCAGAAGAGTGTGATACATCGTTGTGATTAAAAATATCTGATATCGGTTTAAAAACCTGACATCATAATGTTTCGAATTTTCTTCTATATGTATCGCAATCAGTGCCACTCATATTGCAAAAATATGTGATTGCGCAAAAATATTGTGAATGAGAAATCAATGACATCACACGCATCACGAGATAGCATTATGTACCTATGTAGTTGCAATTCACAAAGATGCATTGTAGTCTTATCACTAGGAACTAAGGTTCAAATTAAAGTAGTTGAATAAGTAAAGTACCGGTTTCTTATATCTAGTACCTAAAACTGCCAAGTCATAACCTTATAAATAAGTAACTGTATTCTTTAAGATAAAATATTGTATAAATTTTTGTGGAGGAATCCCCGGATCCATATAAACATTGCTGGATCTCAATAAGAAGTATTAGGGATCCGTAGTCAAAACAAAATACTCTTCTTCAGTGTTGATAAAAATCCTTTACATATTGGTTTACCGCAAATAAACGTATTTGCTTTCTTTGTTCTTTTGTTTTTCTTTGTTTAAATAAATTATATTGACAACATTTTCGGCCTTTCTTTGCTGTTACGTAATGCTATAAAAATCCCAGTTATAGCAGATTGCCCAGCGTTGGAATTATCTCCAAAATGGAGATTGGAACACATCAAACGGGGATCTAAAATTTTCGACACTGAAGTCGAAAATTGGGTCAACGTGTCAAACCTCGGTCTGAAATGGATTTAAGAAGAGTTTGAAGAGATTTGACGATTAAGGTCGTCACGGATCTAATTTTCTGCTTATTTCTTTGAGTTTTTTTTTGTGAAATCTTATGAAAGCATTGGCTTCACTATTTCTTTGTAAAATATTTCATTTCTTTCTTTTTTGTTATCCCGGAGGCGTAGGCGGTTCACGAGTAACTCGTGAGCTGTTGATTTTCTATTGTGTCCGTTGTATGGCGTACATAGAATTTTGATATAAAATAAAAGCCTGAAAGACGGTGAGTGCTCCTTATATTTAGGTTCTTCGATATGTAATGTGAGAAATTAAGTAATTTACGTTAGCAACTCTTAAACATCGTTGCGTTTTTGACCAAGTTAAAAAGCTAAAGTTATTAAGAACAATTTTACTAGTTTTCTCTTAGTAATCAATTCGTTATAAGGTGAACTTATACATATGTATATATAATTTGCAGTAAATTATACTAAAGAGCAAACTATCTTTATAACTATTAAATTTTAAATGCGCGGAACCCGAATGTCATTCGAACAAAAATCTTCGCTGCGCATGATTAACAGCCAAACAACAAAGTTAAGTTTATGCGTCTCTATTACACACTATAGAACAAGAAAGGGATGGCATGAGGATTCTTCTTTACTTTACAAAGTTCATTGCTTAGGTCTCAGTGTTCTTTAGTGTTTGTGTGGAGTTTGAAGTGTAAAGTAGCATTTAAAAATATAAAATGAAGTTATTCTGTAGCATTTTTGCGTTGTTTATTATTTTAATTACTGTAAATGGAGGTAAGTGTTTTCTTTTATTTAATTTTGTGTAGGATCTAGTTTGAATTAATTTAAAATATTTTGAGAATAATAAAATTGTAAGCAGAAGCATATGAACAAAGTGTTGTGGCGTCTGAAATTTCTCAGTAGCAGCCCGGAGTCTGTGATTTCTACCTCGTTGATGGTAATAAGCTCGCCCCCAGTTACATGGGACGTAAACATAACTGGTGAAATGTGGGTGTACCTACTATTGGTACCTACACCTCTACCTAACCGTTTGAGGAATATTTGCGTGATGTTATATGAATGGCCTGCTATAGGTCAGATACAATGCGGAGTCAATACGCCTATAAAAACGTGTCGACAACCAGTTGCAATTCGAACATTTTTGCTTCCGTTATTTTTATTTATTTTACATTAGGTATTTACATACATAAAACTCATGCCTTTTTCCCATGGAGGGCCTACCTCCATGGGAAAAAGGCATGAGTTTACTACAGAACGCCAACAGCTACGATCCTTACATACTCATTTTGCTTCGTTGACGTTCATACATCTGGTCATACACGCACGCCGGTTGCGTGTACCTGACCTTTTGGAAGAACATCACCAATAAGGTCACTATAATATATCCTTCTTATAGGGCGGTAATTCTAAAAGAAATTATTCACAACCGAAGTGTTTCTATTTCTGGGTGATCTTTCGGTAGTTTGAAGTTTACACCTAGGGAATTATTTTGATTGATACAAGTTTGGGAGGGCACTGAACAATGTTGAATGGTAAATGGTCCATGCACCATATGTGCATGTGGTTAAACCGATATTTTTTTCCGGTGACATCACCAAAATATTATTATGCGCACGACCAAAGTGTGGAACTCTCTACCAACGTCTGTGTTCTCTTCCACCTGTAGATAACCCGTCAGCTTTCAAACAAAGAGTGAACAGGTATCTTCTGGGCACGCTCGTTCAATCTTACACCTCTTCCATCGCTTTCCATCGGGCGAGATCGAGGTCATGAGCTCTGGCATAAAAAAAAACAAAAAGAGTGGCACTCCGGGAGTACCGACAGAAGTGAAAACTTGAACAAAATCGCGTTGGTGAAAGAAAAATACTTGTATAGAACATTGTTCCGTAACTTTATCTAAATAAAGAGCACAATCGCGTTTACAAAAATGAGGTATCGGTAACGGTGTCGCGAGTTCAATTGTTTTTTCCCATCTCAAAAATGCCCAACGCGCCTAAAGAAGTTTTCACTTTAAAAAACTGGAAAAATGATGATTTTGCTCATTCAAATCAAATTTGATTACAACCACAAATTGGAACGGACGGACGTCGCTATAAACCTACCTGTCTTTTATTTTCATTTTAAAAACAGGTTTTACATTTTCTATCTCTTTTCAGACTGTGGCGTCGTTACAAAGCGAGAATGGGATGGCCTGAGTCCACTCCAAGTTGAATATCTTGCGAGACCAGTGGACTTGGTCATCATCCAGCATACCGTCACACGCACTTGCAACACTGACGCGGAGTGTGCGGAGATAGTGAGAAATATACAGACCAATCACATGGATAACTTGAATTATGCGGATATTGGATCCTCGTGAGTATACCCACTTCTTATTTTTAATGTAAGTACTCCTGATTTTGCAAACAGCCGCACGGGTCGATCCATGAGGTTAAGCTACGCTTGCCGGGGTTCGTCCGTGGATGGGTGACTATTACATACCGAGACTCCCCCGTGCCTCGGAAAACACGTTAAGCCGTTGGTCCCGGCTGTCATTCGTGGATATTGGACAGTCGTTACGGATCATCAGAAGCCTGAAAGTCTGACAACCAGGCTTACCAAGGAGTATCGTATTACCTAGTTACTGGGCTGTGGAGGTCAGGTAGGCAGTCACTCCATGTAAAATACTGGTATTCAGCTGCCTCCGGTTAGACTGGAAGCCGACCCCAACATAGTTGGGAAAAGGCTACGCAGATTGATTGACTCCTGATTTTTGAAGTACAAAGGTAACTGAAGTACAGGTAACGTTTCTCCTCTTTTAAGCACCATGAGTAAGGGGTAATAATACGGGTGGGTACGGTTATTTAGCAAAATATTATACTAAAATATACATGTAGGCTTTCACAGTTCCTGGAAATCCCATATTGTCCATGTATCTTATTGCTCACGGTTTTCACCGTATAATGACAGTAACAACATTACATCAGGCAGTCTATTCTAAAAAACCTCACCGTGAAAAATTAGGTTAAGTGAGGTTTGAGCTCCACCTGCAATGCTATTCTATAAAAATCTCACCGTGAACGCTTAGGTGAAGTGAGCTTGAAAATGAGCTGTCAACAATGTCAATTAGTGTCCCTATTATTTGGTGGAATGACAGCTCACTTCAAGCTCACTTCACCTTAGCGTTCACGGTGAGATTTTTACAGAATAGCACTGCTGATCACTTCGAGAGTTTTGAAGGATATTTCTAATCCATTGCTGCATAAGTTCGAAAAGTTCGTCTGTTCAACAACATAAATAACGAAATGAATTTGGGTGAACCGTCAAACTGAAACCCAATCAATCTGCCTAGCCTTTTCCCAACTATGTTGAGGTCGGCTTTCAGTCTAACCGGATGCAGCTGAATACCAGTATTTTACATGGAGCGACTGCCTATCTGACCTCCACAACCCAGTAACTAGGTAATACGATACCCCTTGGTAAGGTTGGTTGTCAGACTTTCGGGCTTCTGACGACCCGTAACGACTGTCAAAGATCCACGAATGACAGCCAGGATCAACGGCTTAACGTGCTTTCCGAGGCACGGAGGAGTCTCGGTATGTTAAGATGGTCACCCATCCACAGACCAACCTCGGCAAGCATAGCTTAACCTGATGGATCGAACCGTGCGCCTGTTATTACTTAGTCACGAGCTCAAACTGAAACCCATCTATGTTCTATGTTATGGGGTTTGCTTTCCGCACTTAGTCCGTCAGGTGAACCATTGTGCGTGGGCCATGGCGGCCATTTGGTGGTTATTCCAACCAGCCCACCTCCCTCCAGAAGTTAATTAAAACTCCTGGTCTGTTCAGAACGTCAGTGAAAGATCTGGGTGACCCGAGGGTTTCTGTTCTAATCTTAGCAACACCTGTGCTTTCGAAGAGTACGTGCGCGATGGTTTCCTCAGCCTCCATGCACGCTCTGCACAGAGGACTGTCCGTTATGCCTATTGTGTGGAAGTGCTTGTTATCGAGCAGTGACCCGTGATGGTCCCCGTCATCAGGCGCAGGCCATTCCTGTCAAGGCTTAATAAACGCCTCGTTAGCCTGCTATCCAAGGATGGCATTGCTTCCTTGGACTGCCTGCAGCCCGGTGTCGAGGTCCACAAATTCTCCGCTTGGGACTGAAACCCATTACATTCAATTGTTATTTTATACACGCACGCCGGTGCAAATACTAAGCACTTGACCTTTCTAAAGAACATCACCAATTAGATCATTATAATTATATCCTTCTATGGCGTCCCCTCTCGGTTTTTCCACTCACACCTTTTGTCATTCGCCTTTCATTCATCCTCTTAACACGATCAAACAATCTAAGCCAACTTTAACAAAAAAATACGGCTAAGTGCGTGTCGGACTACGCACAATGAAGTGTTCCGTAGTTGGGATAAATTTATCCCAAATACAAATTTAACATTGTAGTTGAAAAACATGTTCACAACATTTCAAATGCAAATGTAAGTTTGTACGCACAATATTGAGAGATTTACCATGTTATTTTAAGACCATATACTTGTTATAGGTTTTCCTGTAATCTTTGCTTAAAGAACCATTCTCTGTATAATTTTAGGCTCTGTAGTTTCGGAGATAAGTCAGAGTCGGAGATGGTCAACTTTCATGTTTTCTTAAAAATCTTTAAAATTATTTATTTTACAATTATGAAAAAATAAATTGAAATCCTCGCAATAAGTTCTTTCATTTGATGTCACACGGCATAGTTTACAAATCTTTTTTGCCCCCCAAAAGTGACCCCCATATTCAAAATTCATTTATTTACGTTACACGTCCGTGTTTGGGTCACAGAAGTACCTATATATGTGTACCAAATTTCCATTAGATTCGGAGTAAATTGGCTGTGACAGACGGACAGACAGACACACGAGTGATCCTATAAGGGTTCCATTTTTTTTATTTTGAAGTACGAAATCCTAAAAAAAACAACTAAAAAAAACACCATTTCTTATTAATTCCAGGTTCGTTATCGGCGGTAACGGCAAGGTGTACGAAGGTGCTGGCTGGTTGCACGTCGGAGCACATACTTATGGCTACAACAGAAAATCTATTGGAATCACCTTCATTGGAAACTATAACAGTGAGTATTGCTAGCTGACTGTTCAAAACTTGCTTGAAAAATTCATCACTACAATTTTTTGGAGTAATACATGGTTAGGTCGGTTAGGAAATTTAAGGTTGCTCAGCGAGCCATGGAGCGAGCTATGCTTGGAGTCTCTCTGAGGGATTGAATCCGGAACGAAGTGATCCGGCAGAGAACCAAAGTTATCGACATAGCTCACAGAATTAGCAAGCTGAAGTGGCAGTGGGCCGGCCATATCAGCCGTATAACCGATGACCGTTGGGGTACACGTGTTCTTGAGTGGAGACCGCGAATTGGCAAACGTAAGGTAGGACGCCGTCAGGCTAGGTGGAGTGACGATCTTCGCAGGGTGGCTGGTGGCAGCTGAATGAGAGTTGCCGAGAATCCAGCTGAATGGCGTGCAATTGGAGAGGCCTATGTCCAGCAGTGAACTGCTATAGGCTGATGATGATGATGATGGTTAGGTCGGAAATCGGTTGTCATGTGATGCGGAGGAATGAGGAAAATGTCGTGAGGAAAATTTAGAATATGAATATGGGTGGTTTTAAGAGTAGAGGATAGAGAAAGACCAAAGAAACGATGGATGTTCTCGTTTTCATCGTGAGGAGGGATTATGTTTTGTTATTTTAGATGTTATATCGTTGTGCCCACACAAAATAACTCAACACATCGAAAAAAACCAAACCCTAAACCCATTTTATCGATGTTTTTTTCGATGTGTTGTGTTGTTTTGTTGTTTTCCTCATGACATGATTAGCTCACACACCTTGTTATGGCTTCTGCTACACAAGGTGTGACCTGTTAAAAAAGTCAATACTTTTGAGGGTTTTTTGAATCCGATTATCAATATTCACCCATGATAAAAAGGTAATAGGGATGATGCCTGGGAAAAAAAAGAAATTCTATTTAGTCCGTCCGTCAGATAATAAAATATTAGACACGTATTTTTTGCTTTATCCTATTAATAAAAAAATACTTGGATAAAATACATTAAAGTTGAGTGGGGGTTGCTACGTCACAAGTAAGTATAAAATCTACATACTCGTGACGTCATGGCACATTTTAACTCAATGTATCGCCATAATCTTTTGATTACGTAAACAAAGACAAAACACGTATTTAATTTTTTTTAATAATCTACCTGATGTACAAAAATAAAACATTTTTGTTGTCATCCCTGTTATATAAACCATTAAATAAATAAAAAAAAAGATTGTGTGGTTTTATGAAACCACGGTAAATGTGAAACTTTTAAGCGAACTATAGGCGCCGCCATATTGGCCTTGGCTGCTCTGACGAGCGCCTTTCACTTTATCCCTACTCCGCGGCTGACCGTCACGCGACATGCAACACACAGACGAAAAAGTTTGAGACGATGTAATAAAAGTTTTTTTTTTTATACATTTATTTGACACTTAAAAATACAAGTTACAAACAAGTAGGTTGTAATAATGTAGCACAGAAATGTATTGCCAAGAATCTGATCCTAACCCCCAAACCAGGCCTGGACCTGTATTTTGGGGGCCAGCGTTCAGCCATGGACTCTATTATTGCTCTTACAAAATTGTGGAGAAGTGTCGCTACATAGTTGACAGTCAAGTGTCATGTGATAAAACATATTCAGTTAAATTTATCAGTTAAAACATAGGTATTATTATATTATAGTTGTAAAGTTCAGCTCAACGAAGTAAAACTCCACCTTGCAATTTTTTCCAGATTATTTACTTGCTGGCGCTTTTTCACTAACCTACCTTACTTAAACATAATGAACTCGGACGAAATTGCATAATTTATTAAAATATGTACATACTTTGTTTTTTTTGTTCGACTTCATGCAAGTGCTAGATTTATTTTATTAATATACGATAAACGTACAAAACGAGCAAGCATTTTCAGCGTCAACGTACTATAAATGAAAACCATAAATTTTAATGCACAAACATGTACCAACGTAGTAATTCAAATTGTAACTAGAATGAGAACTGAAAGTTCGCTAATGGGTTCCATTTTTACAAAAGACTGAAGTTTCAAGTCAGAAGTTTTATTCGCATTAACTATTAATGGGCACTTTAATAGTTTAAACAACTGTCATGAGAGATTTACTTTTATGACAGATACGTTTACGAATACGGAATATTACGTAGCCATTTTATCAAGGGGATAAGATGGCCGCGAAACTGATGACGCGTAAATCAATGGTAAAAATATTTATTCTGTTCATGGCATTACAAATAAATAAATAAAACATTTTATTTCTCTCTCCACAAAGGTTGGCTTAGAATTAACATCTTAGGACTAGACAATACATGTAGACAAAACCTCCTTTGCGAGAGACTGGAGTTCGTACTAGGGAAACCCAGTGTTACGGATCTCCAGGCTCCCGGGTCATCATTAGGTACATTGCAGAAGTTAAAAGTACAAGCACAATCATTTGAGTTTCTATAAAAGAGAAGCAAATGAGGAAAATTGTAGAAATAATAATAATAACCGGAGCATGCATAACCCTCACACAGACTGACTACACACACAGGCACAACCAGGTTGCAAACGTCATCCATCAAAAACTAGTATTTAAACACAGTCTTATACAAAACACTAACACTCCCTACTATAAGTACGCACCACAAACTATCTTAGAAAATGACACACATAAACTGTATTACGATCGCGCCATACTTACAGATAGGACCATCCACTATAATATACCAGACATAACCCTTCAAGATAAATTAAGAAAAACCACGTACCTCATAGACATTGCAGTCCCCAACACCCATAACCTACAAAAAACAATAGCTGAAAAAATAAGCAAATACGCTGAACTTAAAAAAGAAGTTACAAGAATCTGGAGGCAAGAAAAAGTTTATGCTGTTCCTGTAGTTCTCTCCACGACTGGTGTTATTCCTAACCATCTCCTCCGTAGCTTGAAATTAATAGATCTAGAAGAATCCCTTTACATCAATCTGCAGACAGCAGCCATCCTAAACACATGCAGAATCGTTAGGAAATTTATGCAGTACACCCTCATCTTAATTACACACCTCACGCTGCATTTACTTGGCTTTGGCCCGTAAATGTAGCTAAAACTAGCATAAGAGCTGAGAAAAAAAAACACTCCCGATAATATTTACTTCTCATATTCATTTATTACGAGTTGGTCACATAGATTTAAGCTTCCTTCAGTACTTCAGTAATTTAACAGTACAAAAAAGGATAGGTAAAGGTTTTATTTTGACGAGTAACGCAAATACGAGATAACGCGATTTGTCGCAGCCTGCCGGCACACAATACTGTTTTAAGCTTTCTCTGTTTTTGTTTTGAATATTGTGTGACTTAAATCTGGGTCAAATAAATGTATTTTATTTTGATATTATATTAATGAAAATTTAATAAATGTATTTTATTTGTTTTGTATATAATGTTGGGATATAAAAGGGATGAATGAAAGGCAGTTGACAATTGATTGTATTGAAAGGGGGTGACTACCGAGCTATCGACTAATAGAGACACAGTCATATAAAGCCATATTTGCGCCAAGCCCAAATAAATTAGGATAAGCGCAAGATAATGATGATAATGCAAATGATGCAAATCATCAAAAAAATATTTAGTACATGGAGGACTTACAGCTAATAAAAACAGACAAAAAAGGAAACCATGGGCCTCTGACTTGGCTTCACATGCAATCGAGAAATATCTCTCAGGCATGCCGTTTCTTTAGAACCGAAAATTCGAAGACATGTAACATCTACCAACCCGCACTGGGCCCGCGTGGTGGATTACTGCGGGGTGGAACAAAACACCATGGGATCCTCACGGTGAAAACATCGTGAGGATCCCATGGTGTTTTGTTGTTTTAGATGTTTTATCGTTGTGTGTGTTTCATCGATATTTTTTTCGATATGTTGTGTTGTTTTGTTGTCACCAAAAATGATATCTGAACTACATCTTATTTCAGAATACTAATGAATTAAAACTTTCACTCTCTACAAAGCTTATTCACAGTAAATTGCCTATGTTTCAGACGACACTCCAACTGAAGCATCATTAGAAGCATTGAAGGCGTTGCTCCGCTGTGGCGTGGAAAATGGTCACCTGACCGAAAACTACCATATTGTTGGACATAGACAACTCATAGCCACTGAGAGTCCCGGCAGGAAGCTCTACAACGAGATCAGAAGATGGCCCCAGTTTCTTAGAGATGTCACTTCCATCAAGAACTAATTAGTTTACTAAACTATCTATATACAACTTACTATTATTATATATGTTATGTACAAGTATGTAAAGGAAAAAAATAAATAAAAAAATAAAGGAAAAAGCTCATTGGTCATCAAAAAATTCTCCCGCATCGTTGTCAACGAGAAAAGTGCAATGCAATGCTGATTCTTTGGCCGAAGAATTGGCCAGCCCTCTAGTCATGTGAAGAGTCAACCAACTGCTTGGCGATGTCCCGAAATACTTGATGAGCACTTGGACCTAACGGCCCTAGTGTTTCAACCCCAACCGGCTCAAAAATATAGCTACCAATAAGGTTGCTATGTTTGCGTCGTTTGAGGTTCTCTGCCCCTGCAACAGTCGCCCAAGCACAGCTTGTCGTGCTAGGAAGATGGGATAGCGCAAGGGAGTCGACACAGGTTGCATCCCACACCAAAAACTTACCCAACTTCCAAGGCATTATGGTCATTCCGTCTGGCCTCTTCCCATCGTCGCGTGTCAAGCCATTGGATACTTATTAACAATAATAAGTCCTCCATTCATAAATTCATATAATTTATGTCGTGTTCTGGTTCTGACGTAGTGTTGGAAGGCCTCCCACAAGATGGACCGATGACCTCACCGCAGGAATCCGCTGGATGCGGAAAGCACAGAATCGGTCGAAGTGGCGGTGCTAGGGGGAGGCCTATGTCCAGCAGTGGACGTCTTTCGGCTGAAATGATGATGATGATGATGATGTCGTGTATTTTCTTTAGTTTTTTGCATTTTGTACGCTGCTTACATGCGTAGCTAATCTGCACGCTACTGAGGTCTGACGAAGGCCTACCGCCGCAAGCTACCTACGGAGCCTATGTTCCACGTCTCCACGTACTACCGACGCTCACTACCAGCGTCTTGCGAGTGTCGTCCGGCCTACTGCTGAGCTTGTGCTGAACAGGCCCCCACATCTACCATGTGCTTCCAAGGACGGTACCTTTCCTAAAGCGTGCGAGTGCTCAGGGATCAGTGACCTTACCCACGACTTAGCCGAGATACCCTGTCTAATATCGTCGCCTTCCCCGCTAACTGTCGTATCTCACAAACTGACGTATGTGCACTGACATTACCTACGTGTTCAGAACTTTGTTTCGAAAAAGTTCTCTCTAATCGTCGCGTCTGTGTCGTTTACCGTTTAGAAGATAATCATGTATTTTATTTTGCGTAAGTGCAAAAGGAGGGAAAAAATATTTTCACCATCTGTCGTATATGCACACATCTACAGTTAGTGAGTTAAAGATTAAGTCAAGAGCTATTCATAAAAAGTTATTAATTCATTAATAAAGCTACAGCTAACGCAACTATATTAACATGATTGTAGCGCCCGACCGAAAAACTGATGCCCTGGAAAAATATCAATTGCTAGTTACGACAGTTAGCGGGGAGGGCGACGATATATGTATTAACTAGTCCAGCTGTTTTATTATCTAACCTAAATTACCTACCTATCAGTTAACTGCCTGCGCAGCTTACCCTGCGCAGCCCTAGCTATTATAGTTCCCTTCCACATATAACCCGTCTGCCTTTAAAGCAAGAGTGAACAGACATCTCTGAGCATGCTCGATCCATCTTTGTCCTCATCCATCGCTTTCCATCAGGCGAGACCAAGGTCAAAAGAAGGTCCAGCAATTTAAAAAAATTTAGAAGTTCATAACACATTTATGTAACCTCTGATTTCATCTGATAGTGCATCAATGTCAAAATCACAGTGGTCTTTAGTCTCGTTGCAATAGGGTTGCTGTTGCGCTGCTGCTGTAAGAGGTCAATAACTGTTAAAGGGCTATAACGAGATGATTATATTTTTCTCCCTTGTGGCTTAACATCGTGGATTGCTAGTTATGCATCAGTGAAATAGTTTTAATTAGTTTTCATCAACAAAGTTTGTCAACTCTCTGGCGGATTATTTCAAAGGGTTGGGCATTTTGTAAATAAACATTTGACTATTACGCTGTTACATAATTCAGAATTATTATGAAAGGAATTTGACACAAAGCTTTAAAATAGGCACGAAATTGTGGGAAGAGAAGCATCCACCACCTCCCGACTTCGTTAAACCCCGGGAGCATTTGCCTCTCGGGCGTGATCTGCAGCGGCCTATGTGGAAAGCTCTCAATCGATTGCGTAGGTACCCAAGTAGGCCGCTGCAGACATTTTTTGTCGAAGTGGGGGATCACATCCAACACCCAGTGCGAGTGCGGTGCTTCTGATCTGACCATGCCCCACTTGCTGGAGTGTCCTAGGTGCCCATTCACCTGCACCTTGAATGACCTAAAGAATGCCACTGATGCCGCAATCAACGTGGCCACCTACTATGCTCATATAATAATATAAAATAATATTGATAATAATAGAATAATGTCGAATCGTTGAGCTCCTTAAATTCTGAGTTGAGCTGCACGATAACTGACAAATGCGTGCACTGACTGGACAGGCCCTCTCAATCTGTGTGGTGCTTTCCTCTAAAGACCACTTCAGACACCAATCCACTTATGTCTGGACTTTAAAGAGACTGTGACCTCTGAGTTTGTTTCGGCCTTTCTTCTCAGAGTAGTCAGATAGGAAACGTCGACCTCATCTAGTTTTTAAAATATGATTGACGTGTAAAAGTGTTTGTACAAACCTACTTACAGAAATAAAATCATTTATCATTATAAAGAAGAGTACCATCAACACGAAAAGAAGAAGAAAAAGACAATTGACAAGACATTTATGAATCTACTTATGACCGAATCAAGTCGAATAATTATCTAGCAATGACATATTTTTCTATTTTGAAATTATTTGAACATTCACCCACTTCATAGATCGTTCATAATGATGGCATTAAAACTTACCTAATAAAGGTAAATTGTATCCTTAAATAATACACCTGTCGGTTAACAATAACAACTAATGAAATATAAGCAAACATTGTACCTGCAAATACGAAAAAGATAATCATAATATTAGCAGAAAATTACTACAAAATTTCGCTGTATTAAAGCTTTTTATCCATGAAGCAGAAAGAGGAAAGAAAAACAATCAAAAAACCAGCCAAATGCGAGTCGGATTCACTCACGTACGTTCCGTACCATGATCGACCAAAAAACGCAGAAAAATACACGTTTCTTGTATGGTGTTCATATACACACAGAGTTTGTGTATTCGATACTTATCACTTCTGTACGCTAGTGTACATCTTAACTTTTTTTTTTACTATCCTACGCTGTTCCTCTCCTGGGTAAAGTCCTCCTTCTACTCCTTCCACCTTTCGTGACCCCGCGCGTCCTCCTTCTAGTTTTGATGGAATCTATCCAGCTCGTCTCGCCATCACCTACGTGGTCTGCCGCGACTCCGCCTCACTATCTCAGGACACCAGTTTGGGCACAGTTTGTCCAGCATGCGGCAGACATGACCTGCCCAGTCCCATTTAAGTTGAGCAGCCTTTTGAGCCACGTCAACTATTTTTATTTCGGAGCTCAGTATTGTGTTTCGAACACGATCCGTAATTTAACGCTCAGTATACTGCGCTCCATTGCTCGTTGGCAGACCTTCTTAACTTTATTGCACAAAATTCAAAATGTGCCAATTGCTTAATACGTATTTCTGGAGTGGTCGATTCGCTCACAAATAAATTAACGTGTGAATCGCCTTTACAAAAAAAAAAAAAAAAATTGTTTAAAGTGTCGATTCACCGTTTTGGGCGAGTAAATTCGTGCTAATCAATCAATAAGCCAAAATTTTTACTGTCAACCTAGGACGCACCGTATCGGAAAGGTGCCAAAACCTTTCCGATACGGAACCCTAAAAGATAATTGTATGATCTTTCCGTTCCCTTTCTCGGAATCTGTCCCTAAAGTTGAAACAATTTAGTATTTGTTTTGTATTAACGAAAGACCAAATATCTAGCAATAAAAATATTGTTTTTTTAGTAATACAATTTGTCTTAAGAGGCATGTGAACACGGCTCACAACTACAAATCGAGATGTTTGCAAAATTCAATTCCAAGCACGTTGCGCTTGTGTGAGTGCCTGTCGGAGCGATATACACCTACAGTGAGCAATACTACTACGCATACATTGACAATTATTGCTTGACGCGATAACACTACTAGGTTTCGAAAATTTATGATAAATTGAGATGTTAAAAGATGTGTTCCGTAATACCAAAAATGATGAATGAAAACTTAATACTTTTCCATTTTTCGATAATTTGTAACTTGATGATATAAGCTATGCTTCTGCAGAAACAATATTATAAATATTGTTGTTTATAATACAGAAAAAAAAATATGAACACATGCCATTTACGCTGTAAAAATGTGCGAAATTAACTTCGTTTAAACTTCATTTTAGAAAAGATTTTTGGAAAAAAAAAGATGTAGGAGCCTAGATAAACTCTGTCTAAATCCGAATAATAACATAATATGGTGAAAATATGCCCAAATTGCAAATGATTTAGGTATTTCGTTTGTATGGACAATTCATGCGTCGCCGCGTTCTTAATACCGCACCCCGATGTAGCGTAACACACTTCCTTTCACAATCCGAAAAATTCATCTGCTCGTCGAATGTTGTTGAATTATCAAGATAAAAGGCATTGCAATTATTGTTAGTCAATCTGCCTAGCCTTTTCCTAACTATGTTTGAGTCGGCTTCCAGTCTAAACAAGATGCAACTGAATATCAATATCAGCTGCCTATCTGACCTTTACAACCCAGTAACTGGGTAATACGATACCCCTTGATAAGACTGATTGTCAGACTTTCGGGCTTCTGACGACCCGTAACGACTGTCAAAGATCCACGAATGACAGCCGGGACCAACAGCTTAACGTGCTTTCCGAGGCACGAAGGTGTCTCGGTATGTAAAGATGGTCAGCCATTAACGGACCAACCCCGGCAAGCGTAGCTTAACCTGATGGATTGACCCATGTGGCTGCTATTACTTAGCCACGAGCTCCTCAATACTTCTTCCATTGCAATTATTGTTAGTGTGTTACGCAATTGCCCCTACGCAATTGGTACACACGGCTACACATCAAGCTATACATTTCCAGTATAAGCTGACCTCGCATTGTACGGAAATCCTATACAATACGAGATCAGCATAAACTGGAAATGTGTAGCTTGATGTGTGGCCGTGTGTACATACTTGGAAAAACAAGATTATAGTAAAGTGGTGGGACAGGTGGCCCAGTGGTGTCGGCCCCGACTCACGAATTTATAGGTCGTGGGTTCGAACCCAAGCAGCCTCTTTACGTTGTGCAATTTATTTCATCACCACTGCTCTCAAAACGGTGAAAGAAAACATCGTAAGGAAACCAGCATGTTCTAGAACCGAAAATCAATTCGAAGACATGTGAGGCCCGCGTGATGGATTTCGGTTTACGGTTTACGGCTCCCTCTTACAGAGAGGAGGCCTGAAGCCCAGCAGTGGGAACATTATATGCAGTGAAATGGTGGGACGTGTAAAATTAATGTTCCTGAGAATGAAATTAATAACTAAGTTACTTTGGCTAAGGTTAGCCAAATAATGGTGCCGATTCCCTTGTTCACAAACTATACTAAAATTAAGTTCAGTGTATCTTTTTCTTTCTATTTCATTAAGAAAAGAACAAAAGAAAAATTTTAGTTTAGTCCTGTCAAATTTATCATCGCCTGTCACTCTCCATACAAGTTTAGACGTGATTAAAAACTTGCCGAATAAAATTATGTCAATTTACGTCAAGCGCTGATTAATTTGACAGGACTAAACTAAAATTTATCTTCTGTCCTTTTCTTAGTGAAATAGAAAGAAAAAGATGCACTGAATTTAAATTAGTTTAGTTTGTGAACAAGGGAATTGGCACCAATGTCTTTGCTTTTTTTTACCTGTAATAGTTTGTAATGTAACCAAATTATTACAAACTATTGTTATTGTAAAATATTTTCTGAGTTTACTGGTTTACATTTTGTACGACTTAAACTTTAGCGATTTATTTTGTTATTTGATTACTCTTTTCTTTTTACCCACGACGGAACGGAGACGGTATATGCGTTTGGGGTGAGAGGATGTTTGTGCAAATCCATGTTGCCATTTTTCTCCAAAACTACTATTCCGATTTTAATGCAGTTTTCAGTTATGGGTTCGAATTTGATTGATGCATGTTCTTAGTTAGGTGTTACGGTGACAATTCACCAGGGGGCGCTGCAGCAAACATTTTTTGTTCAAATCCATGTTGGCATTTTTCTCCAAGACTACTAGTTCGATTTTGATGCAGTTTTCAGTGATGGGTTTGGGTTTGATTGGTGCATGTTCTTAGATAAGTGTTACGGTGACAACTCACCAGGGGGCGCGGCAGTAAACATTTATTTGTGCAAAACTTTTATCCTTTTTCAATTACTTTTTAACCGTCGTGGGTTTTTTCAAAATATTTAATTTTGCTATTTATTGGATGCACGTGTTTCTGTGACAAATAAACCTATTTTTCTAAATTTCTAATATATTTGATGTGGGAGAAGATTAACAGTAACTTTTTTAGGGAAATTAACGAAGAAAGTCTTCTATGGTTATTTCCCAAAAAAAAAATAATAATAATAATAATAACCCCACCGCCGTATCTCTACGTTGACGTCGTGGTGGGGCTTGCGCGCTCCGAACTCTAGGTCTGTGCCGGTAGAGTTTACTTTGCCGAAACAGGTCTGGGATGAGGAGCCAGACCAAGAGAGATACAAAAACCCGCAGGGCAGCATGTGGCGAGCTAATGGGCAGTAGCGACCCCACGGACCCTATCTCCCGGGAAAAGTCTTGTTCCTCACCTCTGGCTTGCCTTCATTAGCCGGCTGGAGTGAACACTGACGAGGAACAGAGCTCCCATCTCATTCTTGCCTTAATTGGCCGGCTTGAGTGGAGATTCGCAAGAGCAAACGTGCTCGGAGGAAGGAAGTATTTCAGTAAGTGCTCGTAGGGATCTTGACCATCTTCCGGGCTCTGGGATTGTTCTGAAAGCCGTGGAATACCTCTCCACCCCTCAAGCACCTCAGGACATGTTGCCCCCTTGTCGCTACGACACTTTGTGCTAGCGACCGTTTTTCGGGGGCCCATTATTGAGTGTGCAAGTCACCCCCTGCCATTTTATCCGTGTTCATTTAAAACATTGATCAGGCAGGGGCCATAGTCTTTCCATAGTTCCAGTTAACCAATCCATTATAGCCACCCAAATCCATAGCCTAATATGTTTTGTTTCCATGTTCTGCAATAGTCCTACACCAACCGAGGGTTGTCCTTGGGTGCACTTGTATGGTGCATACAGGGATAATCGTCGGTTGGTGCCTCAACACTTATTAATGTCTAAGGGGCCTCTGCGAGTTGGCTTCGGCCCCTCGTACGCCTTCCAAAGGACCGGGATCCATGGTCCCGAGAATTGTTAAAATTTTGAAAAATAATAATAATAATATGTTTATTTGACATAAAAGTACACAGATACAGGTTGAAACTTAATTACACGTGGAAATAGGTTAATAGGATAGGATAATTAAACAGTATCCGACCCTAATGTTAATTAAAATCCTTTGTCAAGACTACTCAAAATTAATTAAAATATTAGGTTCTCATTTCGGCTATAAACTATAAGAAGAGTTTAAAAAACCGGCCAAGTGCGTGTCGGACTACGCACAATGAAGGGTTCCGTAGTTGAGATGAATTTATTTATCCCAAGAACAAACTTAATATTGTAGTTGAAAAACGTTCTACCATAAATTCCAACTGCAAATCGTCGCTCGGCATCCAATACCGCCAATGTAACATTTTTTACGTTTTTTTTATAATAGCAGGATCACTTATTTGAACGTGTAGAATGAAATAAAACAAAAATCTGATTTTCGTTAAAAATTTCACATTCGCGGTATTAACATAATAATAATATAAATTTGTAACCTTTAAACGAGAAATTCTTGTTTATATATGTATATATACAATCTGAGTCTCGGAAACGGCTCCAAGAATATTTATGAAATTTAGTATGCAGGGGGTTTCGGGAGCGATGAATCGATCTAGCTAGGATTCATTTTTAGAAATCGTGCTAGCTATGAAAAATTTAATTCAAGAGAATAGGCGAATTACATATGAAGAGGTTCAGCATATACTGCAGATTGGATCGGGAAGTTTGCATGAAATTCTACACGGGTATCTTCGGGTAAGGAAGATAGTTTCACGCTGGTACCGCAAAATCTAACGCAGGCTCAGAAGGAGGTTCGGGTAGAATGGTGCCGAGACATGATAGCAAAATTTGAAGCAGGCTCGTCTCGGCGCGTTTAAGATATCATTACGGGTGATGAATCTTGGATTTATCAGTATGATTCAGAAATGAAGCGTCAGTCGCGCGTGTGGCTGTTTCAAAATGAACCAACGCCTACCAAAGTGAAGCGAGCCAGAAGTGCAGGCAAAATTTTGATCGCAAGTTATTTTTCTTTGACGGGTTATCTGGTATCAGTACCCTTACGAGATCAAAGGAGCATCAATGCTGAATGGTATGTTACCAAATGTTTGCCAGAAGTTTTTACTGATGCAAGCAGTAAGCGACCGAACATTGGCCTCCGTGGGCTACTGCTTCACCACGACAACGCGCTGGTTCCTCGGCGCTCAAAACAAGGGACTTTCTGGACAGCACACCGGTCAAATTCATAGGTCATCCTCCTTACAGTCCCGATTTAGCTCCGTGCGACTTTTTCTTGTTTCCCAAAATAAAAAATCAACTCAAAGGAAAACAGTTTTCATCACCGGAAGATGTACTGGCTGCATTTGAGAATGAGATTGAAGAGGTGTCTGATGCGGACTGGAAAATGTGTTATGAAAATTGGTTTAGACGTATGAAACTGTATATAGACGCCAATGGAGAGTTCTTTGAAAATATATAATAAAAAAAAATTATAACCTACATATACTATATTTTTTTCTAGTATCGCAAAACTTTCTGATTGCCCCACGTAATCTAGTTTAAATTTATTTCACCCCATGGGAGATGACACTGCAGTAATTCATGTACATGCAATCCAGTCTGCTAGCGATCATTATTAGGTTATTGTTGGAGCTGGCCCACACTCTGCGCACCAGGGATGCACACTTTATTCGCATCGTTGCGTAAAAGCAATTAATATGTGCGTCCGCGAACATTCCCGATGCGCTACAAAAACGGGGCAGCCCCACCAATACCCTGAAAGTGTTGTTGTATTGAACACAAAGGGCGTTGCACGACCTTTGGGTAAATCTAGCCTACAGGCTGTACGTGTAAAACGTTGTACAATAAGCTGGAAACAGAGCAATTTTGACTTTTTAAGTGAGCAGCGTGCAAACCTGCGAGCCAGCATGTTCACCCTTACCGACAACGCCTTTCGTTCCCGCTCAATATCGAATATTTAGGTTAAGGGTCAATATATGACCAAGATATTTAAACGTAAATACTCTTTGTAGTGGAGTCCCATTGTGTAATACAGGTGGCCTCAAAGACCATGAACTCCGACTTATTGTAGTTTCACCTTGTCTTTTGGCATACTGCACACATTTGGCAACCAAGTTTCTGAGACCACAGATTGACGCTCTCAGAAGCACCATATCGTCTGCATAGCTAATATTATTTACACAAATACCATCTATATAGCAACCTACTCTGGTACTGCTGAGCTCGCCAATCAGCTCGTTTACATTACAAGTTGAAAAGCGTGGGTGAGCTGAACCCTCCCTGCCTCACCCCGCATTCCAACCTGTATGGCCTGGAAAAAGTTCCAGCCCATCGTACACTATTGATCTAGTTACGATACCAATATTTAAAGATGTTTATAACTTTCATTGGCAACCTATCCTTCTCCATCTTTCTCCACAATACGTCATAAGCAACCAGATCAAAAGCCTTGAATAAGTCGAGGAAGCTAGCATAAATCGGTGTCCCACGCTGTGTGTATGTGTGACAGTATGCTTAAGACACAAACAACACTGCACTTTCTGTTGACAAACCACGCCGAAACCCGAATCGGTTGTTATGAACATTTACAGTTGTATTTATTTGTGTATTAAGCAGACTGTCAAACACTTTTGATATTTGATATTATATGATATGATAGTAGGTACCTAGAGAGATGGGCCTATTGGATGCCGAGCGACGAAATGTAAGTTTGTACGCACAATATTGAGAGATTTACCATGTTATTTTAAGACCATGGACTTCTTATAGGTTTTCCTGTAATCTATGAGTAAAGAGCCATATTATGTATTTTTTTCAAAATTTTTGGTCCAGTAGTTTCGGAGATAAGGGGGAGGGAATGGTCAATTTTCATTGAATTTCTTAAATATCTTTAAAAGTGTTTATTTTAAAATTATATAAAAAATATGTTTAAGATCCTTGCAACATGCCCTTTTATTTGATATGTCACACGGCACTATTAGCAAAACTTTTTTTTAAATTTTCTTCTTTGTCCCCCAAAAGTGACCCCTATATTCAAAATTCATTTATTTACGTTACACATTCGTGTTTGGGTCACAGAAATACATATGTGTACCAAATTTCAACTTAATCGGTTCATTAGATTTGGAGTAAGTTGGCTGTGACAGACGGACAGACAGACAGACACACGAGTGATCCTATAAGGGTTCCTTTTTTTTCCTTTTGAAGTACGGAACCCTAAAAGTAAAGACGATTTTGTAGCAGGTATTAACTTCTTTATAATTTACATTACTTTAGGTTGAGCGTTTTCGGAGGCTTTGCTCTGCCAGAATGATACAAATAGGATGGTAAATCCTGAATATTTTATTTGTTTTTATTTTATTATATTATATCCATCTTACATCTATTATTACAGGGTTTAGATATGTGGCGACAAAGCATTGCCAAATAAGTGCACTCAGTTCATGCACATACGTCAGTCACGTCAATGCCGATCAGTTACATCAAAAAATATAAATACGTAGTAGTTGTAGGACGTTGTCTACACACATCAGTCACGTCACTAGCTGCACGTCTCAGTCGACGTCGCATCACCGGCAAGTCAAAACTTGTATTGCTACGAACAAAACGTGGGCTTGTCACAAAGACAATTTATAAACGAGGCGTTGCTATGACTGACTGACTATCTGTTCACACACGTCCCTGAAATTGACGTGACTGATCGGTGACTGACGTATGTTCATGAACCTTTAGAATGGTAAGGTCTGAAGTGAAAGGTGTTTTATGAGAGAAAATTATGAGAAAACTAACAAAATTTAATCGGAGAAATTTTTTGTTAAGCAAATTGATTACCAACTTAAATTGTCCGCATATTCCAATCACAACCGTTATTCTTTGATAGGTTGTATGAAATGGCTATAACAAGGCCAATTGACGTTGGGTGTCAAATTGTTTAACAATTGATTTCTCTGACTGTGCAGAGACCGGTAGTAGGCCTTTCACAAAACATCACGCCTTTGCCGTAAGGTTCGGCAGAGGTGTACCTACAGTACACCCACATTTTACCAGTTATTTTTAAGTCCCATGTTATAGGGGGCGAGCCTATTGCCATCAACCGGGCACAAATCCAGATTCCGGTCTACTACTGAGAAATTTCAGATGGAAAAACTCAATAACACTTTGCCCGACTCGGGAATCGAAACCAGGACCTCATGCTCTGTAGTGGCGCTTGTGACCACTGAACCAACGAGACAGTAAAATCTTTGGTGAAGAAATGACAAAATGAAGCACCACGTCATTAATTATCTCTGCTATTTCACTTCACCAGGCGTTTATATTCATGAGCATTTACATTCTACAGTTGGCTATTTAGTGATCTGATTTTGGCGACGTTTTCAACTTTCCATAAAGGATGATTTCCACCAAACGTCTCGCATTGCATCGGATCGGAACGGATTTTACAATCTTTAAACGATATTAAACCGTGTACACAGTATTTAAAACCTATAATATCAAGCCGCGCACATTAATCCGATCCAGCCTGTCCGTTGCGAGGTCTATACCCCACAGCCACAGGGGGTACCCTTAGCGTGTAGTAGCTTAGTTTCTAAGTTTTATGTCCTGGCTGGAGGTCTTAGTTTATTGAGGCAGCCACAGGAAAATCCGGTTAAGCAGCAGACAACCGCCTAGGTTGATCTGCATGAAAAAAAAAAAAAAACAAAAAAAAAACAAAAACAAAAAAAAAAAAAAACTAAAATAAAAACTTTTTACAAAAAAATACAACCGACCTCCAAAAAAACACTACAAAGTGAAAAATAACTTTAATTTCGGAAGTCGGTGTCTTGTGTTTTGTATTTTCGTTTTTTGCCACCGACTTCCGAAATTAAAGTTATTTTTCACTTTGTAGTGTTTTTTTGGAGGTCGATTGTTTTTTTTTGTAATTTTTTTTATTTTTCACTTTTTAGTTGTGGTACCTACCCCACACACATTCGAATACCACTACCTGCTACCAGTGACAGAAACTTATCATATCATCTACATACTAAGTGGGAAAAAAATACTTATTTTGTAGCTAACTCAAAAACTATCAAAGTAAAGTTAATAAAATTTATATGGGACCAATTCGAGAGCACACCCTTTCAAACAAAAAAATAATTTTCAAAATCGGTCCACAATTGACGGAGAAATCGGTGGACATACATAAAAAAAAATAAAAAAAAACATACGCGACGAACATATAACCTCCTCCTTTTTGGAAATCGGTTAAAAAAAAGTCGCGCACAGCAGCTTGACCGCGGGCGTCTTCCGCGACACGCGATCGTAGCCGAAAGTATGAAGTATGCTGCGACGCGCGATCGGCTCCGTTCGTCTGTCGTCGTATCCGATCGGATCCTTTTGGCTGTTTTATGGTTTTGTCATTATTTTCTTCTTTTAATGATGCAATAGCCAACAATACGACGTCAACTTCAACCATTTTCAAAATTAGAACACGTCAACACGGTAGGAATGAAACTATTTGACTAGGCGCAGAAACGGATACGTTCGCAAGCGACGGGACGGAGCCGATCGTATGCGTCGACATCCTGCCGGGTGCGATCGGCTGTCGCCGCATCCGTTACGACTTTCCATTCTATACAAGGCCAGAACGCAGCCATAGGAAACTGCTCGCGTATAGATTGGAAATCACTTTTTTACTAAGGTCTTCCAATCTATACAAGAGTAGTACGCAAATACTCGCGCATACTTCGTAGTGACCAAATTAACTACCTCATTCCAGAGTATACAGTGCCAGTACGTTCGTATCCTTTCCGATCCGATGCGATGCGAGCCGTTTGGTGGAAATCATTCAATACTTTGTTGAAAAACTAAGCGTAGTACCACTTATAAGTTATTAATAAAAGCACAATATTTTGGACTGATAATATTTTATCATCACTTTTATTATGAGCTAAACATTTTTTTTTTGCGTACTTGTGTTGACTTTTATTAAAAAATAATTTAATTATTAATGAGTTATGATTATTCTTCGTTTTCTTGCAACTGGAGTCTGACTTCGTATTGAGAACGGTACCATATCCACCAACCGAGGGCGTGACGGGTCGCAGCGGAAACTATCCAGCAGTAGTAGCATACCTGAACAAGGAAGAAGGCATTGATTATTAATAAGAAACTACCTACTGTACCTTCTACAGTTTAAGTAAACTGCAATGGAATAAATGGGCATCCCCAGTTTTAAATATGGTATACTTTTACATCAGTCAGTTATGTCAGTTTCGGGGTTGTAAGTAGGTTTAATGATTTTGATATTTTGCCTTTTGATTTTTGCATAATAGATTATGTGTAATAGACTACGCTGTACCTATGCTCTACCTCCATACGATGACAAAACTGTATCAAATCCAAACTGCATCATGATAAAGTGATTATTCTTTACCAGGAATAAATCAGAATATAAGCAAAATAACTTGTCAAAAACAAAAAGACAAAGTATCAAATTCTTTTTTTGTAGGACAGGATGGTGTTGCCGTCTATAGATTTTAAATTCCACCGTTTTTTTACATATGCAGACTTAGTGTTGCCAGACTGATAATTAGGAAGTCACGTGAATATTCACGCCAGTTTGAGCACCTCCATACAAGTTGGTTGACACAATAGGCGCGAGCAAATCAGTTTGGTCAGAGCTTTAAGGAAATTGATCTACAGGAGTCGCGTCGCACCTTAATTCACATCGGCAATCTTCGGTGTCCACATTGTCGAAGTGCATAAACGTAGTACCTATTATTTTTATACTCGTAGGACGTGACTAGTCTGCAATAACTTTTCTCAGCAGTACGTAGGGCGTATTTGCTAATAATGTAGCAAGAAAAGACGCTTTCTTTAACCACAGCATTATTAGGACTTTAACGGACTAGTGCCACGAACATACTGTATATCGCTAGTCATAACAATAATGTGGTCTGGATGGGTAGACAAGGGATTATACCAATATATTATTATAATGCCTTAGGTGCGTTTGTGACTCTAATGACCACCTAATGTATCTCGACTAGGCGTGACGCGAAAGTGTAGTATACATAGTTGGGTTGTCCACAAACAACCATAAAAGAAGTTGGTTCTAACGCAACTTTCGGATATCATTTTCCTCCTTAAGCTGCTCTCAAGTCGATTATTTCTCCCGTCATGTTACATTTTAATCTTTTGTGAGCGTTCTATGAAATGCCATATTACTTAAAGGGTTGTAATAAAAGCTCCAAAAAAGGATTAATATATGAGCATACCCAAAATATTAAATTGACTGCTATAAATAATAATTTTGCGACAACTTATATGCGAATATAAATAAAGAAACGACCGAATAAAATACTGAAAATTCCGAAAAATCAATACAGCATTTGCTGACGTAATATTTTTCAAACATGCAAACAAGCATATACCATGCATGCGGCATGCAAGCGAGTATGCAATATGCAGCAAGCATGGTTTCTGTCACGGCAAATTTATCGTTGCAGATGGTTTTAACGCACGCCGTCCACGGCTGAGGCGGCAGCTGCGGTGATAAAATATAAAATTACCTACTCCTCAGCTCGCGAGCCACCTTGCCCCTCCGCGTCTACGCGGGCTTAAATAACACTCTAGGAGTAGGGCAGACAAGACTACGTGAAGTCGGTTTAGCAGCGATTCATTTCTGTCACTAACTTTTGTAGCACAATAAATTGACTTTTCGGAAACTTAGTTTTTTTTTCGGAAGATTTGTATTTTTTGGAAATTTAGTATTATAGTCAGTCAACCTTTGATTTTTGGAAGTTATTTTTTTTTTTTTCGGGAGCTGTAGGTATTATTGAGCTATGATATGCCATATTTCTTAAATACGTCCCGTGACCAATTAAACGCTCGATTTTCTAGTGAACAAAATGAAAATATCACCGAGTTTAAGCCTCTCCCCCGGTACCTGGCGCGTCGCTGGTGCGAAATCCACTCTCGGTAATAAAGGCACTAGAAACAATCAAAATCTAGTCTCGGTAATTTAGACACTAAAACAGTCACATTAGAATGCGGTAACTGACCATTAGACCCCATACCTGACTGGTCCCATAGTAATAGGGCGATAACAAGCAGCAACGGCGGGGAGATGAGTGAGGAGAGATTAAACTTAGGTGCTACTTGTAGGATTTTGTCTTAAGCGATTATGTTTTTTTAACATAATACACAATAGACCTGTATACAAATTTTTTTTTTATCCGTCTTGTAGATTATTAAGAAATATTGAACACGTATTTTTTCTTTTTTGACGTAATCAAACGATTACGGTGACACATTGAGTTAAAATGTGGCACGACGTCACGCCTCGCTAGATTTAATACTGCGTTGCTACGTAGCGAGCCCTCACTCCCCAACTTTAATGCGTGTTTTCTGAGTTATTTTTGATTAATATGGTAAAGCAAAAAATACGTGTCTAATACTTTTTTATTATCTGAAAGACGGAATAAATAAATAAAATAACGGACGGAAAAAAAAATGAATCTTTTTTTTTATCTAGGCAAGTACCGAATTAAATATCGGGTTATTTTTACCCACTTGTTTTACTTTTAGTCGATAATACTGGACTGTAGATGTGTTGACCATTTTCTACTTTTTTAAGTACCTGGTACTTGTTAAAAGACCTACACTGTCCTTCCATACCTATTAACACTGTTGTTTGAAAATATTGTAAAAGCCATTTTTTTTTAAAGAGTAACCGTGGGTGGATCTTGCCGGCTCTTCTCCATAGGAAACGAATAAATAAAAAACGAATTAATTCACTTGACAGACAAATTCGAGTTTGATGAAGAAATGGTCCTTTTGATGTTGATAGCTAGGTGTACCCATAAGGACCAATAAGGCTTAAAGGGTAACCGACTGCTTTATAAAAATAGAGCTTATATACGATTCCCTTACTAGACTCATGAGGTAGGCTATTCTAAGAAAAATATTCTACGTAACACTAGGCTTATGGACGAAGTACCTTCTCTACAGTCCGTTCAACCGATTTTGACTTTTATTGCGTTGGTGGCATGACAAATGACAGCTGCGGTAAACAGTTGGTATTGTAACCAATTAATGCCATTCTTATGCTTACGATATAGAAGCCAAAATCGGTTGAACGGACTGTAAAAAAGGTTTATTTAAATGTCTAATCTTATTTCAAATGGAGTATAGAGTACTACAAGGGTATTTTGGCGTTGTTGGTAAACATTATTTTGTGAAATTGTGTCACAAAAATTATATTAACAAAACAAGATGGCGACGATAGTTCCAATTTTGGCTACGCGCCACAATAACCTTGTATATCGTTGTAGTAGTGCTTTAGTTTGACCGAAACCGCTGTTCTACGCCTTAGGTATGTGCGTGGCGAGACGTGGGGGCAGTGCAGGCAGTTCATTTGTCAACGCTCACTGAGTGCGGCGTCCCAATGCTGCCCCCAGCCTCGCCCCGCATTTCTATCGCCCGGAACAGCGGTCTCGGTCAAACAATGGGTCAACGTACAATAAAATCACTTACTAGCGTCATGCATGCCAGTACGAAGGTCGACGCTAAGGGCCAAGGAGTCACCGCGCTTTCTTGCGTCATGAGGCCAGCCAGTGTGCGTCCGGACAACCACGCCGCCAGCACAGCGAGAGGCGACATTAGCATTATGCCAAGACTGTCTACCATCAACTGGAACGAGAGAACAATAAAATAAGGATCATTGAAGCTATGGACATCCAGAGCTTCAATGATCCTTACTAACTTCACTGCTTTAATGATCACATATCATTAAAGCAGTGAAGTTCTGAGAACGCTAGGAAGATGATGAAGTAAGCGAACTAAAGCGAATCTCAAACCGAAATTCGCTCGTGGATATTGTATAGGTACTAACGTGTGTGGAGGCACAAATATTCGCGAGATTTCTGTGAAATAAATGCGCGGAGTCACATCCAGCGACCCGCGGGGGATTCCCTTCAGCGCGGCCAGAACTTAAGTAAGATCCGTGTGTATATAAACTCGCCCTATGTTCATAGGACTTAAGGTAAAATTCAGTACCCGACCGCAGGAGGCAACTGCAGGCGACGTGTCGTGGCGTCATATCGCTGCAGTCATGATTCCGAACCGCAGGCGGCAACTGCCCGTATTTCAGTCGGTAGATAGAAGATAGAAAACCGTGACTATTGCTCGAGCGTTGGCGGCACTACAGGTCTGCGGTCGGGCTGCACGTGTCGCATGCCACTCGCCCGTAGTTGCCAACGACGTGTCGATAGCTACGGAAGGTATTTCATAGAAGTTCATAGATTTCAGTCGTGTCGCAGCAACACGTCGCCTGCAGTTGGATCCTGCGGTCGGTTACGGAATTGTACCTTAAACATATATAACTGACGAAATGTCGTGTGAAAATACTGTAAGTATACAATGCCTGTGACCACCCGTATTTTTTTGAATATTCTTGAAAAAATATCGAAAATTAACTTTAAAAGAATTATAAAAAAATGTTAGATAATCCGATAAAATAACTCATAAGCTTTTAGAAATAATAAAAAGAATCCAAATCGAGTCAATAAAATCGGAAATATGGCAAAAGTTACACAAAAAAAAAACTGAATAACATGAAAAATATTAAAGATCATTCCTTTTAAAGTTAATTTTCGAAAAAAAAAGCATGAATATTCACATGTCCATGGGCGACATTGTATACAATATACCTCTAGCTACCCCTTGTGGGAATACAGTCGTCATGTTATTATAAGTAAAATCTCCGAGAAATATTTTGGCTACTGACTGCCCGTGATAGGATCTAGTATTTCATAAAGTATTTAATCTGGCTCTAAATTGGACGTTATTGTGTCATCACAATAAGGCCCAATTAAGCCAGCTCAGTCCAAGTAGCTGAGAAGCAAATTAATTGGATGGTTAGATAAGCACAGTGGCGTCTGCACCGCATCTTGTGGGTCAGATTTATTTTTGGTTTAAATATTTTTATGACGTGGAGTTTCTGACGTACTGAGTATCAATGTCTGTTTGTAAGTTTTGTGGGTGAAGGGTCATTAACTCTTTTCGGGGTTAAGCATAAAACCATTAACCCGCATACAAATTATTATTAATATGGCAATAAAAAAACATTGGTATGTGTTATTACTGAAGTAAGTAGGAAGGAATATAGCTAATGGCATGTAAAAAACAAACAACATTGCGTGGTTCATGATCATAAAGATCAGGCCTAATTTAGGCCTGTAAGTGACCTGAAAGGGCTCTACAACTCAAACTGTGACACGATTACTAATTTTATTTATGTTAAGGTATGAACCTACAGGGTTATTGCTTATACGTCGGCAATCCGTTAAGAGGATGTAGGAGAGGTCATTTCCAACCAAATTACCCCTGACGACCCTTATATCAATGTCAACAATTTCGAGTAATATTGACAAAAAAAAAAAAAAATATATATATAAAGTAAAAATAATAAGTCGTCATTTACAACCAAATGACGCCGTTTGACTCCTATGCAAATGTCAACAATTTTCGCGTAATTTGACATTTCATATTTTTATTTCATACATTTTAAAATACAAAATGTCAAATGAAATGAAATTGTTTATTCTGTAAATAGGATATCGGAATCACTTTTACACGTCATATAAAAAAATATTAAAAATAAGCTAGATGAGTTCGGCTTTTCCTATCTGACTACTCTGAGAAGAAAGGCCGAAACAAACTCAGAGGTCGCAGTCTCTTTTAAAGTCCAGACATAATCTTGGTCAGGCCATATGAGGACCATGTAGATTAGTGTCTGAAAAGGTCTTTTGAGGAAAGAACCACACAGATTTGAGTGGACCTGTCCAGTCAGTGCAAGCATTTGTCAGTAATCGTGGAGCTCAACTTAGAACTTAAGGAGCTCAACTCGACGAGCAATACCAAAGAAAGGACATTTGGGTAGGCCGCAAAAACTACTCAAACTGCCAGACCATCACTAAAACTAGTATCATATACAAACTAATATCCACATAGTCCTCACATTCACAATAGTTAAAATAATATAATACTTTACAAAGTAATCATGTCATTTTGAATATAATTTTCAACAATGTCAACGTGTTTATAAAACTGGTATATGTTGATTTTACATAATAATTAAAATGTCTAGTTCTATGGTTTTATCACAAGGCTTAGCAGAGCGAGCAGTTCAATCCCAAGCTTTTTTATCTTCTAAATAATCTGAAATTGTATAGTACCCTTTTTACAAAGTTTGGTTTTAATACAGATTTTAAATCGTTTAATGGGTAAGTTTCGAATGTCAATGGGGAGTTTGTTGTAAAAGCGTATACATTGACCCATGAATGAGTTGTCTACTTTGTGGAGACGTGTGCGATGTACAGCAAGGTTGTGTTTATTCCTGGTATTTAAACTATGAATATCGGACATTTTCTTAAAATTTGATATATTTTTGTGTACATACAATAGGTTTTCAAAAATATATTGTGAGGCTACAGTCAGAATATTTATTTCTTTGAATCTTTCTCTAAGGGAATCTCTTGGACCTAGGTTGTAAATGGCTCGAACAGCCCTTTTCTGTAGAACAAAGATAGTATTAATGTCCGCACAGGTTCCCCAGAGAAGAATCCCATATGACATAAGACTATGAAAATAACTAAAATAAACAATTCTGGCTGTATCCACATCAGTTATCTGTCTAATTTTTTTAACAGCATAGGCGGCCGAACTTAGCCTTCCTGACAATTTTTCTATGTGTGGGCCCCATTGTAATTTACCATCAATAGTGATTCCAAGAAAAACTGTCGACTCAACAGGGTCCAACTCTGTTCCATTAACCTGAACATTGGTAGATAGCTGCCTGACATTTGGCATTGAAAATTTAATGAGTTTAGTTTTTTTTTCGTTCAGGAGAAGATTATTTACATTAAACCAATGCACAACTTTAGAGACTGCATCATTAACTTGTTCAAAGTTGACTAACTGACGTTTGATTTTAAAAATGAGGGAAGTATCATCTGCGAATAATACGATCTTGTGATTATTCCTTATGTGATAGGGCAAGTCATTTATATAAATTAGAAATAAAAAAGGACCAGAATTGAACCCTGCGGAATGCCCATGGTGACCGCAGATCCTGCAGATCTCTTGCCATTAACATCGACCCTCTGAATTCTGTTGTTCAGATAAGAAGTCAGAAGGTCAAGAGCCTTGTCCCTCATACCATAGTGGTACAGTTTCCTGATGAGTGTATCATGATGTACGCAATCGAAGGCCTTGGACAAGTCGCAGAAAATGCCAAGAGCATCTTGCGACTCCTCCCAGGCCTCGAATATGTTCTTTAGTAATTCCACGCCCGCATCTGTAGTTGAACGACCCTTTGTAAAACCAAACTGTTTCTCGAAAACGGTTGACATTGACATAGGGGTCATCAGGGGTAATTTAGTTGCAAATGACCTCTCCTACATCCCCTTAACGGATTTCCGTCACATAACCAATAACCCTGTATATAGATCAGTATCAATAAACAAGCCGTTGTCGAATCACAAAGATCTGTGTCAATTGAGCCATTGGAGTAGACGATTCCTTGAGTTGTCACTAGAGATGCCGCGAATAGTTGTTATAGCGAATTGTCGAATACCGATTAATCGCCATTCCCTTTGGCGAATAGTCGAATACTCGCCATTATTACTCGACATAAAAAAGATTTTTTTTTTTATCCGTTCTCAAATAATAATATAAGCAGTTTATTTTCTGAGGCATGTTTGATTTATGAAAAAAAAGCGCAACCGATTTGATCCCAGTCGTGTAGAAAAACTAGTTCTGCACCACAATAATTAACTTAAACATGACTGATTTTTGGCTAACTTTTTATATTAATGATAGTAATACTAAGTGTATTTTGATAAAAGTTTAATTATTTTTAAGTCTATGGTTTTTCTGTTCATTAAAAGTTTATTTTTATTTAGAGACAACTATTCGCCGAATGTCGAATAATAGACACTATTATTCGGTATTCGACGAATAACAAAAAACCGTCGAGTAATGTTGAATACCGAAAAATAGTGAGTATTCGCGGCATCTCTAGTTGTCACCGCAAATCGGTAAAAGGGTAGCGTAGGACGCTTTCCAGATAACATGCAATTTTATTCATAGTGAGTGTTTTAGAGTGCTAAAATACTGGGATGCCATGGCGCTGCATGGTTGGCTGCGTAACCAAGTGGACGTCAGGTGAGCCACACACTAATAACAGTAAACATTTAGTTGGCAGCGCGACCTGGCGACGTCGCCATGGCATCCCAGTGTGTTATTATAAACATGTAGTAAACATACCTGTTTAGCATTATGGCTCAGCACCCACATAACCAGCGCCCTGGGGACACCGTATTTATGCACGCGCCTTGTCGCGTACCGGGTCCCACACAATTCGCATCTCGATTTCCCGGACTCAGTCAACCATCGCTCCAAACATTTCACATGGACTCTACCAACGGTGCCGCGACAGGAACACGCCGATATCAGGCGTCCAAGTTCTGGCGACAACGACTCCCCTCCGTGGCAAATGCGACACATGTCGTCGAAAGAGTGAGTACTTATCCTCTCCTCATCTTCAGTTGTTTCAATGAAGTTAGTTAAATCATCCACACTAAATAGTTCAACTTCTACGCTCCAATCAATTGCTGTAGTGCCAGTTGTTCGTTTATTGTTGTCTACAGATTTATTTTGTTGTTCTATAATTGCCATACGGCGCTTGGGACTTCTGACTTTGATGCGGTGTTGATGAGGATGCTTGTCTCTTCTCATTGGTTGTCTTTCTCTAGAAAATGGTCTTTCGTCTCTTCTCTCTGTGTCGATTTTTTTCTTCTGTGCTTCATGCTCAGTTGCTGCAGATTTTGACACTGATCGTTCAGAGTATACTGAATGTTCGGGGATATTTACAAAATTATAAAGGTCTATGTTACTCGAGCTGGCTGTGATATCTTTATCCACAGTCGTATGTGAACGCATCTTGATTGCTGTTGCTGATGAAGAATTTACAGTTTCAGAAACGATTTCTATGCTCGAATTTTTAGAGCTATTCGCGTATGCTTTGATTTTAGGTTTTATGGATTTTGTTGCGGCTATATTAGTGCCCATCAGTTTTGATTCGGGATCGGGGTCTGAGTGGCTAAAATATAGAAGAAGGTTAGTAAACAGGAAACCGTAGCGTATGTAGTTCATATGCGTCGATTTGTCGATTTAAAAGAATTGGATATCAACCTAGCAGTGTTACTAATCTTCGTAACAGTCAAATAAATTCTAGATTTTTTTCAGTAGAATTGTTGATCGCTAGTAATTTTTGAAAAATATCTATAGAACATGTAAAAAAAACCCTATCCAATCCGTGAAAGTGTTGTTAAGTATCATACTAAGAGTCTAGTTTATGTGGTAATAACAAGGAAAAAAGAAAAAAAAATCGCCACATTTTTTTAAGGGTAATTTTACCCTGTTATTACATGGCGCGGGCGGCTGTCATTTAGCGGGTGTCTACAAGTCATCATAACTTATGATCCCTGTTGAAAGTAAGTAATTTTTTTATGGATTTGGAGTAATTTTGGTTCTAAAAATGTGAATGGACAATAAGTAACTTTTGTATTTTAAATAATAATAAGATCATTTTTACTTTTTGGCAGGGTTCGAAAAAATCCGATTTTTATAATAAATATCAAAAATCCGTTTTTTTTTTAATAAATCCGATATATATCATGGCCAAGAAAAGAAGCGAATTTCATTCTGTAAGGGGATTAAACACTTAAAATATGAAAGAAATCACTAAAATATTACGTCGGAATAGAACGAAGTGAACAAAACAATAATGTGTTGAAAACAATAATGAGTCAACGTTTGTCAAATCTTTCGATTGTCACGCGTGCGGGAATTCCCTAGAAAGTGAAAATTATTAACGCTAGGAGTCTAGGAGCACCAGGGAATCCCCATTTTTCTTAACTCTTAAAATAAACCTTATAGGATGTGAAGTTAAGGTTTGAATTTCAATAAGAAGCTAGCCGTACTGGTAAGTTAAAAGGGATTTCCTCAACTTTAAATGAGGTTACATTTTGGGAAACAATCTAAATTATTCTGAATTGTAGTTTTTCGAGATGAATTATATGAGAAAAAAAAAAGGATTTCGCAAAGAATTATGTTTTTTTCTGAATAATTTCGCTCTGAACGCTTTGCTCTCAAAACCATAATCCTTAAAGCTGTCTAAACTATAACTACTTACTTTCCACTAGTTTTTTTATTTTCCTAACATATTATAAAACAAAGTCCCTCGCCACGTCTATTTGTCTGTCTGTCTGTCTGAACGCGATAAACTCAAAAACTACCGAACGGATTTTCAAACGGTTTTCATCAATGGACGGAGTGATTCATGCGAAAGGTTTAAGTGTATAATTAATAAAGGTTTTGTGTAAATTGGCTGAAATTTGACGATTATTGTTGAAGATGTCGGAAAAAATCATGCTGACAGGGAACTTTATTGGCGTACGCCGCGGAAATCGTTAAAGTTACATAAAATTTATGTTCTACAGTATTGTTCACCTTAAAAAGTTCAACAAAAAAGTTCGCAATGGCATATGTCTATCTTCTAAGGATGACCCATAATAATCATTTTATCTTCCAGAATTTGATAAAAATTTAATTGTTGTTCCCGAAGCTATTTTGACCGGTATTATATTAATCCTTATCCAATAAACTACCTATGTTACATAAATTGAGCATTTAATTTAGATTAAAATATACTTGACATAATTTAATTTAAATGAATGGTTTATAAGATATCACAGATTCAAAATTACGCGTAACAAAATAATTATCGTTGACGGAAACGCGGGCGCAGTGGTAGGAGTCAATAATCTTTTCCTCGGCTATTAGGTATGTAATCCCGGTATGGGTAGTACGTTCTAGTGATGTAACGAATGTCATATTTTGGACATTCGCGAATGCGAATGCGAATGCGAATATATGCTGCCAACATTCGCGAATGCGAATGCGAATATTCAGTTTTTGTTTAAATATTGGCGCCATTTGTCTATGGTTTGGTGACTTTAGCAGCAGTCCCGTTCGAACGAAGTGCGTTCCGTCTGTTTTTTGTTCCAAGAATAGCCGAGTTAATATGAACGCATCCGATTGAAGTATCATTCCGCTCGCGCCGGTGTTTTCGTAAACAAAACAAGTGAATTTTGAGGTTACAGTGTGAATTTGTACTACACAATGTTAGTTCTGTAGTTCATTTTCTTATATTAACCAACTATTATTACCTACTTAAAAAAATTATACACGCAAAAACATTCGCAATCATTTCGCGAATGCGAATATGCAAAAATATGCGAATATTCGCGAATGCGAATGCGAATATTCGTTACATAACTAGTACGTTCCCGTGGGATATTTTCCAACATCCACGCGGGCGAAGCCGCGGGCAAAAGCTAGTATGTATTTAATAAGTAAAGGTATCCTGTTTGCCTTTCAAAATAATTTTATAATCATTTTAGGTTGGGCCCGAAAACATTTCTTAGGCTCAGGCAAGTCTGATGTTTTAATCAGACTGTTGAGCCTAATTTATTATAATTAAATCTTTCTCAGCACGTGTAGTTTCTAACTGGTGCTTGTTGTTATTAATATTCTAATTGTGCTCTAATAATTTAAAACTAAAATTAGGGCTATCGTTGCGAAAAACACCCATCAAGTATAAGATCACCTACCATCAAATAGTCGAAACAATTCAAATAGTGACATCACTATTCAAAATTGGTTCCTAATATTCTTCTATTCGTGTGGTTAGTGACTAACATAGTGTCAGAGTTTTAAAGCCACCCATAGGTCTCTGACTTGGCTTCTCATGCCGTCGAGAAATATCTCTCAGGTACGCCGTTTCCTCACGATGTTTTCCTTCACCGTTTTTGAAGAAGTGATATAGTGTTAATAACGCTAATTTAATGTTTTATAACTAATATCAGGGTGATCGAGCTTCGCTCGGTTTTTTTTTTGAACGACGTTTTCTAAAAATGAAACCTAGTTATATCGATTAATCGCCTCCGAAACCCTCTGCAAACAAAATTTCATGAAAATCGTTGGAGCCGTTTCCGAGATTCAGATAATAATATATACAAGAAGTGAGAGCAGGTGGTGGCCCAGTGGTAACGGCCGCGAATTACGAGTTGTAGGTCGTAGTTTTGAACCTAGACAGGCGCTTTACTTTGTGTAAATTATTTCATCACCACTGCTCTCAAAACGGTGAAGGAAAACATCGTGAGGAAACCGGCATGTCCTAGAACCGAAAAGTCGAAGACATGTGACATCTACCAACCCACACTGGGCCCGCGTGGTGGATTACGGCCCACTCCCTCTCACAGAGAGGAGGCCTGTGTCCCAGCAGTGGGAACATTTATAGGCTGATGATGATGATGATGATATACAAGAATTGCTTGTTTGAAGGTATTAGATAGATTACATTAATATCTTACAGAGTAGTCCTCTGACCACCGCTGTCTATCATCGAATATATGTGTTTTGGGAAATAGCATGCTTCGCCCTTTAGGTGTTGTTGTTTCCTATTTCTAGTTATTTGGTTCAAAGAAGGGTGATATCGTGATATATGAGAAGCATAATGGGCTCCATAGACGAGGTCGTCAGTTCGTTAAGTCGCGAAGATTTCTCACTGACGTGCTAACTATTGACTGTCTTCGAAGGTACTCGTACATAAGGTAAAGGCCAGAGACTGAACTGACTTGCAAACTGGCCTCGTGTCCGGAGCCCATTACTGTATTTCAGGCCCTTTCAGGCCTAGCCATTTGATCGAACATTGAAACCTCATGAACGCACCTGGATTGCATGCCATTTTGTAATTTGTTGTCTCTTCCAGCGACCTCACAATCTCTTACGGAGAACCTTCGACGCCGTGTGTTGGGCATTTCACTTGAAATTTAACGGAAATTTTGTTTTGAAATATTTTCTAAAATTTTTTTTGGGTCAACATTTGACGCATGATTTTTGTTAACTGTCAATTATTATTGAGGTTGTAACGTCATTGTGGCAATAAAAAAAAAGATTTATATGGCTTCGTGGTTTTATTAACGAAACTTTTTATAGTTCGTGTCATACATCACGCGTCTGTATTCCTTCTTGTGTATTCTCTACGAGGCGTATTCATTACCCCGGGTCCACACCCTCGCGAGTGCACCGCGTGGAGGCCCTTGCACGAGCCGCGGCAAGCGGAGGCGACACGAGTGCTACTCATTCACACTCTCGTTTTATTCAGTAGCCCGCTACGTCTCACGCCTCGCGTTCTTTGACTCCGGTCAAAAAACCGACACCAACCGGCAACTGAATATAACGAGAGTGTAGATGGATAGCATTCGTATAGCCTCCGCTTGCCGCGGCTCATGCAAAGGCCTCCAGCGAGATTGAGGACCCGGGGATAGACCCACAGATGTATTATTGAAACTAGCTCAATAGACCCCACATTTCGCTAGCTATGTTTAAATTCCATGGAATATAAAATAAATAAAAGGGAGGAGCCTATTGCCATAAACTAAGCAAAGTTCCAAATCTGAAACTTGTATTATTTGTTATAAAACACCTATGTGTTTTATAAAAAAATACAAGTTTTTCAAGTTTACGTAAATATATTGCGAGATTATTTCAGAGTACATCTATATATACTCCGAAATAATCTCGCAATATATTTTCAATATTTATGTTTGAAATTACGAATAAGCTCAGCATATTTATGTTTGGAATTGCAAATAAGCTCTTCTTTGATATCTTTGATCTGCTTTCATCTTGAGTAGATTAAATAAGTCTGACTATCATTATTATCAAACTATGTACGTATATCGACCTCGTAATTGCTTTATCACTTTGGCCACGATTCCCACTAAATTGAATATTTAGGTTGAAACTATTCGTGGACGTGTTCCTTGAGGAGGCGGCCAGCCCGTCAGTTGAACGCATCCCAAAGGGTCATGGCTATCCGGTTGATCCGGGAATACCGCACGGTCTCCTGTGAGACGGCGAGCTTCCTTGCCGGATTGCCGCCGTGGGATCTGGAGGCAAAAGACCTCGCGTACATTTGGGAATGGCGTGAGGAGGCGAAATGCCAAGATTATGTCTGGACTTTAAAAGAGAATGTGAACTCTCAGTTTGTTTCGGCCTTTCTTCTCAGAGTAGTTAGATAGGAAACGCCGACCTCATCTAGTTTTTAAAATATGATTGACGTGTAAAAGTGTTTGTACAAACTTACTTACCGAAATAAAATCATTTATTCATTATCATTTATCTCTGTGACAATTCCTGTCAAAAACTCGTCAAATATGAAAGTAAAGTAAAGGTATTTTTGGCAGATTGAGAATGAGATTAGAATCTGACTGTTCCTAAAAATACGAGAAATGGCTCAATTTACATTGCCACGGAACGGAAAGAAAGCGATTTCTTGTAACGATATGCTTAGTAAAATGAACTTTATGTCAATTGTGTAATAGGTATACAAACTAGATACGAGCTTGTAACTGCAGGAATTACCGACATTGCACGAGAATTCTCCAAAAAACGCGTGATGTTACTCGTTTCTAGTTTCTACGTTACACTATTGACATAAAGTTCATTATGCTTTATGTAAAAGAAATCACTTCTATTCCGTTCCGCGGCAATGTAAATTGAACCTCAGGGTGATTAAGGAATTACGAGGTGGACTATACTTATATCAAAAGTAAAGACTTGTTTATTCCATAAAGGTTTTAAGGTTTTAATCTTTTTTTAAAGTGAAAACTTCTTTAGGCTCATTTGGCATTTTTGATATGGGAAAAAACAATTGACCTCGCGACACCGTTACCGCCACCTAATTTTTGTAAACGCGATTATGCTCTTTATTTATATAACGTTACGGATCAATGTTCTATGCAAATATTTTTACTTTAAAGGTTTTGAAAGTTTTTTTTTTTTTGTAAACGCTGTGTGCTCTTTATTCAGATAAGGTTACGGGCCAATGTTCTACAAAAGTATTTTTCTTTCACCAAGGCGATCTTGTTCAAGTTTTCACTTCTGTCAGCACTCCCGGAGCTCTACTGATTTTTTTAAATACATTATGTCTCATTATACTTCAACTATTATGAACAGCAAAGCAGCGAAGGTTATTACCTTCTGTGCCCCCAGTACATGTTGGGCGAGGTCGTCGCTCGGCCAACGTATACTGGGCCTTTAAGCGTTTGGTTTGCTTGTATTTTGTGTTGCGGGATTTGGCTCACCCAACGTGTACTGGGGATTTACACTCCTTTTTAGGCAGTCGTTTAAAATAGGAATCTTACGTAAGTATGAAGGTTTTCTAATATATTAAAGCAAAAAATAAATACTAGAGATACTTCATTATTGATATTTTTGAAGTAAAAACTTCTTTAGGCGCGTTGGGCATTTTTGAGATGGGAAAAAACAGTTGAACTCGCGACACCGTTACCGACACCTCATTTTTGTAAACGCGATTGTGCTCTTTATTTAGATGCGGCTACGGATCAATGTTCTATACAAGTATTTATATTCCACCAAGGCGATCTTGTTCAAGTTTTCACTTTTGTCGGCACTCCCGGAGTGTCACTGTTGCTTTTCTCGACTGTGTGTTCGTAGATGGCAGTGAGTGTAGCTATTAAAACTTTTACACAAATAATATACTAAGCTGTTACGTGAAGACTTGTAGATACATTCATATTAATTAGTTAGGAATAGCATAAAACTAAACATACTCAGCCTATAATGTTCCAACTGCTGGGACACAGGCCTCCTCTCTTTAAGAGGAAGTGTGCTGTAATAACCGCGCGGGCCCAGTGCGAGTCAGGAATTATTTATCTAAATCTTTATATTGATACTGTATCTTATCACAAATAGGGGTGGTTACTGTATGATGTTACTTAAACTAAGTTAAGAGTAGCCTTCTTTTTTTTTGCGTGGGAAATTATCAAATAACTTCTCCCGCTCTGGGTGGAGCGGGAGGGCGTGTCAGACTTTTACTGACTAAAACCCACCCGTGTTCCTTCAGTTGCCGTGTTGCCAGGGGGGCCACGATGTCCCTATCGGTTTTCTTCGAACCCCCGGCAGGCATTGGCCCTAGCGGACCCCGTCAATTCTGCTGACATCTCTTTGAGGCGCGCGTGGAACACAACGCGCCGTCGACCCGGGCTTGGTCCTTATCGGACGGCGAGCTACCCATTGCTCACCGTCCGCAAGCCCGCGCCTACGGTGGCCGGAAATCTAAGTTAAGAGTAGCCTGAGTTAAATGTTTCTTAAAATACTGCCTCATTGTCTTTGGCTGTGTTTTCGTAGACAATAATATTCTGAGTTGGTGAACTGAAAGATCATGAAATAATAAGGCACATACGAGTAATTGTGTTTTTGAAAATGTGAGAAATAAAATTAAGGTAACCTTTTCGTTTTACTGGAATCAATCTTGACACACAAAAATTCTCGACTGTAAAACAAAGGACGATGAGCCACGTGTAGATTAAGGGTCACGCGACGCTACAATGCTTGAGAGGCCAGTGGTTTCGCGCATGTATCGCGACGTTGAGAGGCGCATCGTGAAGTCGCTGGCAGCGCCACGCCTCGCTGCGCAACGAGACACAGCGCGGCGCAGCGGAACCTGTCTACATACATACGTTCGCCGAGAGCTCCCGTCCACCACGTTTTTTTTTTGTATACTATAGGTACACCTCTGCCTAACCCTTCGAAGATTGCAAGTGTGATGTAAAAAGGTGAAAAGTTGTTACGATTGCCAATTGCGATTTCCGATGACTTTAAGTTTTAACTGATAATAAAATTGGAATGTCTAGATAACTAATTATTTAATTAAAATAATTATCAAAGGAACATTAGGTTTCAAACAAAAGTTTTAGTTATAACTAGTCCATGCACGCGACCGGAGTTGCGTGCACAGTTAGTTCAAAATAAAAAAGACGAGACATTCGATGACTAAAGTTTTTTAAAAAAAGAGTAGCAGCAAAAGAAAACTTTTTAAATCAACCAATTTCTTTTTGTATCAATAAAGTTTTTGTTAAAAACTTGTTCGTTATTTACAGAAAGAACTTTAATGCCAAAACGCAAAAGATCACTGAGGTCAAAGTATGACTCTCGCCTTTGACTTTGAATTTTCACGGGGGAGACAATCCAACGTTTAGTCTTTGTAACTTTAATTAAGTATTTTGACAACAGTACAAAGAATAATTGTAATTATTAAGATTAGCGGCTTTAATCCTTTTTGGTACAATGACATGCGGACGAGAGGTCGTGACTTCGATCTTCACCTGTTGCATTGTTGGCTTGAACTGACATTTAAAATGAGCATTATTTTGGCTAAAGTTTTGAACTCCTAAGAAAATGGTAAACGGTTACACAAAAACGGCTGTCCAAATGCAGAATGTTTTTGCTACATCTCTCTTTCATCTCAATCGCTCTCTCACTGCTAAGAATCGTGACTCTGTATCAAATTGTCAACGGTCTTTTTCCATCTGTTAAATCTCCAATACACTACTCGCGAAGTTGCTTCGACGAAGTTCTCGTCGAAGTTGATCAAAGTCCGAAGTACATGACTACAAACTCGTGCGAAGAACTACAGGACGCTTCGAGACCTTTGACTCGGGCGCAAAAACCGACAACGATTGGAAGTCGCCCGAGGCGAGCGGAGGCTGCATGAAGCGAACCGAAGTACCTTTCTACACTCTCGTATTCACTTAACTTCGATCAACTTCGCGAGAAGTGAAATGAAATGAAATTATTTATTCTGTAAATAGGATATCGGAATCACTTTTACATGTCATAATTTTTTTTATTAAAAATAAGCTAGATGAGTTCGGCGTTTCCTATCTGACTACTCTGAGAAGAAAGGCCGAAACAAACTCAGAGGTCGCAGTCTCTTTTAAAGTCCAAACATAATCTTGTCAGGCCATATGAGGACCATGTAGATTAGTGTCTGAAAAGGTCTTTTGAGGAACGAATGACACAGATTTGAGTGGACCTGTCCAGTCAGTGCAAGCATTTGTCAGTAATCGTGGAGCTCAACTCAGAATATAAGGAGCTCAAAACGACGAACAATACCAAAGAAAGGACATTTGGGTAGGCCGCATAAACTACTTAAACTACCAGACCATCACTAAAACTAGTAGAGAAATAAAAATAATATTCACATAGTCCTTACATTACAATAAATAAAATAATATAATACTTTACAAGTAATCATGTCATTTTGAATATAATTTTCAACAATGTCAATGTGTATATAAAGCGAAGTGGAGGCTTTACCCCGGGTTCACACTCTTCAGGAGGTAAGATGAGGTGAAACGAGTGCGATAGTGAGGATGGCGCCCTCGCCTGCTCTCGTCGTTTCTCGCCTCGCTTCGTGCGCCCTCCGCTCGGTGTCGGTTCTTTGACCGGAGTCAAAGGACGCGAGGCGCGAGGTGAGCAAACTAACCACACTCTCGCGCTCTATAATATGGGTAAACATACAAAACAGCGGTCGGAGTTACTTCAGTCACGTCCATGTTTAGGTAGACGTGGCGGGCAACTGAACTGAATAAAACAAGACTGTGGATGGGTTGCACTTGTGTAGCCTCCGCTTATCGCGGCTCGTGCAAGGGCCTCCACGAGGCGCACTCACGAGATCAGTGGCCTAGTGGAGTGCAGCGCTGATAGCCAATTGCTTGGATATTTGACTCGACCACCTTTTTCGGCTTCGGCTTTTTGACAGCTTACTGGTAAAGATATTTATTTCTCAAAATAATTACAAATACACTTAAAGAGAAAACATAAATAGGTACAATACAATACAATGGTAAATACAATACAACGCTAATAATACAATGGTAATGGTACAATGGTTGGTACAATATAATGTGCCATAAAGCGTAGCTTAAAATACCAAAATCCATACTAATCTAAAATACATCTGAAAAGTTTGTTTGTTTGAACGTGTTAATCTCTGGAACGAACACTCGGATATAAAATATTCGTTTTGCATTTTTTTTTACTTTATTAAAAAGAATCAGGTTCTTAATAATTTAATAATTACAATCTAGCCTATAAGACTAATAAGCAATTCTAATCTAACTTAATTTTTACACCGTTATTATTGTTATTTATGTGTTTACATATCTCGGGACCATGATCCCGGTTTTTTGGAAGGCGTACGAGAGGCCGAAGTCAACTCGCAGAGGCCCCTTAGACAATTTTAAATGGAATGAGGCACCAACCGACGATTATCCTTGTATGCACTATGCAAGTGCACCCAAGAAAAACCCCCGGTTGGTGCAACGCTATTGTAGAACATGGATACAAAACATATTGGGCTATGGGTTTGGGTGTCTATAGTGTATTGGTTACTTAGAACTATGGAAAGCCTATGTCTGATCAATGTTATGGAATACTGCACACTCAATAATGGGCACCCGAAAACGGTCGCTAGCACAAAGTGTCGTAGCGACAAGGGGGCAACATGTCCTGAGGTGCTTATGAGGAGTAGAGAGGTATTCCACGGCTATCAGGACAATCCCGGAAGTACGGTCAAGATCCCTACCAGCATTTTACTGGAATATTTCTTTCCTCCGAGCACGTTTGCTCTTGCGAATCTCCACTCAAGCCGGCCAATAAAGGCAAGAATGAGGTGAGGAAGAAGATTTCTTATATATAGGGTCCGTGGGGTCGATCGCCACATGCTGCCCTGCGGGTTTTTGTATCTCTCTTGGTCTGGCTCCTCATCCCAGACCCGTTCCGGCAAAGTAAACTCTACCGGCACAGACCTTGAGTTCGGAGCGCACAAGCCCCACCACGATGTCAACGTAGAGATACGGCGGTGGGGTAAGATACGGCAGTGGGGCAATTATTATTATTACATTTACGTTATTACCAAGAGACTTACAGAGAGTTTTTGGGTCACTGAGTAAAGTAATTACAGCGTACTTACGTAGTGGCAATAATTTCGGTAGACATTATATTATTCGGAGAAGTCTCATGGTTAAATTACAGTCACTTGGGACGGTCAGTCTGCAAGGCTAGGTTATATTTAAGTTTTTTGTGGCACTTTACAAGTGGCTTTTTTATATTGCTTGTTAGTGTAATATAGGACGCATTCCGAGTTACGCCTTAATCGCTCACAGCGCTCACATCGATACTTCGCGTTCCTATTTAGATATCACGATTATGACAGCTCAGAGCTGTCAACAATTCGGAACGCTCGTGAACGCTCACACTGCTCACAGTTGTCGCTCAATGTCAAAACTTATAACATAACCCCAAAACTTGCACAAGATTATTGGATAACAGCATTTCTTTGAGTATACACCACACATTTCTTCTTCTTCTTTGGTTAGGTGGCGACTGTAGTCAGAAGCACGATTTCGAAAATGTCATGTTAGTTTAAAGTTATGATGCACTCAAAACAAAACAGCACAACTGCCATTTTTGACAGTGCTCACGGTGATATTAATTTAGGGCATAGTCGGTGTAATCGCAAGGTAGCGCATGTCATGACGTCATCTATGACGATTCACGGGACATCGTTATCGCGATGGCGGTAATTCGGTACGGGTGTTAGCACGATCAAATCGATGACAGCGTTACTCGGTACGCAGCCAGCGATCATCGCACGAATACGCGATCGGTCGCTGGCAAATGTTCGAAGTTCGAATAATCGTGTATTCGCGCGACTATCACTTTAAAATAGGACGCGGGGTCAGAGTTCTAATTTATGTTCGATAAGGTATAAATCCGTCCTCGTGGAGGCGATCGGCGGCGGTGATCTATCGCGACCGGCCCTGGTCCAGGCCATGATACGGAGCGAGAGGGCATGGCAGGCCTCATCTCCTTCTGCGAAGCAGTAATTCTCGCGAAGGAGGAGGCGGAACGCGTGAGGGAGAGGCAAATTTCGCGCCCTCAAGCCCCTAACCGCCGCAGGAGACGCCCTGTGGGGAATCCGCAGGCGCCGGCTTGCGGATCGTGAGCAATGGGTAGCTCGCCGTCCGATAAGGACTAGGCCGGGACGACGGCGCGTTGTGTTCCACGTGCGCCTCAAAGAGATGTCAGCAGAACTGACGGGGTCCGCTAGGGCCGATGACTACTCCTATGTACTTCTATGAAATACCTTGACACGGTTTTTCATAGAAAAACATAGAAACCGGTAGTCTCGCGACTTATACCTTTAAGTCGCGCGTTCTTGCTAGGCCCACACATTATTATTGAAATTATCAGTTTTTCATAATTATTATAACAAAAGAAATTGTTATTACCCGACTATGAAAGGGTTATGATTTTAGCAGTCTATGTATATATGTTTGTATGTTTGCTTTTACGTGTGTTCCACCGTAGCGCCTAAACTACTGAACCGATTTTGGTGAATGAGGTATCAATAGATTCGTAATAATAGTCCGGGTAACATAGGTTATACAAATTTTCCCTAAATTTAATATGGTGGATTTTACACGTAAATTTCTAACCTCGAAAAAAATTAAAATGAGATGATCATGACATGTTTGGTACCAAAAGAAAGGTCTTGACGAGCACATTACAAATATGTAAATAATGTTATACTTTCAAAGTAAATAAATATGTTAAAATTTCAAATAACTCTCCATTGGCGTCTATACACAGTTTCATACGTCTTAACCAATTTTCATTACACATTTTCCAGTCCGCATCAGACACCTCTTTAATCCCTGTTTTCCCTTGAGTTGTTTTTTTTATTTTGGGGAACAAAAATGACAAATCCATGATTCATCACCCGTAATGAAATCGTAAACGAGCCGAGACGAGCCTGCTTCAAATTTTATTATCATGTCTCGGCACCATTCTACCCGAACCTCCTGAGCCTGCGTTAGATTGTGCGGTAACCAGCGTGAAACTATCTTCCTTACCTGAAGATGCCCATGTAGAATTTCATGTAGGTACACTTCCCGATCCAATCTCCATTATATGCTGAATCTCTTCATATGTAATTCGCCTATTCTCTTAAATTTTATTTTTCACAGCCAGCACGTTTTCTTATGTAACAGCCGTCATAGCCCTATGACGGCTGTTACATAAGTCCGCCAAAGTTACTTGACCACACTTAAATTCGTTGAACCAGCGGAAAACAGTCGCTTTAGAAGGGCTTTTGTCTATGAACATCATTCGAAGTCTTTCAAATGATTCTTCTGGTTTTAGTCGACATTTGAAATCGTACAAAATCATCGCGCGAAAATGTTCTCGTTGTAAATTCAATTTTCAGTGAGACAGAGTATTTTGATTTTGCTCGTAAAAAAATGTGGCGAGAATTTCGAGTTTGGAATATTGTGCTTAAAAAAAAATAGTCATCGTTTTAATCGACATCAAAACTAGCCAGTCCTATAGGCAAAAATTGTTAGTCGCAAAACTTTCTGAGTATGATGTTGGCGTCGAAATAAATCGCGCTATGGTTTTGTCTAAAGCACTATGCACTGCTATTGGAATTTAAAATAGGTTAATTACTGACCTATTGAATTACTCTTATTTACGTTGTTGTAACGTTTAGCGAGTGCAAAAACGGAAAAGTATAAAATAAAAAATAAAGTTTAATAAAAAACTGCAACCCGACCACGGGAAAATAAAAATGATCTAAAAAGTACGAAACAAGCAAATATTTCAGACAGAAATCAAGATAGGTACAAAAATGGTCAAGGTAAAGCCGTGGTCGCATGCCTGTATGGCATGTGGGTGCCAGGAACACCTACAAAATTATAATGGCATGCGACGACGGCTTTACCTTGACCATTTTTGTACCTATGTCTTGATTTCTGTCTGAAATATTTGCTTGTTTCGTACTTTTTAGATCATTTTTATTTTCCCGTGGTCGGGTTACAGTTTTTTATTAAACTTTATTTTTTATTTTCAAGTAATACAATCTCCTAGCAACGGTTTTGTACCGATAACGATGTGGTTCAAACTGTGACGGGCGCTTTACCTTGTGTAAATTATTTCATCACCACTGCTTTCAAAATGGTAAAGGAAAACATCGTGAGGAAACCGGCATGTCCTAGAACCAAAAAATGTGAAGATATTTGACATCTACCAACCCGCACTGGGCCCGCATTGTGGATTATGGCCCACTCCCTCTCACCGAGAGGAGGCCTGTGTCCCAGTAGTGAGAACATTATAGGCTGATTATGCTATATGCAGTACAAAAACAAAACAACAACAATATTAATAGAATCCAGAACAAGAAATTAATGGAAAGCCCTATTCAGATCGATAAGACTCAGCCGGTTGTCCTATATCATACAACCATACCATTCTACATCTTCGTACTGTGCGCAACCATACTTATCATTCTGGTAATAAGCCGCAGATACAAATGCTGGAACCTCTAAGATACATACATATGAAGATGTGACCAGAGATACCAGGAAACGAGATGAAGTCCCAGCAACATTTTCTCTTAACATGATCAAAAATAGTTGCTGATCTTCGGGTGGAGGTGTTAAGTACGGATCCCTAATGAATATCACCGACCCTGCAATTCCTTCAGTTTACGCCGAGCGCATAGAAACTGCATCGACGACTTCAATCCAGCCACGAGCCGCCGACGCAGCGAAATTCAACATTTAGCTTTAGTTATTTAAAAATAAGTATTTTTGGCATTCCATATTCTAGCATCGAATAGGTTTCACCATATTAATTGTTATAATTTACTTTTAAAATTAAATTAGTTTAAAGTAAATTTGGTTTTTTTTCGATCCATCGTCTGCAGTTTACATAATTAGCTATTTTTTTTACTGTCAACTAGCCTATTCTGTTATGAATATTGTTTTTTCTTGTTTAATCATTCACAGAGCATTCAGTCTTTACCTGTTGCCTTCCAATCAAACGCAAATAAAACACCTGTGTTTGAAATTTTGTATCCAAACGAGCATTTTTGGATAAAATAGCTTTATCTCTAGGGATATAGCTCTAAAACGGTTATCTTTAACTTATTTTATATGGGTTACAATCGGTTGAAGGAGAAACACAATACGTTTAATATTTTATTTTTCTATACAAAAGCGATGTAAAAACTGTTAAAATTAATACCTACTGTTAAGCTTTTAAAGGCTGCAGACAGGAGCGACGTGATGTCGTGACGCATCTCTGGTGGAACAATTTCTATGAAAACTTCACAGAAATTGTTCTCTAGGTTTCGCTTCGCGTTTGTAAGAAAACAGGCTGTTCATTTATCAGAAACTGAGATGCCTACTTAATTATAACAAATTACTAACAATTAACGAACTGTAAATTAATTGCTCGGAGCGAAATAACGGCTCACTATAAAATTAATGTTTTTGCAACTAACGAAACAATTTTATCAGCTTAATGAGTCAAATAATAAATGGAAAGCGATAAAATATCGTCATCAATAATTACGAGTTTTGTATTCCCACTCAGAGATTCAAATTAAAATTGAGGGGAAAATAATTCAATATTAGCCGCCCGTAAATATCTTTTGATAAACAATATTTAGTTAACAGCGAGCAGTGGTGGCCCAGTGGTAACGGCCGCGACTTACGAGTAGTAGGTCGTAGGTTCGAACCCAGACAGGCGCATTACTTTGTGTAAATTATTTCATCACCACTGCTCTCAAAACGGTGAAGGAAAACATCGTGAGGAAACCGGCATGTCCTAGAACCGAAAATTCGAAGACATGTGACATCTACCAACCCGCACTGGGCCCGCGTGGTGGATTACGGCCCACTCCCTCTCACAGAGAGGAGGCCAGTGTCCCAGCAGTGGGAAAATTTATAGGCTGATGATGATGATGATGATTTAGTTAACTGGTTTTAACATACACAGTTACAAGTCAAAAAAAAAAAAACTAGATGTGGCCGACCTCATCTAGTTTTTAAAATATTTTTAACATCGATGCTTCCGACTTTTTCCGACCAGGAACTTGAAACACTGAAAAAAAAAAAAAACATTAGCACTCCGGGAGTGCCGACAGAAGTGAAAATTTGAACAATTTTATTGTGCAGGAAATATTTTTCTTTTTTGAAGTCGGTAAAAAAGGGAAATGTCAATCATGTCGTTGTCATGTCTCAATGTTTGGAATGTCATTAATCCCAAAGAAAATGTATCGCGCGTTGATGTCTTTTTAATGGTCAAAAGCTGGTGTTGGTAACGGTGTCGCGAGTTCTATTGTTTTTCCCATCTCAAAAATGCCCAACGCGCCTAAAGAAGTTTTCACTTCAAAAACTCAGAGGTCTCTTCAGATTTTTTAAATCAATTTTTATGTTTTAATTTAATGTAATGGAATATGGACTTTGTCTGAATCTACTTCGATAGATAGATAGATAAATCGTTTATTTAGTGCACACAAAAGACAGCACAACATACAACAGCACGATAGAATAATTACTAATTAGCTATTAGGAAATAGCCGCAAGGTGACAATATACAAGCAAATAAAAAAAAATAAAAGGAAGAAAGCAAGACATTATGATGACACTACTGGCTACGACACAATGTAAAATAATGGATCAATGAACGTAAAGAATGCGGTGTGTGTCTCAAGGTTGCACCAAATGGGAGTCCAGCTCAGAGTACAAGGATCACTCGTCGTTTTTATTTGCAAAAGAGACGCTGCTGCCCATACCGTCAAAATTATCCTTAAGTCGCCTGAGGTGCCATCGGGCAAAAAAATCGCGGCGATAGTCTCGCTATCGAATTCACTAGAAACTTTACGAATCAATCTCCACACGGCGATAATTTGAAGGCACAGTTTGACTATATCGCCGCGATTATCTCGTCCGTGGCTATGGCGCCTTAAAAAGTTCAACAATAACAAAACAATATAGCACAACACGATGAAGAACGTAGCTAAAACAAAATGTTAAAGATCCTTTGAAGGAAATAAAATACTCCTTACAGTAATTGGCACCCAACGTGGGACTAATAAAACGACAAACACTCGCTAAGCTATTCCTCGTAATGCAATTAAAATCCGTACTTATTAACAATATATAATTAGTTAGTCATGTAATGTAGTACCCAATGTAAATAATTCGTTGTGTAATATATTATATATAAACATTTTAATATAACAGAGGGATTTACAATCTAGTTGAGACAATATAATTTTTAAAAAAATCGAAGAATCGACTAAACTAATTCTTGCAAAAGACAGCCCGTCTGTTTTTATATCAATTTAATAAATAATAACGATTATAACTTACATTACAATTTTTGTTCATAATACAATAATGTAAATACAATTTTTATCTCGATTAAAGATTTTCGATAAGAAAAACAAAATGGCTACCAATTCGTTAGAGTAATTGGCGCCCAGCATGGGACCATCAAAACGAGACGTCGAAACAAGCAATTAAAAGCCGAATGCAAGCAAAAGTTCGAATAAATTAAAAAATAAAGTCAAATGAAAATTTTGTGATATTTTTTTGCACCTTTTTTCACGTAAACAAATTTTACATGTTATAATGTAACTTTAAATTACAACGTTAGATGCACCAATGTTTTGCGTGTGTAACGGTGCGTGCTGCCGTAATCAGCAATTTTTCTTACCAAAAGTAAAAGTCCTTTTCCATCAATAAGTTTTGCTCAATATGTACAGAATATGTTGATAACGGCAATGTGATGGGACATTTTACACCTTGTTTAAAGTTCGTAATAAAAATTACCAATTCATTAAGAGTGTCACTTATCATAAATTACTAACCGTCGCGTCGAACCAAGTGGGCGGCTCTTAAATTTCTACGCTTCCTAATTAAAAAAAGGACAATGAACTATTACACTGTAAAGACGTTACTGAGGCAGCAATTTTATGGAACTTTACAGACGAATTAATTCAGTTTCATTTAATTTGACAGCCTTAATGATCGTTTTTGTGGAAATTTGTCCTAAATGGTTTAATATTTGCCAAGATTACTGTAGGTAATAGAATAATTCTAACAATTGTTTGAAATAACTAAAATTCATAATAAATTGTAAAGCTATTCTAATTATTTGGTTCGACGAACTAATAAAATGATGTTTGGAAAATTTTAAGTTTATAATAACTATTCAAATGCTTGGCAATAACAAGCTCGCGAGTATTCTAAGAATAAATGCGTTTGAAATGCAGAATAGCAAAAAGTAGCGAAAAAATAATAAAAAGTGAAAAAGGCTCAACAAACAAAACTAAAAATATTAGCACCTATTTTGTGAAAACGATATTTTTATACGTTCCGTTTAACCTGAATACTCACAAGTACTAATTGATTAAAAACAATCAATAAACATTACCAAAATTGAATTAACTCTCCACGACTCAACCAAATTAAAAGCGAAAACAATATCAATTCGGCCATTGGCTTGTTTGTTTTTTCAAATTAGGAACGGCAAAGGTTTGGCAGGAAAGGCTTCAACAAGCCAGTCTATGCGTAGAGCATGGGAGGTACGGTCGTGTCCGCGCGAGCCTTCCCCAGACCACTTACGATAACTTTAAAATATTTTGAACTGTATGAAAACTGTTGTTTATTCGAAAATATTATTGGATGGTTTGTGCTTTGAGTGAAATAGGAATAGCTAATTGAAAAATATTTAGTTGATTTACTTAATTAAAGTTTTATTTCGAAACAAAGTATTTTGGAATTTTTGGGAAATAAAGTAAGTATAACTTTGGATAAGTGTGATTACGATAATATTATTTATAGATTTGTTTATTATTATAAGGAAGCGTTTTAATTAATTCGAATTAATTTTGATAATTAATTTATGGTAAAAATTATATTTGTCTAAAAATTCACCTCAACCTTGATATTTAAAAATAAATCTTATTTCTTACCTACAAAATATAAAATAAAAAAAAAAACAAAAAAAAAACGGCACGAGTTTAGCAAGACAATAAAGTTTTCTCAAAGAATGAAGAAAAGTTATAACTATATTATATTTTGTACTCTGGATTTCATTTGACAACAGGATGTTGTATAATTTATTTTACTTCAATTTAGGTTATATAAACAGATTTTATATTAATATTAAATGAAAAGGTCCTGTTAACATTTACTCCTTTTAGTAAATACCGATGAGGAAAGCTTTAACTTTGGCGATTAATAAAAGAGTAACTGAGTTAATCAGTCATTTAGAAACTCAATAAAAATGTTATAGTATGAATTTGTATTTCCTTTGAATAAACGTAGGTATATAGGTAAATGTGTTAATTGGGTGTGAGTTCATAATGTAATTATATTTATAATACCTAATTGAAATCCAAGAGCCCTTGAGCATGAGAGTTTATGGATCTTTTTGCTATTTCGAGGACTAAACACTATCATCATAATGGTTTGTTCCTTCCTATTATATTTCTTATCTGATAATACATCGCTGGCCATTACCTTTTTTACTATACAGCGTTTCTGAGCCTTAAGGAAGAATAATTGAGACATAAGTGCAGGCTAAGCGTCTTCGAGAGTGGCTGCAAGCGTAATGGCTTTAAATACGGAAGTTTAGTTGTTTTAATTTCACCTTAGTATTTGAACTTTTTAGCTCTTTGTGAAGGAACTCACCAGGGAGAATACTACTTCTACATCTATTCTTGCCTCAAAAAAAAAAAAACGAAAAAAAAAAAAGAATAAAAAGTTAAAGAAAATTAAAAAGTGTTTATTCACAGAAATATTTTTTAATAAGACGTATTACCGGTGCCAAACTGCAAAGCAGTTTATTGACGTTGCTATATTGCGGTTTAATGAGTATCAGTGTATTAAATATTTTAGTTATGTTTCTGGAACGGATCTGCGACGTCTCTAATTTTGTCACGTGGCCCGCTTATTACTTTTTTTGTAATATGAGTTTTGTTTATGTAAAAAAAAAACATTATTTTCTTTCTAATTATTTGACATCCAGTAACTATGAGCATACAATGATTTTATTTATTTATTATAGTACTCCAACGACTAGATCACAAAAACATTTACAGAGGCGTATCATATTATAACTGCAGCGAAGTTGTCACTTAAAGGTGTGCACAGCACTTACAAAGTTTGTTTATTTATATTAAAGTGATAAAAATAACAAAAATAAAATCAATAAGTTAATAATATATTTAAATAAATTTATAATAATAAGATCAAATAAATCAATAAAAATACAATCAAAGAATCAAATTAAGTTAAATAATTATATAGTAGGTAATTAAAAATTTTAAGTAAGATGTAACAATAAATGATTCAATGATCTCTACAAATCAACTAGTGACAAAAATTGGTAGATTTTCGAGTTTCGTACATTGGGCAACATTTAGCAGGTAATGGAAGGAAAAGTGGGTTTGCTAATTAAGAAAAAAAAAAATTAAAATCATAGCTTAAAAGGTTGGAAGATTATAATTACCTACCTACATAGGTAGGTACTAACTTACTAAATTATGACTAAAATGTTTATTAATATATGAAGGTAGGCACTACTCAGCGATAAAGCTTTATGTTAAAGTAAAAATAATTTTCTAAAGTTATCTATACTAATCCTTAATATTATAAATGCGAATGTAAGTTTGTTTGTTACGCCTTCACGCTAAAACGGCTGAACGGATTTGGATGAAATTTGGAACATATATAGATGATGCCCTGGAAAAGAACATAGGATACTTTTTTTTTTCCCACGGGATGGATACTTATGCGGGTGAAACCGCGGGGCGCAGCTAGAAATAATAATATTATAAAGAGAAAAGATTTGTATTTTTGTATGTAGCGAATAAACTTAAAAACTACTGGACCGATTTGAAAAATTCTTTCAGCAATGAATAGCTACATTATCAGCGAGTAACATAGGCTATATTTTATTCCTGTACTCCCACGGGAACGGGTACTACGCGGGTGAAACCGCGTGACGTCCGCTAGTTAAATATAAATAAAATTCATTTATTTGCAAACATAAGTGTCACTATGAACTAGTAACTAAGTTAAATTTTGAGAGAAAAGCTTTTTATTTAAATGTGTTTTAAATTTACTAAAAGGTACTTTATGAGCTTTTGTATAAAACTGTTCAAATTATAAAAACTTTGAAAGGTTTCGCAGTCCCTAAGATGTAGGTGGGCGGTGAGTTAGTGAAAAGTTTTAACTACTACAAATCTAGATCTAGAACAATAGTGTTTCGTCTTATAACTTTAAAAGTTAAATTGTAAATATTTTCGAACTATTTAGTGCTTATTGTTTCCGCCTAACAATTAAATACAATAGGTATACTGTTAAAATATGAAATAACAGTCATTAAGAATTTGTCCTTAAAGTTGGCAACGTCGTAAATAGCTGTCAAATATTTACCTGTTTTGATTAATTTGGTAATTGACAGCGATGCAGACGAATTTTTCGATGCTCTATAATTATTCCCCCGTCCCCTTTTTTATATACTTGTACATATTATTATTTTAAGTCTGATAGTTTTTAAATAATGTAAATACGTGTGTGTAAATAAAATTTGGTAATATCACTGTATGGAATTGAGAAATATGGCTGATCGTAACACCGAATGTTTAGTTTTAGATGTAAAAGAAGTATTTGGAAACTTTCCAAATGCCTTTTTTACACCTAAAACGGTTACAACATCAAATTCAGAGGTATAATTGCAATCCATTATTAATGTTCTATTTCGTTAGTTAGCCGCATTTCTTATTTCCATACAGTAATATTGCCAAATTCATCAAAACAGCGAAATATTTGACATCTATTTGCGACGTTGCCCTCTTTCAGAATAAACACTCTTAAGTTGAATTTGATTAAATTCTACCCGCCTACTAGCAGACCCTATATTTTCTGCAGAAAAATAAAAAAAATTGTGTGAATCAGTGTGTGTCTGTGGTGTGTGTGTGAGTGATATGTAGTGTGTGAATGTGCGTTTTGTTTGTGCAGAATAAACAAGTTTTCTTTCTTTTTTTTTGTTAGCCTTATTTTCCCACTGCTGGGCAAAGGCCTCCCTACTCTCTTTCCACCTCTCTCTGTCCAGAACTTCCAAGGACCAATTTTTCTTAAAGAAGTCCAGTTCATACCGCCATCTCCGTCTGGGCCTGCCGCGATGTCGTCTGCCATTAAGCGGGACCCACTAGGTCGTAAGTTTGGCCCATTGATCGTCTGACATGCGGCAGATATGTCCAGCTCAATTCCATTTAAGCAGCAGGCCTTATATATAATAAATAAATACATATTTTTAAGTTGTCACTAGCAACCGTATAGGTAGGTATAGTGCCTACAAGATGTACCTACAGGAAAAACATGAATTAAATGTCAAATATTAAAATAACTCATGATTACTCACCAAAACAACACACTGCATGCCTTAAACCTGGGTCAAATAAATTAATTCTGTTTTCAAGTTTTACATTTAAAATAGTTTGATAGCTTTCAGTCGTCACCGTATTTTTCATGCTCTATTTTTCATAAATGAAAACTTTTTTACGTAGCTGTCGGCTGTTTGTTTTTAAAGTTTTTTTTATTTTTCACTTTTTAGCTGTTGTGCTTATTATTCACACAAATTCGTGTATCACTCCTTGCTATGTCACAGTGATAGACAGTATTATAAAATTATCAACACACACCTAAAGTCCCCGTCACGAGAAGCTATAAATTTTGTAAACACACATTCAGGGGTTTGCAATCTTTGGGTAAAATAAAATAAAAACAGTTTTGTACAATTTTTTTACAGGGATATAATTATATGAACACACACATCTAATTACAAACAAACAATATAACCTAATCCGCGAAAACACCACAAACAAACAGACGCATTCGAAACTCGAAAGACACCAGAGACAACGTCAGCGTGAACTTACTTCAAAATCGTGGCCCAAATGTTTACATTCCATGAATCAGATGCGTTCCCCAGTACCACAAAACCTTAGACGACAGCGCTTTATATCGCTAAAATATAACTCGATCAAGTGAAATTGCTCATTAGTTTCGTATAACACGTACGTTACTTTGACTTCATTGAATTTGGGATTATTTGTTGTTGATTAAATTGTCGCTACGTAACTTGGTAGAAGTTCTTTATTTACAAAAATTATAGCTTCTCGTGACGGGGACTTTAGTGAATTACCTGGGCAGCGTTCGGGAAGCTACGCAATATCTTTTCATCCCACATACCACAGTGTCTCAAGACGAAAGTCTTTGACCAGTGCGTGTTGCCAGTAATGACCTATGGCACTGAAACGTGGTCGCTCACAATGGGCCTTATCAGAAGGCTAAAAGTCACCCAAAGGGCAATGAAAAGGGCTATGCTTGGAGTTTCCCTACGTGATCGAATCAGAAATGAAGAGATCCGCAGGAGAACCAAGGTAATCGACATAGCCCAAAGAATTGCCAAACTTAAGTGGCAATGGGCAGGGCACATTGCTCGCAGAACGGATAGCCGATGGGGCCGAAAGGTTCTGGAGTGGCGACCGCGTGCCGGAAGACGTAGCGTTGAAAGGCCTCCCACAAGATGGACCGATGACCTTGTGAAGGCCGCAGGAATCTGCTGGATGCGGAAAGCACAGAATTGGTCGAAGTGGAGGTGCTTGTGGGAGGCCTATGTGCAGCAGTGGACGTCTTTTGGCTGAAATGATGATGATAGTGATGACCTAGTAAATTGAAGAGCAAAACTACCCAAGAAAAGTTAATAAAAAATTTATGGGAACAAAACGCGATCAGCCCAGTAATCACGGAAAAATCGGTGTAATGATACAAGCAAAAAAAAAAACCTGCCGAATGCATAAGAATATTTTCCCTGAGGACGCTAAAAGTTTGATTAGACAAAAATATCAGTAAAGTATTAGTTAGGTAGTTGTTTTAATTGGTTGGCAGAAGAATTAATTGACATTAGAGTAGACAGTGTGAGCAGTGGTGGCCCAGTGGGAGCAGTGGTGGCCCAGTGGTAACGGCCGCGACTTACGAGTTGTAGGTCGTAGGTTCGAACCCAGACAGGCGCTTTACTTTGTGTAAATTATTTCATCACCACTGCTCTCAAAACGGTGAAGGAAAACATCGTGAGGAAACCGGCATGTCCTAGAACCAAACATTCGAAGACATGTGACATCTACCAACCCGCACTGGGCCCGCGTGGTGGATTACGGCCCACTCCCTCTCACAGAGAGGAGGCCTGTGTCCCAGCAGTGGGAACATTTATAGGCTGATGATGATGATGATGATGATGATGAGTAGACAATCCATTAAATTGTTTACATTTCGAAACTACGAATAATAAAAGTTGTTCGTAGGTTCGAAATGATATTGAGCGCAATGATCGCTTTTAAATAGGATGCGGTCTGTCATCAGTACGAAAGCGCGTCCAAATATTGAAATCAGCGTCATTGTAATGCTGGGGTCACACCAACGGGAAACGCCATTTATTATCGCGGTAATGGACGTTAACCGTAGGTGTGGCCACAGCTTATCGCGAGAATTTGACAACGGCATTCACATTAGCGTTTGACGTTATGCGGATAACTCACGTGTCGGCAAATGAATATTGACGTTGACCGTTCAAGTGTGGCCACTCAATTTATCGCTATAATTAACGCGTTATTTATGGCGATGATTGGCATTGACGTTGACCGTTAGTGTGGCCCTCGCAAGATAATAATCTAAGTAAGGTTTGGGTAAATAATTGTTTGTGTGCAACTGAAATTTTCCGTATATTCAAATCACAGCTGCTGTCATTCTCTGATAGATATATGGATTGGCTATAATACGTCATACGACACACATACATATATTAGAATATGAAAAAGCTTCAATATCAAACTCAAGTAACCCGAGCTCCATTAAATCAACTCGACGAACAGATAAAAAACGGTGTTCGAGTAATGTAACACTGCGTTATCGTATAGCCAACGTCTCTTATTCTTAATTCGAATGAGAAACTTTGTAAATAATTACATAAGGTAACAAGAGCACGTTTATCTTTGCTTTTTATTGAGATTTAAACAGTATCCTAGAAATATTTTCGTGACCATTTATTATTATTGTCGAGTTGAGCTCCACAATTACTGACAAATGTTTGCACCGACTGGATAGGTCCACTCAAATCTGTGTGGTTCTTTCCTCAAAAGACCTTTTCAGACACTAATCTACATGGTCCTCATATGGCCTGACCAAGATTATGTTTGGACTTTAAAAGAGACTGCGACCTCTGAGTTTGTTTCGGCCTTTCTTCTCAGAGTTGTCAGATAGGAAACGCTGAACTCATCTAGCTTATTTTTAATAAAAAAATATATGACGTGTAAAAGTGATTCCGATATCCTATTTACAGAATAAACAATTTCATTTCATTTCTCTTGCGACCTACCCTTGCTTTGCAATAGTGCAATTTACAATTTACTGATGCAGCGACATGTCAAATCATCGAGATTTCTGCGCTCTAACTAAGTTGAGTATTAATGTAATAAGTATGTGAAATTTCCGGAATAAATGCTCTAAGTGACGGTGAAAACAGCTTCCAAATTTATTGTGTAATTTGGAAGAAAAAAAAAGCGTCGCAAAAAGCGACTTTTATAAAGAAAACACTCTTTTCTTGCTTATACTTTTAATCCACATCACTGTACTATTTCACAATCAAACGATGACTAACTATGCATTACATTTTACCATTTAAAACGACTTTTGCCCCACCCAGAAATAACGATAATATCATAACCGTCATTTCTGAGTGTTACCAAAGTAAAAACACATTCAGTTGCCATAATGAAAATACATTTAGAAGCTTCTTATACTATAAATAATTTGTACCTACTTTGACAATGTTGCCACAGTGGATATTATAAATAGATATTAAAATAATCCATTTTTTAAATTAAATCAAAGAAATCACGACACTTTGTTTTATACAATGTATAGATAAAAATATTACAATACAATAACACACAATTATTGGTGACCACTAACCCGGAATATTTAACCGGATCATCAGTGTTCAATAATTGTTCATTGGGACAAGTTTCTATTTTTGTTTTTTATTGCGGAATTGGCCTGCTCTTGACCTTGATCTCGCCTGATGGAAAGCGATGGATGAGGTCCACGATAAAAGCAGCGTGCCTAGAAAATGCCTGTTCCCTCGCTTAGAAGTCTGATAGGTTCTATGTGGAAGACGCACACGTTTATTCACAGACGCTGGCAGAGAGTTCCACTTTTGCAAGTGTTTTAAAATAAAATTGGATCATTTGTTACTAGATGCCATGAACCTTTGTGGCAAAGAACTCATTGTTATATCGAATAAGTTTCAAGGTTCGAAAGCTATGGGTGTGGGTGAAATATCATTAGATGTTTCAACTAAGTCTAAAGAAAGAAAGAAAGAAAACTTGTTTATTCTGAACAAACAAAACGCACATTTAAAAAAACTGGACATATAATACACACAATACAAAAGTAGCCAAAAGCCTCGTATTCAATCAAAAAAAGTTCGACAATGTTGTTCATAGCTTAATTATAACAATGGTTCATTGGTTGATGTCAAGGTCACGGACCAAAGACAATATTGCGTAATTACTGTTGCAACATTGGCAAATGACAACAAAAACATAATATATACAAAATGCGGATTGCAGAGCTAACTGCTTTTGTAAAATAACAAGAAAAAATAAGCTGTGCGTCGCATCTGTGCAAGAACAGGTCATTGTTCAGTAAAAAGCTGTGAAATCGGACGAACCTAACGTCAACAGCGCTGGTTTTCTCTCAAAGATTTATTATAGTCTCAAAGTCTCAAAGATTTATAGTTCAACTGACGGCGGGCACCATTTTCCATAGAACGAACAAAAAAAAAACAATTGACAGTGGATTAATTTCTTTTCTTGACTTCAAAAAAAGGAGGAGGTTGTCAGTTCGTCAGAATCTTTTATTTTATTTTATTTGTGTGTTCCCCGATTACTCGAAGACAGCTGGACCGATTTGAAAAATTCTTTTTTGTTTGAAAGGGTCTTTCTAGTTGGTCCGATTGTCATTTGGTCACGATCTGATGATGGGATCTTAGAGAAATCGAGGGAACTCTTCAAATATTATAGGCACACATATAGCAATTTGGGTATTTTTTATAGTAACTCGTGCATTTGCTCTCAGAAAACACCATTTGGTAAAGTGGAACTGATAATGACACAGATGGCCACCGGAACTACTCAATGATATGTATTTAACGGGTTGCGATTCAATTACTTTTTAATAAGATTGGTAAGCAATTGATGCTCGTCACAATTCATATAGTGCAGTGGAGCTGATGGTGAAGTACCTGGAGAACTCCTCTCGAGTCCCTGCATCGGGAAAAGCAATGTTTTGTAAAAGGTGAGGAGCAGTTGACATTGAGCTATTGTAACTTAGAAAAATTACTAACCGAACCAATAAAAATAACTTAAATTTCGGAAGTCGATGGCAAAAAACTAAAATACTGATCAAAAGACACCGACTTCCGAAATTAAAGTTATTTTTCACTTTGTAGTTTGGAAGTCAGTTGTATTTTTTGCAAAGTTTTCTTAAAATATTTGTTACTTTGTAGAGAGTTTAATCAGGATTCATTTATTTATTCTGACTCGACGTCTGGGGCAGAATAAACTAGCATTGAATTTGAATCGTACGATCTTATTCCAGCGGCAAATTTACCCCAACATACTCTAAATTCTCGAAATTAAACCCGTGAATAACCAATGTAAAAGGTACGAACACTCACTCCAAATGTACTACGCTATTGCGGCTACGAGTTACAGGGCTACGCGCTACGCCATTCTGACAAAATCGTTTCTTGAAGCTCTCGCCGGAATGAATTCTGTGGACGTCCGCGTTTTTAAAGCTTTTATGTCCAAAGATCGGTTGGCGACTGCAATCATCATCAGTCGACAGCGATGCGGACGATTTTTTCGACGCCATATTTTAGTTTGTTTATCAAACTAAAATATGGTGTCAAGAAAATCGTCCGCATTGCTTTCGACTGAATAAGTTGTTATTTATGTATAGTTAATTTTATCCTAACTAATATTATAAATGCGAAAGTGAGTTTGTTTGTTACGCTTTCACGCTAAAACGGCTGAACAAATTTGGATAAAATTTGACACATGACCTGGATTAGGACATAAGATACTTTTATCCCTATATTCTCACGGGATCGAGAATTATGCGGATGAAACTGCGGGGCACAACTAATTCTTAATAAATAGATCATCATCATGATCTGTCTAGCCTTTTCCAACTATGTTGGGGAACTCTTAGTCTAACCGGCTGCAGCCGAATGACAGTATTTTACATAACACTATACCACTTAGTAAGAGTGGTTGTCGGAATTTTGGGCTTCAATAATGATACGATAACCACGAACCAACTTAGTTCTAGAATCCCCTTCTCATATCCTTAGGAAATAAAACGGATTAAACCTTAATTACATGAAAGTTTTGTGCAAACAATGAGTCTACAAATTGTTGGAGTGAGCATTGAATTTGAAGAGGTGTGTAATTATTTGTTGGAAACACAATCTGGAACTTCTGGAGTTGAGTCAGCATTTCTAAACAAATTCGTCTGATTTTAGAGTACCTACGCAAATTCTTGTTTGTGGAAGTTAGTTTGTTTGGAGCACGAAGTAAATAAATAGGTTTAGAGTTATCAGGAAGTTTGTGTTTCGTGATTTAGCTTATCTGAATGTCAATATGGCAACGATATGGCAAATTAATCGAATCGTAATCGCTTTCAAAGTTCAGACTGTTCTCTATAACTTGTCCCTTGTCGTCTTGTTGGCATCATTGCTAGTCAAGCCATTTTGAACTCTATTACTATTGACACTAAGTTTGACAAGCAATGGTGCCAACATGAAGGGAAGGAAACTAGTTAAAGTGAACGGTTTGTGTTTCTGAAACGTCTTTCAATAATATTGACTTAAGGTTTCAGTTGCTTAATCGGTCCTATGAGATTTTTCCATCATCTTTATGGCTGATTGAATGTCACTTTGTATGGACCCTCTGGAAGTTTCATACGTAATGTTCGGTACGTTTTTTAGATACCTACCGGAAAAGAACATATTTTATTTGAAATCAAAAAGAAAGTAGCTTTTGCTATATCCGCTTGATTAATAGTAGATTGTTTGCCTAGGGAGCAAACAACTATTTTAAAGGCGAGAGTGTTTTTTTGAATCCAGAGGGGAGCGAAGGATTCTAGAGTAGAACCCCGAGCGTAGCGAGGGATTCTAAAGTAGAATCCTGAGCGCAGCGAGAGATTCAAAGTACGTCACTCGAGCTTAAAATAGTGTTGCTCCCGAGTTGGACACTCTACTTTTTTTCACCCTCTATGATCAAATAATTTGGCTAGCGGTTTACTTTATCATACAGCCTGTTAATTATTCATACAATGTTCGTGATTAATCTCTTTGGTGATTGGAACTTTACTAACAATATCCACATTCCAAATTCAAATCACTTTTGGTCTCTAGGGATTAAAGAGTTAATTAAGTCCCTTTTTACGAAAAATAAACGAGCTCTTTTTTAATTGAAGTGATAAAAATAATGCACGATTTCGTAAAAACAATACTGATACTAGTGATTTCAATCATCAATCAAGATCTAGATTCCACAATTACGAGTTTGAAGGGAAATCTTCTTTAGGCGCGTTGGACATTTTTGGGATTGGACTAAACCATTGATTTCGCGACACTGTAACGGAATTTACCGACACCGTGGAGTAAAAGACATCAACGCATTGATTACCGAGGTGCCGATGTTTTTTCAAGTTTTTTCTTCTGTTGGCACTCCCGGAGTGTCACTGATTTTTTTTTAAATTGACTGTAACAATAAGATAACTATCTCATTGGTCTGGTTCTCACAAGTGCTACTGCTGGGCATGAGGTTCGTTTGCGTTTTTCCATCTGGAATTTCTCAGTAGCAGCCCAGAGTCTGAATTTGTGCCCGGTTGATGGCGATAGGCTCGCCTTCTATCAGGGATGTTATAGATATGAAATTTCGGATCTAGATACGGATACGGATATAAAAATGATATTATACCGGTTTCGGATACGGTTACGGATATGAGATTATTTCGGATTATCTGTTAGTTTTGGTTACGGATTATTAGATTTTTAAGAAATTGTAATATTATAATATTATCCTGCATTGATTGACTAGTAATGACTAAGTAATAATAAACAAACATGCAAGTGACGCGCGCGGCTATTGTATCGGCTCGGCCGGGCAGAAAAACCTGTCATAACTGGTCTCATTTAGACTCCGTCCCAATCCGAAATTACCCGAAACGTTTATAACGGATTCGGTTACGGTTACGAATACATTTTTATTTCGGATATCCGATAGTTTCGGTTACGGTTACGGAGCTCCTAAACATCCCTGCCTTCTATTACATGAAACGTAAACATAACTGGTGAAATATGGGTGTACTATTTATTATAGGTACCGACACCTCTGCTTAACCATTTGGGGGTTACAGGTGTGGTGTTTTATTATGTTATTCTACTCATCATCATCAGTCTCCTTATCCTAATTTATTCGTTAAAATACATTATGTTGCGTCGACGCGCAACATAATGTATTTTTGAAGTGAATAATTCTTTAGGCGCGTTGGGCATTTTTGAAATGGGAAAAAACAATTGAACTCGCGACACCATTACCGACACCTCATTTTTGTAAACGCGATTGTGCTCTTTATTTATATAACGTCACGGATTAATGTTCTAGGCAAGTATTTTTAGTTTAAAGGTTTTGGAAGTATTTTGAAATGAAAACTTCTTTAGGCGCGTTGAGCATTTTTGAGATGGGACTATACCATTGATTTCACGATACCATGACGACACCTCATTTTTGTAAACGCGATTGTTCTCTTTATTTACATTACGTTACGGATCAATGTTCTATGCAAGTATTTTTACTTTAAAGGATTCGGAAGTTTTTTTTTTTTGTAAACGCGATTCTGCTGTTTATTTAGATAAGGTTACGGATCAATGTTCTTTACTAGTATTTTGCTTCCACCAAGGCGATTTTGTTCAAGTTTTCACTTCTGTTGCCACTCCCGGAGTGCCACTGTTTTTTTCTTCTATACTTCTCAGTTCTCTATTTCTCAGTTCTCTGTCATCTCGGTTGTCACTCCCTTTCAATGTTTTTGTTCTCCCTTTTCTATGTTATTCTACAACTAGCTGCACCCCGCGGTTTCACCACCATAAGTCTTGATCCTGTAGGAATATCGGGATCTTCTTTTCTTGCGGTTAGTGTCAGAGTTTTAAAGCCGCCCATGGGCCTTTGTCTTGGCTTCACATACCGTTGAGAAATATTTCTCAGGGTGATTACGATGTTTTCCTTCACCGTTTTTTAAGCAAGTGATAATTATACTATACGCACATGAATCCGAAAAGTCTGAGGTGCGTGCCTTTTTTTTTTTTTGGGTGGGAAATTATCAAATAACTTCTCCCGCTCTAGGTGGAGCGGGAGGGCGTGTCAGACTCTTACTGACTAAAACCCACCCGTGTGCCGTGTGCTCTTAGGTTCGAATTCGAGACCTACGACTTGGCAGTCCGACGGTTACACCACTAGGCTATCAGGCTGCTATAATATCGGGATAGAAAGTATCCTATGTCCTACTCCAGGTCATGTTCTACTAATATGCCAAATTTCATCCAAATCTATTCAGCTGTTTTAACGTGAAAACGGAACAAACAAATTAACAAACAAACTTACTTTCGCATTTGTAAAAAAATTACTTGGTTTGTAAATGTTGCACCTATCTATAATATTAATAGCGGTCCTCAGCAACAGCTGTTGGTAATCGTTTGTGTTCTGGGTACCCAGGTGCCTGGACGTTGATTGGGTGATATTGCTTTAGAAACTAATTTTGCTCAATGTGTGGGCGACTATTGTTTTTCTTATTTTACAATATTTTTCGATCGTGGGTTGTATTGTTTTGATTATAGCAATTTTTCGTCACAAAATACGTCTTACTTTTTCATGGAAATACCCTTCATGTTTATTATTATTATAACTGATCGTTTCTAAGCTAAGGTTTTGTTACTTTCTTCATTCCGAAATCTCAAAAGTAGCTTAGTCTTTGTCAACATTAGTAATTTTTTTATAGTCATAGACAAGACAAAAAAAAAAAAACTTTTTTTCCTGTTTCATAAATCTTTATATGAATATCTGAAGGTTATAAAAAAAATCAAATATCTACAAGCTGTTGCCGGCGACTTCATCTGTGTGTTTTTAGATAGATAGATAGAATATTCTTTCTTTTTTCTTTTCTTTTCTTTTTTTTCTTTTTATTTTTTTCTGTACTTCATAATTTTTTGAAATGTCTTAATTTTTTTAATGAAATGTACCCTATGTTCTTGGGGCTTGTGGCTAAGTAATAACAGCCGCACGGGTCAATCGATCAAGTTAAGCTACGCTTGCCGCGGTTGGTAAGTGGATGGGTGACTATCTTTACATACCAAGACTCCTTCCTCAGTGCCTCGGAAAGCACGTTAAGCTCTTGGACCCGGCTGTTATTTGTAGATCTTTGAAAGTCGTTACGGGTAGTTAGAAGCCCAAAAAGGTTGACAACCAGTCTTACCAAGGGGTATCGTGTTACCTAGTAACTAGGTTGTGGAGGTCAGATAGGCAGTTGCTCCATGTAAAATACTGGTATTCATTTGCATCCGGTTAGACTAGAAGCCGACCCCAACATAGTTGGGAAAAGGCTAGGCAGATTGATTGTACCCTATTTCCTCTCCAGGTCCCAAAGTCAAAGTCAAATAATTTATTTCAAGTAGGAAAATAAAAGGCTCAACTTTGAATATAAAAAAAATATTAGTTATGATTATATGTACATAGTTGCCCTCTTCCAAAGGGTAGTTGCGTATGGAGAAGAATGGCTTCCTATCTGTCAAATTTCACAAGAATCGGTTCCGTGGTTTAGAGGCATGAGGAACAGGGTGTAAAGTTCACTCATCTTCTATAGAAAAGGGAGAATCCTCTGACCAGACGGGTGTCGTGTCTGGCGGGCAACTGCCCAACGATTGAAGTCGGGATCTTGTATATATGTCGATCGCGCGGTAAACTCTAATAGCGGGATGCAGGATTTGTGTGACGTCAAGTCTTTGATGTGTAGTTCATATGTGGCAATGTAGATGCACAGTGGTAACCCGATAAACTACTGAACCAATATTTTCAAAGTTAATAAATAGACGGACAGAAAAAGTTACTTTCGCATTTATAATATTAGTATAGATATGATTCGGGAATCACTTCCGTGTCTTTATAATGATGCGACGTAACGCTAAAGCCAATTAAAAACGTAATTAAAAGTATGAAAGAGTGATCTCAAGTTTCAGATATCGTTTCTTGATTGATTTACGTGCAGGAAAGTTAAAAGTAACTTCATTAACAACGTTCACACCTGGCTTTTGGCAGTTTAACTGAAGTGAGAATTTACGACCTTACGTCACGTTAAAGTAAATATTTTCAACGATGGAGTTAGAAAATGGCTTTTTTAACACGCTTTTATTAGGTCGACCTGTATGTAACTATGTAATGGAATCTAAGGCCCGTATTACAGAACGTTACTCAATACTCAAGCATTACTTAAAACCAGATTCAAGCCATTTGATTGGTTGAAACTAGTTTTAAGTAATCTTGAGTATTGAGTAACGTTCTGTAAAACGGGCCTAAGGTAACTAATTTAACCATCTTCCAAGGGTCGTAGCGTGATGAAAATTGGCAGCTGTATGTAGTTCTGATGACAATACAATAATATGGTACTGTCGAACTGATCTGATGATGGAGCCGGAAGATATGAACTGGAACTTCATGATGGAAAATCGTATCATAGCTGTTTTGGATTTCTTAGAAAAGTCTTGTAATGAACTTTGACCACGATTGGGTTTCAAAGTCTGATGATGAAGCCAGAAGATAGGCACTGGTTTTTTGTTTTTACGTACATTTATAAAAGCGTGTTTTTCTAGTGTTTTATAAGTGAAAATTCACAATTATTTAATACTGCTCTTGTCGATTTGAATAAAATTGAAATTGATTACATAATAATACCAGCAACAAGAATAATGTACCCAGGATTTTGTAATATCTATATTATTTAAAAGAGTGTCCTTGCAGTTTTTTGCACGTTCTTCTCCATAGAGATCTACGTTTTGGAATAGGCAACTAGCTTCAACTTTCTGACTAACTGATTGACTCTTTGACAATTCAAAAGTGCCTGTAAATGGTTTAATTGAAATAAATGCTTTGATTTTGAGTTTTGAGTTCAGCCTATTACGTTTTAGTGGTATGAGGAACAGGGTGTAAAGTTCACTCATCCACTATAGACAAGGGAGGATCCTCCGACCAGACGGGTTTCGTGTCTGGAAAATTAAAAAGATATTTGGAAAATTATATATTTGTTGATCGCGCGGTAAACTTTGCTTGCGCGATGCAGGATTTGTGTGACGTCACGTCTTTGATACGTATTTTGCATGTAGCGTTATAGATGCTGCCACAACTGTCCCACTGCAGGGCAAAGGCCTCTTCTCATAGAGAGAAGGCACGAGCATTGATCACTACGCTTGCTCAAGATGGGTTGGCGATTTCACACTTATATTAACTAAGTCCAGGTTTCCTCTCGATGTTTTCAAAATAATGTCCAAGATAAACTCAGAAAGTACAGACGCCAGCACATCAGGCTACTACAATCTGTCAAATTTATTTAATAGATTTTCAACTTTATCGCTGAAGTATGATGAAAGTTGATTGGGAAAATTTGACAGTTTCGGGTAGCTTGATGTGCTGGCGTCTGTACATATGAACAGAAAAAGTTACATTGGGACTTTCCCGGATTTGAACCCATATATAGGTCTGTCTCCAAAAAAATATTTTGTCCATCTTGTAGGTTATTAAAAAATATTAGAAACGTATTTTTTCTTTTTTGACGTAATCAAAAGATTACGGCGATACATTGAGTTAAAATGTGGCATGTCATCATGCTTTGCTAGATTTTATACTGAGTTGTGACGTAGCGAGCCCCCACTCCCCAACTTTAATGCGTGTTTTCTAAGTTATTTTTGATTAATATGATAAAGCAAAAAATACGTGTCTAATATTTTTTTATTATCTGAAAGGCGGACTAAATTGAATCTCTTTTTTTTACCTAGGCAATTATCGTATTTCCTAGGTACATGAGATGTCTTAATGCTCGTACTTCTCCGTATGTCTGTCCGTCTGTATTTCATAAACTAAGGTTCAATTCTGATACCAAAGAAGACCAAATTTTGTATTTTTACGTATAGCACCGGTGGATGAGATTCAATAACAGCATTGTACCTAGTTAGGTAAATCAATTAATTAGTCTCTTGGGTACATTTTCAGTCGACAGCGATGCGGATAAATTTTTCGACGCCTTATTTTAGTTTTAGATAAGTTCTCAATTTTTTATTGGCATTAGACATAACTTTACAAATTAATTTCACCATATAAACATAATCTAAAATATTCCTTACTAAACGTATTCTTTATTATTTACACACGTATTTACATTATTAAAAACTATCATACTTAAAATAATAATAATTAGATAAGTTATGTTATGATATTGTTATTTTCTTTTATTTCATCTATATACATATAATTTACATTTTTTTAATATTTTTATTAAAAAAAAAACTAAAAAACAACATTTAAAAATATAAAAAATAGTAGCCTACTGGTATCGGCAACAGGGTCCAAGCTACCGGTGGTCAGGGAGAGGTATCTCTTAACGATACGCGCCGTGTCCAGAAGTACCGATTTCTGAATCAAGCCCTTGATCCAGCTGCCTAACGAGAGCCTCCCTAGGTGTTGGTCGAGGCTCTTGGCTATTATGCCATTGGCCGTCACGACTATCGGCACAATGACTGCTGTATCCCACATGTCGACAACCTCGCGAGCCAGGTCAAGATACTTTATCATATATTGTTATTATTATTTATTAATTCGGTGTAAGTTGTTATCTATGCACTTACATTTCATATTAATTCTAAATAAACATACTTTCAACTTGTTGAAGTATTCAAGAAGACATAATGTTTTCTCAATGCTGACTGGTCACAATCAAAAGTTTAGTTAAATAATACATATTATCCTTTTGTCAGTTTCAGTTTAGGTTTAGTTAGGTCATTGAGCTCTCAACTTTGAAAGCCTCAATAATTAACTTTAAGCTAAGATAATCCTTCTAAATCCTTCGAGTTATCTATTGTCTTGCGCGTGATGAATTAGATTCTTAGTTAAGTTGTTTAGTGAGTCATCTCAGACTGCAGACTTTTTGATCATTAATCTTGTCATGTCATAACCACTTTGGGAAATCTCTTGTATAACGTTTATATAAAAAGTAAGTTCAAAAACTAAAACCCGACTACTGAAAAATCACGCTCTAAAAAGTATGAAACCAAAAATAACTTCATACTTTTAAGAGCACGATTTTTCAGTAGTCGGGTTTTAGTTTTTGAACTTACTTTTTATTTTAATTATTTTGGGGTTATAATTTCGTGATAAATAAAGTGTTTGCAGAGCAGTTTAAAACATTTTTTTGTTTTGATTTTATTGTATAACTTATCATCTGTTACGACACCTCATTGAGGTGGATAACAATTAAAATTCTATTGTGTCTCGTTAATGATAGTTGAAAGGATAATTAGATATTAATTTTACAGCCGCGCGGTACTTAGCACAGTCTCACTTTTGCTTGTTTTTAACATTTTAAACATATTTATTTACTTAGACAATATAATATACACAATCATATTTGTAATGTGCTCGTCAAGTCCTTTTATTTGATACCCAACATGGCACAATTTTTATTTTTATTTTGTATGTTATGACTTTACGTCCTCTAGCGGGCACCATATTGCATTTGATGTGACGCCACATAGCCTATAACGGACAATCAAGACGCTTCCAATGATACGACATTTGTCAAATTATGATCGGTAGTTTAGAAGTTATGAGGTAACAGATGAACATACATACATACATAAATATATACATACCGGTCAAAATCATAACCCTCCTTTTTGTTTCGCCGTAGTCGGGTAAAAAAAAGAGTTAAGTTGAACGAAGACTAATAATGTTGTTTTTTTTATTAAATAAAAATATAGGTAGATTATCTAAAGATTTGTATTTTTGTTTGTAACGAATAAATTCAAAAACTACTGGACCGATTTAAAAAATTCTTTCACCAGTAGAATGCTATAATATTACTGAGTAACATAGGCTATAATTTATAGAAGCCGCTGGTGGAATCTAATACTTTAAAATAAGTTTTATAAAAACTGACAAACTTATTTAACATTCGTAAAGTTTGACAACAAATTCAAAAGATTCAGCAGTATTTCTTACTTTCCCTCCGCAAGCCTTAAATTTTGTCTGAAACGATCAATGTCTGAACCAAACCAGTCACTTATGAATGTCATTTAAAAACTAAGTAAACTTTTGTCTGCAGGCCAACTATTATTAGTAAAAAAAAGAAAGAAAAATAAGTTTCATTGTCACAGAAACACGTGCATAAAAGAAGTGAACAATAAAATAATATAAAACAATAGATTTAAATATAATCACGAGCACAAAACAGAAATATGTGGCAGCTGCTGGCACGTCATGTACTTTATAGTATGGCAGTCTGGACTTAACGGTTCAAAAACTTTACTGGGAATCTATTTAAAGAAAGAAAGAAATAAAACTTTTTACAAAAAAAAACAACCGACCTCCAATAAAAAAACGCTACAAAGTGAAAAATAACTTTAATTTCGGAAGTCGGTGGCAAAAAACGAAAATACAAAACCCAAGACACCGACTTCCAAAATTAAAGTTATTTTTCACTTTGTAGTGTTTTTTGGAAGTCGGTTGTTTTTATTTTTCACTTTGTAGTGTTTTTTTATTGGAGGTCGTTGTTTTTTTTTGTAAAAAGTTTTTATTTTTCACTTTTTAGTTGTGGTACCTACCCCACACACATTCGAATACCACTACCTGCTACCAGTGACAGAAACTTATCATATCATCTACATACTAAGTGGAAAAAAATACGTTTTTTGTAGCTAACTCAAAAACAATAGAAGAAAGTTAATAAAATTTATATGGGACCAATTCGAAAGCCTTTCAAACAAAAAAAAAATTTCCAAAATCGGTCCACAATTGCCGGAGAAATCGGTGGACATACATAAAAAAAAAAAACAAAAGAAAAACATACGCGACGAACATATAACCTCCTCCTTTTTGGAAGTCGGTTAAAAATACATTTATTTAGCAAGTTTATGACAAAACTGTTTTGCTACTATCCCGGAGTTAAAAGTTTAGGAGGATCGTAAAATTGTTTTGCTAGTATTTACATGTAGAACAAATTGAACCACGTATGTTACATAATGTTATCCTAGTTGGAACTACATGTAGGAGCTACTAAATAAACCTTTTACAAGCTTATTTTGTAAGAACATTTCCAATATTTATTTATTTAATAAATGATCCGGATGAACTTTGTGCCACGTAAAACTAAATGTCCATTTTTTATCGATTTTCTGCCTGTTCCTTTGGGGTTTTCCGAATTTTCTTTTTCCTAAACCCTCACAATATTGAGACGATTAAAAGAAACAAAAAAAAAACAAATAGGTCGAGCCATTTTCATAGTTATATTACTAGATCGTACTCGTATCATAGTTATGTTCCTAGTAAGACAGCTATGAACCGCTTTCATATAACTCTATTACGATTATGGTTTTGAAATACCGGTATCAATACCGGTATTGGAAAAGTCGATACCGTGATCACGGTATCAATACTGGTAATCCGGAAACGGTGAACGCAAGTTCAATCATTAGGACATCAATCAAAATCTTAAAAGTTAATTTGTTTAAAAAACATTTAAAAAACTTTCTCATAAGTAAATCCTATTGTAATATCTCGGAGTTCATATCGGAAAAAGTCTGTGCGATCTAAGTATCATGTTGTTGTAATTTTAAATGACTTTATTAATATTGTTTTCCTGGTGCTTGCTCATCTTGTTTTTCAGTTTATTATTCTTAACACGCTCTTTTGAAAAAAATAAAAATAAAATTAAAATGTAATTGGTTATTATTGACATTTTGATAAAATATTTTTTTTTTGTTATTTTCCTTATTTGGATTGACATGCTTGTATTGTATCTAGGTATTTGACATAGTTAATATTGTAGCCAGTGAGTGACATTTGATGTAATATTTATGACATTTTATGTTTATTGTGATTCAAATGATTTGACATTACTCTGTAAAATTTGCAATTATGATAATATTTTCTAATGTGATTAAAATGATATTAATTAATTGATTTGATTTGCATGCCCATGTGACGGCAGCACATGGAGAGCTATATTTATGACAACACCTATGTACAAATTTACCTATGTTTGCAAAGAAATAAATGATTTGATTTGACATTAATAAAACCGTGTTTTTATTTTCAAATCAGTCTTAAAAAATAAATATCTTTTATATAAAGCTTTCTTATTTAACAATTTCGTATTGGTTGATTATTTAAGAAGGACTAGGAATTAGGAACGTAATCAAAACGATAGCCGTTTTGCGTGGATGTGACGCATATTTTCCCCCAATTTGTTATTTACGTGTTTTTTTTTATCTTTCTTTGCGTCACGTTTACCACAAATAAACATATTTTCTTTCTTTCTTCTTCTAAAACTTTAACTTAATCCAGTCTTTTTGCAGGGAAGCATTTCACATAGACTTAGTAAAGTAAAATATAAAAAATATAAACTTCATATTATTATCTAAATGTCTTCATGTCTCATGTAAAAATCAACATAGGTATAACTTAATTAGCTAGCAATAATTTGGTGTTCATTCTCAATGATAAATCACGCGCCAATACATTCATTTGTTTCTTCTTTTAAACAGCTCTATTTGCAAGCCACACGACAGACAATATGAGTTTTCATAGTAATATATTCGGCCGCTAAACACTTTAGATATGGATTTTCATACAAAAATTGCCGGCCGGGCGCTCGCATGTGTTCGACCAGTACCGCAATTTAGATTTATCTCGAAGAAGGTTGTCAAAATAATGTTCGAATTTCCAAGTATGTTTGAGAAAAAATATTTACGGAAAGGTACCCTTTGGTGTCTGCAGTCAAGCGTTTTGTTGAAAAGTTTTCTCTACAAAATCTATTCTACGCATCGACAGATATTAGAAAATTCTGTCGTATATGTCTTATCGTAAGGTTTACCAAAAGAATGTTGATTTAGGTAGTCAATGTTTTCTGGTGACTTGTTTTTCCCGGAAAGAAAACCTTTTGAGAGATATGTGTACCTATCGATCGACCTTGGAAAATCTTTTGATAACAGTCTTTTATTTGGCTTACCAAATTTCCAAATGCTCCTACTTCTAGCATCATGAATGATTCTCACTTAAGACACGTAGTTAGCTATAGAATTGGTTTCCATAGATTTTGGTTAAAATACCCTGTTAATTAACACTTCAATACATACAATCAACCTCATAATAATCTTAATATTCACACCAGAAACACTTAATTACTTTCTTGTTTAAATTCCCAAATGTAATAATTAAACATGAATGTAATTTACAGCCTGTTTACATTCAAAATTAGGGTATATTCAATCCTATTATTTACATTTTGTGTTACGTCTGGTGAATAATTTTGTAGTGTTGAAAACAAATTATATTAGGTTTTGCTCGTGGAGGTCAGAAATTATGCCACGGAAACGTACTATTGAGATAAAGAGTATCGTGTGTCCTAACCTAGGTCATGGTCTACCCATATGCCAAATTTCATCTAAATCCGTTCGGCCGTTTTAGCGTAACAAATAAACAAAATCACTTTCGCATTTGTAATATTAGTTAGGGTTAGGTTTATTATGGAAAAGTGGTATATTTTGTGTTAATTAAGGTACTTTAGTGGTGTAATTATAGCATCAGAAATTGCCATCTTATACGTGCCGAAAGATAAGCTTGTTTTTGGCTTATCGTGGGGCAATAAACCATGAAAATTAGGTTGAGCCAAGCTAGACATCACACCCCACTAACCCATTATATTATAAAAGAGTGTTTGTGATTAATATTTTGTTCACTCGGGTGAGGTGTCTGATTTCAGCTTAACACACAATGGGAATGCCTTTCATTGTGATAGTTCAACAACATACATTGCATTATTTACGACTAGCGACCCGCCCCGGCTTCGCACGGGTATAAACCGGGTTATTATACATATAAACCTTCCTCTTCAATCACTCTATCTATTAAAAAAAACCGCATCAAAATCCGTAGCATAGTTTTAAAGATTTAAGCATACATAGGGATATAGGGACAGAGAAAGCGACTTTGTTTTATACTATGTAGTGATGTCGAGCACACGAATTTTTCAAATCAGTGCTCGGAACCCAGAAAAACGTCCAAACCGGTTTTGGTAATTGACCAAACCGGTTTTGGTTGAACCATAAACTGTTGCGATTTAGGTTACCGGTATTTAAACCAGTTAGTGTGAGAAGCCGTTTTTTTAAAAATTTCGATTTTGTTGAGCGAAATCAACCAGTTAATTTGAGTTTCGACGGTATTATCGAGTTCAACTTACTACGCCATCTTTCTTACACCTACAATAACAAAGCTCTCGCTCTACGCCAACGAATACGCAAATTACTGTGACATACGGCGGCGGCGGGCGTGCTACTGAGTAAAACCGGTTTATTCAGGTTAGCGTGAGTTTTAACATTCTAATCTCTGTAAAAACCGGTAACCAAAATTATTTAGGTATATTGAAAACCGTTTTTATAAGAAATCGGTTAATCGATGAACGGTATTATAACGATCTTATGAACAATGTTAACCGGTATTTCTAAACCGGTTTCAAACATTTATAACAACGGTTTTGCACTTTCGAATTGTGTATGAAAGTGTGTCACGCAATTAGTGTGCTGAGTTGTAAAGTGAAGCTTTCGAATAATTCAAAAGATTATCTCGTACATATTTGAATCGTCTTTACCTCATAAGCGAGTAGTAAATCTAAGTCTTGATAAAATTAACTGGAGCTTAAATTCATATCTAATGTGCACATTAAAACGTTGAATTATTATTATTTCTAGTTAAAGTAGAAATTGGCTCCTCGAAATTGGCTTCCGCAGAAAGGCGCGGCGCGACGGCGCAGCGCTACCCGGTAGAAAAATTTCCGTGAATTTTTCATAAATATTGTTCCACCATAGTAACGTTGCGCCGGCGCGTCGGGCCTGTTTACCTGCCTTCACATTGCCATTGACACACTAGGATAATCCGTTATTCATCTAATACAATGCATTAAAACTAACTTTTCACTTATCCAGCATTTTCATTCAGATTTTCACCATATCCATTCTAAATCTATAATTACACGGCCAGTTCTTCATAATACGATGTTTTAGATCAAATTAAATTTATTGCTACAACAAAAGGTATTTTGTCCAACAAACTCTTTTGAACAGATCTTCAATGGAAGCCTTCTAATAGGATTAAAATAGTCGTGAATGCAAAGGAAAATTGTATTGAAAGTGGAAACCATAGAAACGCATACATGGAGTTATTTGATCTAGAACTGTGGTGGAATTTGAGCTTTTAATGGGCTCTGATTAAATTAAAATGTATTTTTTTTAAATAACGGGATACTGCGCTGAATTAATTGTTTTGATTCTTTGCTTATTCGGGACTTTATTATAAATAAATAATAAGTTTATTTATTTTCTTCTCTCTTAACATTTTTGAACTATAAAAATTCACATTATGAGAGCTGGTGCCTGAAGTAGGTTTTAGAACAAAACCTGTGTTCACCAGGCCTCAGTTAGTGGCATCATACAAATAAACAGACAGGTAACATGTATTTCTACTAAACATATAAAACACAGATTAAATAAAAGAAAAAAAGCGGCCAAGTGCGAGTCGTACTCGCCCATGAAGGGTTCCGTAGCAGCAAGTAACGATAAGTTTACGATTTATGACGTATTAAAAAAAACTACTTGCTAGATCTCGTTCAAACCAATTTTCGGTGGAAGTTTACATAGTAACATACATCATACATTTTTTTAGTTTTATCATTTTCTTATTTTAGAAGTTACAGGGACACACATTTTACCACTTTGGAAGTGTCTCTCGCACAAACTATTCAGTTTAGAAAAAAATGATATTAGAAACCTCAATATCATTTTTGAAGACCTATCCATAGATACCCCACACGTATGGGATTGATGAAAAAAATTTTTTTGAGTTTCAGTTCTAAGTATGGGGAACTCCAAAATTATTTGTTTTTTTTCTATTTTTGTGTGAAAATCTTAATGCGGTTCATAGAATACATCTACTTACCAAGTTTCAACAGCATAGCTCTTATAGTTTCGGAAAAAAGTGGCTGTGACATACGGACGGACAGACAGACAGACAGACAGACAGACAGACATGACGAATCTATAAGGGTTCCGTTTTTTAACGGAACCCTAAAAATTACACAATAAAAGCAGTCAAAGGGTGTGTGGTGAATGATGGTGAATGTGTAGGTGAATGGTGGTAGAAACGTAGGTGAATATGTAGGTGAATGGTGGTGAATATGTAGGTGAATGGAAGTGAACATGTAGGTAAATAATACCTAATGTTTTTATTTTCGCATACAATGATAATAATAGAAAATTATGAGTTACTTGGAAGTGGTACTAAAATATGTATGGATGGGTAGTATGATGAAAGATTATATATAATAGGTACCTAGTTATAAAAAGAGTGATTGCTGAGTCGATAGCTGATAGTTATATGAAAAGTTGCGTCGACCTCAAATAATTGGGAAAATTGCAGGAGCAGGATCATGACTTTAAGTGGTGCAATTAAATTTAGACATCTATAAATTAATTGTCTGTAGTTTATGTCTCACGTTACAAGTTTTTCATACCTACTTTAATTCCGACATTAAATTAATTGCGGCACAAAACGGACAACCCGTTTCCTGTTATTTTCAACTGCAGTATTAACCGAATGTAGGTTATCAGGTTGCACACTCGACTTACTTCGTAAAGTTATTACAAGTCCTCTGCATTGGACATAACGACCGCCACATGCAGACAATTTAACATGGCGTTCGTATGAAAATGCGGACCAAGCCAGAACGACATCTGGCCTAATATAAGAACACTGGTATACACATGCTAATTTATATTTTGTATAGTAGCACAAAAGTATGATAATTTCGAGCAGATGCTACCTAGTAACATACAATGAACATGTGTATACAACAAGAGTATGATAATTTTAACACACGGAAAGCATGATATAAATAAGCACATCTACTATTTACTAGAAAACAAGCAAGCTTTTTAATGACGTGTGTATTTCAGCCCTTTTTTTTTGTGTGGGAAATTATCAAATAACTTCTCTCGTTCTGGGCGTGTCAGACTCTTACCGACTAAAACCCGTTTTCCTTCAGTTGCCTGTATGTTGTCAGGGGCCACGGTAACCCTTTCGGACTTACCCGCAACCCCGGCAGGCATCGGCCCTAGCGGACCCCTTCAGTTGTGCTGACATCTTTTTGAGGCGCGCCTGGAACACAACACGCCGTCGACCCGGGCCTGGTCCTTATCGCACGGCGAGCTACCCATTGCTCACCGTCCGGTGTATTTCAGCCCTAACGTCTTTTATTTCATAGTTGACAAGAAAAATGCAAAATAATGATTCGAAGAGTTGGTAGTAGTGGTAAGCTCGGTATATCAGCTTTAGTACTAACGTCAAATGTGCCCCGTCTTTCGGCGAAAGAAGTACTTATACCTATTTTTACGTAAAAAGACAGGTACCTTTTGACAAAAATAACAGTTTAATTTAGTCACTCTCATATTAAAATTGCTTAACTTACCTACTTATTTCAAAAACACTTTAAATGAAATGAAATGAAATTGTTTATTCTGTAAATAGGATATCGGAATCACTTTTACACGTCATATAAAAAAATATTAAAAATAAGCTAGATGAGTTCGGCTTTTCCTATCTGACTACTCTGAGAAGAAAGGCCGAAAGAAACTCAGAGGTCGCAGTCTCTTTTAAAGTCCAGACATAATCTTGGTCAGGCCATATGAGGACCATGTAGATTAGTGTCTGAAAAGGTCTTTTAAGGAAAGAACCACACAGATTTGAGTGGACCTGTCCAGTCAGTGCAAGCATTTGTCAGTAATCGTGGAGCTCAACTTAGAACTTAAGGAGCTCAACTCGACGAGCAATACCAAAGAAAGGACATTTGGGTAGGCCGCAAAAACTACTCAAACTGCCAGACCATCACTAAAACTAGAAGAGAAATAAAAATAAAAATAATATCCACATAGTCCTCACATTCACAATAGTTAAAATAATATAATACTTTACAAAGTAATCATGTCACTTTGATTATATTTTCCAACAATGTCAACGTTTTATAAAACTGGTATATGTTGATTTTACATAATAATTAAAATGTCTAGTTCTATGGTTTTATCACAAGGCTTAGCAGAGCGAGCAGTTCAATCCCAAGCTTTTCTATCTTCTAAATAATCTGAAATTGTATAGTACCCTTTTCTACAAAGTTTGGTTTTAATACAGATTTTAAATCGTTTAATGGGTAAGTTTCGAATTTCAATGGGGAGTTTGTTGTAAAAGCGTATACATTGACCCATGAATGAGTTGCCTACTTTGTGGAGACGTGTGCGATGTACAGCAAGGTTGTGTTTATTCCTGGTATTTAAACTATGAATATCGGACATTTTCTTAAAATTTGATATATTTTTGTGTACATACAATAAGTTTTCAAAATAACCGCCATTAAGTGCAGAAACCCAAAAACAGTTAACTATCCCATTAAAGTTATCACAAAACAAACTTCAGGACCTGAATCTATTTTAAAGTTCATTTAGGGTACACAATATGAATTTTCCCTTGAACCCTCTAGCTTACCTTTTTAACAACAAAGGGACGCTCGTTAGTTGTGGACTTAATTTCACTAAACAGAGGTTTTTAAAGACCTAGGACCTTCCAAATGTCTACCACAAGTAGTACCCGAGATACCTAGTCAGATTACAATCTATTATTACGGTCCAATTATAGTGTTCTCCAAACAAAGGGTAAATGCAGCCGGTTTTCAGAATGGAGATAATGAGTAGAATTCTAGATAGGAATAGAAAAATAAATAAAAACACGCTGTGTTCTACATCTGTCAGTCTTTTGAGCATTTTAGTTTAAATGAAATTACGTCAACAGAAAATTTTATTAAAATTTGGGTCGGTACACACGGCTACACATCAAGCTATACATTTCCAGTTTATGCTGATCTCACATTGCATAGGATTTTCGTACAATGTGAGGTCAGCTTATACTGGAAATTTATAGCTTGATGTGTAGCCGTGTGTACGCGGTTTTTCCGCATACTCGCAAAGGTATGTGGTTGTATTTTTCAATCATTTCGTAATCTGCCTAGCCTTTTCGCAACTATTTTGGAGTCGGTTTCCAGTCTAACTGGATGCAGCTGAATACCAGTATTTTACATAGAGTGACTGCCTATATGACCTCCACAACCCAGTTACTGGGTAACACGATACCCATTGGTAAGACTGGTTGTCAGATTTTCGGGCTTCTCACGACCCGTAACAACTGTCAAAGATCTGTAAATAATAAAGAAATGTAAGCTGTGGTTACCTGTAATTGAGTGTGCGTTACAGGATAATGTAATAAAACTAAGTTTTACTATTGTAAAAGATAATTTGTAATGTAACTCGTTGGTAATCCTTAAATAAATAAATAAAATGACAGCCGGGACTAATGGCTTAACGTGCTTTACGAAGCATGGAGGAGTCATCGACCCATCCACGGACCAACCGCGGCAAGCGTAACTTAACCTGATCGATCAACCCGTACGGCTGTTATTACTTAGCTGATTGAATAGTCTTCCGTATTTTTCAATGATTTATGGATACAAAAACGCGTTGGGGACTTTTCTTTGGGGGTGAAAGGGGTCAGTGACCGTTTTCGTGTCTGACAGTTGTATCGTTATATCTAACTAGCTTTTGCCCAGGATTTCCATATGCGTGGAAGTCAACTATACCAAACAATATATCCTATGGGACGCTGCAATAGTGTAGCTTCCTTCCTTTGAAAGAATCGTTGTAATAGGATCAGTACTACCACAGATTTCTTTAAAAAAAAAAACAACTAACTAACCGCCTCTGTGGTCTAGCGGTTAGACCACCTGTCTCAGACTCAGAGGTCCCGGGTTCGATTCCCAGTGTGAGGCACAATTTTCTGCTCCATTTAGTTGGTGGTAGGGTTTATTCTATGTCCGCCTGGCTAGTTACCATCCTATGTAAGTCTTTTGCCATATCAACAATGTAAACAGCATTCAGGGTTCCGTAGTAAACAAGGAACCCTTATAGTTTCGTCATGTCCGTCTGTCTGTCTCTGTCTGTCTGTCTGTCTGTCTGTCCGTGGTCTAGCTCCGAGACCCTTAGTACTAGAAAGCTGTAATTTGACATAGGTATACATATTAATTACGCCGACAAAATGGTAAAATAAAATTATGAAAAACATTTTTTTTTTATGGTACCTCCCGTACACGTAAAGTGGTGATGTTTTTTTATCCCATAGTGTGGGGTATCATTAGAAAGGTCTTACAAAAACATTATGAGTTTGTTAAAACTATTTTTGGATTCAGGGATCCGTTTGCAAAATATTAAGCTTTAAAGTGCTAATTTTTGTTGGAGTCAAGTGTCCCCCGCCCCTGCCAGCTAAATGGTTGATTTTGGATGTGTGAAAAAAATCACAGCAGTAGTTTATATAACGAAATTAAAAGAAAAACTATCACAGCTAAGTAGGCTTTACTAGTTATCGAGTAATAATCGACCAACTTAACTTTGCAGTTGCAAAAACATGTTTTCCCATACATTCCGTATGGGAGAACATGTTTATCAACTACAAAGTTAAGTTAGTTTTAGGGATAAATTCATCTCAACTACGGATCCCTTCATTGTGCGTGGTCCGACACGCACTTGGCCGGTTTTTGTGTTTAGATAGCCAGTTCCTCTGTGGTTGAAAATTCCAGGTGAAGGTCGCTTCCACCTTCGATCTAATCATCACTTACTATCAGGTGCGGAATACTATCAGGCCTAGAGTTCCCCAGTTGTGGATAAAAAAAAGCAATTTTATATCATAATACCATTATAGAATAAGAATTATTACAAGAAAATCTCAAAAGACATACAATTCTCTGCACGAAAATTCTTTTCAAAGTTATTTTCTAAGTCCCAAGTTCAACTTCAAATGTTCTTCCACTTGTTCTTGATACTTACGCAATGTCGAGGGCCTAATTTCTTAAATATTTATAAGTCTTATGAAAATTAAGCTAAACTTAGCTAAGGCTGAGCTAAACTTGGATAAAAACAAGCTCCCAACGGAATAATGTATGTTAAGTAATAAAGGAAAAGTTGTATAGTTTTATTTGGTGTTGATTAGACTAACTATGTAATTCTTGGGATTAGGTTAGTCGTTTTGATTGTCCTTTTGATATACTGACCATGACTAGAAATAAATGTAAAAATCACCTTCCAAAATTTCTGGCAGGAATGGACTACGAAAGCACAGAGAAGTTCCTTAACTCATGAGCACAACACACACATTCATCACACTAATACATAAAGTTCGACTTGGACCATACGAGCGTAAGATTTTTCTGTACCCACTTTTCTGGTGTCCCTTTGTCTAAACGGAGTGGGAGTATTCTTTCGTTGGTCTATCCATACCTACAGAAATGTTGGGGATGTCAGGAAAGGATTTGCTCTTACCTTGTCTTATCTTCGTTTGGTCCAAACCCACTTTAACTCACTCATTCATCACACATCCACACCACACACGTATACAATACACCAAACACGTTTAAATATAATGCATGTAACTTTATTACAATATTTTAAGGTGAATTTATTGTACTGGAATAACATTCGATTATTGTCACTTCATAAATCTTACTGACTGTGCCTACATATAGTACCTACTATGTATTAGAGTTGAAAGACGAAAGAGACTAGTCTCCACGACACGGAATCCTAGTGTGGAGGCTAGTGCTATTTCAATTTGTACTGTTTACTTGAACAATAAAGTTTTTATATTTTTTTATATTTATATTTTGGACTCAAGGTTAATGTACCAAATAGATCATTACGTGAACATGAGTAATAATATCAAATGAAGACCTGCATAAGACGTGCACAGACCAGGGAAACATGCCACAAAAAGAAGGAGTGCTTTATCTCAGCATTAGGTGGAATAAGGCAGCCAATGATGATGACTGAATCTGTAGGGTGTTCTTTTATATCACAGACTACTTAAACATTCGTATATTGGGCACGCCACAATTACGGAGATAAGTATGACGATGAATATATCAGATTTGTTTATACCGACACCACAATTGCGGCAATAAGACCCCTCTTTGAGGAGTGGCTAGAGAGGCGCCACGGCGTCCTCACCTTCCGCCTGACGCAAGTTCTCACCGGACACGGTTGTTTTGGGAAGTTCCTGTTCCGGATAAGGCGGGAGGAAATGCCCGGGTGTTACCATTGTGTACATCGCCCGGAGGACAGGGTGGAGGTCTGCCTGGCTTAGGCGGAGCACCACCGTGTCCACGTGGAGGCGATCGGTGGCGGTGATCTCTCGCTACCGGCTCTGGTCCAAACCATGGTACGGAACAAGAGGGCATGGGACGTCACGTCCTTCTGCGAAGCAGTAATGCTCACGAAGGAGGAGGCGGAACGCGTAAGGGAGAGTTAAATTACGCGCCCTCACGCTCCTAACCACCGCAGGAGACACCCTGGGCGTCGGGAATCATAGGCCGATTCAATGGGTAGCTCGCCGTCTGATAAGGACCAGACTCGGATTGATAGCGCGTTGTGTTACACGTGCGCCTCAAAGACATATCAGCAGAACTGACAGGGTCTGTTAGGGCTGATACCGTAGTCCCTGGCAACATACAGGCAACTGAAGGCACACGAGTGGAATTTAGTCAGTAAGAGTCTGACACGTCCTCCCGCTCCACCCAGAGCGGGATCTAAAAAAAAGCCTTTCGTGGATTAAATCAACCTTTAGGCCGTGCGCACTTTGGACGCGTTATCGTACGAATTTTACTCGTATGAACAAATACGAACACGCACGAACGATCCCGATCTTCCAAAGTACTAAGGGAGCGCGCAGACTGAGTGCGAGTTAGTCGTACTACGTACACGTATAGTTCTGATGTCCGAAGTAATCCGAACTTGTCGGGATTTTTTGTGCGTTTAATACGAAATCACCGGAACACTAGGTAGTGTTCCGGTGATTTCAAGTGGTGTATTTCAAGGAGAAAAACGTATTCATTGTGCGCACTCAATTCGTACGACCAGGATCAAACGTTAACGTACGATACAAATTCGTGTCCAAAATGCGTTGAAGGACACAATAGAAGTTTTATTGTTATTACGCATAAGTGCGTTTAGTGTCCCTCAAAGAGTTAAGTCGCCGATTCCCTACAAAACACAAACATAAACTAAACTGTGCAAGACACACATAAACATGTAACTTTGTTGCTGACTCACTCCCGCAGCTCAATATGACTTACGAAACATTTAAAGTAAGCTTATAACGTCATGCGGCAAAATAACTTGGCATTTTTATCAAACATGAAACTTTCGAGCTGAAAAAATGGGCTATTCCATACTGCGAGTACCTTTTAAACATATATACAAAAAATATTATAAATAGCAGTTTTTATTAGACCCCTCTCTCTTTATTAGACTCGCGTGTTTCACGTTACTTACCCCCTAAACTGATATACAACGGACTCAAAATTTACATTTCGTTCTATTTTACAAGAGGATTTACTGAGCTGGCCAAAGGCACCCCTTTACCCCTTAATTCCGGCAGTTAAAAGCATAGCTGTAATTTCGGGGGTCATTAATTTTGATACGAATAAACAGGTGCGAATAATGAGTGACTAATTTCTTTGTTAAGTTTATCTATTGTCTGTTTTAGTACTTTCTTTAGATAACGAAGAAAGGAAATTAATTTGTCTTCTTAAGTTGAAAGGTCCTGCTAATGAAAAGGTGGAACCAGTTTTTGATGGGGTTTCTTTATCTTCTTTTAATTAATTTGAAAACAAAATAAAAGGATTGTGTGGTTTTATGAAACCACGGTAAAAGTGAAACTTCTATAGGTGCCGCCATATTGGCCTTGGCTGCTCTGACGAGCGCCTTTCACTTTATCCCTACTCCGCGGCCGACCGTCACGCGACATGCAACACACAGACGAAAAAGTTTGAGACGATGTAATAAAAGTTTCATTTTAAAAGTAAGTACTAGGAAATACATTAAAGCTGTTATTTATAAAATAACGACCTCTGGACAACTGTGTGTCGCTTGCTCCCAAGTTACCATTCCTGACTGTATATTTTGGCTGCTGAGAATAAAACTACAAACGTAGTATACAGGGAAGTTTTAAAAAAAAATGTTGCTGTTATTGTAGTATATTGTGGTGTCTTACGACTTCCACGCGAACGAAGTTGTGGGCAGAAGCTAGTTTAAAATAATCACTCTAATCACTTATCAAAACCTGTGAGATATAGGTATGTAGTCAACCAAAAGGACTTGTTGATTTGTGATAGTGCCTTTACTCGTTACATCCGATCTTCGCCAAGAAACTACGAGGCTAACGCCTTGCTAATTTTACAATTAATCGGCTCGAAATTTTTGTGGGTGACCCAGTACCTAGTTAGTTTCTACCTATACTACTTTCTCGATCTAGTTTCCAAACATGTACACAAAAATCTCCCACATAAAGTTCAGCCGGTCTATTCCGTAAATACATCGTGAAAAGTGAGGTGAAGTGAGCTGTCATTCTATACCTGACGCTAGGGATTGTCTCTATTGATAGCTGACTTCAAGATCACTTTATCCAAGTTTTCACGTTGAGATTTCTACAGAATAGACGTTTCCACACACAATAGAGAATTGTATGAATAGAATTTCTACAGAATAGAGAGGTTTTCGTAGTTCAAGATTTGTGTGTTTCTAAGGCCCACTTGTACCATAAACACGAAACACATTTAATGCCAAAAGAATTTAATACCGCCTCTGTGGTCCACCTGCTCAGACCCAGAGTCCCCGGGTTCGATTCCCAGCGGGCGCAAAATTTTCTGCTCCGTTTGGTTGGTGGGAGCCTGGGAGGGCTTGTTCTAATTCCGCCTGGCTAGCTACCAACATCTTATTCTATCTAAATCTGTCGCCATAACAACAATGATATCAGCATTGTTGTGTTTCGGCAGTTAGAGGTAAGATAGCCTGCAGGTGAGATTAAGGACAAGAGCTTCCCCGTTGGGGTAAAAAAAAACTTCTTTCTATTTCTGTCAATCGTTTGAAGAAGACAATACAGAATTATGTTTTAAATACGTTTAGCGTTAAATCCATTAAGGGTCGGGTAAATGCCGTTACCCTTGGCCATACAAATGTTTGTCGCGCTAATTAAGTGATCGATACTTGATTAGTTTATAAAAAGACTTTATTTAGGTGAACAGCGTTACAGTAATTAAGATAGTAATGATTATTCTAGTCGTGAGACGTATTTATAATTAATTATTGCTAAGTTTACAATATTCTTATGAACTACTTATTTGCTACTTTGAGTGGAGGTGGATTTGCTGACAAAGCAAATAGTGTTAGGGTCGTCACACTTAACTCCTCCCTCCTTAGGAGAGAAATTGTCTAAAGACAACTCAGTAGTCTTTAGAGAATTTCGTCTAAATCTCTTAGTTAACAACTTTCTTTTTTGAAACAAAAACCCTGTGACGAATACAATTATAATGGCGTAAAGACTTATGATCCATACACTGATTTTGTCAGTGATTATAACGGTTTCAACATCACTGGCACTATCACTATATTTGGCCTGGTTCAGCAGTTCCTTGATGTCGCCTAGATCAACTCCTCTGAGGTCCATCTGCTTGGCTGACGAGGTGACGTCTCTGCGTAGCTCGGGCATCTGTACCGGTGGCAATCTGAAGGAGACTAAGCTGGTATTCGTGGGTGTTGTGATCGAGATATCAGCAATCTGTAAGGTACAATGCTGACTTGGCACTAATATGTATGTGCCTCGAAGATTATGTCTGCGGGTCTCATCTTCGCAGTGCTCCGTTGCAACAATTTCCTTTTCCGTGTATATCAACCAGTGTATGCTGGATATGGGCTGCACCTTGGTTTCTTCTATCTGCACTTGGTGTTGTTTGCAATTACTAAAGTTATGTTGTGATAACATAAGCTGTTGGATACATGTTTCCTCCGTGTACTGTACCACGTTGTCATCAGAACAGAGATATGTCAGATCTTCTATTTCTTTACAGCCTTCGGCTACGGATCTGTATTTCGACTTGTTCACTATTAGGTAAGGATATTGGGGTATGATGATATTAGGTTTTTGGGTAATCTGGTTATAGATTGGAATAGAAATAACTTTATAATAATTGTATGTGTTTTTATCTATTAATGGAACTTCTAATACAAATATAATTTTACTATTGTCTATATATCCCTTAATTTCTATATTTCCCTCTAATTTTACTAAGTTATCTAATGTTAATGGATAAATTAAATTATGATGTTTTCTTATGATATTAAGAATATTAAATAATTCTGTGGAATTTACTATGGATGGATGTAATATGTGCATTTTACTGAAAGCAATAGCGGTTTCTAATTCGTAGATAATGGAATAAATGGTACGACAATTATTTAAAACTTGATTCATACTATTCATTACGGTTAAAAGGTTAGAGTACTTGGTTTGGTTTTGAATAAGTGTTTGTAATTGTCTTATTTTGAAATTTAAATGTCTAGTATTAAAATTAATGTCATCAGAAACATTGAGTAATTTATCAAAAGCCTTCTGCATTAACGACACTTTTCGTTCTACTGAATGTTCCCTGTTTCCTAAATTACTAATCTCTAAATTATATTTTCTAGCATCTTCGTTATCTAAATTTCCTGTTATTACCTTAATAAAGGAGCCCAATGGGTTTAAAATTCCTCTCCTAGTTCTGCTAGAGGGTAGAATCTGTTTTAACCTATCTTTTGTCAATTCGATAAAAGATTCTATTTGTGCTGTCAACCCTAAAAGTTCCCTACGTATCTCACTATTACTTTGAGTTATGATTTTTAACTTATTATACTCTTCTATATTATTTTCTAACTGGACCGTTAGTGAATTTAAGTCCATGGTTTTAATAATATCCCAATGGTTAGTCCTCTTCAGAGCTGTTCCAATCCGAATCGGAACTATTCCCGGATTCTGGTCGATCCTCTGGATGTTCAGGGTCGTCCCTTGATCCGCTAGGACGAGCAGTATCAAGCACCGTCTGTGGAGGGCGTTTGACATTCTTTAGTGCTACTTTAGTATTTCTATTTTTCGGCTTAACTGGTACTGTATTACGCTTGGGCTTTCCAGTGATAATTGCCTTTTCGTATCGCGGTAGTTCTTTTGCTTTCCTAGTCCTAGTGTTTTTCATAAAAACCGTGTCACCTTCCACTAATTTTGGCTGGTCCTCACCTCCTATTTTGTCTCTAACTAAGCCTTTATGTCCAATCATTTGACTACTTAAATGCTCATAAAGGGTTTTCAATCGTTTGCGATGATCCTGTAATATCTTTTGCATTAACGTCTTGTCCCTGTCAATATCAAAAGCATTTCCGGAGTCCGTGTGTCCAAAAACTATTTCGCAAGGTGTAAAGTTTGTTGCGCTATGAATAGTATTGTTATAACCCATGATCGCATATGTCATAACGGATGCTGCATCTAAACTAGATTGTTCATATTTTGCTAACCTATATATTTCGATAATTGTGGAATGAAATCTTTCCACTATTGCCATTGAATTAGGGTTGTTAGGTGTCCCTATGTGTTGCTCAATTTTATATAAACTTAACATTTCCTTAAATAATTCGTTGTTAAACTCGGTACCTGCGTCACTACTAATTTTTGTAGGTATTCCATACATACTAAAGTATTTTATTAGAGCCCTCACTACTTCGGGTGTGCTTTTATTGGGAATCTGTATTGCTTGACCTAACTTACTAAATGAGTCTACTACAGTTAAATATTGGTTTTTCTCTATGTATAATAGATCTATAAAAACTTCCTGGAATGGACTGTCTGTAGTTTGAGTTAATTGTATAAATGGTTTTAGAGGTTTCCTGTCATACTTCATTTTTTTACATTCTTCACATGCATTGATAATGGCTGTCACTGTTTCTTTCATATTGCTCCACCAATATGATCTTTTTAACTTCATTAGAGTCTCTCTAATACCTCTATGACAAGTCTTCCCTAGATGATATTTGGTAACTAAATCCTTTTGGTCACTTTCGTCTGTAACGTTCACAACTCTTTCAGTGCATTCAACAAAGTTTTGAGTTCCCTTTTTGTAAAGTGACGTAGCTACATTAACAAAAGTTTTTCTATGACAATGATCCTCAAAGTAGATAAAATACTTTTTTTTGTAATCTACATACTCTTTAAGAAATTTTTTTACTAAGTTTTCGCTGTTACTAGGAGGTAGATGGACTTCGAAAATTTTTTGTTTGTCGTTAGAAATATCTTTTACACAGATATCGTCCCTGTGCCAGGTGAAAACATGAATTTGCCTCGCTTTGGTATCTATTGCCTCATTAAGGATAGGAATACCCTCATGTTCCCTATTAGATATTGAATTTGCTGTGGCGACGTCACTTTCGGAATCAGATAATTCTATCGTCTCTATTCCCGGTTCTCTAACGCTAAGTTTTACGATTTCTTCCGTCACATCTTTCAAATGCTGCTGTAATCTCGCTTCCTTTTCATCTACATTCACTACCATTGATTCCGCGTCATCTTTTGTTATATTAATTTTAATGCGCGATAAAGCATCTGCATTTGTATTTTGTTTACCTTTCTATAATGTATATCGAAATTATAGTCTTCTAAACGTAAACGCCATCGAGTTAGTTTACTGTTGGGTTCTTTTAATGAATTCAACCATGCCAAAGGTCTATGGTCGGTATATATTATGAACTTTCGACCGTATAAGTAGGGCCTGAAATGTTTGACTGCCCATACTATGGCCAATAACTCCTTTTCTATCGTACTATATCTAGATTCCGTATCGCTTAGTTTTCTACTGGCAAATGCAATCGGTTTGTCTGATCCTATAGTACCTTGAGAAAGTACCGCGCCTACCGCAAAGTTTGAAGCGTCTGTTGTAAGAACAAACGGTTTTGTAAAATCCGGGAATTGTAACAAAGGTGCATGTGTCAGTAACTCTTTGCACATTTCAAAGCTTTTTTTATATTCGTCATTTATCACAATCTTTTTTCCCTTCTTTAGACAAGCTGTAAAAGGTGTGGTTATTTTAGAAAAATCTTTGATAAACTTCCTATAATAACCTATCAAACCTAAGAAACTCTTAATCTCTGTCACGGTTTTAGGTAAAGGATATTTCAGAATAGCCTCGATTTTGTCATTGTTAGGCTTAAGGCCATCCTTTGTTATTGTATGTCCCAAATACATTACTTCTTTTCTTAAAAACTCAGATTTATCGAGCTGGATCTTTAAGTTAGTTTTTCGAAAACGCTCGAAAATAACTCGTAATTTCCCTATGTGTTCTTGCAAACTGGTAGAGAATATGATGACGTCATCAAGGTAAATCAGACAATGCAAGCCTTGCAACCCTCGGAGGACGTTATCCATTGCACGTTGAAACGTGGCAGGCGCTGTTTTCAAACCGAACGGCATTCTGTTGAATTCGTATAAACCGAATGGTGTTGAAAACGCCGTTTTTTGTCTGTCTTCCTCCTGGATTTGTAATTGATGATAGCCAGACGCAAGGTCTAAGGTGGAAAAGTACATACTCTTTCCTAACTTATCAAAAAGATCATTGATGTTTGGCAAAGGGTACTTATCGTCAACAGTTATCTCATTTAAACGTCGATAATCTACTACCATCCTCCATTTTTGTTGTCCGGAGGCATCTAGCTTCTTTGGAACAAGGTGGACCGGTGCACTCCAAGGAGAATTTGATTCCCGGATTACATCGTCCCTAAGCATCTTATCCACTTGACGTCTAATCTCGTCTGTTTGAGTGGGCGGCAACCTATAGGCTTTTACATTAATGGGATCCTCGTTTACCGTTCTAATTTTATGTTTCACTTCGTTAGTGAAAGACAACGGTATGTCTTCACAATAAAAAATCTCCTTATACTCCTCACAAATATTTTTTATCATCGTTCTTTCTTCTTCATTCGTATGTTGTAACCTTAATTTTTTTAAGTTATTTGATAATAGCTTATCAATACTGTCTGTGTCGTTTAAATGATTAACTAAGATCTGGTCGCAGTGATTGTAAGGTTCTACCTGGAATGGGCTAGTGACATTGAGGCTCATTTCTATGTCCTTGCAGTTCTGAATGACCGTATAGGCATAACCATTCACACAGTTGACTAACGCACAAGGCATCCTAATCCCTTTAGACAATTCTTTAAAATCTAAAATAGCCTCTCCATTAGTTAAGTTTACAGGAAGTTTTACCCTTAACTCGCTACGTGGTGGTAAAATGTAAGTATCTTTTAGCGCTGAAGAATAAACAAAGGGTATGTCAGTATTTCTTGTGCATAAGGTTAGTGTTTGGTAATCAATTTTTGCATCTAATTGTTTTAATAAATTACTGCCTAGTAAACCGTCATAGTGATTATCAACATCGTAAACGTAAAACTTATGACCTTCAGAACTTTTAAATATTTTGGGTAAGGGAGTTAAAACAACTTCTGTATGCATACTAACACCATGAGTACTGACTACTTCAAAAGGTTCCTTGTAAATACTATTTTTAAAATATTGGTAAGCGACACGCCGACCTATAAACGATCTAGAGCTACCAGAGTCTAACATAAAAACTGCATTACCTAGCTCTGGAACTACAATGTAAGGCAAAGAACGATAATTAGTACAATTTAAAATTATCTTTTCCCTCTGAATAAGGCTCTCAGGTGAAAATTCTCAATTTGTTCAGGCTCATATGATGTGCTTGGTTGTGGTTCGTAATTACAAGTATTTTGTTCATTATTATCATATGTCGTAAATGAGTCATTATTCGTGTAATTTACGCGTCTAGAGTTTGCAGTTCGCATGGTAACATCGGTGTTTGAACCCGAGTTTGCTGGCGTTGCATTATGCACCGATGACGATCGCGGCGCGACCTGCTGACTCTGCCACGGTACCCTGTGAATCCAATACACTGTAACTACGAAAAGTTGATTTTGAGAAAACGAGCAAATACATTTTTTTCTGTTTTTCGACGATTACTCTAAAACTTCTTTTAGAAAGTATTTAGTGTTTAGTATCAAGTTAAAGATAATTTTATGAGTTATCAAGCCTAGTATATTTTATATATATGTACAATATACATGACGAATTATCAGGGATAACTTATTTTGCCGTAATAGTCATCAGAAGAGATAGGAGAAATTGTTAAGGCAATACACTGTATTTAGAGTTACAGTGTATTGACTTGATAAAACAGGGCCTAAATATGTATGATGATAGGTAGTAAATAATTATAGTCAGTATTTTTATAAGATGGGAGTAAATTGATAGATCAAAATGCATTGGGAATTGCAAAAAATGAAATGAGTTTATTAAATGAGTAATCAACTTTTATATTTTATTCAAAATTTTATTATAGATTAACTAATACAAAGTCAGTCTTACACAGGGACTGCGGAAGTGGGGGGCAGAGGGGGCCAAAAGTCCCCCTAAAAATAAAAGGGAGGGGCAGTGCCCCCTATATTGAAGGGGGTGACCAAGAATTTTGCCATATCCGCCATGGAGTAATTCATTTTTGGAAGGGATGATCAATGAAGTATGCCCCTCCCGTCATGAAGTACTTCGTTTTTGGAAAGGTTGATAAAAAAAAGTTTGCCCCTCCTGTCATAGAGTACTTCGTTTTGGAAGGGAGTGGCCAAAGAAAAGAAGTTTGCCCACCCGTCATGGAGTACTTTGTTTTTGGAACGGAGTGACCAAAGAAAAGAAGTTTGCCCCCGTCTTCGAGTACTTCGTTTTTGGAAGGGGGTGACCAAAGAAGTGTGCCCATCCCCGTCATGGAGTAATTCGTTTTTGGAAGGGAGTGATCAATGAAGTTTGCCCCTCCCGTCATGGAGTACTTCGTTTTTGGAAGGGAGTGGCCAAAGAAAAGAAGTTTGCCCCGCCCGTCATGGAGTACTTCGTTTTTGACAAGGGGTGATCAAAGAAATTTGCCCCTTTCATCATGGAGTACTTCGTTTTTGGAAGCGGGTGATCAAAGAATTTTGCCCCTCCTGTCATAGAGTACTTCGTTTTTGACAGGGGGTGATCAAAGAAATTTGCCCCTCCCGTCATGGAGTACTTTAATTTTGACAGGGGGTGATCAAAGAAGTTTGCCCCTCCCGTCATGGAGTACTTTGTTTTTGGAAAGAAGTGATCAAAGAAGTTTGCCTCTCCCGTAATGGAGTACTTCGTTTTTAGAAAGGACTGGCCGAAGAGAAAAGAAGTTTGTCTGCCCGTCATGGAGTATTTCGTTTTTGAAAGGCGGTGATCAAAGAAGTTTGCCCCCGTCATGGAGTACTTTGTTTTTGGAAGAGGGTGCACAAAGAAGTTTGCCCCCCCCCCCCCCCGTCATGGAGTACGTCGTTTTTGACAGAAATTTCTCAGAAAAAACCTAAATTGCTCTTAATTTTTCCCAATATGGGATCGGCTGTATTGCACAAGAATTTATAAATAATCACATTAATAAATTCGCCTAATACCTACCTACTCCGGAAACAAACAAAATCTGTCAATCACGGCGCGGCGCGTAAGCATTTGTCAACAACAACAGATCGACCAATAATCATTGAGTTCGATCGCCCAACCTCGCTCTGATTGGCGCACCCTCGTCGCGCTAGCCCTTCTACTTTGTTTTGACAAAACACTGTATCTTGCAACGCGCGAAGATTATTTTGGCAATACACTGCATCTTCAGTTGCCGTGTTTTTCTGTTTTAGGCTTGAGTTTTAAGTAGATACAGTGTAATTTGCCTTCTTATATCTCAGTATTTTTCATACAAAGTCAAAAAACTATGAATGCTATAACATGGAACAAGCTAAAAGAAATCGAATGAACGTTGTTAATCCAAAACACTGTATCTGCAGATACAGTGTTTTGGATTCACAGGGTACCACGGCGCTGACCTACTTTGTTGTGGCAGCTGATTTTGAGCATTATTTTGATTTCTAAAAGAATTTCTATATTGACTTGAATTATTTGCCGAATCAGAACTATTTTGTGTTGGTGTACTGTATTGTTTTTGTAGATTGGGCGAACGCTGAATAATGTCATTATTGTTGAAGACTTTTCCTGGCGGTTTTAAATTATTTTTATTCCTATTATTTCTAGATTCATAAACCGTCTGAAAGTTTTGTTCTTCTAGCACTACTTTCAGGGCATCTTCTAATATTGTCACATTCCTCAGTCGTACCAATCTAACTAAATAAGGTGGTAAATTATACAGGAAAACATTCAATGACGAATTAGTATAGATATGCTGTTTGGCTTGACGTAAATTCGCATCGTCTACAGTTTCTATTATTTTTGCAATCAAGACACTACGCAAGTTTTGAATCCTATGACAGAAGTCTAAATAACTTTCATTGGATTTTATTTTCATTGACTCTAATTCCAATACTAAACAATCTTCAGTTCTAGGGTCACCAAAATGTTGGGTTAGCAATGTTTTCAACTCCAACCAAGTACGAATATTTTCCCGTTCCCCTACTAGGTTCGCGGCCTCCCCGGTTAATCTACTCGTAAGAACGTGGAATAAGTATTCGTTTTGGATTTCTCCCCCTTGAAATGTATTTATAATATATTCACATTTCTTTATAAAAAGTGGGAGTTGTCTAGAATCGCCACTAAACTCTGGAATAATTTTTGCCATGGTTGGCGGAACCTGCACAATTTGATCCATTTTGAAAGGACAACACAGAGAGAGAGAGAAAAAATAGGGAAATGCCCTAACTACTTAACTAAAGTTAATCTTATTACGCAAGTTTTATCGTAATAAAATAAAATAATGTTATCGCGGTATTGCTCAACCCCCAATAACACAACACATACAATTAAAACAAAGGGAAAATGATAAAGGAAAACAGAAAGGATAGTGAAAAAGTTTTACTCACAGTCCTGTAGTTACTCCCATCTCCTCCTTGTGACTACTATCAGATACTGCGCCAGCCGTTGTGCCCGGTACTTAATAGATTTGTTTGTTCGGCGATCTCCGTTAAACTGTAGAAACAGACGTCCAGCTATGCTTGTAGAGTTGTATACGTTGCGAACTGACTACAGAGATCCTACCGGCTGCGCCAATTAAGTGATCGATACTTGATTAGTTTATAAAAAGACTTTATTTAGGTGAACAGCGTTACAGTAATTAAGATAGTAATGATTATTCTAGTCGTGAGACGTATTTATAATTAATTATTGCTAAGTTTACAATATTCTTATGAACTACTTATTTGCTACTTTGAGTGGAGGTGGATTTGCTGACAAAGCAAATAGTGTTAGGGTCGTCACACTTAACTCGCTCATGCCGTGCTGCCGCCGCCGCCGCCGGTGCCGTTCGGTTTCATAAGGAATATTTATTTTTAGTAACGAAAATATGAATATTTGAAAAAAAAAATACAGATAAAATTATAAAAAATAAAATGAAGCCTGTTCTAAAAAAAAACAGTAGAGTAGTTTGAAAGTAATACTTACCGTTTTTTATGCTTTAGGTTTATTACTTCCAGAATTTATTTCACAAATTATTCTACTACAATACTTTTTAAATATATAGATAGATTATAGAATTGTAATAAATATTTTACGCCGCTGGAACGTTGATATTTTTTCCATACAAATGAGGGGATTTACTCCAGTATTTGACATTGTACATCCAAAATTAAACATGACATCGTTTTGTCTCATTATTAATTTTATCTGTACGGAAACACAATAGTAAAATAATAAGTAATTTAAAGATATCCGTTCTTGCTAATTTTAACACAACTTTGAGCGTAAATAAGTAATTAAAGAAGTATAAAATCTCCAAAACAAAGTCGGCAGTGTCAAAGCTCAATTATCGAAGAGTTCAATAAACTTCATTTGTAATTGATATAAGCAGTGGTTTTTACATAAAACTGGATTTTCAAAGGATTTATAAGTAATCTTATACGCGCTCGTTTTACTAAAATAATTCGGAACGGTGTTTGTGTGCGTACGAACTAGACGTTGTGCGTGTAGACCAGAGTCTAACTGCTCATCACTGAAACTATCTCTGTCGGACACAATGCCAGGTGCCACAGCGTGCTTTTTGGCCACGCCCACCAGGGAGTTCGAGCCCGCGACTAGTTCGACCTTAAGTGATTAAGTGGTACTATTAGTTGGGCCTAAGTATAATAACTATTACTACACTTCTGACGTGCATTTGACCGTACTTCCCAATGACCTAGAATTATGCGAGATAACTTTAGTGTTTGGATCCCATTGTTTTTAAAGCCCAGTGAAAATAAATCTTCGGGAACTAAATATAACTCTTAATTACTTTGGCTTTCTTAGATAAACTTTGTAAGATAGATGATTGCGTCTTAGATAGGTTTTCTTTTCGGACCTATCAGCGGAAAAGTTTTTCGATTCCTTTTTCTAGAACTATTAAGGTTTGGTACTTTTTATTGCTAGGTAATTTTAGTTCATTTATTTACCAACTTTGACTGCCTCGTCGGTCTAGTGGTTGCAAGCGCTACTGTTAAGCATGAGGTCTTGGGTTTGATTCCCAGGTTGGACAAAGTGTTATTAGGTTTTTCTATCTGGAATTTTTCAGTAGCAGCCTGCAGTCTGGATTTGTGCCTGGTTGATGGCAATAGGCTCGCCCCCTATTACATGGGACTTAAACATAACTGGCGAAATGTGGGTGTAGGTGCTATAGGTACACGTCTACCCAACCCTTCAGGGAACAAGGCGTGATGTTATGTTTATATTATTTACCAAATTCGGTAAACATTGCAATATTTCTAACTAACTTACTAGCTTCTGTGTCTTTTTTTAAAATTCCTCTTTTGAACCATTTATTTATTTAAACTTCGTGTAGTAACATTATAGTAGACTGTAAATCAGTGGTGCCCAACCCAGTATTAGCTGGCCTTAACCGCTCAACTGTCAATTTGCCTTTAGAAGTCAATAATATTAAAAAAAAAAAATTTTGTGTCTCGTTAGTGACAGTTAAATTCTAATTCAATTGAAACTCACATTTTACAAAAAGGCAATTTTTTTTTTTTGCAAAACATGACTTTTGTTACAAACAGCGTTGGAAACAAGAGATAATGTTTTTGTAGAACTTGTACTAACATCATCAGGGGTTAAATGCTTAGTATAACAACATCACGCCGGTTTTCTCTGAAGGGTTAGATAATACGGTTTTATCCCAACTCAAAAGAACAAGTTGTATTGTTAGGCTTTTTCCAAAAATCTTTCAAGCACTTAACTTCCTGGGGCTCAGGATAATTTTATACTCAGGAATTTAAATTAAAACTATCTTTATCGACTAAATCGTACCTAGAGATGGGAAAAACAAAACGAGGAAGGCCGCGGAAGCGCTGGGAAGATATATTTAAAGAAAGATGTGGACCAGACTGGAGGAGACAAGCTAGAGATAGGGAAAAATGGAGAAAATTGGGGGAGGCCTACGCCGCAGAGGCGACTTCCATAAATAAATAATTTCACGTGCATGCCAACATTAATAATAATATTTTAATACTTATATAATTTTTTTAAACTTTGTTTTGCTTACAAGCACTTATGAATGATAAATACAATTATAAATATGATTTTAACTCAAATAATAAACAATAATATTAATGATAATGAAATGTTAAAATGTAATAAACCATTATGTGTTAATATACAATAATATGCTCAAATTATTCAATGTATTTATGGTAGAATAAAGGCTTTTTTATCTTATTATATTTTTTATTTTTATCGACTAAATAGGAAATCATCGAAAAAATACTACATAAAAATGTAATCGGAAAGAAGAACGGAAGCGTTTGGTATGGTTTACATTGGAAAGCTACACCTAAGTACTTTACAGCAAAGATTTAAATCGTTAGATTCGCCTTACCGCGTCAAAAGATAGTCGCATCTCTGTTTCATTTTGACAACTCTGACACAATGATGCAATGACTTGATTTAATTGTCAAATATGTTAACGCTATGCAAACGCTATTTATAATATGTTTGCTCACTCTTCTCAGTATGGACACTTTTACGCGTGACTAAGTACGGTGAGGGCAAATCTAGCGATTTAAATCTTTGCCTTAGAGGTTTTTCTTGGATGAATCTACCAACCAACATCATGAATATTTAAAAGATTTGATCCTATCGGTATACAACCCTTAACTACAGTTGCTACTTAGGTACGAGTTCTACTTATAGGTATGCTTTATAGGTTGGCAGCCACAAAGGTTTCCTTACTAGTAGATAGCGAGCGTTACTATATACTGCTCTAAAGAACAGCAAGTGTCTTCTTCTTAAACTTAAGGGAGAAGATTTAAAAATAAATAGGGTTAGTCAGATAGGAAAGGTCGACTCCGTCTAGTTTATTTTTAACTGACTTCCAAAAAGGAGGAGGTTATATGTTCGTCGCGTATTTTCGTTTTTTTTTAATGTATGTCCGCCTATTTCTCCGTCAATTGTGGACTGATTAAAAAAAATCTTTTTTTGTTTGATAGGGTATGCTTTCGAGATGGTTCCATATTAATTTTATTAACTTGGCTTTGATAGTTTTTGAGTTAGCTTCAATGATACGTACTTTTTTTCCCACTTAGTATGTGGATGATATGATAAGTTCCTGTCACTGTTGTTTACATAGCAGGTAGTGGTTTTCTAATTTGTGTGGGGTAGGTACCACAACTAAAAAGTGAAAAATAAAAACTATTTACAAAAAAAAAAACGGCTTCCAAAAATTACTACAAAATTAAATATAATTTTAATTTCGGAAGTCGGTGACAAAAAACGAAAATTTAAAACCAAAGACACCGACTTCCGAAATTAAAGTTATTTTTCACTTTGTAGTGTTTTTTGGAAGTCGGTTGTTATTTTTTTTTGTAAAAAGTTTTTTTTATATGATTAGTACTAAAAGTGATTCCAATATCCAATTTACAGAATAAAACATTTCATTTAATTTCGCATGAATGTCACAATTATATTTTTAGCCTGCAGTATCTAATGAAAACGGTATTCTCCCCTTTTCCATTCAACATTTTCCTGTGCCAATATGGGACAGTTCTATAATTAGAGGACACGTTCATCCCTTTGACATTCTGAGGGGCTCATTGGATTATTTTTGGATACAGCTGTTGCTGAGTGACGTCAAAGTTTTGTATTTTAAGTACAAAAATGTTTTAGTTACTTTTTGAGTGGTTGGGAAAAATAGAACATTTTGGGAATGTAATTTTATGATCGTAACTTTAGTTAATTGATTCAGGCGTGACCTTACGGAAATCTATTATAATATATATTTATCGCAACTTTATAAATAAAATTTCATTAATTAATGATTTTGTGGCTTAAAATTGTTTTGGTATTGTTTAAAACTAATTACAATGTTATGTGACGTCTAACATTATAAAATTGTTTTGTACTTTGTAGTTAGTGTTTGTTAACTACTTGTTATTCAATCAGGGCAGTAAATATGACTTTTTGTCTTTTTAGGGTTATCCGAATGAAAAAACGGAACCCATATAAGATCACTCGCAGATCACTGTCTGTCTGATTGGGTGGCTAGCTGTCTGTCTGTGTGTCCGTCCCTCCGTCTGTCACAGCTAATTTGCTCCGAATCTACTGTACAAATTTAATTGAAATTGAGTACCCATGAATTTTTGTGACTCAAACACGGATGTGTAACGAAAATAAAATAAATTTGTCCATTCCCCCACTTTATCTCCGAAATAACTGAGACTAAAATTTTGAATAAAAGTACTTGAGAATTTTTACATAATCTATAATACAACATAAGTCTATGGTCTTAAAATAATATGGTAAATCTCTTAATGTTGCGCGTACAAACTTACATTTGCAGTTGGAATATACATTCCAACATGGGAGAACATGTTTTTCAACTACAATGTTAAGTTTGTTCTTAGGATAAAAAATATGGTGGATTACGGAACCCTCGCCACGCGAGTTCAACTCGCACTTGTCCGGTATTTTTTTCAAATAAACACAACGGATTTTACAGAAAAAAAAAATACAAATATATTTATTTCAACTAAAACATTATTTCATTTCAGAAGATTTGATCAGTCTACAATAACGTCAAAGTCTATTTTAACGGTTTCATAAAATACGCTTCGCTTTTAAAAGTGACATAGAAAACCTCTTCAATATCATCGTTCTTAAAAAATAACTTACAACTAAAAACCTTACATATATGGAACACTACGTGAATAATTTATGTAAACCGCAAATTACAGGCGACCAGCGCTCAGCACCACATGTGCGAACACAGCCAGCCAGGCTTGCAATTTCCTATTACACTTTAGCTTGAAACTTGCATCTAAATAACCATTTACATATAAATTTCACATACATACATAAACTCATATCTTTTGAAACTTTACAAAGTAGGTAGTAAAAATAACATACTGTAAAATAAAATAAATAACAGTTTTCGCTAACACTAAGCATTCATTTTGGTGTCACGTATTGTTAAGGTTCCCGCAGACAGGCGCGACGCGAGAGCGCAATGCTTGAGCGCGACGCGACTCTAGTAGAGCAATGTCTATGAAAATGTCATAGAAATTGTTCTACCAGAATCGCGTCACACCGTCGCGTCGCACCTGTCTGCGGAAGCCTTTAGTGAAAACGGAGATTAGTCTAACAATTATTATGTATAGTGTAAAACTTTTAAGGATGATAAGATATGTACCTACTTACCATCAGTACTATCAATATAAACTTCAATTACTGTAGGTACCAACACTGAAATGGCGAAAAAAGCTTTTGTATTTTTGCTAGAAGTTAAATAAATACCAAGAAAGAAGGAAAAAATGTTTATTCAGCACAAATAAAACGCACATTATAAAATAAGCACACAATCCACAGTCAAGTATTTACCTTCGTAGAAATGTAGGTTTTATTGGGCTTTTATAAAAATTACTATGTGTCCTATCACGTGTCCGGTGGATGATTGGTAGACATTGTAATAAGTCCTTGTTATAAAACGTTCTATTGTTATACGCAATAGTTATCAATTTGTTGTTTCAAAACTTTAGGTAATTCAGTATCGTTCATGACAGTGCATGTTTTCAAAAAAAAACCTTTTTACCCGACTGCGCGACAGTAAAGACAGGGTTATGTATTAATTAAGGTTCCCGCAGACAGGCACGATGCGACACTGGTACAAAAATTTCCGTGAAGTTTTTATAAAACTTGTTCCATCAGAGTCACGTCGCGCCTGTCTGCGGGAGCCTTTAGTGGCTGTTGCCCGCGACTTCGTCTTTGTGTATTTTGTCCTTTTACATTTTTTATACAAATGTCTAGGGTGGAAAGTAGCCTATTTCCTTCTCCAGATCCCAGGCTACCTATTCTGCCCCCGATAGAAAAAAAGACGTATCTAAAATATTTTCCAGTTTTGAGTTATATATCAGGCAGTTGCGACTTTTTTGATTCCGTGAACTGAAATCTGGAAAATTTTTTAGATGCGTCATTTTTTCTATCGGGGGCAGTATTTATAGATCTATACTAACTAATATATAAAGCTGAAGAGTTTGTTTGTTTGTTTGTAGGTCCGATTTGAAAAATTCAGTCATTAAAAAAATATCACCTACGTAAACGAAGTCGCAGGCAGAAGCTAGTAATTTCATAAAAGTTCGGTTCAGTGGTTTAGGCGTGAAAAAGGAAACAGTCAGAGACAGTTACTTTCGCGTTTATCCTTTCAACTGTCATTAACGAGACACAATAGAATTTTAATTGTTATCCACTTCAATGAGGCATCGTAACAGATGATGAGATATAATATGAGTTCAGAAATCTATCTCTTGTCATTGTAGGTACTCATCATTATGAACAATTTTTACTGTGGGACCAAACCAGAAATCGCGAAAAAATTCAGCTGTTCTCTACAGTTTTTTTCCCAGAGACTAATTTGACAGGTGCAAATGTCAAACACCAAATTGAAAAAAAATAAAACAAACAACAGTCACTTGAAATGTCAAATTAGTCTCAGAGATTAAAAACGAACTTTACATTTTGATGAGAATAAGCGAACATAAATGTAGAGAATCGCAGATTTTTTTTTAACCAAATTTGACGAAAATTGACAATTCTAGGTCAACCGGAAGTACCTACCCCATAAGTCTTAGGTCGAAAACCTATATGGTAGTTCCCGTTGACCTAGAATCACGAAATTTGGCAAAAAGCAAGGTCATACAGCACAAATAAAGGGAAAATTCCGAAAAATAAAAAAGAGGAAAATTAAGGTAAATTTTGGTACGAACAAGTTTTCGCGAAAATCTAAATTTGCCCATATCTTTTTAACAATAAAAATTATACTATGGCGGTATAATGGGTAGGTACGGAACCTTTGGTGCGCGAGTCCGACTTGCTTTTGTTGGGTTTGTTCCCATAGTAAAACTTGTTCATAATGATGAGTACAATGACCTCTTAAGAGATTTCGTGTATGAATAGATGGACCTTATTTATACCTATGGACTAGTATGTATTAAACTAAAGTGTATTTTCCATTGTTCCAGGAATCCTCGTGTTTCAAACCTTCAGTGAAAATGTGGTCCTTTAACGAGTCTTTAACATAAACTCCAGAACTCGTGAATAATGCTTTATTTTGTGGTTAAAAAGTGATTTGAACTATGGAGAGTGTTAAAATAGTGCAGAATGGACGTAATGTATAACATTAGTTTGGAAAGGCAAAAGTTCTACGCGACACACAACTTTAACAAATATAATCCTGAATCTAAAGACGTGGAAGTAAGTTTGACATTTAGACATTTTTGCTTTATTCTTTTTAACAGCCGATTTATTTTGACAGCATAAGGCCCGGACTCTACCAAAACGGAGTCGATACTAGAGGAGCTGTGTTTTAAACAACCAATAGAATTTCGTTATTCACACATTTCGTGTCCACTCAGCTTCAGTGGAGACCACTAAGCGGAGATGTATCATATATGTATGGTGCGATCGAAGCGGAGATGTGAGCTGTGCCTCGCAAAGGTTAAAAATTTTGATTTTGAAAAAGTGGCAGTGACACACCAAAGTGTGTTATCTCAGGAGTGTATAAAAATAAAATGGCAGCGATACGTCAAAAATTGTGGTGTAGGCAGATTTTTGAACAAGAAACGTAATTTTTTTCCCACTGTGCGACGACGCGCAGTGGAGACTAGAAGAGATGTGAGCGGCGTGCAGTGAACGGCGCCGCTATTTCCCCCCGCGTCACATCACACACATCTCCGCTCTAGTCTAGCCAGTACGCATCTCCGCACAGCTTCGGTGGATACACCCTAGCTGAAAAACATCTTTTCGTCGTTTCCACTTCGGCCATCTCCGTATATCTCCGCTTTGGTGGAGTCCAGCCCTTCTCCTGAATCTTTTGACATTTAAATATTTTCGCTTTATTCTTTTTCACAGCAGATTTCTTTTGACAGCACTAAACTTCTTTATGTAGTTTAGGGTGGATTTAAGGAACACGACGACGTTTTACTAATTTAGAGAGAATCATAAAAATCGGGTTGTATTTTTGTATTCTTTTTCGTGTAGAATTTGAAGGACGATTAGACAAGGCGCCTCGAGTAGATATTTAAAAATGACGCTGAATCTGAAATGAATATGATGAATTTCAAAACATGAAAGTGTCTGAATGTGCTAATTACATTTATTTATTAGAAAAACACATTTATTTACAATACATTTGATTTTGAATAGGGATTGGGGTGAGTTTGACGGGCGATAAGGCTCACTCTGCGTTCAGCGCTCGGTGTGGCAACACGCCGTGTTCGGGTTCGCGACAAGTCAATCTTCATCCTGAGTATGCGTCGTTGAAAAGTGAAACACGTGTCGATTTCGATCAGGGTTTTTTATGGCTCTTTAGAAATAGCTAAGAGGAACAGGTTACTAAATATATCCACGTCTATTGTATTTTTTAACACACAACTTATAAATAATTATGAAAACCAGAACCACATAATACAACCACATAAATACTAGGAACAAACACAAATTTGTTGTACCCACAACAAGGCTCAAAAAAATAGGTGGATCGTTCAGATGTCAATGTTTACGCTTTTATAATAAACTTCCAAGCCACGTACAAGATCTAAGCCTTAATAAATTCAAATCATTCATTAAACGTAAGTTGTGCCAGAAAGTTTTTTATACCGTTAAAGATTACATTGAGGACAAAAAGGCTTGGGATTGAGCTGCTCCAATTATTATTTTTATTTTTTACTTTTGAAATTTGTTTTTTTTTGCAAACTTTAAAATTATATACACAATGACATGAATATTTACTTTGTTAAGTATAACATTATTATTATTTTAATTGTTGTGAATGTGAGGACTAAGTAGTTCATGTATATATATTTATTTATTTTTTCTCAGTTAGTTTTTAATGATAATCTGGCAGTTTTGAGTACTTTATGCGGCCTACCTAAATGTCCTTTCTTTGGTATTGTTCGTCGCATCGTTGAGCTCCTTTTAAGTTCTGAGTTGAGCTGCACGATTACTGACAAATGCGTGCACTGACTGGACAGGTCCACTCAAATCTGTATGGTTCTTTCCTCAAAAGACCATTTCAGACACAAATCTACATGGTCCTCAAATGAAATGCTCTGACCAAGATCATTTCCGGATTTTTTTTTTTTTTATATACACATTGACATTAATGATTTTTATATACATATACAATGACGTGAATATTTACTTTTAAAGTATTATATTATTTTAATTATTGTGAATGTGAAGACTATATGGGTCATTCCTTTTGTTTTGTTTTAAATTTTTTCTCAGTTAGTTTTAATCATGGTCTGACAGTTTGAGTAATTTATGTGGCCTACACAAATGTCCCTTTTTTGGTATTGTTCGTCGAATCGTTGAGCTCCTTAAATTCTGAGTTGAGCTACACGATAACTGACAAATGCGTGCACTGACTGGACAGGCCCTCTCAATCTGTGTGGTGCTTTCCTATAAAGACCACTTCAGACACCAATCCACATGGCCTTCACATGATCTGACCAAGATTATGTCTGGACTTTAAAAGAGACTGTGACCTCTGAGTTTGTTTCGGCCTTTCTTCTCGGAGTAGTCAGATAGGAAACGCCGACTTCATCTAGTTTTTAAAATATGATTGACGTGTAAAAGTGTTTGTACAAACCTACTTACAGAAATAAAATCATTTATCATTCATTTATCATTTATCAACCATATTTACTTGCTCTTTGCCAAAATTCCAGAGGGTGACACGTAATACATATATTAATTGTCCTCTGTATGACTTGTGCCAGTACTTAGAGTCGTTACTTGGGACTGTTAATTAATCACTCACGTTAATTGACATATAAATTTGAACCCTGTCAGTCAAAATATGACAGTTTAAAAACATTTGATGTTTTTTGTTGGTGGTGTTTAATTGGTTTTTGGATGGCATCTCTGAGTGTGGAAATTGTGATAACAAATTTTTGTATTGGGTTCCCACCTGTAAAAACAAATGGAATGAAATTGTTTATTCTGTAAATAGGATTTTGGAATCACTTTTACAGGTTATATTAAAAAAAATATTAAAAATAAGCTATGTAGATAAGGTCGGCGTTTTCTATCTGATTACTCTAAGAAGTCAAATGTAAGTGATAGAAGTAAATAAATAATGAGCCATTGTACGTCTACTTAAAAAGTAAATTTCGAGTACAAGTGTTGGAATTTGCTTTCACCGCAATTTTACAACTTGAGTTACTTCTACCCACATTAAGGTCGACCTTATACAACATTTCTGAACAGACTGTCAAACATTCTGAACTTTATAGATTAACGTCGATTCTACTCGTCAACTATTCAGCAGTTCCAATAAATTCGTCTCTTCAAACTTGCACTAAGCATTCGATTGTATTATAAATTGATGAGCGGGGTCTATTATTAATCGTACCAATTATTTAATCAATGCCTTGAATACTCCATTTACTTTAGTTCATTGAAAACTGATAATTTGAAATTTGGGTTATTGGCGCCCAACGTGGTAGGTACTTACTTCAAGATGTTACAAATGTAATACAACAAGCGAAATATTTCTGAACAAACGATATTTAAAACTTTGAAAAACTAACGTTACTGCTTTCTTCTTTTTTAGTTCATTTTAAATGTTTCGAAGAAATTCGCCTCTATAACCCATAGGTTAACCTAACCTAACGTATCGATTCTTCATAGGTGCTGCGTTATGACGCAGCATCTATGAAGAATCGATACGTTAGGTCTATTAATACTGATACCACTATCGGCTAGTCAAATGCAATGTATAGAATGAACCATCGTGTATGTTCTGTATCAAACCTGAAATCTGTTTTTTTTTTTATAAATGTGGGTAGGTATTTGGCGCCCAACGCGGTAATTGTACCCAATAGTCATTATTCTTTGGTGGTACTATAGACATACTGTTCAACATTATTTAAGGTTTTGCAAAATAAAACGATACGTGGTTGTTATCCTAAATAACACTAGATGTAGTATAAAAGGATAAAATGGGTTACACCAATAATGTACTCAAGATTTATGCTACGTTCATAGTAATCGACGTTTAAAATCTGGTCATGCTGCCATACCAATATTGTACACACATGTTGACAAGTTGCACTAATGAATAGTACCTACAAAAGATAGGGCCTTTCAACTGTCATTAACGAGACACAATAGAATTTTAATTGTTATCCACCTCAATGAGGCATCGTAACAGATAATGATCTAGGTAAGTAACAGATAATGAGCTAGGTAAATAAAAGAGATAGCTATCTTTTGAACGATTGCGCTTCAACGATTGTGCTCGTCGCCCTTCTTGACGCGGACTAAAGACTAAACGTCCCAATTATGACATTTTCGAGTCCTCACAACGCATGCGCAATAAACATATCTGCCTCTTTTTATATATATCATTGGGTCAGACCTGGTCAGACCGAAACACTGACATTGTATTTTTGCCTCATTAATAACCTTGATTGAATAAGGCACGTGTCAGGTTGTGCGAGCTATTATAAGTCAGGTAATACTGTATTTTAATGTCAATGGCTGTGAGCTTAAAATAAAGTTTTTATTATTAACAACTAAGCAGTTTTCTATTATAAGGCAATGATTGGCATTCACCTTACTAGTTTGCTAATGAAGGATTTTCTCAACGTCATATATTATTTCTCCGTAGAATTAAATTGGCGTTTGATAGTTTTTGTATGGAAATATCGTCAAACATTCAAAATAATCCCTCCGATATAGTTATCTGGTGTTGTATCTAGCAGTGCTATTCTGTAAAAATCTCACCGTGAACGCTTAGGTGAAGTGAGCTGTCATTCCACCATATACTAGGGATTGACACTATCGTCATGGAAGAGGACTTTTGACCGCAGGACGTGGTGTTCCGTCGCTTCCGCGGACAAATACCACAGGACAGCACAAGGACAAGCTAGTGAAGTGAAGTGCTACTAACATAGTTTTAAGCAATTTAATAACACAAGTTTTTCAAGTTCTCTTTATATTAAAATATGTATGTTTAGGTTAAAGTATTTTTTTATAGGCCTGTGTCGCCTGAAATAAATGGTATTATTATTATTATAGACAGCTCACTTTCAAGCTCACTTCACCTAAGTGTTCACGGTGAGATTTTTATAGAATAGCACTGAAGGTCTTGAAGTGATACCGAACCCCCCTGTACTGTCCGTATGGACCCCAAATGGACGGAGGCGGAGATATGGGGGATGGGGACAAAACATATTTTTTTTGACATAGCATTCAAAATTTAAGCTGTATTATGTACAAGGAATTTGTGTGTATTAGTGCCATCTAGTTGCCATCCCCAACATCGTTATAATTGAAATAATGTCTTACGCTGTATATAGGTAATTCTTGAAAATCCTTACCGATGATTTATCACTGAAAATGAGGGTGAATTTTATCAAAACCAGATGGCATTGAAACACACAAATTCTTTGCACGTAATAGAGCTTAAATTTTGAAAATACCATGTCAAAAAAAACTGTATGGCCCCCATCCCCCATATCTCCGACCTCGTCCATATCTCCGTCCTTGTCCATTTGGGGTCCATTCGGACAGTACGGGGGGGTTTGGTATCACTTCAATACCCAGATTACCACTCGCCATCTGGTTGCCTTTCCGATTAAATTTTACGTGCCATTCCCTTGAATATATAGTTTACTTGGTCATTGCGACCATTGGTCGAGGTCATGGCCATCTAGTGCGCGAGAGCTTTAGGTCTAACAGACCGCCTCGGAGGACCTGTCCTATTAGTTTACAGTTTTAAAGGAGTGGCACGCATCTCCTAATAAGCTTATTAGGAGGTTGAATCTTGAGACATATTTACTACCGTCTAAAGCTGGGGTTTCCAACCTTTTAACATACGCGCTCCCCTATCTTTCTATTAAAATCACTTGTCCCCTGAGTTACTTGGTCGACATAAGCAGAAAAGCATAAGAATGTAAAGCAAGCGAAAGTGAGGTCGAAAATGTTTGCACCCCCTTGGATACGTTACATTTCTTTTTGATAATTCAAACAGAAATAGAAGAATCCCTACAAAATGGTTGAGCTGGATGGTGCTGATCCACGCGTCATGTTCGTGAACGGGCGCCGTCAGTTGAGACTGGTCATCTCTTATCTGCCAGGGCTTATTTTTAATCTTATATTTTTCAATTGTTTTAATTATTTTTTGTACATTGTTCTCACATATAGAAGCAACCAGAATAATGTACCCAGAATTTTGTAATATCTATACTTGGAGTTTCTTGCCCGTTCTTCTCCATAGAGATCTACGTTTTGGAATGGGCAACTAGCTTCAACTTTCTGACTAACTGACCGATTCTTTGACAGTTCAAAAGTGCCTATAAATGGTTTAATTGAAATAAATGCTTCGAGTTTGAGTTTGAAGTAACTTTGTCGAGTTTTGCAAAAAAAGTAAAGAATTATGAGAATGCATGATGTAAGAGCCAGCAAAGCGAGCTCGAAAAATGTTGTACAATTTTGGATTCGTTACATTTTTCTTTCGACCATTCACACAGAAATAGAAAAACTTATTTAATCGACATAGGCAGAAAAGCTGAGGAGCTCGTGGCTAAGTAATAACAGCCGCACGGGTCGATTCATCCGGTTAAGCTACGCTTGCCGTGGTTGGTCTGTGGATGGGTGACCATCTTTACATACCGAGACTCCTCCGTGCCTCGGAAAGCACGTTAAGCCTTTGGTCCCGGCTGTCATTCGTGGATCTTTGACAGTTGTTACGGGTCGTCAGAAGCCCGAGAGTCTGACAACCAGTCTTTCCAAGGGGTATCGTATTACCTAGTTACTGGGTTGTGGAGGTCAGATAGGCAGTCGCTCCATGTAAAATACTGGTATTCAGCTGTATCCAGTTAGACTGGAAGCCGACCCCAACATAGTTGGGAAAAGGCTAGGCAGATTGAGGCAGAAAAACTGAACCTCATTTTATAGCACCTAAGTGAATTAAGTATTATGAAACGTTTGGATTTTGGAAACTAGTCTTAGTAACGCTTTACTACGAATCTTTTCTAATACCAAGAACATACAATTTTGTAAATCTTTACTTTGTTATTGGAGGCGCCGCGCCCCGCAATTGATCACTCTACGCTTCCCGAAGGGGGCGCGCCCCACCGGTTGGTAATCCCTGATATAAAATAAGCCTACTACTACCTAATCAAAATGAAGGTAGGTAGCAACACTAAAATATACGTACCTACACATAACCCTACCAACCTTTTTTTTTTTGGGTGGGAAATTATCAAATAACTTCTCCCGCTCTGGGCGGAGCGGGAGAGCGTGTCAGACTCTTACTGACTAAAACCCACCCGTGTTCCTTCGGTTGCCCTGTTGCCGGGGGCCACGATTTCCCTATCGGTTTTCTTCGAACCCCCGGCAGGCATTGGCCCTAGCGGACCCCGTCAATTCTGCCGACATCTCTTTGAGGCGCGCGTGGAACACAACGCGCCGTCGACCCGGGCTTGGTCCTTATCGGACGGCGAGCTACCCATTGCTCACCGTCCGCAAGCCCGCGCCTACGGTGGCCGGAAATCGGTTCACGATTCCCGCCCCGGGCGTCTCCTCCTGCGACGAACCCTATCAACCTACGTTGGTGATGGAACCTTATTAACTTACCAGCTGCACCCCGTGGTTTCATCCGCATAAGTCTCGATTCCGTGGGAATATTGGGATAAAAGTATCCTATGTCCTAATCCAGGTCATGGTCTACTCATGTGCCAAATTTCATCTAAATCTGTTTAGCCGTTTTAGCGTGAAAGCGTAACAAACAAACAAACTCACTTTCGCTTCTCTTCGCGACTTCGTCCGTGAGTCTATAACCTTCATCAAGAATTGGGCTATCCAATTCCAAAATAATTTTTCAAATCTGACTGCTAGTTCCGGATAATTACCTAGGGGGTAATTATCCGGAACTAGCAGTCAGATTCCTGTCACTCTCCATACAAGTTTAGACGTAATTAAAAACTTGCCGACTAAAATTGCGTCAATTTACGTCAAGCGCTGACATTTGACAGGACTAAACTAAAATTTATCTTCTGTCCTTTTCTTAATGAAATAGAAAGAAAAAGATACACTGAACTTAAATTTAGTTTAGTTTGTGAACAAGAGAATCGGCACCAATGAGTACCTAATTACCTATGTCCCACCGATGACGTCCTACTAATCATTATCTGCCTAGCGTTTTTTCACCTATGCTGTGGTCGGCTTCCAGTCTAACCGGATTCAGCTGAATACCAGTATTTTACATGGAGCGACTGCCTATCTGACCTCCACAACCAGTTACTGGGTATTGTGGCGGCATCTACATCGCCACATAGGAACTACGCATCACACCGACGTCACACAAAATCCTGCATCGCGCAAGCAGTTTACCGCGCGACGAGTATATATACAACGTCCCGACATTAATCGTCGGGCAATCCCCATTCCATCCATAAGATGCAGACCCTACAGAACCGATTCCTTCGCAAGACCACGGGAGCCCCCTGGTTCATCAGAAACGAGATCCTCCATCTCGACTGTAAAATCCCAACGATTCACCAGTTTCTAAAACGCATGTCCAAGCGTTACTTTGACTCCGCTCCCAGACATATTCTATCCCATTACACTTCTTCAGGAGCAGAATAGGGCCACCAGTACAGTACACAGAAACAGACGCCTCCCGTCATTCCGACCTCGCCACCGAGGTCCTTTGCGATCGCGACCGCGTCCCCGAGTAAATGAAACTCCCCCCCGTCCCTTGCTCGAAAACGAGGTGCCAGCAGTTGTTGTAGCTGAGCACGAAGCTTTAAATACCCCGCACAATAATCATGATAAAATCTAATTTTGATCCAGCCTGTCCCTTTTTGCTGTCCTGCCCCCAGCGATGCCCTAAGCCGAAGTTCTTACCCCACAGGGGGTGCCCTTAGCGAGCACTCGCTTAATTTTAATTTAGAATAGTTAAAAAAGCTCCTGGCTGGAGGCTCTAAGTGTAGAAGCTTATGGCACCTACAGGAAAATCCGGTTAAGCAGCCAAGACTTTAGTGGTCAATAACTGAGAGACGACCAAAAAAAAAAATTGTCGGGCAGTAACCCACCGGACACGACACCCGTCTGGTCGGAGGATCCTCCCTTTTCTATGGAGGATGAGTGAACTTTACACCCTGTTCCTTAAGTATACCTCTATGAAAGAAAGAAAATAAAGAAGAAGAAGAAATAAAATAAATTTATTTAACCCAGGTTAAGGCACACAGTTTTCAAAAACAAAAAAAAAGCGGCCAAGTCCGGGCCACATTTTACCACTTTGGAAGTGTCTCTCGCGCAAACTATTCAGTTTAGGAAAAAATTATATTAGAAACCTCAATATCATTTTTAAAGGTCTATCCATAGATACCCCACACGTACGGGTTTGAAGAAAAAAAAAAAAAAATTGAGCTTCAGTTCTAAGTATGGGCCACCCCCAAATATTTTTTTTTTTTTTTTTCTATTTTTGTGTAAAAATCTTAATGCGGTTCACAGAATACATCTACTTACCAAGTTTCAACAGCATAGCTCTTATAGTTTCGGAAAAAAGTGGCTGTGACATACGGACGGACAGACAGACAGACATGACGAATCCATAAGGGTTCCGTTGCCAAATGGCAAAAAACGGAACCCTTATGGATTCGTCATGTCTGTCTGTATGTCCATCCGTATGTCAGGGAAAGCTTAAAACAGTATTGTGTGCCTCACGGCTGCGACAAATAGGCCCAGTTCAGCATATACGTAAATGCCAGACAACTATACTCCGTTTGAAATAAGATCAGACATTTAACTAAACCTTTTTTACAGTCCGTTCAACCGATTTTGACTTCTATTGCGTTGGTGGCATGACAAATGACAGCTGCAGTAAACAGTTGGTTTGTAACCACTTTTTTTGCTTTTAATGCCATCCTTATGCCTACGGCATAGAAGTCAAAATCGGTTGAACGGACTGTAAAAAAGGTTTGTTTAAATGTCTAATCTTATTTCAAACGGAGTATAGTGTCTGACGCTGGTTTTCAATTACGAGTACGTCTTACGAGTCTTTGAATACTATTAGAATAATTAAGGTGATAATTAAGTACGGCTACTAATTAAATAATTCCTTTTTATTCAATTATGTCCGTTGTAATAAGGATGAGACCGTAAAATAATACACAGCCTGTTAATTAAAATTAATAATGCGTTGCAAACACGCCTCTGGGACACGCATTTTCTATATTTTGTCTTGCTTTAATTACATCGTTCTATTGTTTATAATTTAATTTGAAACGTACCTATTGTTTTATAAAAGCCGGTGTCCCTGATCGTAAAGCAAATCCGTTGAGAGATGATTTCATACGAATCTATATCGTCCGGAAGCAACGAGAGCAGTTTCCTTCTGTGTCAAAAATAAAACTGGCCAAGTGGAGTCGGACTCACACACGAAAGATTCTGTGCCACCATAAAATATTTAGCAAAATTCGCCGAAAAAAACACGTTTCATGTATGGGACCCCATTTAATTTTTTGTTAGAGCCGCAATCGAAATACACAATCTGTAAAATAATTAATGGCTACCTATCTATTCATGAGATACAGCCCGCTAACGGTCGGACGGACGGACAGCGAAGTAACCCTAATAGGGCTTACCCCTTATTACATGGGACTTAAACATAACTGGCGAAATGTGGGTGTACTATAGATACGCCTCTGCCTAATCCTTCGGGGAAACAAGGCGTGATGTTATGTTATGTTATAATACTACGTTTGAGTAAAATCTCTTAAATTACCTACGTGTATTTTACATATGCAAATATCGGAAAAACCCTGTTCAACCCTAAAATAGTATGACATAAATAAACATTTCGAATGGTCGAAAATACTTTTAATAGCTGAATTTTCTGCATGCGACAGCGTTAAATCTACATTAAAAGTTGTGCAACAACTGTAAACTTGACATCCCTAACGATATACGACCCGCGTAATTATGGAAACCGATAAAATAAAGCATTTAAAGAGCTGCTATTGGTGAAAAACTATTAAATTTTCACACAATGAATACGTAGAAGTGAATAAATCATCCATAGATATATTATTCTAAAAGAGACCTGTTCTGTAGAATAATAGATGAGGACCGGTAGACCGTATGTCGTTGGCACAGTATTAATAAGTAACAGTATAGGTAATGTTTTCATTGAAATGTCAGTGTAAATGTCAGTGTGTGTACGCAACAGTCTCGAGTGCATGGCAGTTACGCACGGACACGGAAGGTTTATCTACCAAGTGGCCGTAGGTAAAGGACATAATACTGTTACTATATTATACTGTGTCGGTGGTAACATTTTCCTACCATGAGTACCATGAGTATGTACTTTCAATAGAATGCAAGGCCAACTTTATACTGATTATGTTACCATTGACGTACTTACCAAAAACAAATTTATTCATGGCAATAAAGTACATATCTCCCTGCTGTACGACGAACAAACAAGAAGAGTGCATTCAAAAAAATATAGTTCCAAAATTTTCTGCTGGCCTTCTTTCACATACTTCAAAGATCTTTAGGCACCTGAGTGACATTGACAGGAGGGCATTGTTGGTAAAAAAATTGTAAAATTGTCAATGGCATCAAAAATTAAAAAAAAAGCGTGTGGCACTCGGGGACTGCCGTGGTAAAGCTATTGCATAGCATTTGTAACCTCCATACTTCCTATTTGTCAACGCTACACTTGGGATGATGACGTGATGACATAAATCAAAAATTACGTTCCCATGACAACATCACGTTGTCATGGGAACCGTCATTACATGGTAGGCGGAGTGGGGGGTGTTAGGTATTTTTCGTTACAGAATTTCTTGATTCGGTCACCGCGCTCAAAGCCCGCGATAAAAGCTATGTAATAGCTTAAAAAACACATAAACCTACATGAACACTTATGAAACGTCAGAAGCTAGGTGCACGGTTCCAATTGGTCGTTTCCTATAAAGAAGAGCCGACAAGAAACTCCACGGTTACTCTTTTAAAAATAATTGGCTTTTACAATGCTTTAACAATAACAGTGTTACTAGGTATGAGAGGACAGTGTAGGTTCTCAATAAGTACTTAACAAAATATAAAATGGTCAACAGTTCCACAGTCCACTAAGCCTATAGCGTTCTCACGTTCACAAAATAGAAAAGAATCTATATAAAAAACCTATTTTAATACAATATTTTAATAATTAAACACAATTAAATTATTGTATTGACAAAACAACATGGCGGCGTTATTCCGATCGCGCCAAAATAACCTTGTAGTGGTGTAGGTAGGCTAATACCGTAGTAAGAAAGATTAATCAGTCAGTAAGGTTGATATAGGAGCCATTAAGTCACAGACTCAGGTGCCCACATAAATAATGAATTCTCAAAATCCTTAATATTTGACCGGAGAAACTTTGAGAAATTTTGGCACCCCCAACTCAAATCAAGCCTCGCTTTACAAACTTTTTTGAGAGCTACGAGGCATAAGTTTTTAATGAGCGGAATTCAATATCATAAACTCCACTAGCACTACATTGGCAACATGCCACGTGGTTCCCACGGTAATAAGTTTAATTTGTTGAATAATTTTCATTTTATTTTATAAACAATTCATTTTACAGTTTTTAACACAGCTAACTATTTACATTAGATACTAAATTAAAAGACTAACTAACTATCTGTATAAATAAAAATAGTAAAAACAAAACGACACTTAGGCGTCGAAGTATTCGTCCGCATCGCTGTCATCCGGAAACGTGCCCAGAAGACTGGCAGCATTACCACGTTGAATTGCAATGCTATATCTTTGGCCAAAGGACGAGCCAGCTCTCTGGTCACGTGAAGTGTCGACCAGTCGACGAGAAATTTCCTTAAATAATTGTTTTTGAATCTTTTAATAAAATCATACGCTTCTCTGCACTCTATGTCCTATTGAAGAGATGGCTCGCGGATCCAAGGATCAAAATCTATATATATAAAAAGAGAAACTGACTGACTGACTGACATATCAACGCAGAGCCGAAATTACTGGGACTAGGAACGTGAAATTTTGCAGACAGGTTCCTTTTATAATATAGAGGAGCATTAAAAAGGGGTTTCTGAAAATTCCACCTTTAAGGGGGCGATAAGGGGGATCCGGCAGAGAACCAAAGTTATCGATATAGCTCACAGAATTAGCAAGCTGAAGTGGCAGTGGGCCGGCCATATCAGCCGTAGAACCGATGATCGTTGGGGTACACGTGTTCTTGAGTGGAGACCGCGAATTGGCAAACGTAAGGTAGGACGCCCTCAGGCCAGGTGGAGTGACGATCTTCGAGGGGTGGCTGGTAGCAGCTGGATGAGAGTTGCCGAGAATCGAGCTGAATGGCGTGCAATTGGAGAGGCCTATGTCCAGCAGTGGACTGCTATAGGCTGATGATGATGATGATGAAGGGGGATTTCGTTTGTATGAAAAATCTTATTCCTTGAGTAATAAACTTGAAACTTGGCACAAAAAGTATTTAAGTTACGTACTTATGTAAGTTTGTCATTCCGACCTATTAATTAACTTCTATGCCCCAGAGATAAAGTGAGAAAGTCACGTGCGCTTAAAATAGCTGCTCTTCAAAATTAAACCACATCAAAGATGGTTGATGGTAAACATAAGTTATTCTTGCCTTTCTAGGATTATCAGCTTATCTAAGAAGGCTGGATTCATTAAGACTAAGAAAGAAACAAAGAAAGAAAAACATTTCATTTGGGACACGCACAGGAAATAAAAACTAAAAAGGAGCATCTAAAATTACGATTTTTTTTCGAATAAACGTAAAGAAAAATAGTGACGACATGTGCGAGGCCAAAAAGGCTATCCTATCTCAGCATTATGTATGTTGCGATATTTAAAAAATAAATACCGCGGCGCTGGTATTCTGATAGGGCCCGCTGTGATGCCACAGACACACCTATGGATACATAAATCCCACTAGGGGATTTCAAAATAAATGAACAATATTTTTTTATAAAAATAATAGATACTACAGTTACTAACTAACTAAATTCTGCTAACAAACTTTTTAACAGGGATATTGAAATAGTAAATTCTAGGAATGGAGTTTAAAGTCTAAAGTAATGAATATATTATTTCAATAACAGAGGTTTAATATTAATATTATTTCAAATATTATCTTCGTTCTTACCATAAAGTAGTTTAATCTTCCTAAAACTTACTCGTAGCAATTCTAAAGTTATTGAGATAAATGTTTTAGAAAAGGCAAACGGTTATTAATTTAATTTCGCTACCTTTAGACACCTGGCCAGACAGACACGAATGAAAACTTTGCTGAATGCAAAATGGTTCGTTTAAATTACTAGGGCAAACACTTTATCTGTCTACGTCGCTTCTAAATTATTTATGACATCTTTAACTTGAAAAAACAAGTTCTTTTTAGTTTCTTCGCTTTAAAAAATTCGGATGTATCGTAAGAAATATTCTCAATTTTATTTACTCCTACCTATTAGGAAATTCGCATCATTATCATTATAATAATTATTAGGTACTGCATGAAATAACTAAAGTAATAGGTAGGTACCTCGCGCTATCAACTCTTAAGTTTACAGTGCGAGGTACATTGTTACATAGCTACATTGTTCTCCTTAATTTGGCAAATATTAAATTCATATTATCACAAAACGGTTTCCAATGCACCTTTCAATCTGCACCTTCATTTGTTTCATAACCTTTTGCCCCCACTCCGAAACAGTTCGCCGAATATTAAACGAAGATCGATGCAAATATTGACATCTTTCCTTTTGTTCGTTCCAATTTAGTGTTCGTTTCCAATTTAGAGGTTTTGTGAGTTTTCCACGAAGCTTTATTATTTTGAATGGAATGTAAATATCTTTCATGTTTGAAGTAGCAAAAATAATTGTTGAAGAATCACAGACGTTAATTGGGGCTTCATTTTTAAACTTATTTTTACGTTTATTAAGATGTGGTAGAGAGTAGTAAGTAATATCATCCAATGTATGAACTTTCAGTGCAAAAAAAATATATGAAAATTGCCTTCGTAATATACTCGGTATTTTTTAATAACTCATGCTGGATGATAGAAGCGCTCCTTCGAGCGTAAATTCCGATATTATTGGATGTTCCTGTCACCGTACTATCGGTTGCAACCCGCAGAATGTACTATCCGATGCATGCTGACAGGGTCAACCCGAATAACATTGAGTGCTCGCCTTTGTAGAAAGCCTTGTCATAAAATTTATATAATGAAGTTTATACTCGTACCGGGCTTTTGTAGTACCTCTGGCATGTTCGCTCAGGCACGTGTTCATGACTTCCACGCAATGGCGAGGAGAAAAATGGCGTCACTATTACGTCAAGAAAGCAGTCAAGTCCTCACAGCATTCTGAGGCCCTAGTGTGAGTTTCTTTTAACCATCTCGAGTTTACGCATCGACTGCGTTCGGCGCTCCGATTGGTGCCAGCCAATCGGTGCGCTGAAGATCCGGTATTAATCATTAAAATGTGTGACGGCATAAAATATATTTTTTTTAATGGCTAGGCGCTAATACACATCATAACATAACCTCACGCCTGAAATCCCAAAAAGGTTAAGCAGAGGTGTACCTTGCGGTAAAGTCCAAAAGGGTTACCGTGGCCCCTGGTAACATACAGGCAACTAAAGGAACACGGGTGGGTTTTAGTTAGTAAGCCGACGTACGAACGAACGTAATAAAATCGCGGCGGGATTTTATCGCGCACTGGATTTTCAACTCTTGGTGTTAAGCTGAGCGTTGAGAATCCAACGCGCTGGGACGCACTCTCGTCCCAGCGCGTTGAAAAAACACACTGTTGGATTTTCAATTCTCGGCGCTAAGCAGGGCGTTGAAAATCATGTGCGCGAAAAAAATCCCCGCGATTTTATTACGTCTGTGCGGACGTGGGCATAGAGTCTGACATTCCGCTCCGCCCAGGGCGGAAGAAGTTATTTGATAATACCCGAACAAAAAAAAAAAAATTGTACCTTATAGTAAGTACACCCATATTTCACTATATAGTTATGTTTAAGTCCCATGTAATAGGGGGCGAGCCTGTTGCTATCAACGGGGCACAAGTCCAAAATCCGGGCTGCTACTGAGGAATTCCCGGAAAAAGGAATAGAATGTGACATATTTAAATATTTCCAACGCCTCTCAGGTTGCTATCCTCGCAACCGAAAGTGGTGACTAGCTAATCCTTTTACTGTGACATGAGATATTCGAAATATAAAAAGAACTTAAAGGATTAGGTCGTATTATGTGAAGGCAGGTAAGTAAGTACATAAATTCAAGTACGCATTTTTGTGTGCAAAGATGTCACTCAAGATTAAGGGTGTAATGGGCTTATAAAAGAGTACATCTGGGACACTCGTGAAATACGCATGAAAAATATTAGGAATAAGTAACTAATGCAAATGTCGAGGCGAATAAAACAAGCTTTCTTGCAAAATCCTTCCTTATTTATCAATGAATTGGTGATTTTCATTCAGAGTAATGTCTTTAATTGTTTATAACATCACTCAGCTTTTTGATAACATATACCCATCTTCATAGTTTTTTTATTGATTCAAAAACGTTAGATACTCGTAGATAAGATGAGAATAAGGCCACAGCTATGTGGGAGCGTGAAGGGCGATCGATCGGTACTTAAAGATGCAAACAGACGCGACACGATACTGGTAATTGTTCTACGGTGAAATTTTCTTAGAAATTATTTTATTAGAGTCACGTCGGGTTAGTAGTGTAGCGGTTACACCGCCACATACGAACTACGCATCAAAGACATGACGTCACACAACTCCTGCATCGCGCAGTTAGAGTTTACCGAACGATCGACATACATAGGTACAAGATTTCAACTTCAAACCGATGGGCAGTTGCCCGCCAGACACAACACCCATCTGGTCGGAGGATCCTTCCTTTTCTATGGTGGATGAGTGAACTTTACACCCTGTTCCTCATGCCACTAAAGTAGCAATACTTAGTCCCCAGTTGCATTTTCATCCGATTTTTTTATAAATCTGGTTTTTTGCGTTTTCACCCGGTTTTGTTACAAGGTACATACAGCCGCAACCGTGTTCAAAACTGTTACTAAATTATTAGCTTCTTAGGTACCTATACTCCATTTGAAATAAGATTAGACATTTAAATAAACCTTTTTTACCATCTGTTCAACCGATTTTGACTTCTATTGCGTTGGTGGCATGAAAAATGGCACCTGCAGTAAACAGTTGGTATTGTAACCACTTTTTTGCATTTAATGCCATCCTTATGCCTACGGTATAGAAGTCAAAATCGGTTGAACGGACTGCAAAAAGGTTTGTTTAAATGTCTAATCTTATTTCAAATGGAGTATAAGTTACTCTAAGTCATGCTGTCGCATAATTGGAGCCTTAAATAAACAAAGTTTTTTAAGAGTAGGTAGTACATTCCAGGAAATTAATTACTAAACGAATTTTAACTCTGCGTTAATTTTCCGTGTTATTTAAAGAGATTTCATACAACTGTCAAAATAATGTTGGTTGTCAATTTGCTTTACAATTTATTTCCGTTATTGTACATGACACTCGATGTCAATTCAAAAACTAATTACACCCAAGGGCTGAAAATGTCACCAACATGCAACAAGTCGAAACATGGAGACATCCTTCGATATTAACCCACACGGAAGTTACACGACATTTCAACGTGTATGAACACTGTCCACTTCGGTTATTCGTGAGATATTGTGTTCGGGTATTCCCGTCGGCGTCAATTTACCTGACATGTCGGTACCGCCCATTTTTTGGGAGGTTTTGAAGTAAAGCCTTTACAAGTTCCCGAGGAAAACGTGGAGTATTTTTTTTTATTTTTTTGGTAGCTTTGGTGGCTTCTTTTTTGGTGAGCTTTTTACAAAGAAGTGGGCACGTGTATAAATGTCGTAAAATGCATAAATGTACAATTTTTTATGGCCCAGGAGAGGATCACCGTGTGAAAAATGATTGATTTTATCTGAAATGACACCACAAATATAATGATTATTGAGATTTATTTTTTTATTTTGACATTTCTATTTTTAATGTAATTCAATTTAAAATTTATTCTGTTTAATTAATGTTGTGATTAGTACCTAATATAATTATTAATTTGTACTCCTCATTAGGTTATAATACAATGTACCTTTTATACCTGTACACCTTTTTAAATCTTGGGTTTGAAATCAATCGTGCATTTTTCTGTGATCAATTTATAAAAACTTTATTGGTTGTATTAGGTACCTACTAGATTTTTCTATAAAACAAAGTCGGGTTAGTAATACCATTTATAACTCAAGAACGGCTGGACTGATTTTATGATCTTTGATTTGTTGGATTTGTCTCCGTCCCGAATAGCAGAAAGTATTAAAACATCGGAAAAATTCACGATTTTTGAAGTGAAAACTTCTTTAGGCGCGTTGGGCATTTTTGAGATGGAACTAAATAATTGATTTCGCGACACTATGACGACACCAGCGTTGATGTCTTTTTAATGGGCAAAAGGACCATTAAAAAGACATCAACGCGTTGATTACCGCGGTGCGTGGAGTAAAAGACATCAACGTATTGATTGACTATCGCGGTGTCGATTTTTTTTCAAGTTTTCACTTCTGTCGGAACTCCCGGAGTGTCACTGTTTTTTTTTTTCCATAATTAATGAATTAGGTAGGTAGGTAGGTGCGCCGTCGATAAGTATTTAGTGCTATCCGTGTGAAGTCGGGCCGGGTAAACCTAGTATAAAATAAATTCGATTACGTGATACCAAAACAGTTTGATTTTAATTATATTTACGACTTACTCGAAACACATAAAGCTACTTAGTTTATTATAATTATATTCTTATCCACATTTGAATTTCAAAGGCACCTTTGTGGTTTTGCGAAAACCCCCGAGTAGGTGCATGTGCGTTGTTGAAACATAAATCTCTGTTATCTAGACAGATGACGTCGTTTATAAAATGTGGCCTTCTCAAGTATTCATGACTTTGAAAATTATTGCTATGAAGATAAGTTAAAGTGTTAATTACCCGACTACGGCGGAGGGTTATGACTTTGACTGGTATGTATGTTCATCTGTTTCCTCATAAGTTCTAAAAAAACTACTCGTCATGAGAAATCGTTGGAATCGTCTTGATGGTCCGCTGGTTATAGGCTATATTCAATTTAATAATGTCACATTAAATTGAATATGGCGCCCTCTAGAAGACATAAAGTAACGAACCAAATTTTTTTTTGCCATTTTAGGTATTAAATGAAAGGGTTTAATTAGCCCATTTCAAAAGAAAGAAAGAAATAGTATTTATTGGGACTCGCACAGGAGATCACAAATTAAACCTATCTTTTGTAAAACAACTAACTAAACATAAATAAAAATAAAAAAAGTAAAATGAAAGCAGAAATTCCTGACCGAGGCCAAAAGGCTCCTATCTCAGCATGATGTCGTGACATTTAAAAATAAGTGTCACAGCGCTGGTATTCTGATAGCAGCCGCAGTGATGTCACGGATAGATACAGAAATAAACAAAATAAATTAAAAATCTAAATATTTTTTAGAAGGGAAAAAAGAAAGGGAAAGGAAAGGAAGGGAAGAGAAAGGGTATGCTGAGATGGTTTGGGCATGTTGAGAGAATGAATGAAAGGCGACTAACAAAATGTATTTACAAGGCTGATGTAAAGGGAAAGGCCGGGCGGGGACGCCCTAGGAGGACATATACTGACCTTATTGGTGATGTTCTTCAGAAAGGCCAGGTGCGTAGTACTCGCAACCGGCGTGCGTGTATGACCAGATGTATGAACGTAAACGAGGCAAAAGGACTATGTAAGGATCGTAGCAGGTGGCGTTCTGTAGTTTCTGCCTACCCCCATGGGAAGAAGGCGTGAGTTTATGTATGTATGTATATTTTTTATATATTTCTTATGGAATTATTAAACAAAACGGTGCAGCTTTTAAACTAAATGATCTATCGCAATGAAACAAACTCCATAATGATTGGAAGTAATTAGGCGTCCTCATAAAATAAAAATTGTGAAAAAAAAATACCCTCAATTGAAATTAAACATATTTGTTTAGCAAAACGCTGTTATTTTTTTCATACATTTTTACAATAATGGTAAAATTTCTCAATAAGATTACATTACATTAAAAAAAAAGATTTTTTAAGCTATTGCATAGCTTTTATTGCGGGCTTTGAGCGCGGCAACCGAATCAAGAAATTCCGTAACGAAAAAACCTAACACCCCCCACTCCGCCTACCATGTAATGATGGTTCCCATGACAACTTGATGTTGTCATGGGAACGTAATTTTAGTTTTATGTCATCACGTCATCATCCCAAGTGTAGCGTTGACAAATAAGGAAGGAAGGAGCGTTACAAATGCTATGCAATAGCTTTACCGCGGCAGTCCCCGAGTGCCACACGTTTTTTTTAAATATTTTTTCCGTCGATAAAATTGCCGACAGCTTCGTTCACGTGACTACGTAAGCGAAGCTGCACAGGTAATGTTTTTATAAGCTGCTCAACACCCGTAGAGAGTTGGGGTTTCGTGAAAATTATCGTAAATTAGGTTAGTTCGGCTTCAAAGGCCATTTTCACCTAACTTTCGCATTTTAATTGCCTCCAATATAAGTTTGTTTGCCGTGGGTTGGAAATTATACCATGGGAAGGTACCTACTAAAACCGGGATAAAAGAATCCTATTTCTTTAATCGGGGTCTTGGGCCATTCATGTACATTTTTATCCCCGTTTTGCTGCTAAAGCGTAAAACAGTTAGTGACAGAGTTACTTTCGGATCTACACTGATATTATAAGGAGAAAAGAATTGCATTTTTGCTGGTATTGAATAAACTTAAAAAAAAAACAATGGCAATCCGGGAGTGCAAACGAAGTGAAAACTTGAAAAAAAAAAAACAGTGGCACTCCGGGAGTGCCGACAGAAGTGAAAACTTGAACAAGATCGCCTTGGTGGAAGAAAAATACTTGTATAGAACATTGGTCCGTAACCTTATCTAAATAAAGAACACAACCGCATTTACAAAAAAAAAAAACTTCTCCGAATCCTACCAAGTAAAAATACTTGCATAGAACATTGATCCGTAACAAATTATAAATAAAGAGCATAATCGCGTTTACAAAACCAGTAAAGTAAAAATACTTGCATAGAACATTGATTGTCATGGTGTCACGAAATCAATGGTTTAGTCCCATCTCAAAAGTTTTCACTTCAAAAACTTCTGAACCGATTTAAAAAATTCTTTCACCAGTGGAATGCTATAGTATTATTACTGAGTAACATTGGCTATAATTTATGAAGACATCACACGAACAAAGCCGCTGGCGATGGCGGTAGCTTTTTATAATATACTAGCTGACCCTGCAAACGTTGTTTTGCCATATAAATGTTTGGGGTGGACCATCTTTATTACTTACTACCCTACCTACCCTGCCTACTCTGCCTACCCTGCCTACCCTCCCTAGCCTACCTACCCTACTTACCCTACCATAATTTATAAAAACATAATTTTTCTTCATATCTTTTTTTTCCTAAATTAAGATGTAAGCTATCCTATCTTTCAAGTTGGATCAAACTGCACACGGTGTGCAAATTTAATTAAAATCGGTTAAGTAGTTTAGGAGTCCATCGCGGACAAACAACGTGACACGTAATTTGTATACATATATTAAGAAGATTAAGATTAGTAAAGAAGTAATCATTCAATCAAAACCTTTTTTACTCATGACTTCATTAGACATTAAGGCAACGGAGGACAGATGGTATCTGATAATAGGTAGACCGGTAGTATTGGTCGTTAATGTTCAAATCGGATTATTAGTTCAGCTCCACCTCGGTATTGCACCTGAGACCTATTTTGCTAATAAATTTGTGGCTTTCTAGGTATTGAAAAGTTGTTCAATGTTCATTATCATGAGGATATTAATTTCAGTTAGGATATAATTAGTTGACTCTATATATCTAGAAGTAATTGTGGCTCAATGACCTATTGTGTTCAAACAAGGTGATAATGAAATAACTGAACCCCGAAAAAAAAAATATTATTAATATTTCCTTGATTACATAGTAAATATATATAAATAACATTTTTAAATATTTTTATTAAAAACCATTTAAAAAAATGGGGCTCACCCATATTGGGAACAGAGTCCATTATTATAATTACCACTGGACATAAAACCTATTCAATCGCGCCATTTCACTCAATCCCCGGCTACAGTCATCCAGCTGCTATTAGCCGACGTTCGCACGGACGTAGTAAAAAATCGCAGCAGGATTTTATCGTATACTGGATTTTCATCTCTTGGTGTTAAGCCGTTGAGAATCCAACGCGCTGGGACACCCTCTCATCGCAGCGCGTTGAAAAAACACACTGTTGCAATTCCAACTCTCGGCTCTAAGCTAAGCGTAGAAAATCAAGGGCACGAAAATTTTTATTACTTACGGTGCTACATGGGCTTACTCACACTTGGCCGGTTTTTACTATACAGTACTACTACAGCAATAAACTGCTGTAGGCTGATGACGATGCTCATGATTGTATTTGCTAATCACTAATCTTCTCCACAGGTCGTGTATACATGGAACATGGACTTCAACCGCAGTATACTGAACGCGGCCACCATCTTGGTGCCGAAGACCACGGCCACTCCATCATCCAACACCATGCCAACATGGGCACACAACTCCTGGGTGTGTCTGTTTACGGCCATGCTGGCAGTCGCTATTGGAGGGAATGTTATCGTCATTTGGATAGTTATAGGTGAGAAATCATCACGAATTTGACTAATAATTTGTTTTTATAATAACCGATCAAGTGCGTGTCAGACCACGCACAATGAAGGATTTCGTAGTTGAGATGAATTTATCCCAAGAACAAACTTAACAGTTGAAAAACATGTTCTAAACATTCCAACTGCAAATGTAAGTTTGTACGCACAATATTGAGAGATTTACCATATTATTTTAAGACCATAGACTTCTCATAGGTTTTCCTGTAATCTATGAGTAAAGAACCATTCTCTGCATTTTTTTTGAAAATTTAAGGCTCAGTCGTTTCGGAGATAAGGGGCGGTCAATGCTCAATTTTCATCTATTTTCTTAAATATCTTTCAAAATGTTTATTTTAAAATTATTTAAAAAATACATTTGAGATCCTCGCAATAAGTTCATTAATTTGATATGTTACACGGTACAGTTTGCAAAACTTTTTTTTAAATTGTTTTTTTACCCCCTCAACTGACCCTCAAAATTCATTTATTGACTTTACACGTCCGTGTTTGGGCCACAAAAATACATTTTATGCGTGCCAAATTTCAACTTAATCGGTCCATTAGATTCGGAGCAAATTGGCTGTGACAGACGGACAGAAACAGATACACGAGGGTACCCTATAAGAGTTCCGTTTTTTCCTTTTGAGGTACGGAACTATAAAAACAAGTTACATTTCTAATTAGTTAATTGATTAAGGCGTGACCTTGCGGAAATCCATTATAAAATATAAAAGAAGTGGATATAATTATTTAGTAACCTGTTCCGATTAGCTATTCCTAAATAGCCATAAAAAACCCTGAAAGAAATCGACACGTGTTTCACCTCTCAACGAGGCATACTCAGGATGACGATTGACTTGTCACGAACTCGAACACGCGCTCGGTGTGGAAACACGTGTCGATTTCTTTCAGGGTTTTTTTATGGCTCTTTAGAAATAGCTAAGCGGAACAGGTTACTAAATATATCCACGTCTATTGTATTTTACATTTCTATATTGTTCATTACTTCAAACTTATTTAATCTGCACGTCAACTCTAAACGTCAATTGCCTCGTTTTTTAGTGGTCGCAAGCCTAGTAAACTGCTGATTATGAGGTTCTGGGTACGATTCCCAGGTCGGGCGAAGTGTTATTGGGTTTTTCCATTAGGAATTTCTCAGTAGCAGCCCGGAGTCTATATTTGTGCCCGGTTGATGGCAATAGGCTCGCCCCCTATTACATGGAACTTAAACATAACTAGCGAAATGTGGGTGTACTATAAGTACACCTCTGCCTAAATTTTTAGGGAATACAAGTATAATCAGCTTATAATGTTCCCACTGCTGGGACACAAGCCTCCTTTCTTCGAGAGGGCGTGGGCTGTAATCCACCACGCGGACCCAGTGCGAATTGGTAGATGTCACATCGAATTTTTGGTTCTAGAACATGTCGGTTTCCTCACGATGTTTCCCTTCAAATTTTTGTTAGCAGTGGTAATGAAATTATTTACACAAAGTAAAGTGCCTGCCTGGGTTTGAAGTTTGAACCCACGACCTACATACAACTCGTAAGTTACCACTGGGGCCGTTACTACTGGGCTACTATTGCTCTCAGTCGAGGCCGTTACCACTGGGCCACCATACTGTTCTCAGTCGGGGCCGTTAACATTGGGCCACTACACTGCTCTCAGTCAGGGCCGTTACCACTGGGCCACCACATGCTCTCTCAATATAGGCGTGATGTTAAATTATTACTCTGAATTTTAACGGCTATAGCCGTCATATCAAAACTTAATTCAGTCAGTCAGCACCTGCGAAAGTTCAACCGTTTTATAAGTGTAAACAAACAAGACAAACTACTTTATTTTTAGCCGACTGCCCTCGACAAAGGGTGTTGTTTTTGCATAAGTAATTTATTTGCAGCTGTCAACTACAGAGTAGTAAAAAGTGAAAAGGGTAGTTACATAGGCACCATCGCTGACACAGGCGGTGGACCACTTTCAACCTTATTATTAAGTGCATAAGGGTGAAAAGTGGTTGACCGCCATTGTCTGCGGTTGTAACATAAAACGTAGGTACATAGTTTGTTAGCTTTTAGTTAAAATAGCTCAACAAATGGAGTAGAAACAATTAACACTAGTTCAGTAAGTTCCTGGAATCTTATATACCTTTGTTTATTTTACCTACATATGTGTATTCAATTATTTATCTAAGTGAAAACTGAAAGTTGAAATACGAAATGGAAAATTTAGTTTACGTTATAACTTTTCTGAAGAATATAAAATTACACCACAGTAAATTAAAATTGCACCACAATTTTTTTTTAGCCTTTTTTGTCCTACTGCTGGGCAAAGGCCTCCCTACCCTCTTTCCATCTCGCTCTGTCCAGAGCTTCCAAGGACCAATCTTTCTTAAAGGAGTCCAGCTCATCCCGCCTTTTCCGTCTGGGCCTGCCGCGATGTCAAAAATTACACAACAATAAATTAAAATTACACCAAAATAAATTAAAATTACACCAAAATAAATTAAAATTACACAACAATAAATTAAAATTACACAACAACGTAATATAACATCATGTCTGTAATCCTCTAAGGGTAAGGCAGAGGTGTACCTATAATACACCTTTATAGAGGGCGAGTCCAATGCCATCAAACAATGCACAGATCCAGACTCCGAGCTGAAACTAAGAAGTACCTGATAGAAAATCCCAATAAATCTTTTCCCGACCTGAGAATCGGACCCTGGGACCTCGTGCTAAACAGATTTAATTAAGTGTCCAAGGATATTTTCAAATACATGTATAAAAAACCTTGAACCTTTTCTTGTACTCTTATACCAGCATTCATTAGACCGCAGCACCTACTATTGTCCTTAAGCCGCATTATTACTGCCACATAGCTAAATTAAAACAATAAACAAAACGCCGGATTTCAGCTTCACTCGCAGATAACCTTGTGTCATAAACTTGGTTGGAATAGCGGGCAATAGAAATAATAAAGTTTATTCTCTAGGCTAATCCCGAGAATGTAATAATACTATGGATGTACCGAAACTCCGAAAGAAAATAAATTTATGAAAGTACGTCATTTAGGAACAACAATAAACAAATGAATATTAATGCATTACGTGGTCTTTATCAGAAGAGGTCTTATTGTCTCTTCTTATGCGTGGGTATGCGGTAGATCAGGAGAAGTAAGTAAATGAAAGTCTATAATATTCTGAATAATCACAAATCTCTGATGACATTAGGGAATTAACAATAATGTAAACGACATTCCCCTGAGTACGGGAGGCGCGTGCGCACATCAATCAACTCACTGCACTGCTAGGCCATGATCACCTTTATCCCAGTCACCATATAACACCGTCATTAAATTAATCAATGCCGGCTTCGATCCATCTTTGCGATCTCTCCTTTTTGACATTCGGCTGCTTTCTCAGTACTCGGGGTTACGTCAAGTTGACAGCTGTCATAATCGTTCTAAAATCAACTCCGTAAGTTTAGCGTCGTAAAACTGTTAGACGCGCCGTCAAATATATCAAGAATACTATGTGGAAATTATATTCAATGTACACTAATTATGTGATCACTGTACTGTGTGTACACTGTGTGTGATATGTGTGTATGTATACTGTGGATATACCATGACCATAGCAATAATGAGAGTAGGTAGGTGCCTACTCTCATTTTTCTCTTCTCTAATTTGTTTAATGTCGGTCCTTAACGCACGCTACCAACGTACGTTAAGGACCATCATTGAACAAATCAAAATTAATTAGACCCTTCGGATTCATTTGCGTATTGTATAATTATCACTTGCTTCAAAAACGGTGAAAGAAAACATCGTGTGGAAACCGGCATGCCTGAGAGATATTTCTCGACGGTATCGTGGCATGTGAAGCCAAATCAGAGACCCATGGGCCATAGACACCAGGTTAGTCACTAACCACACGAAAAAACAACAACATAAACAGCGCGCTCACATTCCCTGAAGGATTAGGTAGATGTATAAGTCATCATCTGCCTAGTCTTTTCCCAACCATGTTGGGGTCGGCTTCCAGTCTAACCGGATGCAGCTGAATATCAGTATTTTACATGGAGCAACTGCCTATCTGACCTCCACAACCTAGTAACTAGGTAACACGATACCCCTTGGTAAGACTGGTTGTCAGACGTTTTGGGCTTCTAACTACCCGTAACGACTGTCAAAGATCTACAAATGACAGCCGGGACCAACGGCTTAACGTGCTTTCCGAGGCACGGAGGGGTCTTGGTATGTAAAGATGGTCACCCATCCACAGACCAACCGCGGCAAGCGTAGCTTAACCTGATCGATCGACCCGTGCAGCTGTTATAACTTAGCCACAAGCCCCTCTAGGTAGATGTATAAGTAATAATGAATATTTTACCTACATTTAAATCTCGACAGAGGCAAAATCTTCACATTTGCTGACGACACAGCCCTAATATTCAATTCTACCACGTGGCAAAGCGTTTTCGAAAGTGCTCAAACTGGCCTGAATAAGGTGTCTAAATGGTTGCACGACAATGTCCTTACCCTGAATGCAGACAAAACAAAATACTTAAATTTTGCTATGAGAAAAAGTTCTCAAGATCTGGCACCTCTTTTTTCCATCTCTGCGCACAAATGCCCCATCCCCTACAGCACAACGTGCATGTGTACCCACCTTGAGAGAACAGACTCACTAAAATACCTTGGGGTGATACTGGATCCTTGTCTGAGCTTTCATCTACACGTCAACACACTTACCTCTAGTGTTCGTAAACTGATTTATGTATTTAAGAACCTAAGACACGTGGCGGGTGAAAGCCTTAGGAAGATAGTCTACTGCGCACTTTGCCAGTCTTTGTTAACCTATTGTATAACTACATGGGGTGGCGCACCCAAATCGACCCTAATCCAACTGGAAAGGGCGCAAAGAGCAATCCTAAAAGTTTCTTCTTTTCGACCATTCCGCTACCCCACAACCGACCTATACCGGAAAAGTGGGGTTCTCACCGTTCGCCAACTATTCATTCTACAGACCATCCTGAAACAACACGCGCTTCTTTCTTTCAGTCTCACACCTACGAGTATGCTTGGCAAGAGGCGCTACGATCCTGTCGACCGGTCTCTAAGTAGATTTACAACCTGCTTCTCCAGGCGATTCTTTTGTTTTCTAGGAGGCTACCTCTATAATAAAATAAATAAAGTTCGCAACATCTTCCCACTCACAAAACACCCGTGTAAAAAAGCACTTAATGGATGGCTTATGACTCTGGAAAATGACACAACCGAAAATCTACTTTCTATGTTTATCTCTATGGCACTCAACAATGTGGCACTCAACATTCAGGTTAACAAGCACCAACTTCTCCATCACCCACACCCACACACTCACAGACCCACACATCCACACACCCAACACACTCACACACACACACCCCCCCACACACTCACAAACCCACTCACGCCACACGAACACTCCTTGCTATAAATAAGTCAAAAACTATTTTCTAGTTTTAGTTTATAGGAGACCATAATTATGTACTTGGAGCGGGGACCTGGTGGCCTGAAATACAAACTTTGGCTTAGCTTAGGCACCAGTCTCCCACAATATCCTCTTTGAGTCCATGACTGGACAATAAGATTCTTTGTTACTATTTTATAAGGTTATTGTGGTGAGAAATAAAGGGCAGTTACGCAATTTGCCGCTTAATTAGATTAGTGAGTCGTTAATGTGGACCGTGAGAGAAAAATAGTGTCAGTTCGTATCATATACTTAGATATATCTAATACTTAGACATAAATATCTGTTATAGTGGCGAATTATATTTTGATCAAGATACAACCAATTTCGCGAGCTACAACTGCGGATCCATCTTTTTTCTTTTTTTTCTTCTTTGGCAACTGAACCGATGTAGACTATTCTGGCAGCGTCATGTGGTGAAAATTTTTATATCGCGGATCCACCTTAATTTAAAACTACGTGTAGTGGTCCTGTCATACGAATAGATTAATTTAATATTTAAGAGAATTCTGCAAACAATCTTTCAGAATTATTATTTAGATTTCGAGTGCTACCAGAATAAATAAAACGAAAACAACTTTGCAATACTTAACAAATAACTTAAAAGGAAATATTTTCCTGTGACTTAATTAGTGATAAAAATTATGCATAGGTAGTTCTTTTCATAACCTAGAAATTTCTAATGCTGAGTATTTTATTTTTGACCCTGTTTATTTTATAACCTAATAAAAGACAAACTAGTCGAGCAATCCCAAAACCAGCACGCGAGTAAACCGTAAAAATAATAAAGGTAATGTTTTGCTTACGCAATATATACTTTACCCCTACCATTTACCAACAAACAATATTGTTTTGCGTGATGATAGACTTGGTTCAGTTCTTCTTCGGGATTTCAGATAAAAATATATTTAGTAAGTTTTATTCGTTCAGCGAAATAGCAGACATCGTTAGTATAACAACACTCAAGCACGCAAGTACCAACTTGACTAAAATGTGGTCTTTCTACTAACTCAGTGATAAATTAGTTCAATCTGTCTACTTGCAAAAAGGATGAGAAAATTAAATATTTTTTTACATAGAGACGAACAAATGAACCTTCAAACGTTTTGCAACAGTTAACAGAAAAGATAAAAGTGCCTCAAACGTCCTACTTTTATCTACATTCAGAGACAAGAAAATTGTGTCTATTATTTACTAAGTATGAATAATAGACACCATGTTTTTGACGTGTAGTAATTATCTTAGTATTTTTGTGGTAACAGCCGTTAAATAATGTTAAAACAGGTTATGTTTAACATCCCTAGCAAATGACTCGAAATAAGCTTTTGAGAGAGTCACTCATACTTTCTCTAGGTGCTGATAACATGACATATAACTACGTATAACTACTTCCGGATCAAAGTAAGGAAGATAGAATATTAAAAAAAGTTCAAAGTGAAAGCTAATAAATCATGTAATGAATTAACTATAAAGAAAAATCAAAACCAGGAAAATCTACACGTGGTTTACCCCAAGGATCTATTCTGGGCTTCTTTTTGTTCTTTCTTTCTTTTCGAGTCGATGGTAAAACATGTAATATGTTTTGGTTACTTATCTGATATTACATGGGCTGTTTTGGGTTTCTACAATATTATTTTTATGTATCAATACGCAAACAACGCCTCTTAGATATGCTATGTTACGGATTTATTTACATCGTACCGGGTTTCCTGTTGTGGCTTTGTTAAGAATATTACCATCGTGTGCTATAATGCGATGTGGGAAAACGTGAAAATAAACCTTATCCATTAACGTTAAAACGTTTAATCGAAAACAGGAAACTTGAAATAATTTATTGGAATAACAGTCTTTACTTTTTTGGCTGTGCTTGGCAAAAGCGGTAAATATGTACCAATGCCATTACTGATGTTAATAATAATAAAAAGATTTCTGAATGAAACTTGAGAATCGAACCAAGAATACCTATTACGTACAGTTAAGCAATTATCCTTAGCTTTTGTACAAAACCTGTTTTCACTACGAAGACTCCGTTAATAATTTTATTGTTTACAGCTCATCGACGTATGAGGACTGTCACCAACTATTTCCTGGTGAACCTTTCCTTCGCTGACCTGATGATGGCATCCCTCAACTGTCTCTTCAACTTCATTTACATGTTACACAGGTTAGTATTTTCTTTTTTTTATGGTGTTTACTTGACAAATATTTTCTATTTGTTGTTTTGTGAGCTCTTTGCGTCTGGAGTTTCACTAACGTAGGAATTTATCAAACTTATACTCTTCACAAACGTGTCGACGTTCAAAAGTGCCTTTTATGTGCATATTTGAAATATATGATTTGACTTTGATGTGACGTTAACACAGCGTTAACACGACGTAGTTATACGTGACGCTAACGCAACGTACTCGTAAGTAGCAATGTCAATGCCAACGCAAGACATACCTTCGATCAGTACGAAGACACTCCAGATTGTGATATTATTCTCATCTTTTTTGCCAAGCAATAATACCATTCTAATTTTATTCTACTGATGAATTTGTCAGTTAGTTACAAAGTGTTACATGTCTAGAGGACATAGCGTACTTTCATAGAAAAAATATTTAAATGTGGTGCTGCGGGGCAAAGAAGTTTGATATAAAATGAATAATCTGGTAATTTTTATAAATAATCTGGTAATTTAGATGTATGAGAGACTAATGAGAATACTGAGGATCACTAGGTGTCGGTTGGGTGGTTACATCCAATGTCAAAAAGACGCTTACGTCATGAATATGGGATATCATCCATTTTCTCAGGGATGGTATTCGAGAAATAGTGATTAAGGAAAAAAGGTTTAGTATAATACAGTAGTATTATGAGTTGTATTAATAATATATTTTTTTGTTATTGTAAGCATTAAGGAAAAGACAAGCGGAATAAATTGCGGAAAACGATCACTTGGATAAACTCTATTTATGATCTTCATTTTCATTAGAATAGGCAGTGGAAATACCAGAGGGGCAATTCCCGTATTTTAAAGAATGTTTGCGTTTTAATTTCGTCTTAATCTGTCAAACTAAAATTAAAATTTACCAACATTTTTGCTAAGTTTTGAAATGAAAACTTCTTTAGGCGCGTTGGGCGTTTTTGAGACGGGACTAAACCGTAGATTTCGCGACACTGTAACGCAATTTATCGACACCGTAGAGTAAAAGACATGAACGTGTTGATTACCGCGGTGCCGATTTTTTTTCAAGTTTTCACTTCTGTCGGCACTCCCGGAGTGCCACTGTTTTTTTATATTGATAGTCGCTGAGATGAGATTGAGGAACTCGTGGCTAAATGATAAGAGTCGCACGGGTCGATCGAAGGTTAAGCTACGTTTGCCGCGGTCGGTTTGTGGATGGGTGACCATCCATTACATATCGAGACCCCTCCGTGCCTCGGTTGATTCCAGCTGTCATTCGTAGATCTTTGACAGCTATTATGCGTTTAACCAGTCTTACCAAGGGGTATTGTATTACCAACTGGGTTGTGGATGTCAGATAGGCAGTCGCTCCATGTAAAATACTGGTATTCAGCTGTATACAGTTAGACTAGAAGCCGACCCTAACGTAGGAAAAGTCTAGGCAGATCGATTGAGTCGCTGAAATGAGATTACAACTTGGATTTGAACCTTTTTAGGGTTCCGTACCCGAAGGGTGCCAAACGGAACCCTATCAGTAACTCTCCGCGGTCTGTCCGCTCGTCTGTCTGTCAGTGAGCAGTATCTCATGAACCTTAAAAGGTAAGCCGTTGAAATTTTGACAGATTGTGTATTTCTATGTCTGCTATAACAACAAATAATAAAAATAAAATAAAGTTTATAATTAAAGGGGACCTCATACAAGAAACGCGTTTTCGGCGTTTTTTGCTCGACCTTAAGGCGATTAACACACTGTCACGCACCACGCAGCGTAGCGCATGAATGCGTGTTTTAACGTTGCTTGTAAGTATCTCCGTTTGTATAGAAAACCCGCACAGTCCAACACACAGAAAATGCATCCACGCGCGTTCATTCAGATCGTTGACACGCAACATGCAGCGTGATGTGGTACAGTGTGATAATCGCCTAATACGGTACGGAACCCGTCAAATGTGAGTCTGATTCGCACTTGGCCGGTTTTTAGGGTTCCGTAGTAAACAAGAAACCCTTATAGTTTCGTCATGTCCGTCTGTCTTTCTGTCCGCGGTCTAGCTCTGAGACCCTTAGTACTAGAAAACTGTAATTTGGCATAGGTATACATATTAATTACGCCGACAAAGTGGTAAAACAAAATTATGAAAAACATTTTTTTTAGGGTACCTCTCATACACGTACAGTGGTGATGTTTTTTTTTTCTTTTTTTAACCCATGGTGAGGGGTATCATTAGAAAGGTCCTTTAAAAACATTGTAAGTTTGTGAAAACCATTTTTGGATTCAGGGATCCGTTTGCGAAATATTAAGCATTAAAATGCTAATTTTTGTTAGAGTCAAGTGTCCCCCCCCTGCCGGCTAAATGGTTGGTTTTGGGTGCGTGAAAAAAATCAAAACAGTAGTTTATATAACGAAATTAAAAGGAAAACTATCACAGCTAAGTAGGCTTTACAAGTTAACGAGTAATAATCGACCAACTTCACTTTGCAGTTGCAAAAACATGTTTTCCCATACATTCCGTATGGGAGAACATATTTTTCAATTACAAAGTTAAGTTTGTTTTTGGGATAAATTCATCCCAACTACGGAACCCTTCATTGTGCGTGTTCCGACACGTACTTAGCCGGTTTTTTTTATTTAAATACGACAATATTGGTCTTCAAGTGGTACTTTTCAAGATAAATACGTATTAATGATGTCCTTTGAAACGGTCAAGTAGTAGCTAGTAAGCCTGCCTATTTACCTACGTAGAACAATTTAATTTTGATTTATTACATTGTAAATCCCAGATGAACAATGATTAATGGCTCTTTATGCTTCAGAACCGCTCACATTACACCCTAAGTGCATCTTGCAATTAAGTATATTAACCCTCTATTGTACTAATTGACAATATACATATTTAGGCACAATGTAGGTATACATTTGTATATGTGTAATTAGTCGAGGAGTAAAGGAGGGGTGAGGTTAATAGTTTCTCTAAAGTTCTGTTAGTTTCTGTTTTAAAGGGGAAACATAAGCTCCGTACTTAAAAATTGTTTAAAAATATAATAGTCGAAATAAAGTGGAAAAAACGTCTCAATTAGTGAAAGGACACAACAACATACATGTGACATTGTTATTCAGTGATTATTGTGACAATTTGTGAATATTCAATCAACTAAACAAAAACATAAAAAGGTGTAAAACTAAAACCGGACTAAAGTTTAAATACTCTTCTATAGTGCGTGTGATAACTTATAAACTAATTCAATGCTAATTCTTGTCTTGAAAACAACCAAAATCATTGGTGAAATTATTAATTCAACCAAGAAACAACGGTGAATTATTATTTTTCAACCGTCAATTTGTATCGTCTATAGAACAAAGAAACGACCTTTGGACTATTATCAACACATTAAATAACCAAAACCAAGGTGCGGTCAACAATTTCGAACGAAGTTTACAAGTACACTTGGCCTAGCAGTTACGCCACCGGGTAAGATTAGTCGAGAGACTTGTGGTCGTAGGTTCGATCCCCGCTAAGTGATCAACTTTTTCCATTATATTTTCAAATTCTGAACACTTTCATTTGTATCAAAAATGAGTTTTTTCGAGAATATCACGCTACGTACAATACGAACCCAATCACTATCGGAGATTACATTCGAAGAATCTAGTACAAATAACTCTACGCTAGATGGCAGCATAAATAGTTTACCTAACATATCCAACAATGAATGTGACGAAACCCAAGATTTAAAATGTCAAATAGAGAAACTTAAACGGGAGTTATTGTCAGCCCGTGAAGAGATAAATACATTGACCATTGAGAATAGTAATTTAAAATCAGCATTGACTGAAATCACTAATAAATTTGATCTCTTGGATAAAACATCTAAGATGCTAACGACCGACGTAGGCTCACCAAATTCAAAATCAACAAGAAAGTTATCAACTCCGTTAAAGCATTTAATACAACAAAGGACTATTGAAGATATAAGTTCCTTGAAGAAATCTGTATCAAATTCGGGAAGTCCTACATTAGCCAAAAAAGAATCCAAGAATACTCAACAAGAACGCGCTCAAGAACCTCAAGAAATATCTCTACATAATAGTCTAATTCCGGAAGTACAAACTTTACCGACGATTACCAACAGTCCCCTGAATACGTCAGCTAAAATCTTTAAACACAACCACAAAAAAATATGTATGATTTCTAGTAATAATGTGAATAAAATATTGAATATAGGTAAAAATTCGTTCACAGGGTATGAGTTTTGTCATTATATCATACCAAACGGAGGCATAAAGCAGTTGTTTGCGAATTTAGACAAGAAACTCGTGAACTTTACCCGTGAAGATTATTGTATCATATATATAGGTGAAAGAGATTTCGAAGTCTCCAATAACTATAGATTTTTAATAGACCACATAAAAAAGGAGCTTGGAAACGTGATGAACACCAATATTGTAATTTGCTCGCCTAATTTTAAACTAAGTGACAATTGTTCATTATTTAATAAGCGTATTGAAATGTTTAATCATTTGATGTATTTAGATAACGAATTATGGGAATATGCGTATCTTTTTGATTCCAATTATTGTATAGAATACACATACGAAATGTTCCGGAAATATATTGCAACGGTAAATAATAAAGCAGTTGCTAGAATATTTAAAAACTTAATGGATTACATAAATTACCTAAACTCAAAAACAAAAGTTAGTGAAGTAGCAGATTATAGTCTTGATTCTCATCATTGTTTTGATAATACTGCTGTCGGGGATATCTTAAGCAAATCAGTTACCAATAATAACAAGTTATATATCGATCAGTCAACCCAAACTGAAAGCACTTCTAACAAAGCAGAAAATGATTTTTTTCGTTTATAATCAATTAAATATCTTACATCAAAATATTAATGGATTAATAGGAAAGTCGGACCAGTTAAGCATTAATATAAATGGACTTTTATGCGAGGGAAAAACAGTGGATGTTATGTGTATTACGGAACACAATATGAAAGACGATGATACCATGCACTTATATATACCTGAATATAAACTTGCAACATATTCTTCAAGAAACACCAGGAGTGGTGGTACGTGTATACTAATTAGACATAGATACGAGTTCAAGGTTATAGACATTAAAGAATTTAGTCTGCCCAGTTTCATGGAGTGTAGTGCCATTGAACTGATAGCTCATAAGTTGATAATCGTTTGCATTTATAGACCTCCCAAATACACGAGAGATGCTACCTCTATTTTCTTTGATAAAATTGAGCAACTTTTAAATTATTGCGGAAGAAACTTGCAAAAAAGGGTTTTGTTATGCGGTGACTTTAACATCGATATTTTGAAAAAAACAAGATTATCCACTGAATTTCAAAATCTGCTACTGAACTACAATCTCAAGCCGAGTATAAAAAAGCCCACACGTGTATCTAGTGGAACGTGTATCGACAACATTATGCATAATGTTAGAGGTGGTGCTGGCGAAATTATAGAATTGGCCCTATCAGACCATACCGCCCAACTTTTTAAGTGTCCTGTAAAAAAGACGTGTTCAACTGATCACTGGTATGTATTAAGTCGAGATTATAGCTCTGAGAATAAATCTAAGTTCATTGAAGCCATTAGTAATTTAAGTTTTGCTGAAGTATTCAGTAGCGTAAACCCAGAAATGGCTTTTAATTCGTTTTACGAACAGTTTAAACTTTTTTATGACTTGTGCTTCCCTACAGTAAAAAAAAGGATTTCTAGTCGTAAAACTCCGCGATGGATATCTAAAGGTATCAAAAACTGTAGTAAACGAAAAAGAGAGATGTTATGGTTGTACAGGCGATCACCAAATATTGAAAATAAACAATTATTTAAACAATATTCAAGACGCTTAAAAAGAGTAATACAACTGACACAAAAGTCTCAAAACAGTCATATTATAAATAGTGCGGAAAATAAAACCAAGGCTACGTGGAAATTAATCAATAGGTGTAAATCTAACTTTCCCCCGAATCTGTAAAACAAATACTTATTAGTGATAAAAAAATTAATGATCCTAAAAACATAGCTACTGCTTTCAATGACTATTTTATAGATTCGGTACAGCCTGCAACGAATCATGACAACGGTAATGCAATATCTGTCATTGACCACTATCCAAAAACGCTTTTTATGGCACCGACAGATGCTATGGAAATATTCAAAATTATTAATTCGCTAAAAAATACAAATAGCACGGGATTTGATGAAATTTCTACAAATATTTTAAAATTAGTGTCGCATATAATTGCACCCGTACTAAGTTTTATAATTAACCTATGCATAGAGCATGGTCACTTTCCAAATTCACTAAAAACAACTATAATTAAGCCACTTTATAAAAAAGGTGATAAAGCAACCATTTCAAATTATCGTCCAATAGCTTTAATACCGGTATTATCAAAAGTCTTTGAAAAAGTAATTTATAAATCCCTAAACTCATTCTTTGAAACAAACGATATACTTGCTAAAGAACAATATGGTTTTCGAAAAAATAGAAACATTAACAACGCAGTCTATGAGTTAATTGCTGAAATTCTTAGAAACGTTGACAAAAAAAATCCCATTGCTGCAGTACTTATGGACATGTCTAAAGCATTTGATCACGTGGATCATAAAATATTACTGGGTAAGTTAGAACGCTATGGTATCCGAGGAAATATATTAAGCCTAATCAAGACTTATTTAAGTGGAAGAAAACAAATTACGGTTTTAAATAGAATCTGTCCTATTTCTAAGATAGAAGTTGCTTACAGTTCGTCCATTAGGTATACAACTTGTGGTGTACCCCAAGGAAGTGTCCTTGGGCCCTTGCTGTTCCTCATATTTATAAATGATTTGCCAAAATGTACCGACTACCAAACCGTCCTGTTTGCAGACGACAGCACGCTTATTGTACCGTGTAAAAACTTAGAATTATATGAAAATGATATAAATAATTCGATTCAATATATAATAAACTGGTTATTTAAGAATAAGCTAAAAATAAACTTAGAAAAAACACAGTATATGACGTTCCAACAAAGAACAAAACAACAAAATTTAAATATATGTTACGCAGACCAGAAAATACCTGAAACCAACAGTGCCAGATTTCTAGGACTTTACTTGGACAGTCATCTAAACTGGAAATGTCATGTAGAAACTGTCTGTAAAAAACTAAACCAGTATTCTTATGCGCTTTATAATCTTGCAAAAATAGCAAATGAGTCCGTAGTTGTGATAGCATACAAAGCGTACGTCACTTCAACGTTACGTTTTGGAATAATCTATTGGGGAAATTCCACTGATAAAGACATTTCTTTCAAAGCTCAGAAAAAGTGTGTACGTGCTGTGTTTAAGCTAAAAAAAACGGAAAGTTGTAGTCCGTTTTTTAAGAAACATAAATTGCTTACTCTACCCTGTCTATACATCTACGAGACAGCAGTATTTGTGAAATCAAACTTGCATTTATTTCAAACATTGAGATCAAAACGACGCAACAGAGAGTTATGTGCTATTCCACACAAGACTGCGCTATATTCAAAAAACTTTTTAGGAATGGCACCCAAAATATATAACAAGATACCCAATCCAATAAAAGATCTCGACATACACCATTTTAAAAAGGCTGTTCTTAATTTATTAAATATAAAAGCTTATTACACAGTCAATGAGTATCTGGACGACAAGCTATAATTTTTTGATATTTTAATATTTTTTGTTCGATATTTTTAATTTGTTATTAATTAAATGATTATTAAAAAATGAATTTTAATGTTTTTATGTAATTTAATGTATTGTATGATAAATAATGATAATTGAATGAAATAACAATGAATAATGTTTTTAAGTATCTATTAATTTCTAATTGTTAATATTTTGTTTTATTTGTTAATGTAAATATTTTGTTTAATTTATTACTAATTAATTTATAATCAGAATATTTGTGCGCCGTTGACGGCAAGACATAGCGTTCATTTTTATTATTATTAACATCTGTACTTTTTTTGTTTACCTATGTTCTACAAATAAAAATATTTGAATTTGAATTTGAATTTGAATCTAAATAAAATTGTTTCTATTATGTTTGCGCGGTTATTGTTAAAGTACTGAAATAAGAACCATCCTTACTCTAAAATAACTAATTTAATTCCGAATATAATTATTTAACCTTAAAATAGATACTACATCATAATCTAAAACTATTTAATAAAACTACATATTTACAATATTTCAGGGATAAGGAAAATAATATGAAATACCAAGATAATTTGTCAGTCATTTATATTTCTTTGCCAACATCAAATTCAATATATATACACCATACCATCACATCTCCTATTTCCACATAATATCACAATTCAATCCGTATTCTTTTATTTACCATAAAACTAATAGGTTACCTTAATTTACAGTAGATCTCCAACCACTACTATGCCAATCTATCGTTTTACCGACACAGCCTTTAAGCACGTCTTACCGTCACGAGCGCTCAACCGAGAAGGTCGTTGTTACCCCCATTTTTACATATCAAATCTTTGAGTGTTACCAGTACAATGTCCAACAATTACGTATTAATAAATTGAAACCTAACAGTATCTACCTTTTTTTAGGGCGGGAAATTATCAAATATAACTTCTCCCGCTCTGGGCGGAGCGGGAGGGCGTGTCAGACTCTTACTGACTAAAACCCACCCGTGTTCCTTCAGTTGCCATATTGCCGGGGTCACGATCTTCCTTTCGAACTTCTTCGCAACCCCGGCTAAAGTACCTACCTAAGAGTTCGATAGAGAATGAGTATTAATATAACCTTACCTACATTATTGTACATTACTGCCGCGGCCTGCAAAAGGAGCATTGATAGACGATCGTGAAAATATCCGTGACATAAAAACATGTGTGAGTCCATCAATGCCTGATTGCGGCCAAGGCTTGTATATTACTTTTCTTAAGTAATCCGCGGAAATTCAAACTAAGTTAATCAATTATAAATTCCGGAATCAATGACGAACAACGATAAATTCTCGAAGAGCAGTGGTGGCCCAGTGGTAACGGCCGCGACTTACGAGTTGTAGGTCGTAGGTTCGAACCCAAACAGGCGCTTTACTTTGTGTAAATTATTTCATCATCACTGCTCTCAAAACGGTGAAGAAAAATATCGTGAGGAAACCGGCATGTCCTAGAACCGAAAATTCGAAAACATGTGACATCTACCAACCCACACTGGGCCCGCGCGCTTGGTAGATTACGGCCCACTCCCTCTCACAGAGAAGAGGCCTGTGTCCCAGCAGTGGGAACATCTATAGGCTGATGATGATGATGAACGATAAATTTTCATGCGCTAATAAGCTCATTTGTTTCTTTTTTACTTTAAACAGCTCTATTTGTAAACAATATCGAAATTTAAATACAATCTTTGATAAGTTACTTCATTGGGTTTAGGCGCAGGATCCGAAAAGGATATCGTGGCCCCGAAAATATGGCAACTGAAGGAACACGGGTGGGTTTTAGTCAGTAAGAGTCTGACACGCCCTCCCGCTCCGCCCAGAGCGGGAGAAGTTATTTGATAATTTACCACCCAAAAAAAGGATCCCCAATAATATTGGTCTTTTTGAGAATTAAGTATTTATAGATCTGGCCGTTTTGCGAATTAATCGTTTATAGAATTAGGCATTTCGAGAATTAGCCATTTATAGAATTAGCCAATTTGAGACTTAGTATATTATAGACTCAGTTGCCATTTTGATATATGGGCATTCTGCGCCTATATTCTTCATTGGTTGCCACGTGTCGAAGTAAAAAGTTCGTTCCATTTTTATTAAATTACACGACAGATATGAATTTTCATAGTAGTTTATTCAGCCGCTAAACACGACAGATATGGATTAAAATACTAAGATTGTCGGCCGCCTGCTCGCATGTTTAACCTGTACCTTTGACCAGCACAGCATTTTTGTTTTATCTACTAAGAAGGTTATTAACATAATGCTCCAATTTCCAAGCATGTTTGAGAAAATATTTATTTTACTGTCAACTACATGAACTAAGCCATGAACTATAAGTACACAATCTGGATTTGGTCGCAATTCGCCGAAAGCAATAACATTGAAATTGCCTGGGAATTGAATGCGATGTTTGTTTCTGAGAATTGAAACACCAGTCATAATAATATCCGCTTGAAGCGATCTTAAATCCTCCGAACTAACTAGACGAATACAAACATTACTTACATGTTCTTGTGTAATGATACAGCATTTCACTACTAATATTTCTGTTTATTAGTACTGAAATTCACTACTAAATCAAATATTATATTCTTGCACACATACTCGTACAAACTTGGTATACTTGTAGCAATATTTAACAAACTATTTAATTAAGTACTCAATAGACTTCTTGAAGACAACCTTTATTCTTTGAGTCTCCAACCAAACTAACCGGCATGTCCTAGAACCAAAAATTCGAAGACATGTGACATCTACCAACCCGCATTGAGCCCGAGTGGTAGACGTAATCTACCACTCGGGCCCAATGGTATTATTGCTAGAGCAGTGGTGGCCCAGTGGTAACGGCCGCGACTTACGAGTTGTAGGTCGTGGGTTCGAACCCAGACAGGCGCTTTACTTTGTGTAAATTATTTCATCACCACTGCTCTCAAAACGGTGAAGGAAAACATCGTGAGGAAACCGGCATGTCCTAGAACCGAAAATTCGATGACATGTGACATCTACCAACCCGCACTGGGCCCGCGTGGTGGATTACGGCCCACTCCCTCTCACAGAGAGGAGACCTGTGTCCCAGCAGTGGGAACATTTATAGGTTGATGATGATGATGATGATGAACCGAACTAACTTAGAAGCTAAGCGACGCTCCAAACAACATGTTTCCATTCCATTCCGTTAAAAAACCAGTACTTTTACGGTAACTGACAAATCAGACAAAAATTCAAAAAATTTAAAAATTCAATCATTTGAGGCAAATTACATACATTTATTTTAAATTTAGTATTTAAAATCAATACAAATCATAATAATATTTGGAAATCATGACACTTGTGTGTCGTTACTTGTCGAAATACTCATTAAGTTTTTGTATAAAACAACCAACTTCCTAAAAAAACACTGCAAAAAGAAAAATAACTTCAGATTCGGCAATCGGCGTCTTTGACATTCAATATATCCGAGGGCAGAAGTACGAGCAGAGAATATGAGCTACACCATCTGCAAGCTCGTCTCGTATTATTTGTCAGGTATCTGGTTGGATTTAGCATTTTTTTGTAATTTATGACATACCAAACGTACGTAGGTACTTATAGTACCCGTGCGTGCTACTGTTTATAAGTCTTCAATATTTATCAATTTATTTCGATTACAATTTGTAACTACGCATTTTGCAACCAGTGCAAAATATGATTGTATTTATACATATATCTTGTTCGTTTTCACGGTTTTATCTATATACATATTTCAATGGAATTGGAATAAAAATTCTTATGATTTGAAAGTTATCAATATAAAAAATACTGATGAAACACTACAATTTTTTTTTAACATCCATAGCAACAAAACTTAAAAGTACGCTACCGCATCACTAACTAAAACAACCATAGACAATTTCGAATGGCCAGTGTTGTTTAAATCTTTGACAAATTTTGAAACGCCGGATCTTATCTATTTCAATCTTCAACATTTTTGTGTGATGACATTTTTTCTGAAGTTTAGAAAAAAGATAAAGAAATATTCCCGAGATGAATTTAAGTCATAAGCGCTTGAGAGTCCCTTTGAGTTAAAAAAGTCTTTAGAATTTTTGAATTCATCAAAAGAAAGATCTTTTTTGATTACTAAGAGCCTTAAAATGGTGTATTTTCATTATTCACAAGTAAAGTACTTAGACACCTTTTCATGCTGTGAGGTACGAATTCAGGTGAAATATCAGACACTTGAATGTGTGATGGATGATGATGCGATATAATATCATGAAGAGCAAGTTCTACGTTGAATGAATGAATGAATGACATGCACCGATCCCAGCGTGGTTTAACTACACTCGATAAATCGAATGAACCCCAAGATTTGCACTAGCCCCTGAAGCCTCATGTTTCATGGGACTACAGAGGCCATTGCATATCAAGGAGTAGACCGGGTGGCGCGGTAATGGTAAGGAAGACGTGCCCTTAGGATTACCTTATCCTAATGATTTGCGAGCCGTACCGAATATGCATCCTTGAGTAAGCAATGGATTAGTGGAGAGACGGGTGATATTTATCTATGGATGGGCATCTTTTTACGACGGTATGGGGGCACTAGGTTGGTTCAGGCTTAGGTCCAGCTTCACTGGTGCATCTGCTCTTTGTTGTTTCCAATCTCGTCGGACGTTCTCGCTGCTATGCGTTTCAGGTTTCTTGTAAATCTCGCTAGCGGTCTTCTTAATCTTATCTCGGTCTTTAACCGTATCCATCCACAAATTAGTTCATGTGTATATTTACACATTGAAGTAAAAGAAAGCACTTTTTTTTAAAGCTGGCCGGCCTGCTGGTCGGCCAGCTTTCTTGGATTTAGTCTTGTATTGCCTGTAACGGGTAAAATTTGCAGCGCCTGTGAACATGTGCGAGATAGCACATCCTGTGATTCTTGATGCTTCTGGTTACGGTTTTTCCGTGTAACAATTCCTGGATTTTCTTTTGTCTTGGTTTATTCCTAGCGTTGTTAATCAAGTCTCTCATGATAACTCGCTCCGCCAGGATGGTTTAAGTTCAGTTTCACCGGTGAATCTTTTTGCGGGGTTAAACTGCTTTCTCGACTCTTTTTTCTTCGTTTTGATAAGTTGTTGGCAGCAGTGTCCAGGGTGTGATCGACTCGCTCCTCGTTGTTTATGTCCAGCTCCGACGCGGTACAAGTTCGACCTGTAGCTCGCCACTATGATATTATGGTCACCATTATGGTTATTTGTGTTTTGTGTTTCGCGAACTGTGTCCAAATAAATGTTTTTTCTTTCTTTCTTTCTTTCTTTCTTTCTTTCTTTCTTTCTTTCTTTCTTTCTTTCTATGAAGAGCAAGTTCTACATTGACTATGTGAACTTGTAACAAATAAATTTAAAAAAGTAAGTAAAATAAAAACATTAATTTAATTAAAATAAAAACATTGATTTCGACCAAAAATGGATCTTAGTAGGCACCAAAAAACATAAAAAACCTTTATTTAAAAAGACTTCACATAAACATAAATAAACTTTAATTGCTCAGTACGAGAACCATACAGCAATGATTCAGGTACTGATTAAATTGAACCTCTGCGCGAATGGGATAATGCTGCGTGCTGGAGCTAGCCCGATTATGTTTTAGTATGAATGAAATTAATTAATGCATTTTCTTTTGTATAATGATTTAAGACGGAAACACGCAAAAGAAGTGCTTGTTTGTTACGCTTTCACGCTAAAACAGCTGAACGGATTTGGATGAAAGTTGGTACATGGGTAAACCATGATCTGAATTAGGACGTATTATACTTTTTATTTCGATATTTCCCCGGGATTGAGACTTATGCGGGTGAAACCGTGGGGTACAGGTAGTATTAAATAAATAAATGTATTTAAAAAAAATGTCACGTGCAAGTTTAGTTATGGATTTGATTGAATTCTATTTTTACGCTATTCAGTTTATAATTTTATTTGAGTATTTTAGGATACTTTTCGCACTCAGCTGCTTTTCTATTGCCAAACCAATTTAAAACAAAAACTATTTCACACTTTTGAGTATTTCAAATGAGGGGGAAAATTAAATTTTCTTTTGACAGCTATTTATTTAAAATAGAAAAAAAATATCAATAAACTTGCAGAGTTTATGATAAAGTTTAAGAATAATAATCTGGCAAAATGGGGGTATACTGTGGTACACCTCTGTCTAACTCTTCGGTGAATACAGGTGTTTTTTTTTTATTTAGTTCATAATATTACAGTTTTCGTTTTACATAACATCTGCCAAACTGCAAAGCAATTTGTCGGCAGTAGGTTCTCGTGGATTTAGCACGAATCTTTGCTTGAGTAGACATAAAAACTATAAAACCTAAATCTAAGTTAAAACTAAAAGATGGCTATGGCTATGGCTCTGTAGGCAAACACTCTGTATGTTAATACAGAGTAGTTACCCACACAGCCACAGATTCTACAAGTTCTACAGCTACCATTCTCAGCGGCATCAGTCAGCGAACGTCATGAGACTATCCTATAGTAGGTACCTAATCAGTATAAGGTAAGCAAACTTAGTACCCACGACCTTAGCCCACCGAAGCCGCCGATCGGACACAGCAACTATGGACACATCGACAAGTAATGCTTCCTTAGGACGTTATGTGTGTAACAATTTGAACAATAATGTTCTTGGAAATTAGAAACTTTTTTGCACATACATAAATCGAAGGTTTAAAAAAAAAAAAAAAATTGCTTCTACATACTTAAGAACATCATAAAAAAGTTTGGAGATGTCGTGTGACGCCCGGTTGGAACGAAATTCCATTCGCTGTATAATTATTATGTATTTAATACAGAGCCATCTAGTATGGTCTCAAGTTTCAAGTATCAAAAGTTATTGTTTTTTTTAATTGTTCGGGCATACTTAAAGCTTTGTCGTTATGCGACAATTTCTATTAGTTTGACCGAGACCGCAGTATCGCGCTTTAGGTATGTGTGTGGTAAGACGGGGGGCAGTGCAAGCCGCTCATTCGTTAACGTTCACGGCGTCCCGCTGCTCATTCATCAACGGCTCCCGCCTCGCCGTGGATTCTTAAGGCGCGTTACTGTATAGCAGTCTCGGTCAAACTAAACCAGTTTACTCCTACCCCAAACCGCGTTAAAGAACTTCATTCCATTAATTCAATTTTCTCAAACATGCATGGAAATATTGTCATTATTTTCGAAAAAAGAACACGCGATGTATTGAATTTACGGTCAAAGAAAATCAAATCCATTGCAGGAGCGTTTTTTTAATTTGGAACATTACAACGCTCCAGCAATGTTGTATGAAACGGCGTGCTGGGGTTATTAAATACTCTTTGATTGGATCTCTTTTATCATTCTTGGCATACCAAAGTCTCTTCTCTTTACTTAGTACAAATTGAGTTCCGTGGCTGTGTAGTCATAAATGCGTTTGCCTTTCGGCACAGATGATAAATAGAAAATTGGCTGCAAAGCTGAAAATTCGTCTTGATTTGTTATTTACATACATAATAAATATAAATTTAATAATTATAAAATGAGTTCCAACGGTTCAGAGAGTGAAATGGAGATTGATTGTACTCCAACAGATTTAAGATCAGAAGCCAAATTGGCAATGGAAAACCTGCTTCCAGCGAAGTCAAAAGAAAAATACATGAAAGTAAAAAAAAGTGAGCATTTTCAAAAACGAGAAAAAAGTGAACATTTTCTCCGAAACAGTATCTTTTGCGTATTGTAATGAGATTGCTAAAACTTATGCTATTCTATGCTGAAATGTATTGTTCATGTCAAAAACGGCATTAACTTGAAACATTATGGTTTAACTACTTTTATTTCCCTGCATTATTTTGAGAAAAGCACTATATATGCCTCGGCGGAAATGGCAATTGTCTGTCTCGTATTAGTGAAGTCCTCGCCTACGGCTCGGCCTTCAAACTCATACTCGACCTGCAATTGCCTATTTTACGGCCTTTGCAATAATGTACTATTTATGAAACTACCGTAACTACAATTTCATTACCTGAACTAAGGCAGGCTTTCCTAATTAACTACCGAACATTAAAGTCATCCAACAATTTACCTTACCACGGAAAAGCGGTCTTGTAGACTCAAGTTTATTAGCGATTTATTTAGGTACTCCCATTTACCTAGCTTTATTAGGCGTAAAATTGAGTCTAAGACATTGCCTGTGTCTTATTTAGGAAAACAATCTAATTAAGTATTTGTTTGGTTGGGTTCCCAGGTTTTCAGCTAATTGGTATGCCAATTTTTTACCGACCGAGTTTGTGGATGATATGATAAGTTCCTGTCACTGTTATTTACATAGTAGGTGGTGGTATTCTAATTTGTATGGTGTAGGTACTACAACTAAAAAGTGAAAAATAAAAACGTTTTACAAAAAAAAAGACAAACGACTTAAAAAACAACACTAAAAAGTGAAATATAACTTTAATTTTGGAAGTCGGTGGCAAAAAAAACGAAAATTCAAAACCAAAGGGAGAAGTTTTTTTACAAAGTCAATTTGGCGGACCACATTTTGTCACATCACTTTTGTTAGTTTACACAAGAATTACATTTTATGTCCAAGATTAACATGATATACATACATTTATATACTCACGCCTTTTTCCGATCGAGATAGGCAGAAACCACAGACTGCTACCTACTACGATACTCACCTACATAATCTTTTTGCTTCGTAGATATTTAGCAAAATATTTAAATCAACAATGAAGGGGTTTTTCCTTAAAATGCAACAACTGTTATTTCTCAGATTACCGTGATTTATTTTCCTAAGTTGTTTCCTTGCTTATAATGGCTAAGCTATGTGATATCAAAAAACCGTCCATCGAACAAGAACAGTGCGATAGTAGAAAAAATATTGAAAGTAATATCATGCTCCATATACCTAAATGTCGAGTAGGATGTGAGTTCAACCGCGTCGTCGTTGGAACAAAAGTCCACAGGATTTATATATCACACTGTACTAGGTACCTATACCTTTATTGCAAATAGTTTTGATATTACTTTGAACCACTCATGCCCACCGTAAAGGGAACGTAACCTACGCAACATGGGATATTGAAATTCAAGTTCTTTAAGTTATAAGTACAATACAGGGTGGCAGGGTCATCGACGCGGAAACTGTTACCATGGATTCAGTACATGATTCGAAACCACCCTGCGTTGAAACTAATCGTCGGTTATTAAAAAAATCTGTTGTTTCATAGAAAAGTGCAGTACCTACGTGGTAAAAATGTATGGAACAGCGGATTTTTTTAAAATTACCGACGAAAAATGTGAACGTAGGGGTGTTTAGAATCATGTACTGAATCCATGATAACAGTTTTCGCGTCGATGTCCGTGCCACCCTGTACTTTAAATGCGAAAGAGTGTTTGTTTGTTTGTTACATTTTCACGCTAAACCGGCTCAACAGATTTGGGTTAAAAATTGGCACATTGGTAAACCATGATATGGGTAAGGACATATGATATTTTTTATCCCGATATTCGACCAAAGAGTGCACACGATATTCAATTTTATTACTTATGTGTTAGCGTTTAGTACAAAATGGAGTGGTGGAGTGCATGGGGGCGGAGTTTGCGTGGAAATTGTTTTTCGAGTGCCTGGTCTTAAAAGTATCCTACATTTTGTTAATCCAGGTTATAAACTATCTGTGTACCAACTTTCATACAAATCTGTACAGCTGTTTTTGCGTGGTTGAGAAATAGACATCCAACCTTTCATATTTGTAACTAGCTTCTACCCGCGACTTCGTTCGTATGGAAGTCCTAAGACACCACAATATACTACAATAACAGCCACATTTTTATAAAACTTCCCTGTATACTTACTACGTTCGTAGTTTTATTCTCAGCAGCCAAAATATATAGAGAGTCAGGAATGGTAACCCGGAGCAGGGCCTTCCTAATTCTAACCCCATTGATCAGCTAAAGTTATAAGTGAATATAGGAAATCGTTTTCTTTTCTGTAATAGATCACAAATTGACCAAACTTGATGTTTGCTTTTGGCAAATACTATACAGTGGTAACCCAGTGGTAACGGCCTCGACTTACGAGTTGTAGTTCCAACCCAGGCAGGCGCTTTAATTTGTGAAATAATTTCATCACCACTGCTCACAAAAAAGTGAAGGAAAACATCGTGAGGAAACCGGCATGTTCTAGAACCAAAAATTCGAAAACATGTGACATCTACCAACTCGCACTGGGCCCGCGTGGTAGATTATAGCCCACTCCCTCTTTAAGAGAGACCTGTGTCCCAGCAGCGGGAACATTATAGGCTGATTATGCTGAGCATATTCTAAACGTAAAGCCTGTATTCCCGGCACGTACGCCTGTACGTGGAAGGTAGAGGTGTATTGGATAATACACCCACATTTCGCATTGTTCAAATCCCACGTATTATTCCACCATCATATTGATAAATCATCCGGGTTACTATTGTACTTAACACCATAACATCACGCCTTTAGGCTAAGCGTATGCTGAGATAGGTCCACGCAGCGCAGGGCAGAGCAGATTTTGTAATGCATGAACGTACTGAGAGCTGTGTACGCTGCGGCGCAGGCACGTGCACTGCAGACATTTGTATGTCCTGCTCTGCGTCTCGGAGAGCCGGCACAGATTTCTGCGCGACGCGTGCAGGTCGTCACTTGTTTTTTACAACTGATTCATAATTTTGTTTCAATGACAGATTGTTTGTAGTAGCTAGGACGCAAATGTGTCTGTGTAGCTGTGTCGCGGCATGCGCTCGCGGTCTATGTCTGCTTCGCCTGCCCTACCCTGTAAAATCTGTACTGTGCTGTGCTACGTCACCAGTGTCTCGGCAAATGTTTCAAGTTCCAGTGAAAAGTATTCTGTTGAAATCTCACCGTGAAGACTTAGGTGATTGAAGTGATTAACAATTTTGACAGCTCACTTCAACACAATTTAGTATCAGGAGGAATGACAGTTTACTTCAACTAAGATTTCACGTAGAGGTTTTTACAGAAATCAGCTGAACTTTATGTGTGGGATCACAATTTTTTTACATATTTGGAAACTAGATCGTAAACGCAGTATAGGTAGAAACTAATAAGTACTGAGTCACGCATCAAAATTCCGCGACGCTTACTTGCTAAATTGCAAAACGTTAGCCTCATAAAAAAACAGTTTCTTCGCGAAGCTCTTTAGCCTAATTTGTTCAAGAAACAAACTTTGTTTAAATATGGGATACTTCAGTTAATTTAGGTCTTATTACTTCAAGAGGCAGTTTCTTGAAAGGTATTAAAGCTTGCGCAGATAATACATAAAGTTTCTTTTTTTTTATCTTTTACAAGGGCTCAATTTGCTGCTGTTTTTGTAAATATTATAAAAGGGATGAAGTATTCTACTTAGAGCACCCATCCGAATAGCACCTGTGACTCAGCAGCCTTCTGCTGGGATGTATTTGTTTTAAAGGACGTTATTAAATTAGAGATATCCGTATGTACGTAAGTATGTGTAATTAATAAACATTATCGATATCTTTCATTTAACAATGTCCTGTAAATTCAAATTCAAATTCAAAATAATTTATTTCAGGAATACACCCATATGAAATTCACGACAGATTACAAATTCAATTAATTAATACAATTTATACATTATTATAAAACAATCAAAAATACAAAAAATTAATAGTAAATTATTATTTTAGCTGGAATATTAATTGCCATATACGAAGAAATAATTAACCTCGTATATGGCCCTCAATATTCCATTGTCAGATTTATGTATTCGGTTCATAAAGGAGGCCTGCGACTTTCTCAAGACTGCATAAAAGTCATCTACCCTGTTTTCGGCAAACATGCCGGACGCACTACTCCGCCAAGGCAGACCCAGTATGCATCTGAATGCGTTGTTATATTGAACACGCAACGTGTTGTAAGCACGCTGCGTATATTTGTACCATAGGGCACAGGTGTAAAGGTTCCGGCAGTATGTGTTAAACAGAGTGATTTTCACTTGATTTGAACACTTCGCAAATCGTCGTGCCAGCATATTGCTCTTAGCAGCGAGCGAACGTCTTTGTCTTTCTATGTCTTCGTCATCTTTAAGTTTCTCAGTCAATATATGACCTAAATATGTGAAACATTTGACAGATTCCAACCTAGCGCTGCAAAGAAATATGTCCGGTATATGTAATGTGCTGTTGTCGTAACGAAAACACATTGTTTGGCTCTTTTTAACATTATACTTAAGGCCATGCTTATCGGCATATACCTCACAAATACGTATCAACTTTTGCATGGCCGTGACAGACGGGCTGAGCAAAACCATATCGTCGGCGTAACTAAGATTATTTACAGGTACGTTGTTAATTGAACAGCCGACTCCGGCTCCGCTCAGCTCCTCTATCAGGTCATTCACATATAGGTTAAATAATATGGGTGATGTAAGTCCGCCTTGTCTTACGCCCGTTCTGAGAACATAATCGCTTGACAAGGCATCCCCCCATTTTACAGCGTTAGCCTGGCCCTCATACCAATATTTCATGATGTAAACAATGTCATGTGATATACCGGTATTGAACATTTTATCCCATAACGTGTTATAATTTATTGTATCAAATGCGCGACTTAAATCTAGGAAACATGCGTATACATTTGTTTTTCTGTCCAAATAATATTTAACCGTTTTCTTTAAGGCAAATATAGCCGTGTCAGTTGCATGGTCCGCACGAAAACCAAATTGAGCGTTATTAAGGTTAATGCATTTTTGTATTTGAGGTTCTATTAACCTTTCAAATATTTTGGACAACACTGTCGCTAGTGTTATGGGCCTATAATTAGACATATCTGAAATATCACCTTTCCTATTCTTAACCAGTGGCACTACTACTGACCTCATAAAATCTTTAGGTAAGAAAGAATGAGATAAGCAGGCATTATAAAGTATCACTAGTTTATCTGCTAACTGAGGGCTACCCTGGATAACATGGTTTAAAGTAAGTCCATCATGCCCCGGAGACTTCCCACGTTTCATTTTATGAACACAATCAAGTAACATGTCTAAAGTTATCATAAAGCCAAGTTCACTCGCCTGGGCACGATGGCTATGTACAAGACCGCCTTCCTCAGTACACAAGCCTCCTGCAGAACCTGACACCTTAAATTGCGTTGCAAATACATCCCAGCAGTAGGCTGCTGAGTCACAGGTGCTATTCGGACGGTTGCTCTAAGTGGACTACTTCATATTTTCTTCGTGTAAGCATTTAATATAATATTTTATTTTAAGCGTATTTATTTAAGTGTGACTGCTGAACGTGAGGTTTTGGGTTCGATTGTGGTCATGGCACAGATTAATACTGACGATTTGAACTCCGCATTTTAGGTATGAAGTACGCGGCGGGCTCGACTTGTCGGGCCGATTCAGTGAGCGTAACGTAGTCAGAATAGATAAGAGTTACGCGATAGAAAGAGAGGTAACTTGTAGGTGAATATAACTACAGGTAATTAGCGCTGTGCGACCTGAATTATACTTTATTGTATCGTAACAAGAGTCGCTTTTTATTTAAATATTTTTGCGGAGTGAACCATCTCTATTAAGCGGTGGTCGTGGGAAGTAATTGCGGTTTTCCATGAGGAACTTTTTTAAAGCAGGCTCCGCTCTGGATTTGTTGGCTCGCCCAGCAAATCATAATCATAATCAGCCTATAACGTTCCCACTGCCGGAACACAGACCTTCTCTCTTGGAGTGGTAGTGGGCTGTAATTTACCACGCGGGCTCAGTGCGGGTTGGTAGATGTCACATGACTTCGAATTTTTGGTTTTGGGATATGCCGGTTTCCTTACGATGTTTTCCTTCACCGTTTTTGAGAGCAGTGGTGATGTAATTATTTACACAAAGTAAAGCGTCTGCCTGGGTTTAAACCCACGACTTACAACTCGTAAGTCGGGGCCGTTACCACTGGCCACCACTGATCCCAGCAAATTATGAGTCAAGTGGCAAAATGTGGTACTATAGCTGTCTGCCAAACCGCTATAAATAAATTACTTATGACTTACCCTTCGGGGAACACAAGTGTATCTTGTGTTGTCTTATGTTATCTTGTTTCAGAATCTTTACAAATATATAAAGCTGAACAGTTTGTTTGTTTACTTGAAAGCGCTAATCTCAAGAACTACCGGTCCGATTTAAAAAAATATTTCAGTGTTAGATAGCCCATTTATCGAGAAAGGCTATATATCATCACGCTAAGACCAACAGGTGCGGAGCACCAATGAAGATTTTTTTTTAATTGGGGCGTTTTTTTCCTTTTGAGAGCTTCCGCTGCGTGCGCTGCGTAAACGGTTAAAGTTTCGTAAAAATCATGTATGACTGACTTGTTCCCCTTTAAAAAAAGTTCGCGATAGCATATGTTTATCTTTTAAGGCTGGCTCACTATAACCTTTTTATGCTAACCGAATTTGTTCTAAAATAATGCATTATTTGAGAAGGTGTTTTCATAACCTCCTGTGTTTTCATATCCTTATCCAAAAAAATACGCCCAAAGTAACTATTCCACGCGGACGAGTCGCGGGCAGAAGCTAGTGTTGAAATAAAATCTTAATCTTAATACAAATTACACATAGTCGGACGTGGTTGATATTTGGATGACTATTCTATTCAATTTATTATGATTATTAACTCGTCAGAAGCCCAAAAGCTTAATTGATTAATTATTTAGATTAATTTACTTAGAAGATTAATTGAACATTTCCTTTAAGAAGATCTGGTTTTAATTTATCTTATCTCCAGGTTTTATGCCCATAAGCCATGGAGATCAATCCTTGAGATCTACGGATTTATCGCAGATTGAGGCCACGCAAAGTAGTATTAAGTTTTTTCATTAGGAAGGAGAATATCTCAGTAGTAACCCGGAGTCTGGGTCCGGTCAATAGATTCGCCCCCATATTTCATGCCAGACAGTTGAAATGTGGGTCTGTACAAGCGTAAATCTCTGCTCACTCTCTTTTCGAGGATAGGTGTTAAAATATTTACAAGTAGTTGCAAACAAGGGCCGATTTTTCAATCTTCTTACTTTTAACCTGAGAAATTAATTGTGGTTTGACGTCTTTTGTATTGAAAATATCTCAAAACGCAATACAATATGTAAAAAAACCCTATCTGATCCGAAAGGGGCACATAGGTACACTGCAATAACATTACAAAAAATTATAAAAAAAAGCTATTGCTATTTAAAATTCACATTTTTAGTAGATACCAAAATTGCCCCCATATCCGTCAAAAATTTACAAATTTTCAACAGGGGTCATAAGATATTTACTTATACTTTTAGACAGCTGCTAAACACCAGCCTTAAAAAGAAGGAGTTTTTTTTTGTTTCTTAAAAATTTCATAGATATACTGTCAGTACGATACCTAACAACACTCTCACCTCACGGATCTGACAGAGTTTTTTTACAAATGTTCTATTTATTCTTCTAATCTAATCATCACTTTATATTTTGTTCACTTATCTCTCATCCAACTGCATAGTCTCATGTTTTCACTATAAATTTTAAAACAAAGTCCCCGCCGCCTCTGTCTGTCTCAACGCGAAAAACTCAAAAACTACCGAACGAATTTTATACGGTTACCTTCCTCCTGAATCACTCCGTCTATTGGTTCACCAAGTGGATGGAGTGATTCATGAGGAAGGTTTAGGTCTATAATTCGTTAAATTTTGTGTAAATTGGCTGAAATCTGACGATGATTAAAGAAAAGAAAGAAAGAAAAAACGTTTAATTGCGGTATGCATTACGCAAAAAATAGTTTAAATACAAGAATGAGGAAAGGTTGGGGGCAGCTGCGTCACATTCACGCAAATCGGCTATCGCTCAGCATGCAAGACAGAGCCCCAGTGCTTGTTTTCAGTGACAGCCAGCGCCGACGTAATGACGTCGACCGGTGTAGCAAACAAATATTAAGACGCTGTACCAATACTGCGTACTTAAAGAAAAATAATTGATTAAAATTAAAATGTGATGCAATATACTAAATAGATATAAAAAAAGCGGCCAAGTGCGAGACGTACTCGCCCATGAAGGGTTCCGTAACAGCAAGTACCGATAAGTTTATGATTTATGACGTATTAAAAAAAAACTACTTGCTAGATCTCGTTCAAACCAATTTTCGGTGGAAGTTTACATAGTAATGTACATCATATATTTTTTTTAGTTTTATCATTCTCTTATTTTAGAAGTTACAGGGGGGGGGACACACATTTTACCACTTTGGAAGTGTCTCTCGCACAAACTATTCAGTTTAGAAAAAAATGATGTTAGAAACCTCAATATCATTTTTGAAGACCTATCCATAGATACCCCACACGTATGGGATTGATGAAAAAAAAAATTTTAAGTATGGGGAACTCCAAAATTATTTGATTTTTTTCTATTTTTGTGTAAAAATCTTAATGCGGTTCACAGAATAAACTTACCAAGTTTCAACAGCATAGCTCTTATAGTTTCGGAAAAAAGTGGCTGTGACATACGGACGGACAGACAGACAGACAGACAGACAGACATGACGAATCTATAAGGGTTCCGTTTTTTAACGGAACCCTAAAAAAGAAATAGACATACTGAACAACTCCAGACTCCATACTCATATAGATTGTTGAAGATGTCATGTCGGAAAAAATCATGCCGACTGGCTGCCGTGCTCGTTATGGTAGTGCCGTTTTTACCCACGAAGCCGCGGGCAAATCCTAGTTACAAATAAATTATCTTTAATCTTTTAAGAGACATGCAAATTAAGGACAAACCAAATAGAAATGATAATTAAAACAGTAGGTCATGTTTAAGTGCTAATTCCCTCGGATCCTTTTAGTAATTCAGGGTTTATAATGCGATTTGAACACAGATGGTTAAAGTCTGAGTGTTTAGGATTTGGCATTGGTGGCAGACTAATGGGTAGATATGTGATTAAATATTGAGTGGGAATGATGTTCTGGTAAATTAGTATAATTTTACTGTGTAAAATTTATTAAAAGAGATAAATAAAGAATGAGATGGATAAGACTCGCACATACCAAGGAAGCATGGCATAAAAGCGAGGAGCCCTACACAGCAGTTTATTGAAATGAATAGCGAAGAAAAATATCCGAAGGAGTTTTAGCATTTTACAAGACAAAGAATTTTTCTCCATATGTACGTATTTCTATTAAGATATTTAGTTCTGTTCTGCCGCGCTAATTAGAAGTGCAGTAAGGAGGTTATTTGTAGTTTCGAGTAAATGGCGCCTTAAGATTTTTGCTTTTTACGAGGATTCCGAATCTATAAGTAATTCAATTTTACAAAAAACTTTCCTTACTACGTTTCTAATTAGCACGGCAGTGTTTACGTTTAGTTTTTATTTTTTTATTTCTGCTTGAGTATAGTTCTCGACGTTTTTGGTTGGTATATTGGCGTGTGCTAGCTGACATATGGCCAATTTATCATTTAAATTATGTTTTGTGTTGCACAATGTAAATTATGTTGCATACTATTGTATAGATTTTTTTTTCTAACTTGAACATACAGCTGTGCTGCTGGGGAGTTTGTTGCGCCACTTCTACTTTCCAGCTAAAGGTACTAGGAAGTGGTGAAGGGTGGGCGTTTTTGGGGGACTGTCTTATGTAATTTTGATGTTTGAAAAGTGCTGATTCTCAGCCTAGTTTGAATAAATGACATCTGAATTTTCTATTTGTATCAGTTGTTAAATTCACAAATATTAATTTTGCTACCTTGCAGTCTAATAATTAACACAAAATATTTATAGAGCAACTCCTATACAAGCCAACTTTGTCACAATTTATTTTTAAATAAAACTGTCTTAGAAACTGATGTAACACAAGCATCAAAGAATACATTTTTAATAGTCTTGTGAACGTAGAATAATGATAGCAATTTTAATAATAACGCAAGCAATTTCATTTTACAAAGTTTTGAGACAGCATAAAGCTTAATTTATTTTTTAGTTTGTTATAAACTTAGTTATGAATATAAAATGTCTTGCCAGCTTCTCAAACTGAATTTAATGAAATGCCAAGATATTATCAACTCAGAACGACATTAAAACGGCTTATAACTAAAAATGTTTGATAACTTGCAATGATGATCTCTGATTTCTTTTCCAATTTACGCTCCTGTTTTTTCTACTACCAGTACCTACTCGTGTGCAACTTTACCTATGAAAATTTTACTTTGTACGTACCTACGTTATTATGGATGGAAAAACATGTAGGCTATTATTTCCAACTTATTTACCTACTTGACATAGGTACAGACGCCAGCACATCAAGCTACCCGAAACTGTCAAATTTTCCCAATCAACTTTGAACCTTATAAATGAGTGATAAAGTTGAAAATCTATTAAACAAATTTGACAGATTGCAGTAGCTTGATATGCTGGCGTCTGTACTCCAATCATTTGTATTGAATATTTTTTTTTTTATCTCTTAGTGACTACATCATTTTTTAACCGACTTCCAAAAGGAGAAGGTTCTCAATTCAACTGTATGTTTTTATTCATTTTTTTTTTGTATGTTTGTTACGCGATTACTCCGTCAATTATGAATTGATTTTGATGATTCTTTTTTTGTTTGGTAGATCATACTTCAGAGGTAGTCCCATATAAATTTTATTAACTTTACTTGGCTAGTTTTTGAGTTAGCTTCAATAATACGTATTTTTACCTCACTTAGTATACGAATGATATTATGATAACTTCCTGTCACTGTTATTTACATAGCAGGTAGTGGTATTCGAATTTTTGTGGGGTAGGTATCACAACTAAAAAGTGAAAAATAAAAACTTTTTACAAAAAAACAACCGACTTCAAAAAAACACTACAAAGTGAAAAATAATTTTAATTTCGGAAGTCGGTGACAAAGAACGAAAATTCAAAACCAAAGACACCGACTTCCGAAATTAAAGTTATTTTTCACTTTGTAGTGTTTTTTTTTAAGTCGGTTGTTTTTTTTTGTACAAAGTTTTTTTAGTTGCAAGATACATAAACCAACAAGAGAACTCCTTGCATAGTGATGAATCACCAGGAACAATGTCCCTCCAACAACTACATCCCTAGGGAAATTATTGGTGTCGGTTTGGTGTTACTTAGTTTTTGCAATCTGTCCACCTGAAGGCCTAGTCAAAGTTTATAGACATTATGTCAGTGAAAACGATGATGATGTGAAATAGAGGACTTGTAAGATTACGCTGGTTATAGAATGGAAGTAGGTAGTTCTGTACGAACCGAGTTCTGCTCGTTCACCCAATCAAGGAACAAATTTAACAGAGAAAAATCTAAGCACGGCTGACCTTATCCCTGCTGCGGCGGTACTTCCCAATAGTTCCAAAGGTGTTTTGACTGGACCGTTGATTTCGGAGACATGTGCAAGTAACAAAACACGGTAATGCACAATTTGTCCTTATTCTTGTTTTGTTTCATTATTTTTATTTATACAGATTTTTATTTAGACATCATCATCTGCCTAGCCTTTTCCCAACTATATTGGGGTTGGCTTCCAGTCTAACCGGACGCAGCTGAATACCAGTATTTTACATGGAGCGACTGCCTATCAGACCTCCACAACCCAGTAACTGGGTAATACGATACCCCTTGGTAAGACTGGTTGTCAGACTTTCGGGCTTCTGACGACCCGTAACGACTGTCAAAGATCCACGAATGACAGCCGGGACCAACGGCTTAACGTGCTTTCCGAGGCACGGAGGAGCCTCGGTATGTAAAGATGGTCACCCATCCACTGACCAACCCTGGCAAGCGTAGCTTAACCTGATGGATCGACCAATGCGGCTGTTATTACTTAGCCACGAGCTCATCTCGAGATTTTTATTTAGACAGTTAGTCTTTTAATTTAACTCTCTGTCTATAAAACTTTGTCCTCAATTTATCAATTTACACTCACAGAGTCAAAAATTTGATCGTTTTTGAAGGAACAACGGCAACAGACTCCATAGTACTGCGCGCACCCATAGTTTGTCGTAGTTGGCGCTCTCGTCGTGTTATCGCGAAGATGTGCCTCTCGGATTCAGCCAATCATATATGGGGCTAAGCGACCATACAGAGATTCACTATTAAAGTCCAATCATGGGCTATACAGGGTGGCAGAAACATCGACGCAAAAACCGTTGCCATGGATTCTGTACATGATTCTGAAATAACTGACGAAAAATTTCAACGCAGGGGGCGTTGAAATTTTTCGTCGGTTGTTTTAAAAAAATCAGCTGTTTCATATATTTTGACCGCGTAAGTGTTGCACTTTTATTTATTTATTTATTAAAACTTTATGCACAAGTAAAAAAATACTGTACAAAGGCGGACTTAATGCCTAAGGCATTTTCTACCAGTCAACCTTAGGGTGATGCAGAGACAAAACATGGCAGGTGCAACATAATGACAGATAACTTGAAAATGAATACATACTAATACATAGATACATAAATACATACATATAAACCGAATAAACTTTGTCAGGAGAAATAACGATAGGTAGAGGAGAAAACAAGTCCAGCAAATCAGCGCTGCAAAGATTTTGCCAACTTTTCACTTTTCTATGAAACAGAAGATTTTTTTAAAGTAACCGACGATATATTTCAACGCAGTGGGAGTCAGAATAATGTACTGAATCCATGATAACAGTTTTCGCGTCGATGTCCCTGCCACCCTATATACAGAACAGATGGAAAAGTCGAAAATGAATAGGATTGACAAAAGATACCTAAAAGCTTATATCAATACTGTTAAAAGTCGTTGTAAAAATATAAAACGCTTTGAAAGGGATTGCCCTTAGGTGTGTTTTCAAGTTGTTCTCCCAACTATTACTTTGACTTAAAAAATATCATACTTGGCTGTATTTCTCAAACATTCTTATACTACCTACTATTGTAACGATACACCATTTCAGTACTAATATTTCTGTATTTATAATCTTGCACACATACAAACTTGGTACACTTTTAGCATTATTTAAAAAACTATTTAATTAGGTAGTTAAAATATAATAACGTTATAGGCTTTAGCTAAGCAATATCTTTTCGTCCCACATACCACAGTGTCTCAAGACGAAAGTCTTTGACCAGTGCGTGTTGCCAGTGATGACCTATGGTACTGAAACGTGGTCGCTCACAATGGGCCTTATCAGAAGGCTAAAAGTCACCCAAAGGGCAATGGAGAGGGCTATGCTTGGAGTTTCCCTACGTGATCGAATCAGAAATGAAGAGATCCGCAGGAAAACCAAGGTAACTGACATAGCACATAGCCCGAAGAATTGCCAAACTTAAGCGGCAATGGGCAGGGCACATTGCTCGCAAAACGGATGGTCGATGGGGTCGAAAGGTTCTGGAGTGGCGACCGCGTACCGGAAGACGTAGCGTTGGAAGGCCTCCCACAAGATGGATCGATGACCTTGTGAAGGCCGCAGGAATCCGCTGGATACAGAGAGCACAGAATCGGTCGAAGTGGAGGTGCTTGGGGGAGGCCTATGTCCAGTAGTGGACGTCTTTAGGCTTAAATGATGATGATGATGATGATAGGCTTTAGACGTCTTGAAGACACCTTCTGGTTTTGAGGCTCCAAACGATCTGAACTAGAAGTTAAGCGACGCTCCAAACATCATGTTTCCAATTCTGTTTCGTTAAAAAACCAGTACTTTTACGGAACTGTCAAATGAGATACTTTTAAACTTCATAATTACACTAATACAAAATCATTTGAGACAAATCACATACTTTTAATTTCATATTTAGTATTTAAAATCACTACAAATCATAATAATATTTGAAAATCATGACACTTGTGTTTCGTTATTTGTCGAAATAGTCATTAAATTTTTGTAAAAACAACCAACTTCCTAAAAAAATACTGCAAAAAGAAAAATAACTTCAGGTTCGGCAATCGGTGTCTTTGACATTTAATATATCCGAGGGCAGAAGTACGAGCAGAGAATATGAGCTACACCATCTGCAAGCTCGTCTCGTTCAACTTTATCAGCAATGTTTAACCTATAACATTTATATTAGAAACGTAATAAGCATCAAAACGTAATTTGATTTTGTTTTATTATAAAATGAACATAGATACAACATGATTGATGTGCTGTAATAATACCCATGACTCAAATTCGTGCATATCGTGTGTCACGAAATCTTTCATAGTTTCGTCTAATGGTATAACATAATTTACTGTTTATTGCAGATTATAGATAGTCTTCATATAGTCCCCTCCGTGCCTCGGAAAGCACGTTAAGCCGTTGGTCCCGGCTGTCATTTGTAGATCTTTGACAGTCGTTACGGGTAGTTAGAAGCCCAAAAAGTCTGACAACCAGTCTTACCAAGGGGTATCGTGTTACCTAGTCACTAGGTTGTGGAGGTCAGATAGGCAGTCGCTCCATGTAAAATACTGGTATTCAGCTGCATCCGGTTAGACTGGAAGCCGACCCCAATATAGTTGGGAAAAGGCTAGGCAGATGATGATAGATAGTCTTCATATTTCTACCATGGACGTAAAAAAGTGAATATATAAAACGTTTTTTTTTTTATACGTCTATGACTTCTATTTTTTTTTTCTACACAAAAAGGTAGCTGAAGGGAATTTAAAAATGTTTTTCCAACGTTTACGTGATAAGTATTAACTTAACTCTATCAAAATTAGCACGACAACCACTGTCGTGCTTATTTTTTGCTTTCGTACCGCTAAACTTCTACTAATTTAAATCTGTGATGGCTAAGCTGTAAAACCTGAAAGTAACGTATAGAAATACGTATGTACGTAATACGTACGTTTTTGCGTAACTCGGAATGCAGGGTAAGTATGCGGCGCGTGAGTCGCCGACGGCACGAAATGTTGCCATTTTAAATATTATATTTGTATAAACATTTAGGACTAGTATTGTATTTAAATTGGCTTGTGGCTAAGTAATAACAGCTGCACGGGTCGATCGATCAGGTTAAGCTACGCTTGCCGCGGTTGGTCCGTGGATGGGTGACCATCTTTACATACCAAGTCCCCTCCGTGCCTCGGAAAGCACGTTAAGCCGTTGGTCCCGGTTGTCATTTGTAGATCTTTGACAGTCGTTACGGGTAGTTAGAAGCCCAAAAAGTCTGACAACCAGTCTTACCAAGGGGTATCGTGTTACCTAGTCACTAGGTTGTGGAGGTCAGATAGGCAGTCGCTCCATGTAAAATACTGGTATTCAGCTGCATCCGGTTAGACTGGAAGCCGACCCCAACATAGTTGGAAAAAGGCTAGGCACATGATGATTGTATTTAGTTAAATCTTACTTTTGATTTGTTATTTCACTATATGCTGCACCGGTTGACGTCATCACGTCAGCGCCGGCTATCGCTGAAAACCAGCGCTGGGGCTCTGTCTCGCATGGGGTCGCAGCTTTAAGCTGAGCGATGGCCGTTTTGCGTGGATGTGACGCATATTTTCCCTCAATTTGTTATTTACGTGTTTTTTATCTTTCTTTGCGTCATGTTTACCGCAAATGCATGTTTTCTCTCTTCTTTCTTTCTTTCTTTCTAATACGCTTTGAATAATTAATGTACGCAATTACGAATAATTAAAGTATTATACGCAGTTACGTATAATTTTCTATTTCTCTTGCTGCTTACACTATGCTCAACGGTTTACACATAAAATATTAGTAACGTAAGGCACAACTAATCATTATTTTTAGGGTTCCGTACCCAAAGGGTAAAAACGGGACCCTATTACTAAGACTTCGCTGTCTGTCCGTCCGTCTGTCTGTCACCAGGCTGTATCTCAAGAACCGCGATAGCTAGACAGTTGAAATTTTCACAAATTATCTATTTTTGTTGCCGCTATAACAAAAAATACTAAAAATAAAATAAAATAAATATTCAAGGGGGGCTCCCATACAACAAACGCGATTTTTTTGCCCTTTTTTGATCGATATCAATAATGGCAACAGGTAGGCACTTGAAATTTTTACAAAATACTCAATTGTATTTTTACTTTAATAATAAATAATAAAATAAATATTTAATTTCCCATACAAAAAATAAATTTTTTGCCTGTTGATTTTAATGATTATAATTGAGTAAAGCCATATTTGTTATGACCGCGAATCATATTTTAATCAACTTAAAACCTGACACTGACCTGCAAAATGCAAAAAACGTAAGAAAATTTGAATTTCGCTGGCAACCCTGACGCTGTCCCCTTAAATGCCATTGAATCATACAATTAAGGGACAATGTACTGTCCCGTGTTGGTTTTGCCAAATTACGTGACAATGAAAAATTCGTGCCTAAAATACGGGACAACCCGTAAAATACGGGACATCTGGTCACCATACTTGCAATTCTGCATTATCAGTCTATAATGTTCCCACTGCTGGGACACAGGCCTCCTCTTTTCGAGATTGAGTGGGCTGTAATCTAACACGCGGGCCCAGTGCGGGTTGGTAGATGTCACATGTCTTCGAATTTTTGGTTCTGGGACATGCCGGTTACCTCACGATGTTTTCCTTCACCGTTTTGAGAGCAGTGGTGATTTAATGATTTAGGTACTCAAAATAAAGGGCCTGCCTGGGTTCTAACCCACTACCTACAACTCCTGATAAGGTTAGAATGATTTTATTTATAGCAAGCAAGCTTAAAATATTATAGTTAACCATTAATAAGCTTGATACTTAATAACCGGAATTCAATTTCTCTTCTAGGATAGGCTTTGCTTAAAGTATTATAGTATTAGTTTTAGTTAATGCAATATTCATGTTGCTTCTATTAATAAATCGGTTGGATTTAACAGTCAATAGAACTTAGAATTTGCGTTCATTAGACGCAAATAACATAACATAACATCACGCCTTGTTTCCCCGAAGGGTTGGGCAGAGGTGTCCCTGTAGCAGGTACACCCACATTTCGCCAGTTATGTTCAAGTCCCATGTAATAGAGGGCGAGCCTATTGCCATCAACCGGGCACAAATCCAGACTCCGAGCTGCTACTGAGAAATTTCAGATAGAAAAACCCAATAACACTTTGCCCGACCCGGGAATCGAACCCAGGACCTCATGCTCAGCAGTAGCGCTTGCGACCACTAGACCAACGAGGCAGTCGAGGCAGCAAATAAACACGAAATAGGGGTCGTTTGTTTGTTTACGTGTCATATTCGTTTGCAAGAACTGTAAATCTTGGTAGCTGTTATTGATAATTGCGAGGTTTTTTTAGGTTTTGGTTTCCTATCGATGCTATTTTAGTTCCTGTACATTTAACACATACGGTGCCTACCCGCTATATTAGATAAAGAAATAATATGTTTAGCATATCTATTCAAAACCAATTTTTTTACCAATTCCGCAAAAAACTTATGAACTCCAACCATTCATAACAGTTGATCACGTTTATTGCAGTCATCTCACGTATGATAAAGACAACAAAAAAAAAAACTGATTAGGTACCTATCTATTATTAATTAATTAATTAAGTAAATCTGATGTTGTATTTTCTTTTAAATTGTCTTTGTATTGTCTTCCTATGGTAAAGTAGCTCTTATTTAACTTTCATTGTGACAAAAAACTTTTTACAAAAAAAAAAACAACCGACCTCCAAAAAAAACACTACAAAGTGAAAAATAACTTTAATTTCGGAAGTCGGTGTCTTGGGTTTTGTATTTTCGTTTTTTGCCACCGACTTCCGAAATTAAAGTTATTTTTCACTTTGTAGTGTTTTTTTTGGAGGTCGGTTGTTTTTTGTAAAAAGTTTTTATTTTTCACTTTTTAGTTGTGGTACCTACCCCACACACATTCGAATACCACTACCTGCTACCAGTAACAGAAACTTATCATATCATCTACATACTAAGTGGGGAAAAAAAAACGTATTTTGTAGCTAACTCAAAAACTATCCAAGCAAAGTTAATAAAATTTATATGGGACCAATTCCAGAGCACACCCTTTCAAACAAAAAAAGAATTTTCAAAATCGGTCCACAATTGACGGAGAAATCGGTGGACATACATAAAAAAAAAAAAAAAAACAAACATACGCGACGAACATATAACCTCCTCCTTTTTGGAAGTCGGTTAAAAATAAGTTAGTTCATTTTTAATTAATTCTCCTAATTTGTATGTGTTTTATATCTATGTCTAAGCTGTGTACTTCTTTAAGTGACAAATTCACCATACTAATAGAATTAAGTTCTTTTATGTAATATGTTATTAGTGTATAAGTCGTTGGAGTATCTATACAAAAATAAATAAAAAGAGCTAGTTAATTTTTCGTAAACAGAGACTACAATAGCTTTTTAATCCCTAGGGACCAAAAGTGATTTAAATTCGGAATGTGTATATTGTTAGTAAAAGTTCCAATCACTAAAGAGATCAATCACGAACATTGTATAAACAAGTAACAGGCTGTATGATAAAGTAAAGCGCACGCGAGCAAAATAAAAAAAAAGTGTTTGAAAAAATAAAAAACGCACGAAGTGCATACCGCCTTCGTTCGTAATTATTTACTAAAATTCGGATTTTACTTATTTTTATATATTGAGTATGTCTTCCAAGTAGTGAGAATGAAATAAATAAACGTAGGTGTACTATTCTTATTAATAAGTTGCACTTATTTAATTTTTAATGAGGGTGCTACCCGCTATGTAAATAACAGTGACAGGAAGCTATTATAACATCATCCACATTAGGCTAAGTAGAACAAATACGTATTATTGAAGCTAACCCAAAAACTGCCAAAGCAATGGTAATTTAATTTATATGGGACCACCGCGTAAGCTTCCTCTACCAAATGAAAAAATAATTATTAAAATCGGTCCACAATTGACGATAAAATCGACGGCCATACATAAAAACAAAAAAAAACATATCGCCGCCCCCGCAGAATAAACGCGTAAGTGCTATTGAGGCGGTTTTGATGTTAATCCATATTCGTTATGTATAGGTCAAAATACATCACCTCAATTTTTTCCAGATTTTTACATCAATTATTTACGAAGTTACATACACACGATTTACCGTAACATAATGTTATAATTCCGACCTTGATGATATAAAAACTTAATTACCTAATAGGTAATAGGTAATAGGTAATACGGGCTGGTATCCGCAACTCCACGTCAAAGCGCGTATTTTGCGTACGGGTGGGAAAATCTGTTATTCGATCCACCCCAGCTCCTCAAAGAAGGCCAGCAACGCCTTGGTGTCACTGACAATCTCACGTAGGGTACCTGGGTTACCGAAGTACTTGGCCCTGTATGTGGCGACCACCGGGCAGTTTAACAGCACATGGGCTGCTGTCTCGTCGTCCTCCATGCAAGCTCTGCACAGCGGACTGTCTGTGACTCCTATGACAAAGAGGTGTTTATTAAATGACCCATGGCCAGTTAGGGCAGCTGTAACTGTGCGCAGCTGCTGTTTTGTTAATCGGAGAACCTGTTTCGTGAGGCGGCCGTCGATTGTAGGGAGAGCCTCCTTAGCCTGCCTGCACTCACCGTGGTCCACCCATATTTTGTGATGTTGTTCCCTGGTTCGTTTCCTTACCAGAGAGCGTAGGTACCCGAAGGGGAGTGGCGTGATGGGTTCAGGCCCCACTGGTGCCATGCTCGACCCCCTTCTGGCAAGTTCGTCGGCTGCGTCATTGCCCCGCGAACCGCTGTGTCCCTTGATCCATTGAATGGTTATATTATTGAGGTCACCCACCTGGTTGAGGCGTTGGTGGCACTCGTATATCAGCCCAGAATCAACAGTGTGACTGTTTAGCGCTTGCAGAACAGCCATACTGTCTGAGAGTATTCTTATCGAGTGGTCCTTAACTTCCCTGGCCATGATGGCTGAAGCGGCAAGAGATATACCCATGCATTCGGCCTGGAACACTGTGTTATGGACACCCAATGGTGTGGCTATGTGTATGTTGAAGTCCTCCGAGAAGATTCCAGCACCTGTGCCACTACCTGTTTTGGATCCGTCGGTGAAGATTCGCAGCTCTGCGGGGCGCGAACCCTCGCATCTGCGGTCCTCGTGGAGTTGGATTCTGTATTTTTTATCGAAGATAAATTGTTTGGGCACCCGGTCATTTACCGCTTTCGTAATAGGGAACTCATTGTTGAGTCCCTCAAGCAGCGCGGTGTGTTGTGTGACTCTCTTACCCCAGAGATCAATTGCATTAAGACGCACCGCCGCCATTGTCGCTTCCTGCTGTATGAACAGGTGGAGTGGGGGCAGTCCCAGCATGGCTTCGATTGCTGCAGTCGGAGTAGTCCTCATGCAGCCCGTGGTTGCCACGCAGGCTAGTCTTTGCATGCGTTGTAGTTTGTTGCAAGCTGTAACCAGCTGAGTGCGGGGCCACCAAACCACGGCCCCGTACGCGATCATAGGGCGGATCACTGCTGTGTACAGCCACAGTATGATTTTGGGGGATAGGCCCCACTTCTTACCTATCATTCTCCTGCACTGCCAGAAGGTAATGCAGGCCCTGTTTAGCTTGTTGTCTACATGACTACTCCAGTTTAACTTACTGTCTAGAATGACCCCGAGGTACTTGACTTCGTTGGCCAACTGAAGTTCAGTATCGAACAGTTTGGGTAGGCGGAAAGGACCTAATGCTCGTTTTTGGGTAAACATGACTAGTTCAGTTTTAGTGGGGTTCACTGACAGTTCAAATTCCCTGCACCAACTTTCTACGATACGTAGTGCTTGCTGAGTGAGGTTACAGATCGTACCCGTCACCTTCCCCGATACAAGGATTGCGAGGTCATCTGCATACCCTATTGTGTAATAGCGGTTGGCATTGAGTTTGGTAATGAGGTCATTAATTACCAGATTCCATAGAAGGGGGGACAGAACCCCTCCCTGGGGGCAGCCTCTGGCTATCATGGCCAACTGCCGCTCACCCTCAAGGCGAACCACCCGTTTGCTTAACATGTTTGTAATCCAGTCCGTAAGTACCTGTTCTACTCCATGCCTGGAGAGGGCGCTTCTGATGCTGGAGAAGTTGGTTTTGTCGAAAGCTCCTTCGATGTCTATAAAAGTACCCAGGCAGGTGCCTTTTTGATGAATCGCATCCTCTATCTGACTGACCACTAGATGGAGAGCAGATTCGGTCGACTTACCTGAGCTGTATGCGTGTTGATTACCATGTAGCGGTATGTTTTTCAGAGCGCCATCCCTCAGCTCTCTATCACATAGCCTTTCCAGAGTTTTTAGGAGAAAGGAGGTCAGGCTGATTGGTCGGTGGGATTTGGCGTTTGTGTAGTCACCCTTACCTGGCTTAGGGATGAATATTACTTTCACTTCCCTCCATCCTTTAGGAACGTATCTAAAGGCCAGGCACGCCCTCATTAAAGGCACCAGTCTTATTGCGACAGAAGCACCCCCCCACTGTAGTAAAGCGGGGAACACTCCATCAGGACCAGCTGCCTTAAAAGGATGGAAGCTCCGGATGGCACATTGGAGTTTCTCCAACGTGATCACCCTGCGTGCGTAACTCCAGTCAGTGTCAGCTGGTGTTTGGGTTTCATCTTGCCAGTCGATTACCTGCGCGAAGACGCAACCAGGGAAGTGAGTTTCAATTAGGATGCGTCTTGTTTCCTCAGGCGACGACGTGAGTGTGTTATCAGGTTTGCGGAGGGTGGCGGGCCCAGGTGTATTCTGTTGCGCCAGTACTTTCCTTACCCTGTTTGCTTGCTGACAAGATTCAATGCTACCACAGAATTTGCGCCATCCCGAGGTGCTCCTGAATCTGATGCATTTTTTGTAGCTAGATTTGGCCGCGTAGTAGTTATCCCAGTCCTCATCCGCACATGTGTTCATGGCTCTATTCAGAGCTGTTCTTACCTTGCTGCGCTTGCGCTCCAGATCAGCGCCCCACCAGGGTTGTTTACCCGGTATGTTGCGCGGCGTGGTCTCTGGGCAGGCGGTTTTGTAGCTGTCTATGATTGATTCTGTAAGATGGCTTACTTGTGCCTCAATCTGTGTCGTGTCCGCATATGTCACCGGATCGCTTAGCATCGCTAGCTTGGAATCAAGGCTGCGTGTGTAGGTGGCACGATCCGTTTTACGCGGATAACGCCGTGGTGGTATCGATGGAACACAGACCTGAATGTCGAAGCGGATCCACCTGTGATCGGAGCAGGAGGCCTCCTTGGAGACCTGCCACCCAGTGGTGATTTCCGCCACGCCCTCTGATGCCAGAGTGAGATCTATGATTGTGCGGCTTCGCCTGGTTACGAATGTTGGTTCGGAGCCAGTGTTTAGTAGGGATAGGTTAGTCGAGAATAAGTAGTCAACCAAAGCCTTACCCCTCTCGTTTTGCGTGTCCATACCCCACAGTTGGTGGTGAGCATTGGCGTCGGCCCCGACGACAACCTCAAACCCGCAGCTCTCGCAATGGTTCACGAGGCGGGCGAGTCCGTTAGGAGGCGGCGCCTCCGCTTCGGGCATATAGACCGAGGCGAAAACGATCACCATCTCTGTGGCATCGTCGCGCTGTATAAGCAGCCTAGCTGCAGAGATATCTCTGCAACAGAAGTCAGTTAAGAGCTGTGTTTTAAGGTTACCTGTGACATAGATGCACGATCTGGGATGATCATGATCTGAGGTGACTAGGAGCTTACCGCCAAGATTGGAGAGTCCTTGTATGCGACCCGCCCTAATCCACGGCTCCTGGATTAAGGCAATGGCCGTGTGTTGTACCTCCAGCCACTTGCGAAGCTGAGCCGTCGCGGTCTGACTGTGGTGGAGGTTTGCTTGGAGGACTCTACAGACCGACGAAAGGGACGCCATCACTGGTCGAACCCTCGTCGTCCCCCCCAAGTCTAAGCCCGGCAAACAGGTCGCCCTCGTCGAAACCGTCCTCCCCCGAGCCCGAAGCCGGAGACAGGATCATGTCGTCCAGCTCCCCGCCCGATGAGGGAACGACATCCACGGTGGCGGCGGCAGGGGCGGCTGACTCTGCAGTAGCAGGCTCAGCCGCGGATGCTTCCGGGTTGTGTGAAGGGGGAGTGGACTCCCCTGCTGTTGCTTGCGACAGCTGTTCCAGCGCCTCGCAGACGGTTCCCGTGGCGGGGTCCCATCCCTGTGGAACGTCGGTGAACCTACCGTTCCGACCCTGGAACTTCACGTACACCGCCCCTAATCCAATTGAGAGGCGGCGTCCGGCCTCCATCAGAGTCGGGATTTGGTCCACAGGGACACCGACCACCACGAACCACGCCGCGGCTTGTTTGTCAGCGTGCAGCAGTACCCACCTCTTGATGTCTACCCAAGAGTTTTGGTAGCTGAGAGTACGACCAATCATAGTCGACTCTCCGTAGACCCCCTGCTCGTCCGGGATCACGATGCCACACCGTGCACGCTTCTGGATCTCCGACTGGCTCATAACGACTAACGAGGTGCTAGTTGAAAGAGTCAAGCCGGAGACTGTCTTCCTTAGCCAGGCTAAGGTGTGGTCATTACCGCACCACAGTTTAAGGATACCCCCGGCGAACAGCGGCTTGGCGTTGAAAGTCGGCCCTGGGGTGTCCTGTTTGGGGGAGCAGGCCTCGAGGATGATCTGCTTCTGGATAGCAGCGAGAACCTGGTCCGACGCGTCCTTGCTGAGGATCCCCGTGCGGTCGCAGGTGATGGCGACGTCTAGGGTTGCGCTGGCAGCTTGGGCGTAGCTTCGTTGGTCGACCCTATTGGATTGATCAAGACGCGGCCGCTTATGCTCTCCCCGAGGTGTCAAGGTTTCGTTGAGAGCTCGCTTGGCCGCGGCCTGATCCTTCCAATAGGGTCGCTGTGTAGTGTCACCTTTGGGTTTCACCGGAGCGCTGGTTGGCGGTTGACTGGGCGCTGGTCGGCTTGTGCCGGCCTCTGCCTGTGACCGCTTACCGGCGGAGAAGTTTAGCTGGCCAACTGTCGGTTTAACTGTGCTAGCGACAGTGGCCTGTTTGTTGCGGGAGCCTTTGCCCGACTTCTTTAATGCTTGACGGCGCTCCTTCCTCGTCAATCTGTCCCTCTTTCTGCCCTGTTCCGGGGCAGCAATTGGACCTGAAGGGTCATTGCAAGAGCAAAGGGCTTGTTGAGTATGTTTACCCTTGCCCTTGCGTTTCTGCACGAAATGCCAGGCGCGTGAGAACACGTCCTCAGTGCAACTAGCCGTCTCCGCTTGACCGGTGACGACCGTCTGATGAGGGGAGGCTAGAGGAGCCACAGGAGGAGGAGGGTGTTTGGCTGGGAGCCCGGTACCAGTGTTACCTGGCGCCGGGGCCTGTGTAGAGAGGGTCAGACCGGCAGTGGTATTAGTCGTCGCCTTGGTCTTCGCCTGTGCGTCAGAAGGGTCGGTACTGGTCCCAATCAGCGCCGACGTCCTTTGTTTATACTGGGACTTTTTATTTTTGGTCTTGGCTGTGGTTCTCGCCACAGCTGGACCGGTGCCCGCGCTGGTACCCGCAGTGTTAGCTGCATGGCCACCAGGGGCAAGGGAAGTGCAAGCACCTCCCTTGGGAGTCTCATCGGCTTTCGCCTCCACTCCGGTGCTGTTTTTTTTAAATGGCCTTGATAAATCCATAATAAATGTTAATAAAATTCGTCTCTCTGGCTCCCACCCACCATGGAGCCCGCAACTGGGAACGTCTCACTATAAAAAAGTTCGATCGTTAGGACTACCAGAGAGATATAGGGGCGCGAGGCTGGTTTACAGTGCGACATCGGGTGCTCGATCGGGTTGGCGTTGGCCAACGAACTGATCAACCCTCACTTACACCGTCAGCATGACCTTTACCTACCGCTTTGGCCGTCCAAGGACGACCTCAGCGGACCTCACGCACCTCGCCTGTGGCCCTCTGACGGGACACTATGACCATTTCCCTACCCCTGGCTACTGGGTAGGGCCACCGTTTCACTTGAAATTCGGACCAAAGGGGGCGTGTTGCCTTACGGGCACATTACAGCCAGAGCCGCTCGGCTCAACCCCCCAGGACTCCTTCATCCCCGCTCACGGCGCTCAACTGCGCAGGTCCTAGCGCAGGTGACTGCTTACTCCTACTCGACAATCAGCTGGATTTAGTGATAGTCGAGCCCGCCCCCACCCAGTCACAGGGGGTCACGGTTAGGAGTGGAAGTTGGAAAGCGGAATAGGGAGGAGTAGGGATACGGATAGGATAGAGTGGGGAGGATTTGTGAGATTTGGGACAGGAAGGCATAAGACGGGACAGAATGAGGTTAAGGGAATTGAGGAAGGGATGCAAAGGCGCCTGGTGGTTTTAGTTACGTCTATTTCTTATGGAACTAGACCAAGAACGGGGTGGCAACCTCGGGAAGGTGCATCCGCCAGACTTGTCTTGAGGATCTACACGACTGTAGCGCTCACCCTCAAGACCCCGCCAACCCTACCCCCTCTGAAGGAGGCGGTAGGGTAGGCCTGCATCTATACTACCAAGCAAAGCAAAGCAAAGCATGTCGTTGTGCAACCGCGAAAGCATAAATCCAGACCCTCCCCAAATTACCTATTACATTATCAGAATTTTTTCGACTGCACCAGAATAATCGCGTAATAGCCCATTAACGGTATCACTGTACTGTGAAAAACGCAAGTAATATTACATTGCAAAACAAAAAAAAAACAATAGTGATAAGAAAAAATAACTCAAAGTAACATTAACGTTAAAAAAAAACTAAAACATTTCTGTAAAATGTTTTTTTTATCAATGACTCAAAAACAGTACCTGTTGAACACTTAACATTAATTAGATTATCTACAAAAAAAAATCTTTTAAACGACGTAAAAAACAAACTTCTATTCGGTGTAGTCATAAAGTTATGGATCAATTTAGGTTTTTTATTTTTCCTGTAAAATTGACTTTTTACACTTGCGCGTTTATTCTGCGGGGGCGGCGATATACAGACGAACATAGAACCTCCTCCTTTTTGGAAGTCAGTTAAAAATGATTGGCAGTTACTTAATTTAGATATTATATTTTGATACATGTTCATACTTCAATAAGTAAATGTAGTACTTTACGTATTGAAATATGAATATGTATCGTCTAGACCCCTTTTTGATTGGCGTGACATCCAATCAAAATGGAATCTAGACGATACATATTCTCTTTTTTTATTTCTCGAATCAATGGACTTGTTACTATATAGTTAGTTGTATTTCATGTAACTTGTCTCATCAAAACTTATAATTGGAGTTGGAGGATCCTCCACTAAAGGTGACGCCTAGATGATGTTTTGTTGACGCCATCTACCTAAACAAATTTTAGAAAGAGGTTGAGAAAATTGTTTTTCTTTATGTTTGAAAAAGGTAAACTATTGAAGAACTCATTAAAAAAAACAGTAGCACTCCGGGAGTGCCCACAGAAGTGAAAACTAAAAAAATTTAAAAAAAAAAAACTTCCAAAACATTTAAAGTAAAAATACTTGCATAGAACATTGATCCGTAACTTAATATAAATAAAGAGCACAATCGCGTTTACAAAAATGAAGTGTCAATAACGGTGTCGCGAGTTCAATTGTTTTTTCCCATTTCAAAAATGCCCAACGCGCCTTAAAGAAGTTTTCACTTCAAAAACTTTCACTGATCGAAAGCTACGTTATTGCCGAGATGTGTTTTATTTTAAGACTAGCTGACCCGTGCCCACTTCGTTGGGCGGTAAACATTTTAACTTGTGATGAAATTATGAGTGTGGTTCGGTTAGTACTGAGTGCTATGATTTATTTCCTGACTGCCAAAAGGAGGGTTTTGTTTTTATTGCATATTCCCGAGCACGGGCCTGCGATGTTCTCGCGCTTTGGCTAGCGTGCCTCTGCGAGCGCTCAGCGCTAGACTCCCTATCCCTTGTTGCAGAGACATGCTGCCTTGAATCACTGAGACGCTGCGCACGTTCAGCGCTAGATTCCCGAGCACGGACCTGCGATGTTCTCCAGCTTTGGTTAGCAAGCCGCTGTGAACGCTCGGAGTTAGATTCCCCAGCGCGTGCTTGCGAAATATTTTCTCTATTCCTCGAGAGGCGCTGATGATTTTCAAGAGCACTCTTCTGTACGGCGTACTCGAGCTGCTCTTGTCTGGGATGTCTGACAGGAAAGTTGTGATTTCCTTTATGGCATGATAAACAATCGCTGAAACTGTCCGATATCCCAAAAACAGAAATAGCTTCGAACTTGAAGAATGAGAACGAAGTAGTATTTGTGTTCTAATGCGGTTTGTGAATGGACGGCGGCATTTTGCAATTTAGTAATTTTATATTATCTTCGAAACTATTTAACCAATTGACATACTGTTTTGGCAATCGTATCTCTATGATGTTCTTGTGATCATAATAATATTTTTTTCGATAAGGTTTAATATTTTTTTGTTTAAAAATCGTCAAAAGGTAAGTACGTCGAAAAATACTTTTTTTAACACATAAAAGCTACTATATCTGCTAAAATATAAAAGATAGAAATATGGTGTCGCGGACTTTTTTGTAGAACTATTTAAAGCGGACCAGGTTGCCATACATTGTTTTTAATTATACAGGGTGTCCCGTAAATGATGGATCAAACGTAACGGGTAGGTAGCTTACCTCATTTCCAACAACTAATTTGAACAGTAAAAAAAAAACCGATAAGGTAACCAAGATATTTTTTTTTCGATTTTTACTATTTTCTGTACCAGCATTCAGTGTTTTTAATGCTGTTGCTGCAAATGGTATCATATTTAGGTGTGATTTTTGTCAAACATTTCTGAATAGTTTACTAATGTTATAAGATACCATTTTTTTAAATAACATTTTATTAGCCTTAGAAAAAAAATCTTGAATTGAAAAGTTTTGTTTTTACGATGAAAAGACCAGAATTGGAAAAATTCTCCTGTAAAAAAAATGTATGACACCAAAGTGTACCATTATTTTAAAAACTTGTAAAATTACTAAGGTTTGCAAATTGGTATAAAACTTACGCCTAGTCTTTGTCGTTACAAAGATATTGCTACAAATCTGACAGAGGTGCCAAATTACGAAATAAAATAAAATTTGAAAAAGTGTGCACAATTCAACTATTTTCTTAAAAATGTTAAGTATCTCAGCGTATGAAAAAAATTAGGAGGTTAAATTTAAAAAAAAATACAAATAAATCGTTTATTTTGTTTTTACAGTAAATGTTCAAACTGACGTCCCCCTACGAGAATGCAAAGTCTGCACCTCCTAATAAAGGAAGCTCTTATCCGACGGACAAAATGGCTGTTGTTTATTTCTAATTAGGACCGATTAGGACCAATTTTGTGGCCTCCGCGATCTCCGGATTTAAATCCCTTAGATTTTTTTTATTGGGGATGTTTAAAAGACAAAGTTTACAAACATCGAATAACATCGGAAGAAGAATTACGTCAGCGCATCCAATCTGCTGTATCAGAAATAAACAACAGCCATTTTGTCCGTCGGATAAGAGCTTCCTTTATTAGGAGGTGCAGACTTTGCATTCTCGTAGGGGGACGTCAGTTTGAACATTTACTGTAAAAACAAAATAAACGATTTATTTGTATTTTTTTTTTTAAATTTAGCCTCCTAATTTTTTTCATACGCTGAGATACCTAAACATTTTTAAGAAAATAGTTGAATTGTGCACACTTTTTCAAATTTTATTTTATTTCGTAATTTGGCACCTCTGTCAGATTCATAGCAATATCTTTGTAACGACAAAGACTAGGCGTAAGTTTTATACCAATTTGCAAACCTCAGTAATTTTACAAGTTTTTAAAATAATGGTACACTTTGGTGTCATACATTTTTTTTACAGGAGAATTTTTCCAATTCTGGTCTTTTCATCATAAAAACAAAACTTTTCAATTCAAGATTTTTTTTCTAAGGCTAATAAAATGTTATTTAAAAAAATGGTATCTTATAACATTAGTAAACTATTCAGAAATGTTTGACAAAAATCACACCTAAATATGATACCATTTGCAGCAACAGCATTAAAAACACTGAATGCTGGTACAGAAAATAGTAATAATCGAAAAAAAAAATATCTTAGTTACCTTATCGGTTTTTTTTTTACTGTTCAAATTAGTTGTTGGAAATGAGGTAAGCTACCTACCCGTTACGTTTGATCCATTATTTACGGGACACCCTGTATACAACTGTTAAGGCAGCGCATGCAAATAACTCGTAAGAGCTATTTTTTTCCGCCTGGCTAGACAAAAATTGAGATAGATCGGCTTATATACATGATATCTTTATAATTTATATCCTATAGCACTCACGAATAATGTAGCTTTCTACCAGTGAAACAATTTTTAAAATTGGTTCATTACTTCCGGAGATTACCCCCTACATACAAACTTACAAACATACAAACTTACAAACAAATGTTACTACCTCTTTATAATATTATATTAGTATAGACACACGAACAAATTCGTAGGCAGAAGCTAGTATACAATAACTACACTTATAAAATAACGTCCCTCCGGCCGCGTCTGTCTGTCTGAACGCGATAAACTCAAAAATGACTGAACAGATTTTCATACAAATTCACCAATGGACGGAGTGATTTATGAGGAAGGTTTGAAATGATTTTTTGTTCTGTTAATAGGTTATCGGAATCACTTTTACACGTCATATTAAAAAAATAAAAATAAAATAAGCTAGATGAGTTCGGCGTTTCCTGTCTAACTACTCTGAGAAGAAAGGCCGAAACAAACTCAGAGGTCGCAGTCGTTTTTAAAGTCCACACATTTTTTTTTTTTTTAACAATGGCTACTCGCAGTGATTGACCACTAAGGTCTTGGCTGCTTAACCGGATTTTCCTGTGGGTGCCATAAGCTTCTACACTTAGAGCCTCCAGCCAGGAGCTTTTTAAACTATTCTAAATTAAAATTAAGCGAATGCTCGCTAAGGGCACCCCCTGTGGGGTACGGACCTCGGATTAGGGCATCGCTGACGGGAGGACAGCAAGGGGGACAAGCTGGATCAAATTTATATTTATATCATGATTATTAATCGGGGTATTTAAAGCTACGTGCTCAGCTGCAACAACTGCTGGCACCTCGTTATCGAGCAAGGGTCGGGGGGGGATTCGTTTACTCGGGGAGTAGATCGCGTACGTAAAGGACCTCGGCGGCGAGGTCGGAATGACGGGAGGCGTCTGTGTTTGTGCACTGTACTGGTGGCCCTATTCTGCTCCTGGAGGAGTGTAATGGGGTCATCTGGGTCGGAGAGTACATGCCTCGGACGGCGGATCTGACTGATTTGGGACGGGACATAATTGGCTGCCTGGACTATCAGAGGGTTCCGATGTCGAGGAGCGGACTCAAAGTGGCGCTTTGCCATGCGTTTGAGGAACTGGTGGATCGTAGGGATCTTACAGTCGAGATGGAGGATCTCGTTTCTGACGTACCACGGGGCTCCCGTGGCCTTGCGAAGGAATCTGTTTTGAAGGGTCTGCATGCTATGGATGGAACGGGGTTTGGCGTGGGCGAAGACTGCTCCCGCATAGGCCATTATGGGACGGACACACGCTGTGTAGATACGCAATTTGCACTTTAGTGACAATTTGCTGCGTGAATTTAGGATACAGTGAAGCCTACCTAGAGCGAAAGCGGCTCGCGAACGAACCGTCTTTATGTGCTCTGAAAAGGAGAGACGGTGGTCTAAGATCACTGAGACTAAGAGACTTGGCTCGCTTCTCCCAAGGGATCGGCTTGCCGAACAGGGTGATCGTTCGGGGGGGAGGAGGGGGTCTGGATCTCGGTTTCGAGAATGAAACCGCTTGACTTTTGTCGGGATTAACTTCGATCCTCCACCGTCTAAACCAGGCGCCAAGGTTACTGACGGCCCGTTGTAGATTTAGGAGAGACGAAGGGGCGTTGCCTTTACAGATGATCGCAGTGTCGTCTGCGAACAGAGCGAGCTGCGTCCCTCTGTGTCTGGGGATGTCGCTGGTGAACAGCGTGAACGCGAGGGGGGCTATCACTGAGCCCTGAGGGACTCCTGCCCTTATGGGGCGAGGGGAGGATAGGGCTCCTTCGATACGGTAGCGGAAGGTGCGATTCGACAAGTAGTCTCGTAAGATGAGTACGAGACGGTCTGGCACTCCGAGTTTGTATAGCTTATATACTAAGCCGTTGTGCCAGACTTTGTCGAAAGCTTTCGCTATATCGAAGAAGACTGCGCATGTCGGATAGCCGCGGGTGAGACCACCTTTGACCAGCTCGACGATGCGGTGGACCTGATGCACGCTAGAGTGCTGAGTTCTGAAGCCGAACTGCTCGTCGGGTATGAGGCCCTTAGTCTCGGCGTAGTCTCTGAGACGCTTATAAATAAGCCTCTCGTAGATTTTTCCGAGATTGGGCGGTAACTAGAGGGCTCGTTTTTAGGCTTGCCGGGCTTTGGAATACCTATGACCGTGGCCTCTTTCTACGTCTGGGGAAAGATGTTATTGCTTAGAGCACCATTGAAGATGTGGTCAGTAGCATGATCAAGTGGGCTGGGAAGAGCTGGACCACCCTATTGGTGAGTCCGTCTGAACCGGGGGCTTTACGCGTATGCAGACCTTTGATTATCTCGTGCACCTCATCTGGTTCGATGGGGGGCAGGGGAAAATCAGGGTCTTCAACGGGAGGAAGGGAGGCTCTACGTTCGACTTCGGCGTCGACCTCATCGAGGTGAGCTTTGTCTACTGGTAGGGTGCTGGGAGAGCATTGAGCTTCTAGACTGTCGGCTAGGCACTCGGCTTTGTCGATGTCGTCGAAGGCAATGGTTTTATCGGGGCGGAGTCCAGACATAATCTTAGTCAGGCTATATGAGGACCATGTAGTGTCTGAAATGGTCTTTTGAGGAAAGGACCACACATATTAGGTGTATAATTCATTATGGTTCTGTGTAAATTGGCTGAAATATGACGATGATTGTTGAAAATGTCGGAAAAAGTCATAGTAAATTGATTCAGGCGTGACCTTTTTGAATCCATTATAAAATACAATAGACGTGGATATATTTAGTAACCTGTTCCACTTAGCTATTTCTAAAGAGCCATAAAAACTCCTGAAAGAAATCGACACGTGTTTCACCTCTCAACGAGGCATCCTCAGGATGACGATGGACTTGTTGCGAACCCGAACACGGCTTGTTGCCACACCGAGCTGCGCTCAGCGTTCGGTGTTGCTAAGTGGAACAGGTTACTAAATATATCCACGTCTATTGTTTTCTTTTTGTATACAATTATTATAAATATAAGATTATATAGTGCCATCCACGAAGACGCGCCCCACTCCGCTCCGCTCCATACTAAAATACAGCTTACAGTACAGTAATCACGGAGTGGGGCGCGTCTTCGTGAATAGCACTATCTGTAATGGTTGAAACTAAAACTAAAACATTACAATGTGTGTTTTTCCCGGAAAAGTCGTGTTTATTTCACATTAGGCAGTTGGTACTATTGATATTTTATACAGCCATGGAAATTAATTTTTAATCAAACTGATACCCTATGTTAATTTGGCGTGTAATATTCTAGCTTTTCCATACCACTGCCTGTCAAAAAATGACAGTTTTGATTTGAATATACAGGTTGTTTGGCAGAACGTTGAACATACGAAAATGGTGGATAGGTGGGGTCATCTGCTACTTACTCAGCCCTAATTTATTTGGCCCTGGCCCCCCTGGTTTTTTTAATTAACGCAAATTGAAATAAGATTTAAGGATTTTTTACATCTTTCTGTAAGTTTGAGGACTCATAACTTTTTTCTAGCTAACATCTGATTAAAGCAATAATTTTATTTTTATAAAATTATTGCTTTATTCAAATGTTATCTGCCAACATTAAAGATTAAAAAAAAAAAAATATTACCTGTTTTACCCATTTTTAATAAAAATTACACTTTAAAGTTAAGAAAGTGGTGAAACTAGAAGAAAGCAAAAAAATTTTTTTTTAATATCCAGGGAGCCAGGGCCAAATAAATTAGGGTTGAGTAAGTAGCAGATGACCCCACCTATCCACCGTTTTCGTGTGTTCAACGTTCTGCCAAACATCCTGTATATGGACGATTTAACTTGATATTCAACTTGCTCAAACATGAATTTTCTGACCTTTCATAAATACACGTAACACGTCAAACATGCCTGCTGGAAACGATGTCACTTTCACCGTAAGAACCTTGAAGTTGTTTAATAAAAAGCCAACGCATTTTATCGAAACTATTTCAAAACTTTGTCCTTTAAAATTTCTTCACGCAGAAAAATAGTTTACCCAAGTTAAATCAAAAGCTAATTCAATTTCAGGGCAAAGTAAAAGTTTCAGTCTCTATAGACTTCCAATAAGTACTTTTTGTGTCAGGGGTCATTGACGTACGTTAGCACTAAGTCTGGTTGTTCGGCAGAAAGATGACAATTCTATCCAGAAAATCTACTTGGGTTTAGCAATTGGTGTAAATAGCATTTGTGCTGCCACACCAATTGCTCGGAGTACACCATGCACTCAATATTTGACAGAAAGCAGGTCAATATTTGACATAAAGTGAAGTGTTTTGCGAAGTGATTTTGAACCATGTCCGGTGCAACTATTCTGCCGCGCTAATTAGAAGTGCAGTAAGGAGATTATTCGTACTTTCGAGAAAAGCTTATACAGTGTGATTCTTCATAATGTGTACATATCGAAAAGAGGGAATCTACGCTTAATTTCATCGACGTTTTTTTTTTTAATTTTTAGTAAAAAATAGATATTTTTTTTCTCTTTGGCATCTTATTTATAAATTTTACAATTATTGTAAAAAATGATGAAAAAAACACTGATTTTTGCTAAAAAATACATTTTTTTTTTCAATTGAGGGTAGTTGTTTTCTCAGTTTTAATTATATGTGGACGCCTAATTATTTCCAATCATTATGGAGTTGTTTCATCGCGATAGATGATTTGGTTTAAAAGTTAGACAGTTTTGTTGCAATTTTTTTTTATTCCATAAAAAACTTTTTAGTTGTGGTACCTACCCCACACACATTCGAATACCACTACCTGCTACCAGTGACAGAAACTTATCATATCATCTACATACTAAGTGGGAAAAAAAAAAGTATTTTGTAGCTAACTCAAAAACTATCCAAGCAAAGTTAATAAAATTTATATGGGACCAATTCAAGAGCACACCCTTTCAAACAAAAAAAGAATTTTCAAAATCGTGTGGACCGATTTTGAAAATTATTTTATTGACGGAGAAATCGGTGGACATACATAAAAAAAACAAACATACGCGACGAACATATAACCTCCTCCTTTTTGGAAGTCGGTTAAAAAAGTATAAAAATATTTCGATTTTTTTAAATTTTTTTCTGTCGTTAAAATTAAGCATAGATGGGCTCATTTCGATATGTGCACATTATGAAGAATCATACTGTATAAAATATTAACCAATAGGAGCGGAGCTCTGAAGCGGAGTTTCGATTCTATTGGTTAATATTGGCACATTTCTCCGCTCCGCTGCCTCACTCCGCTCCAGTGGACAGGCAGTCTAAATGGCGCCTAAAGGTTTTTGCTCTTTACGAGGATTCCGAATCTATAAATAAATCAATTTTACAAAAATCCTTTCTTACTGCGTTTCTATTTAGCGCAGCAATATTGTCAACTTGACCTGCATGTAAATGATTATGGTACGAGCTCCGGGGTTCCGTAATCATTAACAACAAAGACTTTATATTAATAGATTCATAAAAAAAAAAAATGTGAAATGGAAAACTAATCTGACAAACATGGTTGAGTAATGGGTAGTAGCATGGGTCGATCCATTAGGTGAAGCTACGCTTGCCGGGGTTGTTCCATGGATGGGCGACCATCTTTACATACCGAGACTCCTCCGTGCTCGGAAAACACGTTATGCCGGGACCGACGGCATAACGTGTTTTCCGTTGGTCCCGGCTGTCACTCGTGAATCTTTGACAGTCTTTACGGGTCGTCAGAAGACCGATAGTCTGACAACCAGTCTTACCAAGGGGTATCGTATTACCCAGTTAAAGGGTCGTGGAAGTCAGATAGGCAGTCGCTACATGTAAAATACTGGTATTCAGCTGCAGCCGGTTAGACTGGAAGCCGACCCCATCATACAGATAGTGGATCATCTATAGTTGGGACAAGACTAGGCATATTGATTTTATTCTATTTACTAATTATTGTATTTCTACATGGCTAAGTAAATTTGTTTGTTGCAGTGACTGGGTGTTCGGCGTCCGCTACTGTCAGCTGAGCAACTTCATAGCAAATGTGACGGTTGCAGCCAGCGTGTTTACACTCACTGGAATATCGTTTGACAGGTAGATATTACTTGTACTTTTTCCCATTACGGTAGGCCAGATGTCACTGTTAACAACACCAGTATAAGACCTCTTAGTTTATTGAAACTCCATACAACGCTGGGCCAGTTCAAGGTCGAAGTGTAACTACTGACTTGGAGCATATTCAGTCTATAATGTTCCCACTGCTGGGACACAGGACTCCTCTCGGTGAGAGGGGGCTGGCCGCATTCACCACGCGGGCCCAGTATGGGTTGGTAGATGTCACTTGCCTTCGATTTTTTTTATTTTAGGACACGATGTTTTCCTTCATCGTTTTGAGAGCAGTGGTGATGAAATTATTTACACAAAGCGTCTGTCTGAGTTCGAACCTATGACCTACAACTTTTAAGTCACGGCCGTAACCACTGGGCCACCACTGCTCTGACTGACGTGCAACGTACTATACAAAAATATATACATTTTCTTCTTTTTATACACACGTATTGAGGTAAGTAAGAATCTTCCTGGTTTTTTTTTTTTTTTTTTCTTTTTTTTTTTTTTTTTTTTTTTTTTTTTTTTCTGTTGGGCATCTCACAACTGGTTCCGAAAACCGTGGCTGTTTAACCGGTCAATCCTGTGGTTGCCTTAAGCTACTACACTCAAAGCCTCCAGCCAGGGCACAAATAACTAAGCTAAAAATTTAAGGATGAACGCTCACTAAGGGCATCCCCTGCGGGGTTCGAGCCTCGGCTTAGGGCGTTATCCGGAGGGAGGACATCAAAAGATGGGACGGGCTGGATCAAAAGGTTTTGATCATTATTATTAGTCGGGGAATTTAAAGCTACGTGCACAGCTGCAACAACTGCTGGCACCTCGTTTTCGAGCAAGGGTCGGGGGGGAGTACTATTTACTCGGGGGCGCGGCGGTCGAGATCGCAAAGGACCTCGGCGGCGAGGTCGGTATGACGGGAGGCGTCTGTGTTTGTACACTGTACTTGTTTCCCTATTGCTCTCCTGGAGGAGGGTTATGGGGTCATCGGGATCTACGAGGATATGCCTTGGACGGCGAACATGACTGGTTTTACTCGGGACATAACTGGCGGCCTCGACAACCAGAGGGTTGCGATGTTTGGCCGCGGACTCAAAGAAACGCTTGGAAAGGCATTTTAGAAACTGATGGATTGTGGGAATCTTTAGGTCGAGGTGGAGTGCCTCGTTCCTGACGAACCAGGGGGAACCTGTGGCCCTACGGAGGAATATTATTATTTTGTACTGTTTGCATCCTATGGATATGACGGGGTTTCGTATGAGCGAAGACGGCACCCGCATAGGTCATGATCGGTCGAATCCACGCCGTGTAAACGCGCAATTTGCACCTAAGTGACAATTTGCTACGTGCATTCACCAAGTAAAAGAGTCTACCGAGAGCGAAAGAGGCTCGCGAACGAACCATCTTTATGTGCTCTGCGAAAGTCAAATGATGGTCTAGAACGACACCGAGATATTTAGCTCGCTTCTCCCAAGGGATCGGCTTGCCGAACATGGTGATTGGTCGGGGGAGGAGGGGGTAAAGAGAACCGCTTGGCTTTTATCGGGGTTGACTTCTATCTGCCATTTTGTAAACCAAGCTGCCAGTCTATTGACTGCGCGTTGGAGATTTAGGCGAATGATGTCGGGGGATCTAGAGCTGAAGTAGATGGCAGTGTCGTCTGCGAACAGACCCAACTGCGACCTACCGCAACCTTTTGGGATATCGCTTGTGTATAGCGTAAAAATGAGGGGGGACACCACAGAGCCCTGGGGGACACCTGCGCGGATGGGACGGGGAGTGGATAACGCTCCTTCGATACGATAACGGAAGACACGATTCGATAAAAAGTCTCGTAAGATGAATACGAGACGATCTGGCACGCCGAGTTGGTACAGCTTGTATATTAAGCCGTTGTGCCAGACTTTATCGAACGCTTTCGCTACGTCGAAGAATACTGCACCGGTCATAGTCCCGCGCTGTAAACCAGCGCTTATGGATTCTACGATGCGGTGGGCCTGATGCACGCTAGAGTGCTCAGTTCGAAAGCCGAACTGTTCGTTGGGGATGAGGCCCTTGGTCTCGGCGAAATCTCTGAGGCGCTTATAAATAAGCCTCTCATAGATTTTTCCGAGAACCTTGAGCAGACTGATGGGACGGTAGCTAGAGGCCTCGGTTTTGGGCTTGCCGGGCTTTGGGATACCGATAACCGTGGCCTCCTTCCATGACTGGGGGAAGATATTGTTGCTTAAGGCACCATTGAAGATGGTGGTCAAAAGCATTATTAGGTGGGCAGGGAATAGTTGGATCACCCTATTGGTGATGCCATCTGAACCGGGGGCTTTACGGACTTTAAGACCCTTGATGATGTCGTGCACCTCGTCCGGGAGGACGAGGGGCAGTGGACAATCAGGGTCATCGACGGGAGGGAGGGAGGCTCTACGTTCGACTTCGGCGTCGACCTTTTTCAGGTGAGCTTTGTCTACAGGTAGAGAACTGGGAGTGCATTGGGCCTCGAGGCTGTCTGCGAGGCATTCAGCCTTTTCGGCATCGTCGAATGCGATGGATTTATCGGGACGGGTCAGGGGGGGCATGGCTGAGACCTGGGGAGATCTGAGTTTCCTCTGGAGCTCCCAGAAGGCCTGATGGGTGGGCTCTAGTTCGCCGAGTAACTTTCCCCAGCTCGCGTCCCGCAGCTCCGCTATACGTGTCTTTACAGATCTCTGTAAATAGCGCATATGGGCTTTGTTGGCGTTACAGGGAAAGCTATCGTAGGCACGTATGGCCGCGTTCTTCTCAGTCAGTAATGCACGCACGTCGTCCGGCAAGTTCCAGCGACGGTCGTCCGTCGCTGGAACTTCCCTAGAGCAATCGTTCAGGACGGTTTGTACGTGATTAGTGAGTGAGTCGATCGCGGCCGTGGTGTCGGCGACCGAGTCGAAAAGGTCGGGGATAGAGTCTAGTTGAGGGGACGTGTTGGATTTCAGCTGTGTGCTTACCTTCTTCCAGTCCGTGATCCTCTTAGTGATAGGGGGGGCGTTCGGGTCGGAAAGACCTATGCGGGGGTATAGTCTCATAACTACCGGGTGGTGATCAGAGTCTAGCTCTTGTACCGTTTCTATTGAATCTAACTTTAGGTTGACGTTCTTAAGGAGCGCCACGTCTAAGATATCTCGGGGGCATGATTTGGATTCGTGAGCGGAAAATGGGTGGGAGTCATGGGAGCGATGACGTCAAAGGTCAGGGAGTTTGAGAGGTCGAACAGGTGTTGACCTCTGAGATTGGTTACCGAACTGTTCCAAGAGGGATGTTTGGCATTTAGATCGCCCGCTATAATGAGCGAGTTACTCATAGCGAGTAGAATCGAGAGGTCGTTTGAGAGGCGTTGGTGATGGTAATGCCCTGTGGTGTTACCGGGGGGATTATAGACCGATACGAGAGTGATCGGCTCGTGACCTGACATGCCTAGACGGCAGGCGGAGACTTCTAATACCGAGAGGGGGGGAGGGTCTAGTGGGATGCATTGAAGCTGCTTTCTATAATAGATCAGGGTGCCACCCTTGTGACATCGCGACCTGTCATTGCGAACTATCCGGTAATTGGCAAGTGACGGATCACGATTGCAAGGCTTTAGGAAAGTCTCTTGTATTAAGAGAACGTCTATTTGATGATCGCGGAGGAAGAGCCCTATTTCTTCCCTTTGGGATTTTATGCCGTTGGCGTTAAAGTAACCTATTATTAGGGATCGGGGTTTAAATCTAGCTAAGGCCTCGTTATCCATTGAAAGATTTAGGGGTTTGGGCGAGGGATTCTAGGGCTTGCGTAATATCCGGATACGCATTATAAATGGATTGAATCCTAATGATATTGCCTTGGGCGGCGACGATGAGTTTTGCCATTTCCTTAGCACGCGGGGAGGCAAAACTCGCGTAATTTGACGTGATTATGTTGAACGAGGCAACACCTGACATCTGCTCGGTCACGGGACCGGCAGTCGGGGGACGCGGAGCTTGGGGAGCAGGCGCGGGTTTAGCGGGGGGCGCGGCGGGCGCGGGGGGCGCAGAGTGCGCGGGACGCGCGGAGGGCGCGGGTGGCGCGGTGCCACGGAAGCGGGGGTCCCTAAGGTGGGGGGGAGGAGATGGGGGGGGGCGGCGGGGGGGGGAAATGACCGTAAGAGGGCATCAAGGCAGGGAAAGACTGCTGGTGGTGGAGATAATTCCACGGACTAGGCCTCTGAGGGCTTAGTCGTTGGGGCATAAGGGCGGAGGGAATCCTATAAGAGGATGAGGAGGGAGTTTCCCTTTGCTGGCGGGCGCCGGAGCGCTTCCCCAGCTTGGGAGAAGAGGCCTTAGTGGCTTTTGAACAACCCCGGTAGTTAGCCGGGTGGCCCTCTTTGCCGCATAGAACGCAGCTAGGAGGTACGGTACATAGCGTACGGTCCTTGGGACGGGGGCAGTCGGAAGTGCTATGCTCTCCAAGGCACTTTACGCACCTGGGTGTAGCATGACAATTCCGCTGTGAGTGGCCGTATAACTGGCACCTGTGGCATTGACCGACAATGCCACTCTTTAGGGGTTTTTCAATCTCGAACCCTGTGAGATGACACAGAGAACGAATTTGAAATATCGGATGGTAGCCCTCTACGGGCGGACAGATAACGAGGACCATGTCGTAGAGGTCACCGCCTCTAGAGCGGTGCATACGATGGACCTCGTCTACCGGGACGTTCTGCGACTGAAGGTCGGCGAGAATTTCAGAGGGGAGGATTTCCCTAGGGATGCGTTTTATGACAACGTGAACTTGTTTCTTTTCTGGGAGAGAGTAGGTGTGGTATGACACACCTCTCGCTCTCAGTAGACGGGTCAGTTCCCTATAGTCGCGCGACGTAGGGACTAGAACTTTTCTACCCTGCTGGGTATTTCGGGCGCTGGTGAAGCTGATCTTTTGATCAGCGCACCATTTTGAGATGTCCGTCCACTTCCCCTTGTCCTGTACGAACAGGGGGGGTGGAGGGGGAATCTTTTTCGCGGGGGGCGCGGGGCAATCCATCGCGGTGGATGATGCGGTCGGGGAGGCGGGGGGCGCGGGGGGATCCTTTGCGGAGGATGACGCGATTCGGGGGGCGAGGGGCGCGGGGGGGGCCTTCGCGGTAGTCGCGGTCGGTGGGGCGGTGGAGGGGGAGGGGAAAGCTACGGTAGCGCAAGTTGCGACGGTAGCGCGTTGTTTTACCCCAGCGGGTTTGAGGGTGACTACGGACGAAGAGGAGTCAGAGTCCTCGATTGCGGCGACCTTACAGGCCTGCGCAGAGCTCTGCTTCCTGTTCTTCCTCTTTCTCCCCTTACCTTGGACGGCTATGAAGCCGTCGTCGGAGGGGGAGGAAGAGGTAGAGGAAGCAGCGGACTTTACCTCGTCTTCCTCCGAGCCAGAGGGGTACGAGGGTTGCTTTGAAGAAGCAGCGGGGGTGTCGGTGTCCATTGACTCCGACGGGGGGGAGGGAGGGGTGTCTGGGCGACTCTACGGTCGGAGGGGTGTCTAGAGCGTCGCTGAAAGTAGCGACGCTGTTATCCTGGTGGGGGTTTTCGCCTCTTGAAATGTTCAAGAGGCTGGAGAGACGATCCCTATATTTCCCGTGGAGGGAAGGCTCCGAGTCGAATATAGATTCGAGGAGATGAACTAATTGCTTCGAGAGAAGCTCGAGGTCTACTTTGGTAGCCATAATGGCGGGGGGGGAGGGAATAGCCTAACTATGCCTATCTCCCCGGTGGGAATGCCGGGGATGTGTACAATCCCTCCCTGTCGGGTAAGACAGGGAGGATGAGTGCCTATCGGTGAGCCCTAAGCTTGATTTGGCCCGTTGCCTATCTTAATGTGCAACGGGGTCCTATCCAGTCGGTGTTGGCACCATATGGTATCCACCGAGTGACCACGAAACTGTGGTTTTGCCCGGAAGGGGCCTAGTGAATCTACAGACGAGTATCTCTTGTTAGAGAAATAAGATAGCCTTGAAAAAGGCCTTTTTGGTGGATCTATGCCCGATCACTAAAAGATCGGAGATCGGATGTAGTCGAGCGACTACGAAAATCGTTACGAAACGCAACGGAAATATGACTCAGGGCAATGAGTCATGAACGGGAGAGCGCAAGCATACAACCGTCCGTGACCGGTGCCGAGCGTCGAGTGAATCTTCCTGGTTTTGGCAGTCCGGTTTTGTATAATGAACTTGTGTTTCAAATGTCCGGAATCTGGACCGTCCGGTAGTCTGGGCTCTTTGTTTCTCTTTGAATATTGAAAGAGGTGGTTGTAACACTCAAATAAAATCTTTGGACGAAGCTTCTAGGATTCTGATCGTAAATTTTGGTAGAGCATAGACTCCAAAATGACGTTACATAAATAATAGATATCCAGATTTTGATACGGCAAATTGAGGTAGTGTGACAATCTGCTCTAACATTTACGATTTATGGAAATTAATTGTAGCCGTGTTAATATCCGGATATCCATTAACGTCATTTTGGAGTACAAGCTCAACCATTAACGATCAGAATCCTAGAAGCTTCGTCCAAAGATTTTCTTTGAGAGTCTTCCTCTATAAAGGCTTTTATAGCTAAGGGCTAAAGTGCTAGGCAACTCTGTATAAAAATTATGATGTTGAAATTCGGAAAAAAAAAGTAAAAATATTTTATATCGGCAGATTTCGTAAAATACAATAAGTAGCACTTCTTTTAGGCTATTTTATGAACGAAATGTTTTAAAGTGGGTATTCGCATAATGAAAAACTCTGGAGAATCACGGCTAATAGTCTGCCATTTCTCCCAATGTGCTGGGATTTTGTTCTAGTCTAACGAAATATGAAAGAACTTAGAGCAAAAATGCCATTGATCGCCACGATAGGTCGTGAAGAGAAATAAAAGATGAATGAGTGGACTGTATTGCATGAGATTTATGAAAATAAGTAAAAATTAAAACGGTATCGGTTAAGAAACAAGAATTAATATGTACGTTAATAAACGCGTAAGCGCAGCCGTGCTTGAAGGCTTGCAACAGCTGACTCGCCGCTGCCCCGTACCCCTCGTTCACTGCCATCAGCGCGCGATGATGTTGAGAGCAGAGGTCTCAACAGCCATTTTGATCTCCAATTGCTTTATATATCAGATTATCGGGATATCCGGATATTTGGACTTTCCGTGTACACTACTATAGCGGCATCTAATATCGCCACATGCGAACTATGCATCAAAGACTTGACGACACACAAAACCCTGACGTCACACAAATTCTGCATCGCGCAATTAGAGTTTACCGCGCGAACGACATATAGATGACTGACCGACATCAATCGTTGGACAATTACCCGCCAGACACGACACCCTTCTGGTCGGAGGATCCTCCCTTTTCTATAGAGGAAAATTGACACCCTGTTTCTCATACCTCTAAACTGCCATAGATTTTCGGGTAACCACTGAAATACTAACAGACCTTCCACAGCTATTATTTATTTACCTCTGACTACAACCTTATAGCTATGATAATAAAGATCACCCTGGTGCAAAATCGAAGGTTCAAGGCATGACAGTTATTATTTTAGTTTGAACGATATAGGGGCTCTACATCAATCAAACTCATCATGTGCCTAGCCATTTCCCATCTTTGTTCAGGTCAGCTTCCGACTTCCTCAAACCCAGTTACTGGGTAACACGTTACACTTATTGCTTCATTTTTAATTACTTTTACCTATTGTAGTATAGTAATTTTATTCTAGGTGCATCGTCTTCACAAATAATAATATAACTAATGTTAATAGTTAATTGATTCGAGTGTGACTTTGCGGAAATCCATTATAAAATACAATAAACGTGGATATATTTAGTAACCTGTCCGCTTAGCTATTTCTAAAGACCCATAAAAATCCTTGAAAGAAAGCGACACGTGTTTCACCTCTCAACGAAGTATCCTCAGGATGATGATTGACTTGTCGCGAACCAGAACACGGGCGGCGTGTTGCCACACCGAGCGCTGAACGCACTCTGCGTGGCTCTATAGAAATATCTAAGTGGAACAGGTTACTAAATATCCACGTCTATTGTATTTGAACGTACGTACCTATACAAAATATTGTAAAACATTTTATCTACTCTCATAGCGTAATGTTCGAATTATGAACTTCAAAACGAGTTTATATTGACATACTTTGTAAACAGAATACCGAAATTTTAAAATAGGATCATATTATAACCCTTTTTCTCTAATAAAATAATACTATAAAACAATTTTTTTTCTGTTACGATACAGCGCTAATCCAAGAAGTTAATATCACCAAAGACTTTCCATCAACATTTGGCGGGGGACAGCAGCACCCGCTGTAGCGCATGTGTGGTGATGTGCTGGTGCAGGCGACATTCATTTGTTTTGTAGTACTTACTGAATTTCGTGGGATTTTTTAATTTATTCTTGATCTTTAACTTTGATCTTTTATTTAGTATTTGTTTCAATCCCTATGAATGAGAGTAGATAAAGTAGTGTATGAAACTGCACATAACTAGGTATTAAAACATTCGTGTGATACTATTAAAAACCTCGCCTGCGGCTCAGTTTTTAAACATACACTCATGTTTTTATACCCCTCATTATGCAACAGTTTCATAAACTACTATTAAAAGATTGACGGTGGAGTTTCTTGCCCATTCTTCTCCTTACGAAAACTACCTTTTGAAAGGGGCGACTGGAATCAATTAAATTTTTTGTAAATTTTGACGTTCAGAAGTGTCTTATATGGCCGATTTGAAATTTAATAATTTGACTTTGACTCTCTAGTAAGATGCAGATAAGAACATCGCCAATAAGGTATGTCCTTCTAAGTCATCCTCCGTTATTTTACAAAGTAATTTTTCAAATGAAAAAAAGACATGAATCACCTTCTCTCAAAAGAATCAATTTGAATTCTCAGTCATGAATTTGATCATGTCGATCAGAGAGAAATTTTATTCATAACGTATTGGCACTTTCAGATATCAACGGAATGTCCAATCAAAATGTCAAAGTGTAACTCATAACGATTTTTTTTACTTGTTTTTGCACTATTGGAAAAATACTTTTTAATTTGGGAGAGCAGTAGTGGCCCAGTGGTAACGGCACGGCCGTTACGAGTTGTACGTCGTAGGTTCGAACCCAGACAGGCGCTTTACTTTGTGTAAATTATTTCATCACCACTGCTCTCAAAACGGTGAAGGAAAACATCGTGAAGAAACCGGCATGTCCTAGAATCAAAAATTCGAAGACATGTGACATCTACCAACTTGCACTGGGCCCGCGTATGGATTACGGCTCACTCCCTCTCACCAATAGGACGCCTGTGTCCCAGCAGTGGAAACATTATAGGCTGATGATGATGATGATGATGAATTTGGGAATCAATTTATGACACCTACATTCAATTTTTCCTTAGTTCCTATAAGAGAAAAACGAAGAATATCCATCGGGTTGGTTGGTACCTTGGTGATCCAATAGTTGCAAGCGCTATTGCTGAGCACGAGGTCCTGGGTATGATTCCCGGGTCGGGCAAAGCTTTATTGAGTATTTCCATCAGGAATTTCTCAGTTGAAGCCCGTAGTCTGGATTTGCGCCCGGATAATAGGGTAATTGGGGTCATAAAAGACGAGCCTATTATTATATGCGTCTCCTATTATATTATGGGACTTAAACATGACTGGCGAAATGAGGGTATAGTATAGGTACACCTCTACCAAACCCTTCTGGGAATATAGGCGTGATGTTATATGGTACTTTTTATTTTACCGCAACTTTGAAGCTCTTGGCCTGCATCGTACCTGATGGTAAGTGATGATCAGGCCAAAGGTGGAAGGAGCTTGTTAATTGCGCTGTTCTCAACATTGCCTTCGCTGGCGGCAGTGAACGAGGGGTGCGGGGACAGGGCGAGTTAGCTGGCATCACAGCCGAGCGCGGGCCCCTGCGCCTCGGCAGTCAACTGTTACACGCCTTCACGCACGGCTGCGCTTACGCGTTTTACTAACTTACATATTAATTTTTGTTTGCTTTTAACGGACACCGTTTATTATTTCCTTATTTGCATAAACCTTCATGTTATGCAGTCCACTGATCTTTTATTTAACTCCACCACGACGTATCGTCGCGATCATTGGTCCTTCGAGCCGGATCGGGGGGAGTATGTTGAGACCTCTGTTCTCAACATCGCCGCGTACTAGCGGCAGTGAACGAGGGATGCGGGGACAGCAGCGAGTCAGCTCTTGCACGGCTGCGCTTACGCGTTTTACTAACGTAATGGCTACACATCAAGCTATAGATTTCCAATATAAGCTGACCTCGCATTGTACGGAAATCCTACACAATGCGAGATCAGCATAAACTGGAAATGTATAGCTTTATGTGTAGCCGTGTGTACATATTAATTCTTGTTTGTTCTCAACCGACACCGTTGTTATTTCCTTATTTGCATAAACCTACATGTTATACAGTCCATTCATCTTTTATTTAACTCCACCACGACCTATCGTCATGATCAGAGCTTCATCCGGAATCCTCAACCACAGAAGAACTATCTTACCTCTAACTGCCGAAATACAACTATACTGATAACATTGTTGTTATAGCGACTGACATAGATAAGATGGTGGTAACTAGTAAGACGGACTTAGAACAAGCCCAACCACCAACCAAACCGAGTTTTTTTTTTGCCTCCACTGGGAATTTAGAATCCTGGACTTCTGGATCTGAAACAGGTAGTCTAACCATTAGACCACAGCGTTGGTTAAAAGGTACTAAGGAAAGCATTAATCTTATCCATTGGATTGGCTACACTATTGCTGAGTGTCTTTTTTTTTTGGTGGGAAATTATCAAAAAACTTCTCCCGCTCTGGGAACGGGAGGGCGTGTCAGACTCTTACTGACTAAAACCCACCCGCGTTCCCTCAGTTGCCATGTTGCCAGGGGCCACGCTATCCCTTTCGGACTTTCCCGTGACCCCGGCAGGCATCGGTCTTATCGGACCCCGTCAGTTCTGCTGACATCTCTTTGAGGCGCGCGTGGAACACAACGCGCCGTCCACCAGGATTATGTTTTAAGATAATCTAAATCTAAACTTCCACGCGGATAAAGTCACGGGCAGAAACTAGTAATCATAAAATATGATATTTAAATATGATACATTGTATATCTATATAAATACGAAAATGCTGAACACATTACATTAGACCCAGATCACGAGTATTTTGTACTGGCCAAAATATATCATCCACTTAAGTGGACAATATATACCACAGGTGACAGGAGACCACGATAACGTGGTCTACTGTTAGCAATATTTTATTCCTCTAATAGGGTCAAGCGGGTATCCAAGAGTGGTCATAGGTTTCATTTCAATCCTGAATTATGTGACGTAAAAATGTCTACATTAGTTATAAGTTGAGAATTTATTTTACGGCCTCCCAACAGCTGGGATTTCAGATAAACGTTTGTAAGAAATTGTAATTTTATACATAGTTTTATCTCAATTTTTAAACAGTAGCAAAGTGGCAAAGTGTTATTGGGTTTTTCCATCTGGAATTTCTCAATAGTAGCCCGGAGTCTGGATTTGTGCCCGGTTGATGGCAATAGGCTCGCCCCCTATTACATGGGACTTAAACATAACTGGCGAAATGTACTATAGATACACCTCTGTCTAACCCTTCGAGGATTACAGGCGTGATGTTATATTATGTTATGTTTTATGACAGTAACCTACAAAAAATGTTTGTACTATCTTGATAGATTTTCATTCCTTATTTGCTCATTTTTTTATGTTGCTAGCGAGGTAAATCGAATATTGCCGACTTTAGCTAAATCGGAAGAAAACCGAACGGCTTTGCTCTTACTTTTTGCTGAAGATTTTATTTCGGTATAGGACATTGCTATTACGATTTTGCAGAAGTTGGGTACAAAATTAATCAAAAGAAAGCGTAAGTGACACATGGTAGTGACACTTTTATTAAAGCTTGTCGCAAATTGTTATACCGAAAGTGTGGTATTTATAGTTAGACGAAAGTAAATTGTTATGCCAAAAAACCACTTGTCGCTAAAGTGGTTTTTTGGCATAACAATTTACTTTCGTCTATGCTTTTTCAGTCATGTTATGTCTTGCATGGAGGTTTAGGCAGTAATAATATCAGCCTAAATTTATCTCTCTTAAAGAGAAGCCATGAGCATTGATAAAAACACTTGCTCAAGATGGATTGACGATTTCAAACTTAGATTAATTCTAAGTCCAGTACCCTAATTGCGTAATGCAATACAATCAGAATCTGTTTCGATTTGAAACAGATTGCTAATCCATTGCTTCATAAGTTGAAAGAAAAAATCTGCTCAACAACGTAAATAGCGCAATGAATGTTGTTGAACTGTCAAAATGAAACAAATTAGGCAAAATTGTTTACGAAAATAAGTTATGCAATTAGGGTACAGGTTTCCTCACGATGTTTTCCTTTACCGATGTTAGTGAAGGTGAACTTAGAAAGTAGGCAGATTTTTTTTTCAACTGGATTTGTCCTGTCTAAATTTCAATCGTTCATACAAAATTCCTTTAAAAATGCACTTTCAGCTTTCTCGAATTTTTTTTTTGCAGTTTTCTCGAAGAAGGTTGTCAAAATAATGCTCGAATTTCCAAACATGTTTGAGAAAAACTTTTTTATTATAATAATCGGTAAACAGAAAGCATTCTTGAGACATCCCTTTTTATTGTCACAGTGTAACATAAAATTCACACGAATGTGTAGCGTTTATTCATTAGAATTTGAAGAATTCTTTAAGTTTGCTTTTGGACGCCATATTTGCAAAGGTCTTTTTAAGATGGTATGTTTGAAAAACTGCATTGTGAAACTGAGATTCTTTGCCATAGTAGTGTGCTCTTGGTAAATATAGTAATCTGCACGTTAGTGTATATAACCTGGCCTCTTATTCTTTTAAAGCTCCTTACTACGCTAGGGTAGCTGAAGGTCAAAGTGGTTCCCCCGAGGCGACGTGTCATCCACTGTACCAAACTGTACAAATAAAAGAGGAAAATAGGTTTCATTCCATTTGTTTGAAGATTTCTATTTCAATTTCAAGATAATCCTTTCATCAAAGCATTCCTTGAATTTGATACTAAGCTTATTTTGTTAAAAAGGTTATTTTTTGTGAGTTTAAAAGCATTGTATTGTTATTTCTTTTGAATTCAGAAATCTTTAGAAATGGGATTCACGAAATCAAAATTATTTTGAAAACATGCTCAAGAAACATTTCATTCGTTTCGATTAAAACAAATTGTCAAATAGTATAAAAAACGCGTGGCACTCGGGGACTGCCGCGGTAAAGCTATTGCATAACATTTGTAACCTCCATACTTGCTATTTGTCAACGCTACACTTGGGATGATGACGTGATGACATAAAACAAAAATTACGTTCCCATGACAACATCACGTTGTCATGGGAACCGTCATTACATGGTAGGCGGAGTGGGGGGTGTTAGGTTTTATTTTCGTTACGGAATTTCTTGATTCGGTCGCCGCGCTCAAAGCCCGCGATAAAAGCTATGCAATAGCTTAAAAATATAATTGTAACAAAATTAGATATCTACATACAGTGTGTTCATTATAACTTGACCTGTGTCGCGATTGATAGCACTGAATTTTGTGGTCTTAGTTGAAACTAAGACTGCAAAATTCAGTCATGTCCTACTAGCGTCCGCCATCCGTAGCGTCCTATTATTATTTGTGTGCGCTGCTGAATAGGTCGCACACATCTTAGATGATAGCTTGAATGATAAGTCATGGATAGCCAAAGATGATGGTTTATTGAGTATATATAACTACCACATAACTAATGCTAAATTAATCATATGTGAATGAGTACACCTTACTATGAACGCTGATCGTGTACTGTCGCGTTGCACTGTAATTTGTGCAAGGCGACAGAAAAGTGCTGATGTTTGCATTGCGCGCATGTCATGTACGATACATGACGGTATTGAAATACTAATAGGGTTAAAAATGGCGACTGACAGAACAGTACTACCAATCACATGACTGCAGAATTCAGTGCTATCAACCGCGTCACGAGTCAAGTTATAATGAACGCACTGTGTCCACTTGCCATTTTAAAACATCGTTCTATTTCCGTCAATCATTTGAAGATGACAGAGAGAGAATGATGTTTTAATTATGTTTAGCATTAAATGTGTTTAGTGATTTGCGATGCTAGTAGGCCTAATTGATACTCATTTTAATTTATTTTAAACTCAATTTAAATTCAAAAAGTCTTGGACAGAATTTCTTTGCTAAAAATTCAGACGGCCATTGTTCATCACTTCGGTAGCTACTGAACTCCATGCTTCTTAGGGGATAAGTGTAAGGAATCACAATTTTATCTACTTCTATGCCAGGTTCTTCAAAATAAGGTGCAGGTTCAGGAATCCGTAGTGGGTAGAATAAATCTTCTGGGAAAACTTGTAGTCCTAAAATATTTACAACAAAGATAAGTACCTAGATAAGATTCTAACTGTCAGGCCCCAAGAGAGATGAATTATAACTATGTTTGTTCATTTATTTACTTAAACTATAGGTGTACTAACAAGTTTTAGTTTAAATTAACCAAATCTACTGATTTTGCAGAGAATATTAAGTTTATACTATGTCTTCACGTTTCCTTTAACTTATACGGCCAAGAATTCACAGTAAAGTGAGCGAAGCTGCGGGAACAGTTGGTCAAGACATAAGATTGATCAAGTAGGTACAGTATTTCTGTCCCTCGGGTATCATCGAATTTTCGAATACAAACGAATGCTAATTCCAATGTCCATCAATTATTAGATTTATCGTGTATAATAATTTGAATTCAGAGCTAAGTACTTTATTGTTGTTTTGTTTTGATTTCCATGTGAATTATATGTATAGAGCTGTAAAACTATTTTCCTATCTGTCATGCCTGTGACTTTAGCGGCTTTCCACCATTTTTTTAAATAAATTACATTACGTTAAAAGAGTATTAACAACTCTAAATACTTCCAAGTCGATTGAGAGCGTCCGGTCTGCACCAAGTTCAAAGGGCAACTGATAGAAATCCGACAACTGACGAAACGCGAAGTTTGCCGAGGGACATTAAAAAAATGGAAATACAATTGAATAGAGGTTTATTTTAAAATACCGATAACGATGTTTTAAGTGTTACGGATTTTAAGATAAAGGAAATATAACGTGATAACAACACTAAAACAAAACCCTTACCATTACATTCTCCAGAATTTGACGTGACTACATCAGGACAGATTCGTTTCAGTACCCGAGTTATTATAACCTCTAGATGATTAAAATGCCTTGATTTAGGATCGTAGGTCTTCGCAAGTTCTCTGTAAACGAAAAAATATATATTCACCTCTACAATCATGACTATTTAGTCTGTTTTAAAGAAACAAAACGTACTTCAATATTTCATTGGTAATATTTCTACCAACATCATCTTTTGCAAAAGATAAAATTCCAGTTGATATTCTATTAGCTTGTTTTGAAACCCAATTCTCCGGTAGATCTTCAAAAGGTCTAATAGCTATCATATCGCTGTCCAAAAGTATACCACCCCACTTGTGTAGAGTGACGATTTTTAATATATTTGAAGTGTCGTGTAATGGGTGTTTGCTTTTCTTTATATCATTTACTAGTATTGATTCCACTGCTGTGCCTTTCGCAAATTGGGCGATGTGTATCCTTGCGAAATTAATGTTAGGATACTTATGAAGTTCTTCAAGGATTCTTTTACTTATTGAATCCGTAATAGGAAAGGTGAGCAGTACGTATATGTGCCGGTGCGGATTATATATAGCTGCAGACTCTGCAACACATGCTTGCATCATCGTCAGTTTTCCTTTACACGTAGAGTCAATAAAGAATATCGATTTATCTTTTGGAGAAAAGATTGGGTCTTCAGTTGATAGTAACACGTCTCCGTCATTCATATAATAACACGATATGTCATCATATTCAGTTTTTACAAACATTTTGTTATCATTTTTGATAATAATAGTTTCAATTTCCACATAATTAACTAACATTATGTACAGAAACACGAAAACACAACACGTAAGCACAAATCGAATGTGACGATATCGAGTTATCCAAATAATGATATTGTGCATTTTTTCTATTCGAAACTGGGTAACATTTGACTTGACCCGTTTATGTGATTAAAAATTCTGTTTGGAAAAGTCATTCACAAAATGGAATTTGATTACAGGTGGCTGCAGCGTCCACGATACTCGTTGTTGGGATACCAAGCCCTGGCTAAATAAAATAAACTTAATCGTAGATAATTTGAAAACGAAAAAGATCTGAAAAATAAAATGATGTTTTAAAATGTGTTTGTCGACTGTGTTAAACTTATTCAAAAACTAAGTAACTGGACTACGTCTAAAAGTGTAGATAGAAATCTTTGCAGATAGACAATTGTTTTTACATATTCGTTTCTACATTTCATACATGATTTACCTTGAGACGATGAATTGATCAGGCATTGAAAACTGTACTAGGTACTTCAGTACTTCTAGGACAGAAGCACTGAAGTACATACCTAGTACAGCTTGACGATTTAAAAGCTAGTCTTTCAATATAAAGTAAGTACCTGCTCACGTACACACAATCCAGACTCTAGTACCTTTTTCTCCAGAACATTATTTATCGAAATATTTCGTCGATAGCCAGTCTGTTTTTTGATGTTCAATTCAGCGTTCAACATAGCAAATACATCTATTAAATATCTCGGCTGTGTTTTATTATAGAGATTTTTCTTAGAAGTAATCGGGTTTAGGATTTCAGTTAGGAAAATGTTAACGATGTTGGGCTTACCGGGTACTTTTGAGAAATTCTTGATGAAAAAAATCTATAATACTTTGTCCGGCCTGAAAATCAATTTGAGGACCCCGTGCTCTGCTTACATCACGCGTACATCCCACAGAACATGGAGTCGCCGCACCAGTAGCGACTAGACGCCTTTAAAAATAACAATATATACTCTATATAGTGATATAAATATGCCTGGGAAATCAACTGTTGCATCATCGCATACTCAGCCTATAATGTTCCCAATGCTAGGACACAAGCCTCCTCCCAGTGAGGGGGAGGCCGTACCGTAATCCACTACGAGGGTCCAGTTCGGATTGGTAGATGTCACATGTCTTCGAATGTTTGGTTCTAGGACATGCAGGTTTCCTCAACAAATGCAATAGATTATGTCAGGTAGACATAATCTATTGCATTTGATATAAAAATAAAAAATAAAAATTGACATTGAGACTATTGATAATACTGAATTATAATAATTTAATTTACTTGGCAAAAGCCTCCCATACATGTATATTTGTACGCCGAATGGCAAAACATAGAGAACCTATAATTTAATAATTGTAACATCTTGCACACTGTTGTCACCTATGTTTACAAATAAAGAATATTGATTGATTGATTGATTGATGTTTTCCTTCACCATTTTGAGAGCAGTGGTGATGAAATAATTTACCTACAACTCGTAAGTCGCGGCCTTTACCACTGGGCTACTACTGTTCTCTAGCTGTCACAAGCATTGGCCGAATAGTCACGGGCTGTAAGTATCTATGAGTAAGCAGTGACATCCACTGACACATTTGGTTCGTACGGAAATTGTTGAAAAAACCGTCTGTACCTGTGACCGAGGCATTTCCGTGCTCTTTGGCAACACAAACTGTAGTAACACAAACAATGATGAATTAATATAATAGGTAATTACCTATGAGAAATATGCTTACGAAGATATTTTTCTTTTGTTTAGGTACCAAGCCATCGTGCGACCAATGCGGCCGAGGATGTCCAAGACTTGTTCACTCGTCATGATCGCTTGCATATGGATTAGTGGCATGCTATTAGCGATACCTTGCCTATTATACTCAACCACCAAGGAATATAGGTAAGTTTGACAAATATATTTTTCCCACTAATTAACTAATTAATGTTCTATTAGTAATTAAGCATTTAAGTGACATGTTATCGTAACTGGCTATAAAATCTAGTAATTCAATTTCACGGTAAAGTGTTGTAATAAAAAAATTATTAGTACTTAAGAAAATAACATAACATCACGCCTTGTTTCCCCGAAGGGTTGGGCAGAGGTGTACCTGTAGTAGGTACACCCACATTTCGCCAATTATGTTTAAGTCCTATGTAATAAGGGGCGAGCTTATTGCCATCAACCGGGCACAAATCTAGACTCCAAGCTGCTACTGAGAAATTCTAGATAGAAAAACCCAATAACACTTTGCCCGACCCGGGAATCGAACCCAGAACCAGCAGCAGCGGCAGTAGCGCTTGTAACCACTAGACCAACGAGGCAGTCAAAGCTTAAGAAAATAATTATTTTAATTAGTCTACACTTAGAGCGAGAGGATAATAGATTAGTCCAACTTCATGAATAACCCGCATTTCTGCTGATATTGCCCTGAAACCCCAACTCTCGATGACGTTGGCAAATCCTAAATTGGTTATCTCGTGCTCCCGATAGGTTACGGAGCGGCAAGGATTAATTATATTTAGGACCGTCTACCCACTTGTTTCATAGATACAGTTGGAACGAAAATCAACACAAACATGATCCAACAACTCGTCAAGCATAAGCGTTGCACTGCTGTGATTGATTGGTTGATTAAATTACACACAGCCAATACGATTAGATTTGCGTTTCATTTTGACACGTCGATGATTTCTTGCCAGAAACCGGATCGTATCCTCCCAATTAATTCGGGGGAAATGTTGAAAAGTCAACGTAGAGCGAAAAAGTATTCAGACATTTGTCAATTTTGCTTTAGGCACGTTCAAGACAGCTTTTGCTGCCACCTATTTTTTGAACGTCGTTTATAAACTTTGATCCTGACATATTCGTTTTTTGCTGCGGAAATTTTTTGATAAGTCACTACGGAAAAATTCAAATTGAACTTATTTGTCAGGTGTCAACAGTTGTATAAAAAAGGCTGTTTAGAGTGCTGCTAGCGGTACGATGACCACCATATATAATAAATAATTTCTGACCACAGATAAGTTTTAAATGATACATCTATGTTTCGGACGAGTGTTTCATCTATGTTGAGAGCTTGTGGCTAAGTAATAACAGCTGCACGGGTCGATCGATCAGGTTAAGCTACGCTTGCCGCGGTTGGTCCGTGGATGGGTGACCATCTTTACATACCAAGTCAAGCACGTTAAGCTCGGAAAGCACGTTAAGGCGTTGGTCCCGGCTGTCATTTGTAGATCTTTGACAGTCGTTACGGGTAGTTAGAAGCCCAAAAAGTCTGACAACCAGTCTTACCAAGGGGTATCGTGTTACCTAGTCACTAGGTTGTGGAGGTCAGATAGGCAGTCGCTCCATGTAAAATACTGGTATTCAGCTGCATCCGGTTAGACTGGAAGCCGACCCCAATATAGTTGGGAAAAGGCTAGGCAGATGATGATCTATGTTTCGGACGATGCCAATATTTCCATTAAGGACTTACGATTTTAAAATAATACTTTGCGATACGTTTGTATTTTTAATGGTCCTCTTCAAATTTTTTTTAACTTTGAGTTTACAATATAATTTCTTTTTCACTGAGTAATCCTTTTTTGGAAAAATATTCGTTCAAAAAAAAAAACACTGGCACTTCGGAAGTACCGACAGAAGTAAAAAATTTAACAATTTAAAAAATACTTCTAATTAAAAATACTTGCATAGAACATTGATCCGTAACCTAATATAAATAAAGAGCACAATCGCGTTAACAAAAATGAGGTATCGGTAACGGTGTCTCGAGTTCAATTGTTTTTTCCCATCTCAAAAATGCCCAACGCGCCTAAAGAAGTTTTCACTTCAAAAACATTTTGTGTGATTAATACAGCAACACAACAAATTCCAGCAATTTACAATAAATTCAATCCCATTATACAATGTTTGTTTTTCACTTTGTTTCAATCAGAATTTCAGTACGCTGTAAATTGTGTAATTGGCTACGGTTAATGAACGTAAAATGGAGAACAGTATTTGGAACTCAAGTATCGTAAACAAAAAATAAAATGGAAATGTAACACATTAAAATACACATTTGATACGAGTTTAATATGTCTTGATGGCCCAGTGGTTGCTCGCTGTAAATGAAGTTTATGACTGGACACAAAAATGGAGAATCAAATTGAATGAATCGAAGTCACTTCACATTGATTTCACCAACAAGAATTGTGATTACCACCCAAACTTCATAATTTGGTTGTATTTGCTTATGGCACTTGTTGGTCAACAATTGCCATAAGCAAATACAGCCAAATACCTTGGCATAACAATTTGCGTCGGCGGCGGCCACAAGGAATGCAACTACGCGACGTACGCTTACCTCAACTCGATCATAATTACTCAAAATGTGGAGGACCTATTTACTGACAAACTGTGCAAAATTATATCTGCGGCAAATGTCCACTTCACACACTGTCATACAGGCTAACTCATCGAAGCTGTATTCATTATAAGTTGGTAGTTAAGCATTAGTATCTAATAATAATATGTTAAGCACAAATTGTAACTGTACGCGTATATTACGAAAATGTAACTTGTTTGTAGACGCCTGTGGTTGACCTGTTACGAGTAAGTCTACAAAATGTTTAATAAATAAATAACGCTTGACGCGAAACTGTGCTGGAAAGATTACGTTAAAAAAAAAGACAGGAGCTGGACATACGTCTTAAAAACATGTATTGGTTGTTGGGTTCTTGCCTATCGATACACAACAAAATTTTATTATATAAGCATATTCTCATGCCGATATGGACATTTGGCATTCAACCGTGGGGCTGTACTAAACCGACCAACATCAAAATTATACAAACATTCCAGAATAAGGTACTCAGGAGTATTGTTAATGCGTTCTGGTATATAAGAAATGACAACCTCCATCGTGACCTATAAATGGAACCCGTCACTAAAATTATCCAAAAATTTGCTGAGGCCCATGAACACCGACCCACCGTCATGTGAAAACATCGAGGCAATTCAGCTGCTAGACCATACAAATATAGTGCGAAGACTAAAACGAACAAATGAGTTAGTGTAGTGTAAAAAGTGTAGAAATAATAATGACAATGACACACATATAACACATGAACAAAGTGTATACATTAAAATATCAGACTCTAAGAAAGTGGAACAGACTTGTGCAAAGTACAATGAACACTATTCAAAATTTTATTAAAATATTTATCACGTAAAAAATTTACTAATTTCTTATTAGTCTTATAGGCTAGATTGTAATTAATTAGGTATTAAGAATCTGGTTATTTTTAATAAAGGCTTTTAAAAACTGGTGATTTGACTTATATGAATTACTAGCTTTTGCCCGCGGCTTCGCCCACGTGGATGTCGGAAAATATCCCACTCGAACGTACTACTGGGATTAAAAGTTCCCTTAAAAGTTCCCTGTGTGTTAATCTAGGTTATAAACTATCCATTTTTACGCCAATTCGGAACATACATTCAGACAAACAGAGAAACAGACACACACCATTTTATTATAATTATGCATAGATAAGTCTCCAGGCTTTCTCACAAGGTTTTCCTTCACCGATGTCTGTAATGTCTATAAAATAGACTTTGACAGTACATTTATCGACACTGGAAATTTCAAATGTCCTAAAGAACAGGGAATATAATATCCTTTACGACAATTGAAATTTCCAGTATCGATATGATTTGAAAACATCCCATTGGTGCTTGCCTGGATTTGAACCCACAAATAACCTCGTGCATGAGAGGCCACGCTTTAATGCTCGTGCCTTCTCTATATGAGAAGAGGACTTTTTCCTGCACTGAAACAGTTGCAGGCTGGTATAATTGAAATTCTTATATTTATTTATATTCACTATCGTGTTCTAAACTTTGGGCGACCGACCTCTGGTCCCTCTCTTTTCCCAAATATGAGACCTAGCTAGATCGATTTTTCGCCTCCATAAACCCTTATATTTCGAGAATGTGAGTACAAATCTATATACAATATTGCTCGTTTAATAGTATAGGATAATGTAGAATTTTAGTCGAATATTTCGGAGTTTCAAGCAAAATATTTGAACGAATTTATCTCTAAATTCGATAAAAAATATCATAAAAAAGAAAAAAAGAATTGTGTGGTTTTATGAAACCACGGTAAAATTGAAACTTTTAAGCGAACTAAAGGCGCCGCCATATTGGCCTTGGCTGCTCTGACGAGCGCCTTTCAGTTTATCCCTACTCCGCGGCCGAGCGTCACGCGACATGCAACACACAGACGAAAAAGTTTGAGACGATGTAATAAAAGTTTCACTTTAAAAACAGAAAAAAATAAAACGATCTGAAAAAAGTTGTACACCACGTTTGTTTATTTTTGCTTAGTTTGTCGAAATCTCGTTGTGCCCGACAAGGGCGACAAGGCACATGCCCATGTGAACTTTATAATAATTGCAATAAAGATATGAATTTGAATCCTATCTGATTTTGATGCGGGTTTCAGTAGCATATTATAGAAACATGAGATTTCAACATTGTGTTTGATATGGTAACGCGCCTACAATGCCTCTGATATTCATTATAGATGACGACTGTGAACATATACCTACTATATGATGAAGCACATACTTGTTTGCCGCTATGCAAGTTTTTTTTTTTAGTTTTTGAATTGAAATCTTCTTTAGGCGCGTTGGGCATTTTTGACATGGGACTAAACCATTGGTTTCGCGACACTGTGGCGGAATTTACCGACACCGTGGAGTAAAAGACATCAACGCGTTGATTACCGCGGTGCATGGAGTAAAAGACATCAGCGGTGCCGATTTGTTTTTCAAGTTTTCGCTTCTGTTGGCACTCCCGGGGTGCTACTGTTTTTTTTATTCCACAAAACACTTAGGTACCGTCGGCAATAAAATTCCATTAAAATTAACACTTACATATTATTATCATCAAAATTGACACAAAATGATTTGATAAACTGCTTTTTAGATTTTCATATAAAAGCTAAGAGTTCATGATCCTCTTCTGTTCCGATTTTTACTAAATATTTTTCTTAATGATTAACATTAAAAAACAACCGACTTCCAAAAAAAAAACACTACAAAGTGAAAAATAACTTTAATTTCGGAAGTCGGTGTCTTTGGTTTTGAATTTTCGTTTTTTGCCACCGACTTCCGAAATTAAAGTTATTTTTCACTTTGTAGTATTTTTTTGGAAGTCGGTTGTTTTTTTTTTTGTAAAAGTTTTAATTTTTCACTTTTTAGCTGTGGTATTTACCCCACACAAATTCGAATACCACTACTTGCTATCTAAATAACAGCGAGAGGAACTTAACATATCATCCACATACTAAGTGGGAAAAAATACGTGTTATTGAAGCTAACTCAAAAACTACCCAAGCTAAGGTATTAAAATTTATATGGGACTACCTTTGAAGTATTACCTACCAAACAAAAAAGAATTATTCAAATCAATTAATAATTGGCCGAGTTATCGCATAACAAACATTCAAAAAAAAAAAACATACAGTTGAATTGAGAACCTTTTGGAAGTCGGTTAAAAAGACAGAATTGGCATTCGACTTTTATTGCTGACTGAACTTTACTGTTGTAGTAACTATCTGGTGTAAAAATATTTCAAAACAACAACCACAACAAACAAATAACAAACAAAACAAATTACTAACACCTTTTATTTGTATTTTTTGTGTACTACTAACAACCCTTACTAACGCTAGCTTTGTAAAAAATATGGACTGTATTGTACGTCTGAAATAAAGATATTAAATTAAATAATGATTAAAACTCTTTTGTCAGTTCTCCTTGAATTTTTTAAATTAACGTGTGGTTTTATTTGTGGCAGGTCCAAAGGCACCCTCAAAACTGCTTGCTTGCTGTCGTGGCCCGACGGATTACCTGATGTGTCATATATGGATTTTGTGTGAGTATTCATTCCAACTTTCTAACTCTGCCTGGGGCCGTATTATGAAGTATGCCATCTTTATTTCCCTGTGAAAAAAGGATGGTGCTATCGCCCTTGTATAGCTCCATCTCTCTATCACACTGGCAAACTTTGGTCTGGCTGTTTTGGTTAAGTTTGACCAATAAAAACCCAAGACATAGCGCTGCGAACAACATAGTGAAACATGCCAAAACTATACCTCCACTCTGTGCATACACGCTCACACGCACACATTTACAAGCATTTACAATCAAACTACACCTCACTAAGTGCACACATGTTTACGAAACCGGCCTCACAGCACTGTTGACGAAGTAGTCCACTTAGAGCACCCGTCCGAATAGAACCTGCGACTCAGCAGCCTACTGCTGGGATGTATTTGTTTTACAGGACGTTATTAAATGAAAGATATTGATAAAAATCACTAGAATGTTTATTAATTACACATACTTACGTACATACGAAGTTTGTTTTATCGATTTCTTCCATTTAATAACGTCCTGTAAAACAAATACATCCCAGCAGTAAGCTGCTGAGTCGCAGGTGTTATTCGGACGGGTGCTCTAAGTGGATTACTTCCTGTTGACAGCGCTATATGTCTTGGTTTTTTATTTTGTCAGAGCTAAGGGGATATAATTATAATTTTATATACACATTGACATTGTTGAAAATTGTATTCAAAATGACACATGATTACTTTGTAAAGTATTATATTATTTTAATTATTGTAATGTGGAGTGATGGTCTGGTAGTTTAAGTAGTTTATGCGGCCTACCCCTTTCTTTGGTATTGTTCGTCGTTTTGAGCTCCTTATATTCTGAGTTGAGCTCCACGATTACTGACAAATGCTTGCACTGACTGGACAGGTCCACTCAAATCTGTGTGGTTCTTTCCTCAAAAGACCTTTTCAGACACTAATCTACATGGTCCTCATATGGCCTGACCAAGATTATGTCTGGACTTTAAAAGAGACTGCGACCTCTGAGTTTGTTTCGGCCTTTCTTCTCAGAGTAGTCAGATAGGAAACGCCGAACTCATCTAGCTTATTTTAATTTTTTATATGACGTGTAAAATTGATTCCGATATCCTATTTACAGCAAAACAATTTCATTTCATTTCATAATTTTGGTTGAATTTTTTTTGTGTCAGTAGGTCTTAAAATTTATGATAATCATAGTAAATAATAATATTTAAGACACTTAACTAGCTTAGAGATTTTACAAAAATTCCTAATCTAGTTACTATTTTCTTTTATGATACCTAAAACTCAGAACGTTTGTAGACTTATGTTACCTGCGATCCATCAAGTTAGGGAGATTTACCTACCTATTTAAGCTCGCAAAATGGCACACTATTATTAGATTGAACCTAAAAGTCTCCGCTATAATAATCTAGGGCTTTTAACTTCAACTTTAGCACTAATAAAGTACGAACCCTCAAAATATTAAAGTTTAAAATATACCTTCGTACTATTTCCCCTTCCCCTCGGACCGCCGTAAGGTGCTAACGTGTGCTCAGTATCGTATCGATTTTAATTACATTTAAAATCAAGTTTTGGTAAATTAAAATCACCAATAAAAATAGGAGTGCATAAGTATCGTAGAGGTGACAACTGCGCGCGGTCGCTAGCGAGAAGAATTCCCCACGCGTGTGCGCCTGGTACTTCGTCTAATTACCTGCTGCGCTGGCCCCGCCCTGCAGAGACGTCACGTAAGAGCTTCTATTATTCTAATACCTGCGCGTGCGCTCCGCCCTTACGGGAGATGGGACTAGCCATACACCGTTGCTGCGTGACTGGCTGCGAAACCCACACTGACCACGCCTGCTGCTAATTAGTGACCCAATTACGCACGCGCTAAGGTGAATCCTCACTAAGTAATTAGTGAAATTACACCCCGTCGTTTGCGCAACTCTCACCGTCATAAATAACAACAAATCATTAGCTGGCCACATTTTTTTCCATACCCATTTACTGGTCAACCCAATTAAGAATGACAAATACTATGGATAAGTCTCTGTCGGAAACGGATGTCAGCTTGGTGGGGAACGTTCTCTCAACACCACCTAACTACGTATTTCAACGCGCAGGGAAGAGATGCAGAGCAGATATGGATGACTCAATCAGTAAACAGCTGGATGATTTCAAGGAGGAAATGAAGAAAATGATGACCTTCTTCTCAGAAAAACATGGCAATGAAACACAGCATATAAACTCAACTTTAAAAGAAATTCAACAGTCTAATATTAAAATAAAGAGCTCGATTGCGTACCTAACCGCGCAAAATGAGGATCTTACAAAGAAAATCGACAAGCTTGAAAACAAAGCTGTGGAAGACAAAAAACTCATCACTATTTTGGAGAATAAGATTGAAGATTTGCAAATGGGGGGTCGGAAAAAGAATTTTGTTGTGAAGAATGTGCCAAGAAAAAGTCATGAAACCAAAGACGACCTCATAGAAATGATCATGTGCCTTTCTCGAAACTTAACCTGTAATATAAATAAATATGACATAAAGGACATCTATAGAGTGCGTGGGAAAAACCATGACCAACAAAATACTCCTATTATTGTGGAGACAGGCTCCACTTTGTTGAGGTCTGAGATTCTGAGGATGGCTAAGGCTTATAATTTAAAAAACCAAACTAAATTTCGCTGCAAACACTTGGGTTTTAAAACACAAGAAGATACACTTATCTTTCTGTCGGAGCATTTAACCCCAAAAGGATCGCGTCTACACTTCCTTGCCCGAGACCTGATTAAATCTGGGGCCTACAAGTTCTGTTGGACTGCGTATGGCAAGGTTTATATAAAAAAGGATGAACATGCGCAATCTATAGTTATCACTTGTGAAGAGCAGGTACATCAACTCTTAGTGAGAGCATGACTTATGACTTATCATACTTTGTGTGCACCCCGTTTACCTAATTTGTTGATAAAACTTTTGTTAGATCCTACCTCAAACCTGTTATTTTATACTTTTTTTGAAGATTTTTCGCATTTTTACTGTGTACTTATATCAAACTCATTTTGAACTTAATTTACGCTGCTAATCATACCAACACTCTCACGCATCTTCATTTGTACAACGCACACACTCGCTCCTTTATACATGCTACAAACCATAACAACACATTCACTTACATTAACCTAAAACCTTCCATAATGTGCCCAGTCATCAAAATAATACATAAACTTCTGCAACTTACTCTAAATAACCTAAACACTTATCTTAAAGAAACGTATATTCTTACAACTACTTTAAATGAATGACGCACTAATAAACCGTAACCGATATAGATAATATCGAAATTGCACTTTCAGTCGAATGCGAGATCTTAAATGAATGACGCACTATTAACCGTAACCGATATAGATAATATCGAAATTGCACTTTCAGTCGAATGCGAGATCTCAGAGCTTGGCAGACACATACAAATTAACAGGAATGACCTCACTATTATTTCCCAAAACATAAGAAGTATTTATTGTAATTTTGATGATTTCGTGCTCAATTTATCAACTTTTCCAGACACAGATATTATTGTATTGACGGAATGTAGGTTAAGTGCTAACAAACCTATTCCACAACTGAATAATTATGAGTCCTACTTTACTAAACGGCAGCTAAACCAAAATGATGGGGTAGTTGTGTATGTAAAACAATCCTTGAAACCAAAAGTTACGGAAATTGAACTATCACAAGCGTCCTGTCTTCAACTGGACATTCTTAATAACATAGTTTTATGTACTTACCGCTCCCCCTCAAACACAAACACGGATAGCTTCATAAACTCCCTTAGTACTTGCCTAGATAAATTAAAGTCTCACAAAAGCATTATCCTGGCGGGAGACATAAATATAAATATTAAACCTAAAGAAATAGAATCCTCTCATGAGCTTAATAATAGAAACAGTTATCTTAACATGTTGTCATTGTATGGGATACTACCAGGACATACGCTACCCACTAGAGAAAGAAACTGCCTAGATCATTTTATGTTAAAAATTAATAAAAAGAAGGTATCAGCATTTATTGCCATACTTCATACCTCTATCACTGACCACTTTACAACATTTTTGTCGCTGTCTAAACTAAAAAACACCCACATATAAAAAAAAAACGGCTACTATTATCGACTTTGAATTAGCTATGAAAGACTTACAGGATAATAATCTAGCCGAACTACTGTTTTATAATGATCCAAACCTACTGACCAACCTTCTCATAAATAAACTCACTAATACTTTAAAAAGCAGTAGTACTACCCGCACCATATCAAACAGTAAACAGATTATTAAACCGTGGATTACCAACGGCATACTACGTTGTATAAGAAACCGTAATAAATTACAAAAAAGTTATAAATCTGATCCATACAATGATATTATAAAGATAACTTACAATAGATACAGGAATTACTGCAACAATTTGATAAAAAAAATAAAACGTAAATATGAAAGAGATCTGCTAGCAAAATCTGTTACAAATAATAAGCTACTCTGGCAAAATATTAAAGATATCACTTATTCCACCAAATTAAATAATCACAACTCTGAACTGCTAAATATTAAGTCTTCTCCGCTTGAATCTGTAAATTTTACTAACGATCATTTCGCTAACGTTGGTAAACAGTTGGCTCAGCAAATTCTACCTAGTAATAATTACCCTATAATTCAAGATACAAAACTACCTGTACAATGTAATTCTTTTGTCCTCCTGGAAACTGACCCCAATGAAGTCGATCGAATCTTGATGGGCCTTAAGTCTGATAGTGCCCCCGGTTGGGATAATGTCTCACTAAATTTCTAAAGCACATACGAAAGGAAGTTGTACCAGTAATAACTCATCTTGCAAACCTCTGTTTCCAAAGCGGCACCTTCCCTGACGTACTAAAACATTCCATTATTACTCCTGTTTATAAGGGGGGGGACAGAGATGATGTCAACAACTACAGGCCTATATCTGTTTTGCCATCCATTTCTAAAATACTGGAAAAATTAATTAATAATAGACTAATAAAATACTTTTCGAAATTTAATTTACTATCCCTCTCCCAATTTGGCTTCAGACAGGGCTTATCCACTGAGGATGCAGTTACAGCACTCAGTTCTCTAGTAACTGAACATCTTGACACTGGCAATAAATGCCTGACTGTTTTCCTTGACCTTAAAAAAGCTTTTGACACCGTCTCTGTCCCTGTTCTTGTGAGTAAACTGGAAAAAGCTGGAATAAGAGATACCCCTCTAAAATTGCTCAAAGACTATCTCTCTTCTAGGAAACAGAGGGTTAGGGTGGGTGAACTAACTAGTAGTGATGCTGAGATCACATACGGCGTTCCCCAGGGCAGCGTACTGGGCCCTACACTATTCCTGGTATATTTAAATGATCTCTGCAACATGCATATCAATAATGCAAAAATTTTTTCATACGCCGATGATACCGCTGTCGTCTTCTCTGGGAACTCCTGGCAAGATGTGAAACTTAAAGCAGAGATGGGTATGGCACAAGTAGCCAATTGGCTAAATAATAACCTGCTCACTTTAAATACATCAAAAACCAATTACATTTGCTTTAGTATTAACAAAAGTAGTCAACCAAGTGAGGAACTCAGTCTAAGAATACACACATGTGGAGATACCAATAGCAGATACTGTAATTGTTCATGTATTAAACAAGTTACTCAGACTAAATATCTAGGCGTGATAGTCGATCAGCGGTTATCCTGGTATCCACATCTAGAACAGGTCTCAAATAGGGTTAGGAGATTAAGCTGGATCTTTAAAACACTTCGACATGTTGTTCCAAAAAATATTACCAGTAAACGAGACCCCCCAAGAAATGTTCTTAATGAGATCTACATGGCTTTGGTGTAGTCTGTCTTGTTATATTGTATCCCTATTTGGGGAGGTGCAGCGAAAACTAATTTTATAGACGTGGAGCGATCCCAACGAGCTCTGATAAAGATAATGTACTATAAAAATAAAAGATATCCTACTGATATCTTATATAAAATGAGTGATCTACTTTCCGTAAGAAAACTGTACATTATCCAAATAGTTTTAAAAAAGCATAAAACCCTACCATATGATCCAAACTTATTACAGAAAAGGAGGACCGACATTGTTGCACAAGTTCCAAAAACTAAAACCATGTTTGCTTGTAGACAATTTAATAAACGGTCTGCTCAACTATACAATAAAATAAACAAACATATTAACATATACACAAAAAAAATTATGAATGTAAAAAAACAATAACCAGTTAGATAAAGACACTTACATATGATGAAACGGAGGCACTTTTAGAGCACATTAAGTAGCAGATACACTCACACATACACTTATACTCTAACATACACTCTCTCATTCACTCTCACAGACACTCTCACATACAGACACACAACGCACAAGTATTCACACTCGAATCACACACTCACTAACATACTTGTTTTTATTTGATATTTTAAGTACCTACGGATTTATTTTAATAGATTAAGATTATGCTGTACTATGGAATAGCGGAGTCTCCTAACACAGGCATTGTTTGCTTAAAAGGAGACTCCAAACACGAAACCCTTTTTTGTAAACTGAAGCATAAATAAAAACATTTTTTTTTTTTTTTTTTAATTTATAAGGTACCTTACAAGCCCAGTAATGTAACAGTTACAGTAAGTCCAGAGCTGACTTGCAACTGGGCTCGTATAGCTGTCGTGGCTAGATCTTACCCCGGGTCCACAATCTCGTGAGTGCGCCTCGTGGAGGCCCTTGCACGAGCCGCGGCAAGCGGAGACTACACAGTGCTACCTATCCACACTCTCGTTTTATTCAGTTGCCCGCCACGACTTTTTTAATTACCTATTTATTTTCTACCTGACATAATTTTTTTATGGTTATTTTGTAAATATATAAAAGGGCTACTTTATACTTGTCATATTACACGCTTTTATACTGCAACTGTAACAATTTAAAGCTTCTTTTTAACCGACTTCAAAAAAGGAGGTTTCTCAATTCGACCGTATATATATTATTTTTAAATGTGTGTTCGCGAATAACTTCGTCGTTTATGAACCGATTTTGAAGATTTTTTTTTTTTTGGATAGGGGATATCCCAAGAATAGTACCATGATAAGGAAACTAGGATCTGATGATGGCATCTTAGAGAAATAGAGGGAACTCTTCAAATATTATAGGCAAACCTAAAGCGGTTTGGTTATTTTTATAGTAACTCGTGCAATTGCTCATGGAAAACACCATTTGGTTAAGTGGAACTGGTGATGAAGACCACAAATAGCCACCGAAACTACTCAATAATAAGTATTTCACGGGTTGCGATTCGATTACTTTAATATGGTTGCAATGCAATTTATGCTCGTCACAATGCATATGGAGAAGTGGAGCTGATGGTGAAGTACCAGGAGAACTCCTCAACGATGATCATCCCTACATTGGGAAAAGCAATTTTTGTAAAAAGTGATGAGCAGTTGACATTAGGGTAATGTAACTTAGATAAATTACAAATTGACTCACTAAAAAGCGAGAAATAAAAACATTTTTATTTCAAATGTGTGGCAAATAACGAAAATAAAAAACCAAAGCCACTGACTTCCGAAATTTAAGTTATTTTCACTTTGTAGTGGTTTTTTGGAAGTCGGTTCTTTTTTTTGTAAAAAAGTTTTTTACTACATTAATATGACCCCTGTAAAAATTCGAATAGCAATTTCACACTCTTGGCCATCGATTTCGATGCTGCAGTTTTTAATTCAATTATTCATTTTTACCTACAATTTGATTGGTTTGCGCCGGGCCTGGGTTTTTTTAAGCATTGTCCTTTAGGCAAAAGGTTATTTGCAAAGGGTCAAGCTTATGTTGCTTTTAGTAGGGTTAAAAAGCTTGATGGCCTTGCTGTAGATGACTTAGATCCCAACAAACTTTTGAAACAACCTCACAATATACGAGCTTACCAAGAAATGCTGCGTTTACGTAGAAATTTAGTCTCAACTCTATCTACTTTGCCATTGAGTAACAATCTTATTATTAATTTTTAGTTCTCGTCGCGGATTTGTACCGTGAGCCCAGTTTGGTTTCGGCCATTCTTTTTTTGTTTATTTTTTTTTTTACATGCACTAGAAGTCGACCAAGGTTTTGAGATGTTTTCCTTTCACACCACATTCGTAGCTCGTGTCAATAAGCCAGGCCGTCTCACTTAAACGTATTAGTCCATATCTTGAAAACCCCTGAACCGATTTTGATGAAACTTGCACTGTTCTCTAAGTTGAAGTAAATGTAAGCCAATAAAAATAAATGGTCGCAATTTGATAAATAGTTTTGGAGAAATGCGTGGACAAACATACATATAAACATACATACATCTTTATATATATAATTCTTCTGTGAGTGTGTATGTCACTGAACTTCTCTCAAACGACTGGACCGATTTTGATGAAATTTTTTGTGTGTGTTCAAGGGGATCTGGGAATGGTTTAGATTCTCAATTTTGTCCGCTGGACAATGTTTTGACAGGACAACGTCTGTCGGGTCCGCTAGTACACCTATAAAAATTTATAACTTTGTTTAGAAGCCCTAATAGATTATCATTATGTGAATATATTGCAGTTCCAATAATATTACACACATACGTGTCGAATTGATAACCTTCCTTTTTATTTTGAAGTCGGTAAAATGATTTGAATAGTTAAATACTAACCTGTGAAATACGTTCCAAACTCCATGGTTTTTTTAACGTTGCGGTCGTTTTTCGAGTGAATTTCATAAAAGTCACGTAGCTTGGTATAATAACGATACTTCACTGCACTTTTATCTTCCATTTGCATATTTATAATGCTTTTCCAATCGAATTATCGTCCGCCGCCATGATGCACAATAAACTCTACGGTAACTTGTTTTAAAGTATTTTATCAACACATTTTTATATTAGCATTTGTTATTGTTTTCACATTAATCTCTAGGACATTTTGAGAAATGGTCTCTCAAAGTTATAACAACTTATCAACTAAAAGAAAGAGATCATGAATACGCCTTAATTCGAATTAACACACAAGATATGTTATATCATACACAGAAAACCAGATATCAGCAATAATAAAGAAATTTGATGAATTAACTTACGTGAACATAATAGGTAGTCCATCTTTCGCCAGAGTTATATCAAAAAGTCCTTGAATTGGTGGGTGCACGTATTTCTATTATCTCACAATTTTACTCAAGTACATCTAACATTGCCGCCATTTTAGACCAATCATAGATGGTCATACATAAATTCTAAATAACTTCACCTAAGTAATAATTAACAAATCTTATGTAGTGTTACTATCTTAAAACTGAATAAGATTATTCAGCAATTTAGTATGTATTTATTTGTAATCAATATATAAAATATCATAATATAACATCAACTGGATGTTCCAAAAATCGTTTAAAATACCATGTTACTTTAAATCGCAGTATAAAATCGTGATACATTTCCTTTATTTCATTAAAATACTTATAAATTACATTTTTAAATATTAGAATATAAAAAATATAGAAACATTTAAAAATATAAAAAATAGTAGCCCACCGGTATCGGGAACAGGGTCCAAGCTACCGGCGGTCAGGGCTCCAGAGAGAGGAACCTCCTGACAATGCGAGCCGTGTCCAGGAGTATCGCTTTCTCAATCAAGCCCTTGATCCAGCTGCCCAACGAGAGCCTCCTTAGGTGTTGGTCGAGGGTCTTGGCAATTAAGCCATTGGCTGATACGACTATCGGCACAATGATCGCTGAGTCCACATCCCACATGTCGACAATCTCGCGAGCCAAGTCAAGATACTTGATTTGTTTGTCTTTCTCGGCTTTCACGAGGTTCCCGTCATGCGGGACTGTTATGTCAATAATCATTGTGCGCCGCTCTACTCGATCCACCACCACTATATCAGGTTTATTGGCAACAATAGTCCTGTCAGTGATGATGGATCGATCCCAGTACAATGTGATATTTCCATTTTCGAGAACTGGGTCTTTTTAGTATTTTATTAATTATTATGTGTGTGTCATATGTGTGTTAAGTTGCACCACTCGGACATATAACACAGCTAAGTTGTTAAACAATTGTTTTGATCTATCTATACCTAGAATCGTTGTTTGTGAAACAGCCTTTTATGTCACATTAAATCATTTATTTATAATACATCTGTGTATGAAATCTGCCGTCTTTACGAAAAGTGCAAAAACGCGGGTAAAGATTTTATTTTCGTTTTGTTTGTAGGTATCTCCAACACTAGGTATACATGGCAAATTTGTCATAGATACGTAATAAGCGTCTAAAAAGAATAATTATACAGATTTCGTTCTGCAAATTCCGAATATGTACTTATATCAATTCGGCGCAAAACTCGAGTTATTGTACTTTTCGTAAGGATGGCAGAAACGTCAATTAAAGAAATGCAAATCAAATAATACAACCTTTCTATTCACAAAAGATTTACACTTTTATAATCTTGTCAAACTGCGTGACAGTTAGTCGTCAGGATTAGCGCACGTCTTAAAACATTTGCTATATGTTTATCTAATTAAACATCTAAGTAGGTAAAACAGATACATCATCATCATCATCATCAGCCTATAAATGTTCCCACTGCTGAGACACAGGCCTCCTCTGTGAGAGGGATACAGATACAGATACTTTAAATGGATGGTAAGAATATTTCAGTTCAAAAGTTCAGTTCAGTGTCCCTCAAACGATTAATTTATTGTCACATATGTTAAAACCAATATGTCATTCAGTAGTTCAGCATCTGTTTTTCGATGTATGTCTATTGGGTTCTCGCTTACTGAGCCACCACGGTATTGTATGGTGTGCGGCTAGTTGACCGTTGTGACCAAGTGCGCGATTCGAATCGGTTTCTATAGTTAACCTGATCACGGTTGTGGTCATGGCCGTTTAGCTCCTCGTCCTCGTCCAATCATGCTTGCACTAACAGGACAGGTCCACTCAAATCTGTGTGGTTCTTTCCTCAAAAGACCTTTTCAGACACTAATCTACATGGTCCTCATATGGCCTGACCAAGATTATGTCTGGACTTTAAAATAGATTGCGACCTCTGAGTTTGTTTTGGCCTTTCTTCTCAGAGTTGTTAGATAGGAAACGTCGAAATCATCTAGCTTATTTTAATTTTTTAATATGACGTGTAAATATGCTTCATTTGATTTCATTTCTAGTGAATTCTTTCGTTGTTATTCTCCCTCACCTCTGATTTTGCACCACGCAGTGATGTTCAAAGTCAAAGTGTTGTTGCTGTAAGGTTTTTGTCGGAGGTATAAAATAAATAAGTAGTAATAGGTAGTTTTTAATAGGTATATGTATATTTAAATAAATATTTATTCCACAATTTTCTTTATTGCACCTACCACTGTTCGTCTCTGCATCACCCAAAGGTTGACTGGTAAAAAAAGCCTATGGCATTAAGTCCGCCTTGTACATTTGTGTGCTTAAAGTATTAATAAATAAATAACTGTGAAAAGACTGACGTGATCGTTTAAATCCTTCAAATATTTGTGGAGGACGTCATGCCAGACAGCTATTTAACTTCATCGGTTTGTGTATAAAATACTTTAAATTGTATTTTAACCACTTGTTTGTTGTTTACCTTTTGCAAAGTGATACTGTTTAACTTGTGAAAATTCTTACTGACCTTTAGAAGTATGCTACAAAAACGATAAAGGTTTTATAAGACTTCTCAGCGTTGATTGGCTTTTGTTATTTTTTCCAGTATCAATTGTGAAAGTTACCTTTTTACAAATGATTTGATGTAAACAATTAAGTTTTTTCACAATAGTAATGGGCTTGTTGAAGTGAAAACTTCTTTAGGCATGTTGGGTATTTTTGAGATGGGAAAAAAACAATTGAACTCGCGACACTGTTACCGACACCTCATTAAAAGTGTTTCCTGCACAGTTTGTTTTGAGACTGCGACCTCTGAGTTTGTTTCGGCCTTTCTTCTCAGAGTAGTCAGATAGGAAACGCCGAACTCATGTAGCTTTTTTTTTTTAAATGACGTGTTAAAGTGATTCCGATATCCTATTTACAGAATAAACAATTTCATTTCAGTAAAATAGTTCAAGTTTTCACTTCTGTCGGCACTCCCGGAGTGCCACTGTTTTATTTTTTTAATTTTCTTCAAACACAGTGAGACGGTACTAAAGTGACCTCGGTTTGTGTTGATGATTTGATTTTTGACAGTTCTAGAGTTCTATTCTCATTGTGATCAAATATATGTCTGTACACCTATCACACGTCCACTAGTGGACGTAAGCCACGCCCAATCATCACCACTATGACCAGACTTGTGTTTGTCGCTTTCAGCGGATTCCCGCGACATTCGCCGATTCATCAGTCAATCGCATCGGGCTTACACCCGGTTCCTGAATTGAGTTTTTGGAGTTGATAACTTGTCAAACCCTACTTTAGTATAACATAAAGATTCCTTCAATGACCTTCCAATATACGGTCACCATTCTCAATATCGCCGGCCGCAAAGCATATACGGTTATCTACAAAATCATGATTTTACAGGGCAGCGTTTTGAACGCAAAATTGTGAAAATTAGTAGAAGAACAAAGCTATCTTTTTCTATTTTACAACATTTAATTAATTTTAATTAAATTATAATTAAATTTACAGGGCAGCGTTTTGAACGCAAAATTGTGAAAATTAGTAGAAGAACAAAGCTATCTTTTTCTATTTTACAACATTTAATTAATTTTAATGTTGTAAAATGGAAAAAGATAGCTTTGTTCTTCTACTAATTTTCACAATTTTGCGTGCAAAACGCTGCCCTGTAAAATCATGATTTTGTTGATAACCGTATATACTTTGCGGCCGTCGATATTTTAATGAACCGTTATCACATTTTTCAACTTCGATCTTAATTACGACTATGTCTTAGATAGGCTAGTTAGTCTGAACTGTATCTCAAATGAAACTAAGTTATGCTAAAGGCGACCGGCTTCAGTCAAGTGACAGTAAGTTTATTAGTGTCTCGAATTGAAATTCAGCCTGGAGTCTTGTTTCTATAGTTTCCAAGGATCCAATTTTAAATTGTAGATTGTCGGTAGTTGTAAGATTCTTGTCAAGAAGTATCTATTTACATAAGTTACTATAATGAACATAGCAAAGGGTATCAATTATATATTGTAACTTCGAATACATTTTCACGCCTCCCCCTTAAGGGAGAAGCGTCAGGGTAGCCCGCGAAATTCAAATTTTCTTACGTCTTTTACATTCTGCAGGTCAGTGTCAGGTTTTATGTTGATTAAAAATATGATTCGCGGCCGTAACCATTATGGTTTTACTCAATTATAATCATTACAATCAGCAATACAACTACATAAGTTAGCAAAAGTGTCAAATGTCATAATTTCATGAAATCATGACATTTGACACCTTTATCTTCTTCTTAATCACTATTGCTGATAGTAATGATTATACTTGAGTAAAGCCATATTTGTTACGGCCGCGAATCATATTTAGATCAACATACAACATGATACTGACCTGCAAATTGCAAAAAACGTAAGAAAATTTTAATTTCGCGGGCTACCCTGATGCTTTCGCCTTAAGACCTGGGCCAAATATTTTTGATATTCGAATAACTCATGACCTAAGAGGTGCCATAAATAATGTGAATAAAAAAAAACAGTGGTTCTTCGGGAATGCCGACAGAAGTGAAAACTTAATCAAGATTGCCTTGGTGGTAGAAAAATACTTGTGTAAAACATTGGTCCGTAACCTTATCTAAATAAAGAGCACAAACGCGTTTACAAAAATGAGGTGTCGGTAACGGTGTTGCGAGTTCAATTGTTTTTTCCCATCTCAAAAATGCCTAATGCGCCTAAAGAAGTTTTCACTTCAAAAATTTATAAATAAATCCGCGAAATTTTGCGGGTATTCTGGTCCTATACAGAAGGGTAAGGTACACCCACATTTAACCAAATAGATCACGTACCATGAATTAATAAAGGGTGAGCCTATTGCCAGAGCTGTTACGCAGAACTTCTCTCAAATTCAAATAATTTAATTCGAGTATCATAGACTCATAATATGTAGAATAACATATTACACATTTCCAAATAAAATTAAATTGAAATTAAGATTAAAATTACACTTAAAAATTTTAAAGAAAAGTTTTTGGATTCGTTTTTTAAAACTACGCGACACTTGAAACTGATATTTTCGGGCATAACGCTTTTTCCTATTATTGTCCCATTGCAGGGCTAAGGCCTCTTCTCATACAGAGAAGGCACGAGCATTTGATCATCACGCTTAGTCAACGGACGGTTGGCGATGTCAGACTTATATTCCAGGTTCCCTCACGATTTTGTCTCTTCATCGAAATCAGTAATGTCCAAGATAAACTCCGAAAAAACATATTATTATTTGGACAACTACACAGGCCTGAATGACAGTAGTTTGTTTATTTGAATCAATAGCAAAAAAAAAGCTATTGTCTAGCATATCATTACATAATCAGCCTATAATGTTCCCACTGCTGGGACATAGGCCTTCTCTCGGTGAAAGGGAGTGGGCCGTAAGCCACCCCGCGGGCCCAGTGCGGCTTGGTACATGCATGTCGGTTTCCTCATGATGTTTTCCTTCACCGTTTTGAGAGCAGTGGTGATGAAATAATGCCAGTCTGGGTTCAAATGATCTACAACTCGTAAATCGCGGCCGTTACCAGTAGGCCACCACTCGGCTGCGCCATTTCAAAACCTAGTAAGGGACACTTTTTACAAAAATCGTTTTATTGCATAATTTTTCTAATCTAATTAGTCCCCACCAAATACAAAAACACCGGCGTTGAAAATTTACTTATAAGCAGATATATTTAAACATCGAAACCTAGTAAGAGCCCCATTCACTGCCTCGTGACCACTTTAAAACCTAGTAAGTTACTTTAACTATTTCAAAGCCTAGTAAGTCTCTGAGACTTGCTAGGTTTTTAGATGGTTGATGCACCTTACTAGGTTTTTTAAATCAAGACCAAACACGAACGAAGAGAGGGGATAGTGCGGGAGTTTCGCAGCAAGTCATAATACGTAGCGCGTTCTCGCTTCAATCGGCGTCGACTGAAAACCCCTCCAGGAATTGGATTTTCTAATTAAAATAATAGATGAAAATTAACCATGCCCTCACTAATCTCCAAAAATACTGAGCCTAAAATAACTAAAAAAAAACAGAAAATAGTTAAGAAGTCTATGGTCTTAAAATAACATGGTAAATCTCCCAGTATTGTGCGTACAAACATTTACTGTTGAAATGCATGGGAGAAAATGTTTTTCAACTACAATGTTAAGTTTGTTCTTGGGATAAATTCATTCCAACCCTTGAATACTTTTCAAAGGCTGTTAACCCTATTTACGTTTTTGCGCTCTCCTGTAAAATTTCGTTTTAAGTCCTTACTAGGCTTTGAAATGGGGCAGCCGCACTGCTCTATATCATAATATCACCTCTCTAGCATATTATTAGGAAAAATAATTTTCAAAGAAAAAGGTCACTTTTCCAATTATTCTTTCAACGCACAAACAAAATCGAAAATAACAAGTTTTGTGTGACTGTCATACCCTTTTGGAATAAAAGTTTAACATTTCCTTATTCCATATTTCTTGTTACATCAACTTTAGGAACCGCTCATTTCCTTGCAAATGAATAAAATTAAGTTAATGTCATTCATGTCTTAACAGGTTTTAATTTTATAAGGCGCTGCTTAGAATAGTTGGAGTGCAAACGGACATTATCCTAATTCTAATCCTTAACTTAGATTATAAAACCGAAAGTGAGTTTGTTTGTTTGTTACGCTTTTACCCTAAAACGGCTGAAGGGATCTGGACGAAATTTGGCACATAGGTAGACCATGACCTGGGTTACAACAAAGGATACTTTTTATCCCGATATTCCCAAGGAATCAAGACTTATGTTCCTATGTTCACAAAGACGGCACTACTTTTCTTGAGGCACTTGAAAGATCTTTCTACCATTTGAAAATGTTTTCTCATATAATTCTGTTTGTTTACTGAACAGAAATTAATTTATTAGTTTTTTTTTTCTGAATTAACGTTCTTAGTAATTGGTTACAATGTAGCCTAATAGACTAATAAGTAATTTAATTCTAATTTAATATATTAGGAGATAGATTATGTTATACCTAAGAATAGTGTCAATTTGCACTTTTACACAAGGAAACGTTATATTTATTCGTGTAAGGGCTGATTTTTCAATAGTCTTATAACTATTGTCTGAGAAAAATAAATTACGGTCAAATATTACGGTTTAACAGCTTTTGTATAGAAAATGTGTCAAACTATCATTTTTATTCTTCAGATAAAATTTATCTGACTTTTGAATAATCTGCTCTTAACTGACTAAAACTATTGTCCTTATTCTGTCAGTCTATTTCCTCATTTGTTTGTCATTGTTAAACATGGATTGGTTATTATTCGATTCAGAATATACACGTAATACATTCCTTTCTTTTACCTATAGATACATCTTTGATATCAACTCCATTATTCCTGTTAATCAATCTATTGAATTCTGATTACCACTAATGGCTATTATAATTATAATTTACACTTCTCAGCGAGCAAGCTTTAATAGTTTATTCAACTGTCACAAATGTTTATTACAAACTATCCCAAGTTCATATAGCTATTTGTCCTCATTCTGTCAGTCAATTTCCTCATTTTTATTAGTATCCAATATTCTAATACACTGCCTACATCCACACAATACATCTTTTTCTTCTACATATAGAAATATCTTTGATTTAAACTCCATTATTCCTGTTAATTCATCTATTGAATCCTGATTACCACCAATGGCTATTATAATATAATTTACACTTCTCAGCGAGCAAGCTTTATTAGTTTATTCAACCGTCCCAAATGTTTATTACAAACTATCCCAAGTTCATATAGCTATTTGTCCTCATTCTGTCAGTCAATTTCCTCATTTTTATTATTATCCAATATTCTAATACACTGCCTACATCCACACAATACATCTCTTTCTTCTACATATAGAAATATCTTTGATATCGACTCCATTATTCCTGTTAATTCATCTATTGAATCCTGATTACCACCAATGGCTATTATAATATAATTTACACTTCTCAGCGAGCAAGCTTTATTCGTTTATTCAACCGTCACAAATGTTTATTACTAACTATCCCAAGTTCATACAGTTAATTGTCCTCATTCTGTCAGTCTATTTCTTCATTTGTATTATTATCCAATTCAGGACAATATATTAATTCTAATACACTGCCTACATCCACACAATACATCTCTTTCTTCTACATATAGAAATATCTTTTATATCAACTCCATTATTACTGTTAATAATGGAGTTGATATTGAATTCTGATTACCACCAATGGCTATTATATTATAATTTACACTTCTCAGCGAGCAAGCTTTAATAGTTTATCCAACCGTCACAAATGTTTATTAGATAAGAACTGTCCCAAGATCTTATAGCTTCTTGTTGTCTGAATTCAACCGTATCGTTGTATTGTTAAGCATGAATTGGTTATGAATAAAGATTTATTGAAGAGGGATTAACGTAGTAAATCTTTTTGGACTTGTACGATCTCACCTACTTTAGGCCAACGATGTGCGTCATAATTTAGCATAATAAGATAAAAGACTTACGAATTTAAATATTATGAGTCTCAGATCTTGTAAGCTATACGCTTTCAACAACTTAGAGAAATAATCGCTTTCCACTCTAATACTGTTACTGACTCTTAACTTAAATAAACTTAAGTACTTAGTGTATGGACCTAACTACTACAATCCGTACAGTATTTGTGTAATTTTGTAAATTACTACAAAATAACAATAAGGTCTAAATTGTGAAGTTGTAGATGTAATTTTTATTGACGAGGACGGTAGCCTATTCCGTAGGCCAATAGACCGTATGCAATATACGGTATCTATTAAACCATTCTTGATATAACTATTTACATTGTTTTACGTATCCCTAATGGTATCATCTTCTACAAATATTTTCGAAAAAAAAACTGTCTTAATTAAATAATGCTATAGAGAGAGGGGCTTGTGGCTAAGTTACAACAGCTGCACGGGTCGATCGATCAGGTTAAGCTACGCTTGCCGCGGTTGGTCTGTGGATGGGTGACCATCTTTACATACCAAGTCCCCTCCGTGCCTCGGAAAGCACGTTAAGCCGTTGGTCCCGGCTGTCATTTGTAGATCTTTGACAGTCGTTACGGGTAGTTAGAAGCCCAAAAAGTCTGACAACCAGTCTTACCAAGGGGTATCGTGTTACCTAGTTACTAGGTTGTGGAGGTCAGATAGGCAGTCGCTCCATGTAAAATACTGATATTCAGCTGCATCCGGTTAGACTGGAAGCCGACCCCAACGTAGTTGGGAAAAGGCTAGGCAGATGATGAATTAAATAATGCTATAGAATTATATCACTATGCCATTTTTCGCTTAAGGAGGATGCGCTAAGATAGCCCGCGGAATACAAATTTTCTTTCGTTTTTTGCAAATTGCAGGTCAGTGTCAGTTTGTATATTGATTAAAATATGATTCACGACCGTAACAAATATGGAATTATAGAATTATAATCATAATCATATACAACTCCATAAGTTAGCATAATCCTCAAATGGATTTCATAAAATAGTCATTCAAATAGGATTACATTAACTTAGAGAGTCGTATTGATGATTTTTAATCAACTTCAAAAAAAAGGTGGCGGTTCTCAGACCGTCGGATTTTTTTTTTTTTTTTCTGTATGTTCGATTACTCGAAGACGGCTGGACCGATTTGAAAAATTCTGTTTTTTTTTTAAGGGTATACTTTCAAGTTGGTCCCTTTGTCATTTGCTCACGATCTGATAATGGGATCTTGGAGAAATCGAGGGAACTCTTCAAATATTATAGGCACATCTATAGCGATTTGGGTAGTTTTGATGAGCAATTGACATTAGGTTATTGTAACTTAGATAAATTACAAACCAACCCACTAAAAAGTGAAAACATTTTTTTTTTTTTACAAAAAATCAACTGACATTCAAACTACAAAGTGAAAAATAAGTTTAATTTCGGAAGTCGGTGTCTTTGGATCCGTATTTTAGTTTTTTGACATTAATTAAACCCCTAATTATTGTTTTAACAAAAATACTAGTACGCAGTTAGAATTCTTGGACTTGTAACATTTTTAGCTTGTTAGATTTTAAAATATCTTTTAAGTCTGAATGCTTTTTAATATAAAGTTTTCCGAAGACAAGGCATAGATTAAATGTCAAAAGCAAACTAATCGGTTATTTGAATTAGCTGAATAAATAAAAGGGACCATTAACATACCACGAACTATTATAACTTTCGTCCTGTCTAGGGTTGCCAGGCGTTTGGCTTTTTACAATCGTGTTCGGCCAAATGTGTACAAATCCGCCAGGTCCGGCTTTTGTTAGGGTTTTGGTCAACAGCGCCCCGCCAAAAAATGCCGAACAAAAGCGCGCGATGGACTCACGTGGACACGCATGAAGGCTCAAACAGACGCAACGCGATGAAAATTTCAAAGTAAAACAATAGGCCTGTGTCCAAAAATAAATTATTTTTTGTCCGTCTTGTAGTTTAATTAAAAATATTGAACACGTATTTTTCTTTTTTGACGTAATCAAAAGATTACGGCGATACATTGAGTACAAATGTGGCATGACGTCATGCGTTGCTAGATTTAATACTGCGTTGTGACGTAACGAGTCCCCACTCCTCAACTTTGTCTAAAAAAAAATATTATCTGAAAGGCGGACTAAATAAAATTTCTTTTTTTTACCTAGACAATTACCGTACCGGTGTCGCATCGCGCCTTTACTCGCTATACTAAGAACAAAATGTTTTTCATAATTACATAATTATAATTAAGAGTACAAATGAATATCAGTAATAAATACACAAATGTTTTTTTTGCTTTCAGGGCAAAATGTCCGGCTAAATATTAATCTGTGTCCGACTTTTCTATTTTTGGACCTGGCAACCCTAGTCCTGTCTAGACATGGCATGCACCCTTCTCAATATGACAATAATGATTAAACAATGGTCTTCCAATATTACTATGTAAAGAGATTAGGAGTTACCCTGTCAAACTCTGGTAGTGGGTTATTAAAATAAGGATTGAATATATACATACATAACCTCACGCTTTCTTTCCATGGGGGTCGGTAGAAACTACAGAATGCCACTTGCTACGATTCTTTTGCTTCGTTTACGTTCATACAATATGGCCAACTCAAAACTCAAACTCATAGCATTTATTTCAAATAAACCAATTACAGGTACTTTTGAATTGTCAAGGGGTCGGTCAGTTAGGAAAATGAAGCCCATTCCAAAGTGTAGTAGGTACCTATGGAAAAGAACGGGCAAGAAACTCCACGGACACTCTTTTAAATCAAAATATTGTTACAAAATATCGGTTACATCATTCGTGTTGAAATTATACATGTGAGAACAATGTAGAAAGACGCGCCGATTGAACAAAATAAAAGAAAGAAAATACATTTATTCACGATTGCGAGTACTACGTACAGACCTGACGTTTTTGAAGAATATCACCAGTAAGGTTACTTTATGTCTTTCTAGGCCGGGACGTCCTTTCTCTGCGTTTCCACACAAATCTCGTCGTGCAGGCAAACTCTTTGCAATAGGTACCTGCCGATCTAACACTGGTTTACGTTCACCAGTTCGGCGAATGGCAGCAACCTACAATGAAGCATTCTAACACATAGACATTATTTACATGCTCTTTGAAAAGGTTTCGTAGCCATTTGTATGAGACACTTGAACTCTCAGACTAATTGTTTTTTGTTGTTTTTACAATACTTTTTTTTCTGTTTTTATAATATTTGTGTAACTGTCATGCATTAACAGTTCACCTCCTAGTGACTTTAAGGTTTTATTAATGTTTTTGAACAGCGCTGTGGGCTACATTATTACTCAAGTTATTTATATTTTTTGTACGTAATATTGCATAATGTAGTTGTTTGTTGTTCCTATTTAATAAAATAAAATAAAAAAAAACATGTGCGGTCGGGGGACCCCGTCAGGAACGAACTTCTTTCTCACGTATAATTTATAACAAAAACAATTTTTTTGCAGCCACTTGGATTAACATTTTGACCTCATATCGGCTTTAACACCCTCGAAAACTATGAAAAAGACACCCATGACGAAATTTTGAAAATTTTTGCAGCTGCCATCTTGGATTTACATTTTTACCTCACTATCGGCTTTAGCACCCCCGAAAACTATGAAAACGACATCTACGACGAAAAATTTAAAAAAAATCGCAGCCGTCATCTTAGATTTTCATTTTGAGAAAATTCACACTTTCTCTCTCTCTCTCAATATAGTGTACTCGGGCCGATGTGTACAATTTTATCTCACGTCACTGTTATCACTTTATTATTTTCTTTTGTTTTTTTATACCAGCGTTCTCTCTCTCTCTTTCTTTCTTTGAATTAGAAGTAGACAATCGCAAGTATGAACACTTTTCAGCGTGATGATTTCTGAAAGTTTACAAGCCACGTTAAAGAACTTCGTTCCAAAAATAAAATCTGCCAGGTAAATACTTTTTATTAGTCGCATTAGGGATTTAATTTTACATATTTATGGACTTATAAAAATAGATAGAAGTATTTTTGACGTAGTACTATTATATCTGTAAGTATTCCCCGTGGGAGTAGGCAGAGCTGTTTATATCCGGGCACAAATCCGGATTCTTAATGTGAATTCCCAAAAGGAAATAGCTAATAAGTAACACCTTTGCCAATCCGGGTATCTCTACAACGACGTGACCAATTGGGCAGATGTAAATGAACACGATGTTGGTACGCATATATCGATACCATACCTACCCTTTTTATTTTTTTGGGTAGGACATTATCAAATAACTTTTCCCGCTCTGGGCGGGGTGGGAGGGCGTGTCAGACTCGCTCCGTCATAGTACGGACCGTAGCCTGGATCAGAGTCGGTCGCGAGAGATCATCGCCGCCGATCGCCTCCACACCATACCTACCCTAGAAAACATATTTTAAACGACACTGTAGCATCCATAGGCCAAGAAACAAATTAATGCGATTAGTTTCAGGTGCATAATAAGTCTATAATATTCCCACTGCTGGGACATAGGCCTCTTCTTTTCGAGAAGGAGTGGGCATTTATGTACCACACGGGCCTAGTGGGAGTTGGTAGATGTCACATGTCTTCGAATTTTTGGTTCTAGGACATGCCGGTTTCATCACGATGTTTTCCTTCACCGATTTGAGAGCAGTGGTGATGAAATTATTTACACAAAGTAAAGTACCTGCCTGGGTTCGAACCAGAGACATAAGTCGGGGCCGCTACCACTGGGTTACCACTGCACATCAACACTATGATAAATTGGTCGTAATCTGCAGTTAACTTACCTAGTTGATTTAAACTTTGTTTTATCTAGGAAAGCTTAATTTGCAAACTGCCAGCCTTGATGACCAAGCCATCGTTGACTCGGCCGTATGAAATAGTACTTCCCTATAAATGTTACGAAGGTATATTTTAGGCTTTAATTTATTGAGGGTCCGTAATTTATTAGGGCTAAAGTTGAAGTCTAAAGCCCTAGATTATTTAGCGTGGATACTTTAAGGTTTCAACTTAATACTAGCGTGACATTTTAGGTAGGCACATCTTTCATGGCTAGAATGGTAACCTAATCCTATAAGCCTTCTGAGTTTTAGTTTTATAGTAGAGGATCCGACCTAGGAACGACCTTGACCCATCTGTTTATGTAATGAAAAGTATTTTATATCAAATTTTACATGTTAAAAAATATATCGTGAGTGGGTTGACTAAAACATTCCTGGCCAGACTATGATTAATAAAAAATTCAAAAATGTAATTTGAGTAACAAATGTTTCTCTTAAAAAAAAACGTGTGGCACTCGGGGACTGCCGCAGTAAAGCTATTGCATAGCATTTGTAACCTCCATACTTCCTATTTGTCAACGCTACACTTGGGATGATGACGTGATGACATAAAACAAAAATTACGTTCCCATGACAACATCACGTTGTCATGGGAACCGTCATTACATGGTAGGTGGAGTGAGGGGTGTAAGGTTTTATTTTCGTTACGGAATTTCTTGATTCGGTCGCCGCGCTCAAAGCCCGCGATAAAAGCTATGCAATAGCTTAAAAGCATATGTCACTTATGGCTATTGGGTGCCAAGAACATTCCTAAACTTAGGTGGCCAAGTCACCTATTTAGGTCATTAACTCCGAATTGACTAACAATTGTCAAAAGTCAAGTTAGTAGGAAAGGTTCTCCTTAAAAAGCTCTTTCTATTGGTGAATATCTTGCAATGTTATAAAAAAGAAATTTTTGAATTTTTATTAATCTCAGTCTGGCCAGGAAGTTTTTATTCAACCCACTCGCGATATATTTTCTGACATACTTGTTATACGATACTTTTCATCCATTAAACAGATAGGTGAAGGTCGTCTTTAGGTCGGATCTTAGACCATTAATAAAAGAAGCCACAGATCTTGAAAATAATACATATTTTAGAAATTACTAAAATGGTTATTTTTAATTTACGTTTTGGTGCAGTGTTTTGTTAAGCTCAACTTACACGACGCAAGATTCTTGTCTCCAGCATGTTAATCTTCTTTTTTGCGTGTGGTTACTGACTAACCTGCAGTGCTATTATGTTAAAATCTCACTGTGAATGCTTTGGTGAAGTGAGTTTGAAGTGAGCTGTCATTCAACCATATGCTAGGGATTGACACTGTTGACAGCTCACTTTCAAGCTCACTTCACCTAAGCGTCCACGGTGAGATTTTTACAGAATAGCACTGCTGGTGTAGGAGTTATAAAGCCGCTCGTGGGCCTCTGACTTGGTTTCACATACCGTCGAGAAATATCTCTCAGGCATGCCGGTTTCCTCACGATGTTTTCCTTCACCGTTTTTAAAGCAAGTGATAATTATACAATACGCACATGAATCCGAAAAGTCAGAGGTGCGTGCCTTGGGTTCGAACTCAAGGCCTATGACTTGGCAGTGTGACGGTCACACCACTAGGCTATCACTGCGAGTTAGCGTGTTAATAAAATTGAAAGAATAAATGACTAACATCGTTTACTTTATACTTTTTTATTGTTGCTTCAACATAGAGCAAGCTACAAGTGATGGAATAGGTACGAGTTGCCAATTTTTTGCACAATACTTATAAATAAGAACAGTATGGAAACTAGGTCTATGTGTTGAAAAGATCGCGGCGTCCTCTCGTCTTGACACGGCACTCGCAACTGACAGTACCGCGACAATCGCTTGGGTTCCAGTTCTAGTCAATGAGCTGTATGAGTGTGCCGTTTCGAGCGTTTACTACGTAGTTTCTGTTCTGTCAAAATTCAAAAGTCATTTATTCAAAAAAGATATGAGAATCAGCACTTTTCGAACGTCAAAATTACATAAGACAGTCCCCCAAAACACTTCCTAGTGCTTTAGCAGGCAAGAAGAAGTGGCGCAACAAACTCCCCAGCAGCACAGCTGTGTGTTTAGTTAGAGAAAATGTATTCTATAGGTACAATAATATGTAAAATAATGTACATTACGCAACACAAAACATAATTTAAATTATAAATTATTGGCCATGTCACCTAGCATACGCCAATATACAACTAAAAACATCGAGAACTATACTCAAGCAGAAATAAAAAATAAAAACAAAACGTAAACAGAACTAAATATCTAAATAAAAGCCTAAGCGGGTACGCCTTTTATACCTATAAAGGGCGTACCCGCTTACATATAGCTATTTAAAGCTGTAATTGGAAGTTAGAAATGATAAATTAGGACCATCGATGTAAAATAAATAAACAGTTATTTACTAGTAACAATAACAATACCATGATCAGCAAGACGACCAGTCACCACAAGCAGCACCCTGTTCATGAGCATAATGCAAAGATCAGTCTTTTACCCCCCTCGCCATATTTGAGTGATGGAGGCAACTCGACCCCCAAAGCTACCACAAACAGTGACATCTAAGGGAGTATGATGAACTTGCTGCTAGTTGCTCAGACAAAAAATAATATGATCAATTGTCGAGGTCGCTCGATATAATTGATCATATTATTTTTTGCCATTGTCCATATTTATACCGTGTTTTTTGTGAACAAATGAATCAATTCAAAACATCTCACACTATCTTCAACTCCCACAGTACAGGAGATACAAACTCATTGAAGCATGTAGTTCTGATTGAAATGATTACTATTCAAGCCACGTCTGTCCCTTGAGTGGGGACCCCTCTCAATTTCCTCTGCTTCTCACGATTATGTAGTTTTTCACGCCAATTCTAATGGAGATGAGACCCTTATCACCTTATCATCTTTCACGTAATTTTCAACTTCCTTACGTAATGTCTCAGGACGAATATTCCGGTTTGAAACCACAATCCACAAAAAAATGTGACTGAGTAAAGTTGATGTGGGGTCAATGATAATTTGTACACAGAAATTTCCACCTCATTGGAACACAAATACACTCAATGCACGGAGAGCCAACTGCGGTGCAACTATTAATCAATTTATTAAATAGGTACAGCTATTGCCTATTATTATACTAAATTAAATAAATCCATCTGTTACACCAATGGGCAAACATTCTAACATTATCGTCTTCCATTCATCAGCAATCAAATCCATTCCTCGATTGTTGTACACGGCTGCATTTAAATTTATCAACATGCGTAGGTACTTTTGCTTTTAAGTTCAATGTCAAAAGTTCAAAGACCCCAACATATTGAAGCATGTTTAAGTTGGAAACATACGACTCACATTGCATCAATTTGTCACGTGTCATTTGTCGATCAAGAGAACGATAACGTGCCTTTTAGAGCGTCATCACGCTAACGATTTCGATTTTTTTCAAATTTTTTGTGTTTCCAGCGAATCGATTTGTGAACGTGCTCTCCGCGGGTGAGAGGCGAGCTAGCCGCGACCTCGCGACGTGTTCGCCGCGTTTTCACAATATTGCACACTCGGTTGTCTCGCTCTCTCTTGTGCACTTAGGTCAATTGCTCTCGTTCCGCAAACGCGGCGCACACGTTGCGCACACGGGGCGTGCTCGCTAAGCATACTCAGCGAGCTCGTTAATCAATCGCCTCGCCATAAACAAGCTCACAAATCGCCAGTGTGATACGACCCTTGCTTTTATTAAAGCATTCAGGGACACTGAACGCGATACAATAGAAGTTTTATTGGTATATATCGCCTATGGGCGTTTAGTGTCACGGCAATTTAACATTAAAAAGAACTTGGAACCACAGAATGCTTGCAAACTAGACGAAAATTTCGTAAATGGTTTTTTATATGTAGTAATATTGGAGAATCAAATGTAACATGAGCAATTTGCGTGGTTTTGTTGACCAATTAGAGTTTAATGTTATTCAGTAAACAGCTGCTTGATTATTTTTCTCGTTTATTGTTCTCATTGGATTTGTTTTTGTTGACCTTCTTAGTTATATTTCTCCTTGTTTTTTTTGAGCTAGTGACATATCGTCGCGTCGTGTGTTGAAACAAATATTATCGAATTACAAATAAAAGCATCCAACTTTTCGAAGGCTAGTATTATAAACTTTGTAAATCATGTTGAATGATTACCATGCTTGGCTGGTCAAACCATCTAATAGCATTAATTGAAGGGACTTACAGTGGGTTGCCAAATTATTAGGGACAGTCACATTTTTTTTCAATTTTTTACTTTAGGCGCACTTGACTGCAGTTTTAAGTGGTACAAGGGTTCTAGGAATGTATTATTTATTTTCGTTATGTCTCTGTTACTCAAATTTGAAGTGGATGTTGAGATTTAAGAGTATATTTTATTTTTTACAAATATTTAACTTACATGAGAGCCGTGGTGCACTTTAGACGCTAATCAGTGAAAGACGAATTTGAATATTTTAACAAAGTTATTTTTAAATTTGTGTTACAAAATTTTTATAAAATGTAAGTATTGTTATTATGTTATTATAAAATTCAATTATTTATTATATTTTGGTAAAAGTTTTTTTTAAATTTTTTTTTGCTTTCAGTATGGGTCGGGGGTGCGATGTGACTCCAAAAAAAAAAAAACTGAAATAAAAAACCCTACTCCAGCATACCAGTCATTCCCAAAGGACAATAGCAGATATTGCTGGTGTTTCTAAGTCGGCAGTCAGTAAAATAAAAATTAAATTGGACCTTTATCAGCTAATTTAACCTATGAAAAAGGCAACTGCGGCACAAAACGCATCACTACCCCACGTTCGGATAGGAAAATTAGAGACATCTGTTTGCAAAACAGAAAAAAAAAGTGCTGCACTATTAACTAAGTTAGTCCAGGAGTCAGGAATACAAGTTTCCAAGAGAACAGTGCAGCGCAGATTGGCAGAGGAAGGCTTGACAGGACATCGTCCTGTGAAAAAACCACGGTTGACTGATGCAATGAAGAGGAAACGCCTTGCCTGGGCTTGGGAACACTGCTAAAAGATGGTTTAGGACTGGAATAAAGGCAGTTTGCATTATTACTGGTATTTTACACCATTTAAAATAATAATTTTCAAAATAATAAACTAGTTTATTTTTTTTTCAGGCGTGTTTGTCGAATGAGTCAACATTCAAGATTTTAGCCGACAAAAGCAGCTTCGTCAGGCGACGCCCAGGAGAAAAATACCACCCCGACTGCATCGTGGAGAGGGTGAAACACCCTGTTAAAATAGTGGTGTGGTCTGTCATAAGCACCAAGGGGGTTGGGCGCTTGTACATTGTCCAGGGAACCATGACACAAGACCAGTACAGACAAGTTTTACAAACTCGCCTGTTACCGACACTTGAAGAATGGTTCCCTGATGGTGAGGAATGTATGTTTATGCATGATTCAGCGCCATGCCATAAAGCCAGAAGCATTACCAAGTTCTTGGCAGACCATAACATTCCAGTTTTATCTTGGCCTGGTAATTTTCCTGACATGAACCCCATCGAAAATGTATGGGAGATTACCAAGGCCGAAATAGCCAAAGAAATGATAACCACCAAGGTCAAACTGATAGAACAGCTCATCAGTGTTTGGCATCACAACCCTAAGATAAAAGAAAGTGCCAAACAGTGCATAGAAAGCATGCCCAGGCGTATAAAAGCACTAATTGAGGCGAAAGGAAATGTCACTAAGTACTAATCACTACTAAGTAACATTTATTTTCGTCTATTTATGTACTTAATTATTATTTATAATGATTTTTTTGTTCTTATTTTACTTCTTTATGAACTGTTTTGTGTAATTAAAGATTTCCTCATTAAAAAAATGTGTTATTCTAATTAATTTAAGACTCGTACTGCACAACTATAAAAAAATCCTGACTGTCCCTATTAATATGGCAACCCACTGTAGTTCTGTTATGGACATTTAGGGTTCATAAGACAATATTGATAAACGACCTAATTATTATTTGCACTGTACTTACTCAGTACTCACTGTAATTTGTCATTTTCGGGTGACCACTGGTTTTTTTGTAAGCTATTGCATAGCTTTTATTGCGGGCTTTGAGCCCGGCGACCGAATCAAGAAATTCCGCCTACCATGTAATGACGGTTCCCATGACAACGTGATGTTGTCATGGGAACGTAATTTTTGTTTTATGTCATCACGTCAACATCCCATGTGTAGCGTTGACAAATAGGAAGTATGGAGGTTACAAATGCTATGCAATAGCTTTACCGCGGCAGTCCCCGAGTGCCACACGTTTTTTTCTTTATGAATTTATTTATAGTTCTGTGTTTTACACTCATACATTTAAATTATAAATTCCGAACAGACAAAACCCCAAAATCAAATTGTGATTAGTGAAATTTAAATATTCAACAACTCATTAAAATAAAAAAAGTTTATATTTTATTATTCGAGTTAACTGATATTTTTGTATGCACGTGTTTCAAACCTATCTTTATTTAGTTTTTCTTACTTTCTAGGTGCTCAAATGTTACATAACTGTTGTCAACTGTTAAACTTTTTACGCAAAATTTTACTATATCATCAATATTTATACGGCTATTCATAAACGTAAAATACCTACATTATTTTGGACCTACCAACATAAAACGTTACTTTATCGAAATAGTGCTTACATAAAATTGTAAACATGTCTAAAAGGCTCGAGTCAGCCGCACCAATAGAAGGCAGGTAAACGTAAATATATTTGCCAATTTATATAAAAGCGGAGTACCACCAGAAATATTTCCGCCATTTTGAAATTGAATTTCGTGGATCGTTCTAGACCGTAGGTAACTATTTCGGAACCACATTCGAAGTTGCAGTCTTAGTTTATTTTTGCCTGAGAACTAGTAACATTCTGAATAATAGTTTAGCTTAAATGTTACGTGGATATTGAGAATAACTTTGACGGACACTACGAATATTGAATACGATGCGAAATGGAAGGGAGTGACTGACACGAGTAAATTGAATTGGTAACAGAGTTCAAAATGGACGGGAGATTTGGAGAAGTTACGTAATTATCTGTGGGTAACTTAACGCCAACAGAATGATCTTAAACATCAGGATTAATGGGTTCTTGCCTGAATTTTGTTTTATAATTGGGAATTTTTATGTTTTGCGTTTTGTTTTATAAATAAATATATAAAATTCTCGTGTCACAATGTTAGTTGCCATACTCCTCCGAAACGGTTTGATCGATTTTTATGAAACTTTATATGTATATTTGGTAGGTCTGAGAATCAGTCGTAATTTTCATACCCAGTGATAAGGGTGATCCACCCCAAACATAAATAATTTATATGGCAAAACAACGTTTGCCGGGTCAGCTAGTATTATGTAAAATTTTCTTACTACCCCATTTTTCTTTAATCTCGAATCTATATTTGTAAAAGGTATTTTATTTTCGAAAAACTTGAATCTCAGACATGCTTCAAGCTCTACGATGCCTGAAATGTGAACTCGTGTATAGTGCTGATAATATTAAAATTTTCCATACATACATAAACTCACACCATCTCGGGCAGAAACTACATAACGCCTCATGCTACGCTCGTTATTAAAATTTTTTCAAGTTAATTTTCAGTCTTTCCATTGTTGTCTGCTGGGCATGCATACGTAAATTACAAATGTCTAGCCTAATTTAATGGAAGATAATTTTTGCGTAACCTCTATGCAGTTGAAAGTCTTTGACACTGGGAGATAAAATAAGATTATTTTGTAAATGGTTCACAAGTCACAATTAAAACATCAAAAAACAAAAAAAAGCACTTTCAAAATGCTACAACATAGGTACTTTAGTAACAAAGAATGCAATTTTATGGGTATACTCTTTTATTTAGGATAACATTTAATTTAAAATATGATGCATAAAAGATTACAAAGTTTTTGTAAGAGATTACAAAGTTTTTGTAAGAGATTACAAAAATTAAACACCAAAAAAGGCAGCAATAATGTTTATGCATCATTTGCGTTTGTCTGGCAAAAAAATGCTGCTCTTTTTCGTCTGGCTCATAACATAACGTTAACGCTTAGAGAATGAAATGGTTTGTTTTTATTAAATGAGTGCTGTACTGAGTACTGGTAGATAAGAATAACATGGCTCTTGCTAATGCGGCTTATTTACATGTCGTAAACGTGCTTTTTCACCCTTTTACATAATAATTCAAGGGCTTGATTCAGAAAACAAGATATAGATAGATAGAATATTCTTTATCACGTACACCATAAAAGTTACAGATATAATAGAAATTTTACATTGGGTGACACAATGGGTGGTCTTATCGCTAAAAGAGATTTTTTACAGACAACCTTTGGATAGATTTAAATGGAAAAGGAGAGACAATTCTGCAGGTAGTCAGTGGCGTACCATTCACAAATACAACAGATACACAGATACATCAAGCATATATGATGTGTTCCTGGACGCATAGTGAGGAGGTTCCTCTCTCTAGATCCCTGACCACTGGCAGCTTGGACCTTGTTTCTGATGCCGATGGGCTACTATTTTTGATATTTTTATCCGACTGCCCTAGAAGGAGGGTAATGTTTTTCGAGAGTATGCATGTTTGTTGACATAATCTACTCATTACAATGTTTTTGTTATGAGTTGTATTGCAATTTGTGGTTAGCTAGTGACCTCGACAATTGATCATATTATTTTTTGCCTGAGCAACCGGCAGCAAGTTCGTCATGCTCCCTTAGCCCATCATCTGTTACGACGCCTCATTAAGGTGGATAACAATTAAAATTCTATTGTGTCTCGTTAATGACAGTTGAAAGGTTAGATGTCAATGCTTGCGGTAGCGTCGGGGGTCGGGTTGCCTCCTTCCCTCAAATATGGTGAGGGGGGTAATGGCTGATCTTTGCGTTATGCTCGTGAACGGGTGCTGCTTGTGGTGACTGGTCGTCTTGTTGATCATGGTTTTGTTATTCTTACTAGTAATTAACTGTTCATTTATTTTACCTCGATGGTCCTAGTTTATCATTTATAACTTCCAATTACAGCTTTATGTAAGCGGGCACGCCCTTTATGCCTGGAGGCTTTTATTTAGATATTTAGTTCTTTTTACGTTTAGTTTTTTTTTTAATTCTGCTTGAGTATAGTTCTCGATGTTTTTGGTTGGTATACTGGCGTGAGCTAACTGACATATGGCCAATAATTTATACTTAATTAAAATAATGTTTTGTGTTGCATAATAATTTTGCATACTATTGTATAGAGTCATTTTTTTTTTCTAACTTGAACAGACAGCTGTGCTGCTGGGGAGTTTGTTGCGCCACTTCTTCTTCCCAGCTAAAGGCACTAGGAAGTGGTGAAGGGTGGGCGTTTTTGGGGGACTGTCTTATGTAATTTTGACGTTCGAAAAGTGCTGATTCTCAGCCTAATTTGAATAAATGACTTTTGAATTTTGAATTTTGTATGTCTATTTCTTTGGCACGCTCTGTAGCCTAAACGGCTTGATGGATTTTAACATGTGAGGTGTCGTTAGATTTGTCTTAATTGTAGGAGTGTCATAGGATATATAATATTTATATATTGCATCTGCAAATACAAAAAAAGGGAGGGGTAGGTTTAAAAAAAAACTACATTATTGGTATCAAATAAAAACTAGTAATGAGTCAATATACATTATTTGAATAAAACTAAAAAGCTTGAAATAAAAAATAAAAAACCCGACTGCAAGAACACATAACTGAAAAAAGAGAAAAACAAGCATTATAATTTATAGAATTTTGGTATTGCAGGCGGGACAAACAAAATTTACATCATCATTTCAGGTTATTGGTTTGTCCCGCCTGCAATACCATAATTCTATAGATTATAATGCTTCTTTTTTTCTTTTCAGTTATGTGTTTTTGCAGTCAGGCTTTTTGTTTTTAATTTTATTTTATAAAAAATCAAAATGAAATAAAGAAAATAATTATTTATTTATTTACACTTCAAGACATAAATATCTGTATCACAAGAGCCAGATCTCCCAATTAAAGAAGCGCGATATATAAAAATGAAATTGTAATATTTCATTTTTGTTTTTGTAACAGATATTTATGTACCTTGTTTTTTTGTCACAGGTACCAAGTATTGTTCTTCGTAGTGACATACGCCATCCCTATGCTTGGGATGACGTTCTTCTATTCAGCCATGGGAAAAGTGCTGTGGGGTTCCGGGTCTATCGGCGAGCTGACGCAGCGACAAGTAGACTCAATACGCTCGAAACGTAAGGTATGTACTGTATTGACTGTCAAAAATACAGGGTGGCAAGGATATCGACGCGTAGATAGCAGATTTTTTTTAACAACCGACGAAAAATTTCAACGCATAGAGGTTTAGAATCATGTACTGAATCCATGGTCACCGTTTACGCGTCAATGTCCCTGCCACCCCAGATAAACAACTAGCTTTACCCGGCCCGGTTTCGCACGGATAGCAGTAAATACTTATCTACGGCACACCTACGTCCCTACCTACCTATCTACCAAAATACCTACCACCTATCTACTACCTATACCTACCTAACTAATGAATTATGAATTTGATTTTTCTTGGATTTTCCGATGTTTTTAATACTTATTCTGCTATTCAGTCCTGCGTATTCAGTATAATAATTCTTTCAGAATGCTGTTGGGGTTGCCGCGGCATTGTAGTGCGTCGCAAATGTTCGCAAATGCGCGCGTTGACGGTTTCCACGCTATAGTGCGTAAGAAAGTGGCGTCATTATATTCCACAGACTGCGCGGTAGCACCAACACCATTTTGCAAATGATTGCGTCCCGACATGACTGTCCCATACAGGCACACTGGGTGGGAATAGATACAGGGAAATTGTAAAAAAAAAAATATAAAATTTATGTACCTATTAACATAGATCTTAAGAAAATTGTTACTAACACATTATATGGATTTTTCTGTCCGAAATAAATGAATAATAATAATAATAAAAAAATATTCGGGGTGGAGACAAATCCAACAAATCAAAGATCACAAAAATTGGTCCAGCCGTTCTTGAGTTACAAATGGTTTAACTTACCCGACTATGTTTTATAGATATTATGGATGTAGAATTGCGTTTAGGATGGTTATAATTTGTGTGTAGAACATCCTAAACATTTAGGAGGCTTGACTTAGAAAGGTATGTTTTTGGGAATAGCTAACTTGTTTCAATTTACTTGGCTCCGTTAAAATAATGAATGCCCGTATTGCAGAACCTCATTCAAGACTCAAGCATTACTCAAAACTAGTTTCAACCTATCATGTTCTGAAATGCGGGTCTTTGTCTTCGACAGTTTCATCAAAACATTAATCGTCATGATCTTATCCCAAATCCATCCTTTGAGAAGTAATGGCCTCCTGTCCGTTACATCAATATGTATAATCTATAATCTCTAGATTGCCTAACTGCTGGTCTGCCCGCAGATTTCTTTTTAACTATGTTAAAACATAATTGATTCATATTTTTAATCCCTCGTCTGATAGTACAATGATACCTTTTAAAACATTAATTAGCTATCTGCATAATATAAAAATCAATAGCCGTGCATTAGTCTCGCTCGCATAACTTGAAAATGGCTCGACCGATTTGATTTTTTTTTTTCGCCTCAATACAGGCACAGTGTAGACTGTGATACAGGGGTGGTTTTGGAAAATAATAAATTTGGAAAAACTCAAAAGAACAGCCGAAAAATTGAAATTGAAATTCTGACTGGACAATGTCAGACGGGTCAATATTTTACGCGCATTAGGTACTTCTGGACGACTGAACCAAATTGGATATTTTTTTTTTTTGTTGAGTTCTTTATTCTTAGGATAAGGTTTGTGGGTAGCTAGGTAAGTAGGTATGTAGATAGGTAGGTAGGGTAGGGTTGGTGGGTAGGTAGTTAGAGTAGGTATGTAGGGTAGGTAGATGTACGGTAGGTAGGTGCGCCATGGATAAGTACTTAGTGCTACCCGTGTAAAGCCGGGCCGGGTAGAGCTAGTAATTTACATAAAATAATTTTATATATTTTTTTCTTTTATCTGTGTAAAACAACGAAAACATAGGATAAAGTTGTTGCAACAAAATAATATTGAACGTGTAAGCTATATTGAATTTAAGGAGTCGTCTTTTCAGCTCCAATTTCTAAACCAACAAATTGTTATCGACAGTTTTCTTTCAAACTGTAACTCACCTTGGAGATTTTCGATACAACAACACGTCTACTCGAAGCAACGCTGTTGCCAAACCAATGTTAGATTCAATTTCGTTCGCTCACGTCGTGTTTGTTCACTTTCAGACCACCGAGGTGAAGACAATGAGGCTCTATTGGAAATATGCCAAGAGTTCCGAAACTGGAACAGAAAATGTCTGGTCGAGCTGTTACTTTTAAATAAAGTAGTAGGTACAGAGAATTTTGGAAAGAATTTTGTTTTATGAACAACAGAATTTCTTTCATGCCAGCGAACGTTGAGGTTTTAGGGCTTAAATATTACAGCATAATATGTACAAAATAAATTGGAGGGGCTAGCAAAAAAGTGTCTTAGGTAGAATACAGCACACCGTATTTTATTCACAAGCATATTTAGATTAGTTGTACTCAACAAAAATACTTCCAAACAATTATGTGTAAACAAATGTTTATCCTCATCAACTGCTTAGCCTTTTCCCAACTATCATCATCATTTCAGCCGAAAGACGTCCACTGCTGAACATAGGCCTCCCCCAAGCACCTCCCACTCGACCGATTCTGTGCTTTCCGCATCCAGCGGATTCCTGCGGCCTTCACAAGGTCATCGGTCCATCTTGTGGGAGGTCTTCCAATGCTACGTCTTCCGGTACAGCGGTCGCCACTCCAGAACCTTTCGGTCCCATCGGCCATCCGTTCTGCGAGCAATATGCCCTGCCCATTGCCACTTAAGTTTGGCAATTCTTCGGGCTATGTCGGTTACCTTGGTTCTCCTGCGGATCTCCTCATTTCTGATTCGATCACGTAGGGAAACTCCAAGCATAGCCCTCTCCATTGCCCTTTGGGTGACTTTTAGCCTTCTGATAAGGCTCATTGTGAGCGGCCTCGTTTCAGTACCATAGGTCATCACTGGCAACACGCACTGGTCAAAGACTTTCGTCTTGAGACACTGTGGTATGTGGGACGAAAATATATTGCGTAGCTTCCCGAACGCTGCCCAGCCGAGTCGGATTCGACGATTGACCTCTTTCTCGAAGTTAGACTTACCTAGCTGGACAGTTCCCAACTGTGTTGGGTCGGTTTCCAGTCTAATCAGATGCAGCTGAGTACCAGTGTTTTACATGAAGTGACTGCTTATCTGACCTCAACAACCCAGTTACTGGGTAACACGAAGCCTGCAAGTGTTCATACTGAAGTATGGATTTCTATACATCTAACCACAAATTGGTTAGATGTAAACCATGATTAGCGATAGGAGTAGGAACGAAATTATTACTCACATTGATAATTTTTGATTCCGGTCGGGCAGTATTACTGGGTTTTTTTTTAGGATTTCATTTCTCAGGAGCAACCCTGAGTTTGAAAATTGGTGGTGTGATAGCCCCCGGGCATCAGGAAGCACGTAAAGCTATTGGTCCTGCGTTTAATTTCTCCCCGGTCGTGTCGGATCGGATACTACACAATGATAGTGAGGGAAGAGGAGTGGACGTGTGTTTGTAAATACGCTTGTGCTTTATAATATTTCCTGCGTTGATGGCTAGTCCACTTAGATTGAAAGCTGATTGAGAGTGTAAATAATAAATAGTCTAGTCTAGAGCAGTGATTCCTAAAGTGGGTTTCGCGGAACCTAGGGGTTCCGTATAAAAGTCACCAGGGCTCCGCGAAATTATTCAAATAAAAATGTTAAATCATACTACAGTTAAGTACAAATATTATTTTGATGCGATGCTGACCGTCCTGGATAGTGCAGCATTCATAGATCTTCAACACACATTTGAGTCTATATCCCTGAATGAGTTTTGGGTTGGTGTTAGGAGTGAATACCCTAAAGTAGTCAAAAAGGCTATCTTAACTGTGCTCCCATTTGTCACGACGTATCGTTATGAATTCAGGTCGAGATTGGGTGCTACCCCAGATACGCAAAGTGAAATTATAGATAAAAAAGTGAAAAAATTTCATTCTTCACATTAAAACTTAAAGTAAAGAAGGAAAGTGTTTCACTTTTAAAATATTTCTAATAAAAGTTTTTGTTCTTATTTAAATTAAATCTTTGATTTGTTATCATTTGATATGGGGTTCCATAAAAAAAGGTATTTGGTGAGTGTTTTGCTATCTTAAAAGTTTAGGAACCCCTGGTCTAGTGGACTATTATTTAAAAAAATGTCTTTGACATATTACGGGACCCTGGGGTCTCGGTCCTTTGGAAGGCGTACGAGGGACAAAAGCAAACTAGCACAGGCCTCTTAGACAATTTTTAATATTATTATTAAAAGTCATGTTTTTGTTCCCAGGTGGTGAAAATGTTCATCCTAGTGATAATAATCTTCGGAATCTGCTGGCTGCCCTACCACTCCTACTTCATATACACACACTTCAACCCATCGATATTGTACATGAAGTATGTGCAGCACATGTATCTTGGCTTCTACTGGTTAGCGATGGCAAACGCTATGGTGAACCCCATCATCTATTACTGGATGAATGCTAAGTAAGTGTTTTGGTTATAAATTAGTTTGGTGGTTGTATAAGTTCTTTCACAGCTTTTTTGCGATTTTAGTTTTGAAATAGTTTTTTCTGACGATGTTCACTGCTTTTTTCTAGGTAGTGAAATCACGGAATTTCTGTTCCTAATCTTGTGCAGTTTATTGTTCCAAAAAAAAATTACATTGGTAGATATTACGTCACGAGCCTGTTCTGAGAACTTTTGAAGTTAGAATCTCTTGGAATCCATAAATGGGAAAAATTTTATAGGTACACAGTATTCTTCGTGTTATTCCAAAGAGCAAATCTTCTAGTGTGACATTTTTAAGTGAAAACTTCTTTAGGCGCGTTGGGCATTTTTGAGATGGGAAAAAAACAATTGAACTCGCGACACCGTTACTGACACCTCATTTTTGTAAACGCGATTGTGCTCTTTATTTATATTATGTTACGGTATTATGTTCTATGTAAGTATTTTTACTTTAAAGGTTCTGGAAGTTTTTTTGTTTTAAACGCGATTGTGCTCTTTATTTGGATAAGGTTACGGAACAATATTCTATAGGCACAAGTACTTTTCTTCCACCAAGGCGATCTTGTTCAAGTTTTCACTTCGGTCGGCACTCCTGGAGTGCCAGTTTTTTTAAATTCGAAACTATTCAGATTTAATTAAATAAGTATGTTAATTTGAATACTTACTTTTGTAGCTTTTACAAACCTCCAAACTTTTTCTTCTTTTTCTTTTTTTTTCTCTCTTTTTTCTTCTTTTTCTTTTCTTTTTTTTCTTCTTTTTCTTTTTCGGAACTTCATTAATTATTTGTTACGGTACAGTAACCGGTGGATCCAATACAAATAACCTGAACACACCGTTGTTAACTTTAATATATTGAATTTCAAACACACATTTTTGAAATTTACAAATGTCAAATTTGTATTTGCTGTAAAGAAGATAAAGCTATTATTTGTCCATTGTTTAAAATCTGGGATCCGTTGAAGGGACATTTTGACCTTATACCAGGGACTTACGGCGGATTCAGAGGCTTATACAATGGATCCCAAAAGGGTAGTTATGTATGACTAATGAATCATTCTTAGAACAATGTAGGTAGGTATTATGCTTTCATTCAAAATTGACAAGTGATGTGGAAAACTGATAGTATTGTAGTAATAAATAGTATATTATATTCGAATGAACAATTTTCCTATTTCAATAGAAAAATTGTTTTCAGAAAACAATTCATGTATAAATTTATTCATCCAGGATTAATATAAAGCTAACAAAATATTGTATGAAATGATATATGTAGCTTGCAAACATCAATTTATTTTACGAAAACCAATAGGAGTATTTTGTTCCAATCAAAAAAGGGTAAATATTTTGGTTTATGTGTAGGCGTTTTCGTTATTTTGAAAGTAAAACGGTTAAACCGCTTTTCTATCCCGATATAAATAAATACATTAAGGTTTTAAGTGTGCAAAAAACTAACTCTTGCTATCCAGAGAAATAACTTTAGAAACATTGGGTTTAAATATCCTTTTTAGGGTTCCGTTGCCAAATGGCAAAAAACGGAACCCTTATAGATTCGTCATGTCTGTCTGTCTGTCCGTCCGTATGTCACAGCCACTTTTTCCGAAACTATAAGAGCTATGCTGTTGAAACTTGGTAAGTAGATGTATTCTGTGAACTGCATTAAGATTTTCACACAAAAATAGAAAAAAAACATATAATTTTGGAGTTCCCCATACTTAGAACTGAAACTCAAAAATTTTTTTTTCATCAATCCCATACGTGTGGGGTATCTATGGATAGGTCTTCAATAATGATATTGAGGTTTCTAATATCATTTTTTTCTAAACTGAATAGTTTGCCCGAGAGATACTTCCAAAGTGGTAAAATGTAAAATAAAAAAAATAAAAATATGAAAAAAAAATAAAAAAAATGAAATATGTAAATGTAAATGTATGTGTGTATGGTGTATGGTAACTTCTAAAATAATAGAATGATAAAACTAAAAAAAATATATGATGTACATTACCATGTAAACTTCCACCGAAAATTGGTTTGAACGAGATCTAGCAAGTAGTTTTTTTTTTAATACGTCATAAATCGTAAACCGCAATTTACCTTTCATTCAATGTTACTTGCTGCTACGGAACCCTTCATGGGCGAGTACGACTCGCACTTGGCCGCTTTTTTTTTTATTCTAAAAGAACACACATTGTTTACTTAGTGAATACATACCAGGATGATCAAAAAGTAATGATGACGGTTATTTCTCTTTTTACTCGGCGCCTATGGGTCTTAGCGTGATGTTAAATAGCCCGTAGCCTTCCTCAAGAATTGGGCTTACTATCAAATCCAAAAAGGTTTCTTCAAATCCGACTGATAGTTCCAGAGATTAGTACGTTCAAACATACAAAAAACTCTTCAGCTTTATTATTTGTATAAAAATAAAAACCGATTATTATCATTACTTTTTGATCAGCCCTAGTACATAACTAAGGTAAGTGTACACTTACCTTAGTTAAAAAAGGAAAAAAAAAAAAAAAAAAAAAAGTATAAAAAATGAAATTCCTCCATAACACAAATTAATGTAAACAAAACTATTTTTGTTTACATTAATTTGTGTCTACAAAATAGTTTTGTTTTAAATTAATGTAAACAAAACTATTTTTGTTTACATTAATTTGTGTTATAGAGGAATTTAATTTTTTATACTTTTTATTTTTTATTTTTCAACTTACATCATAACTGGGTAACCTATTGCGATAGGTACTTATCTAAAATCTTATCCTGACTTATTATTATCCTTTCAACTATCATTAACGAGATACAATAGAATTTTAATTGTTATCCACCTTAATGAGGCGTCGTAACAGATGATGAGTTATTACTTATTATAAATAAATTTTGTAAAAAAAACAAATATGTGAACACACTCAGAGAACAATAGAATAAGTCCGTGTCACTCGCTATGAGGTTGGGGCTGCGGAGTGCGCCAGTGCGTTAGTGGCGCCTCATTAAAAGCTTGGTCCGAAGGCATGGCTCGACCAGCAGCTGTGGTTGTCATCGTCTCCACACGTACCAATCCAGAACACACAAACCTGTGTCCTAAAATGCCCGCATTATGTACCTTCCCTTTAAGTATTTTAAATATGTACGAGATAAATATAGAGTAGGTAATTACCACCAGCCTTAACAGGGAAGTCATTAAGGCACACGCCGATGGTTTATGTTATAAATTATGGCAGAAGCACGTGCAGGAGACATTAATGGTTCCAATTGGTCGTTTTTTATGGAGAGGAGCTGGCAAGAAACTCCACGGTTACTCTTTAAAATTAAATGGCTTTTACAATATTTTCAAATTACAGTGTTAATAGGTATGAGAGGATAGTGTAGGACCTTCAATAAGTATGAGATACTTAACAAAATAGAAAATGGTCTACAAATCTATAGTCTATTAAGCCTACATGTTCTCACATTCACAAAATTTAAAAGAATCTATGTAAAAGACAAATCAAATAATAAAAATAAATAAACGTGTGGCACTCGGGGACTGCCGCGGTAAAGGTATTGCATAGCATTTGTAACCTCCATACTTCCTATTTGTCAACGCTACACTTGGGATGATGACGTGATGACATTAAACAAAAATTAGTTAGGTTTTTTACGTTTTTTAGGTGTTAGGTTTTTTTCGTTACGGAATTTCTTGATTCGGTCGCCACACTCAAAGCCCGCGATAAAAGCTATGCAATAGCTTAGAAACCTATTTAAACCACTACTTATGTACTGTAACTGTAATAAAGCTGTATACTTACCTACATTAACATCTTGAATTCCCAGGCAAGTTTATAAAAGGTTATAAAGGGTGCCAATTTGTAACGTACGAGGGTGCGAATTTGTATCGAAGCGATATATTGGACAAGCATTGTTGTGTTCGATCTCGCTCAATCGCTTTACCGAATATTTACTTTCAGGCATTTCAGTCGTGTGAACCTGAATTGATGGCCCGCGGCTTAAACAGTTGCATGGAGTCTTCGTTTCTATAGAGTATTGGACATTCGGAGCTGTCTCATTCAATGTTTCTTTAAGTTTACAACAGTACTGTACTAGGATTGTATAAAAAAACCAGCAAAGTGCGTGTAGGACCACGTATAATGAAGGATTCCTTAGTTGGAATGAATTTATCCAAAGAACAAACTTAACATTTTAGTTGAAAAACATGTTCTCCCATAGATTCCAACTCAAAATGTAAGTTTATACGTACAATATTGGGAGATTTACTATATTATTTTTAGACCTTATAGGTTTTCTCAAAATTTTAGGCTCAGTAGTTTCGGAGGAAAGGTCGGGAAATGGTGTATGAAAAAAAGTTCGGGAATGCTCAACTTTCATATATTTTCATTAATAACTTTAAAACTATTTATTTTAAAATTATAAAAAATACTGAAACCTTCAAATTAAGTCCTTTCATTTGATATGTCACACGGTACAGGGTGCAAAACTTTTTTTAGGTTTCCATACCTCAAAAGGAAAAAACTGAACCCTAATACTCGTGTGTCCGTCTGTCACAGCCAATTTGCTTCGAACATAATGAACCGATTTAGTTGAAATTTGATACACTTATGTATTTCTGTGACCCAAACACGGATGTCTAACGTAAATAAATGAATTTTCAATAATGGGGGTCACTTTTGGGGGACAAAAAACAAAGAAAAGTAATATTACGAGAGAGGTACTTAAGTATCAAAAGGTCTGTCAAAATGTAAAGTCCTGATTACTTTGCTAAAAGAAAATTATGATACTGCAAGCAAATCTTTAAGTATTCGTATAGCTCAACCTGACAAATCAACGGTTCACTTGAGTGTCATCTATGCTACATACTTTTAGCATGACTCGGCACAATTCGGCACAGCCAGGCGGCAAAATATATGTTCTATTTTGCGGGCCCGGGCTGTGCCAAATCATGACGACCCGAACAAGAGGGCAGCATCACTAATCTAAAAAAAAACACCCCTATCAACATTGCATGCTTTTTTGACAATCAATTTTGTCACAACTCCTTGCAGAGTAAAATACCCGTTTAAAAAAAAAAAAACGTTTGGCACTCGGGGACTGCCGCGGTAAAGCTATTGTATAGCATTTCTAACCTCCATACTTCCTATTTGTCAACGCTACACTTGGGATGATGACGTGATGACATAAAACAAAAATTACGTTCCCATGACAACATCACGTTGTCATGGGAACCGTCATTACATGGTAGGCGGAGTGGGGGTGTTAGGTTTTATTTTCGTTACGGAATTTCTTGATTCAGTCGTCGCGCTCAAAGCCCGCGATAAAAGCTATGCTAGCTTAAAAAAAAAAAAAACAATTGTTGGCTCAGTGGCTGTTACTAAAAATAAACGTTGTCACATTTAATTATCGCATTACTTTTGAGTACCAAATAAAATAACCCAAATGCTTGGAGTAATTTAATCGTTAATAATTAAACCATTACCTACACCTACACTTTGTTATTACATCCACGTGCCTGTCATTAATTATTACTTTATAACAAAATGTACGAAAAGAGCTTGAATTTATTACAAAAATATAAACTTTCGTTGGAGGTATAAAAAGGCCTTAGGGAAACATTTTAGGGCTCCTATCTGAAACTTTTCAAATATACATATTTTCGGTGTTCTCTCGTTATGCTACCACCAACTCAGCTATCAACTTTGCGCCCTGCATATGCTTGCTCAACAACACTGTGGGCTTACCATTTACTTTTAAGTTAGGTAGGTACACAATTTACAAGTAATTGTGAACAAGGGAACACTGTCTTGTTTAAGAAATAATTCAGTTTTGAAATGAAATTGTTTATTCTGTAAATAGGATAACGGAATTACTTTTACACGTCATATCAAAAAAATAAGCTAAATGGAGTTAACATTACTAACTACTCCTGAGAAAAAAATGCAAAAAAACTCAGGGGTCAGTCTCTTTTAAAGTCCAGAGATAATCTTGGTCAGATCAGGTGAGGACAATGTAGATTGTGTAAAATTGTCCTTTGAGGAAAGAACCACACATATTTGAGTGGACCTGTCCAGTCAGTGCAAGCATTTGCCAGTAATCGTGTAGCTCAACTCGGAACTTAAGGAGCTCAATAACTCAACGAACAATACCAGACAAAGGACATTTGGTTAGGCCACAAATAAAAATACTAAAAATATTTTATTTTCAGATAACTAAGGTCCATAGTGTTAGATAAAAAAAGTATGTTAGTAGGTACAGAAATAAAAGAGGAAAATAATGTCGATTCATCAATCCGCACCTCTCACATACAGATTGATAAATCGATTGAACACAGCCGCGTCCAACCATTTTCAGGATGCTGTTGCCACTCCTCCGCACAGTTTTCAAGACAGACGCGGTTTTCTTCCGCATTATTGCATAGAAATCTATATGCGCGTAAGCAAACATACCTGAAGTACTACAAGAACGCGGAAGCCGCAACAGTGCCCTAGGCAGAAAATGTTGTTGTATTGTACTCTGAGGTCATTGTAGGCACTTTGTGTGTTAACCCATAGACCACTCGGGTAGAAATTCAGTCATATTCGCCGACCAAGGCATATTCTTACCGACCCAGACGACCCGACAACCATCCTTCAGGAGTCTAGTAGGGAAACGAGTACGCTAGGACACAAACACAGACCCTTCCCGTCATTCCGACCTCGCCGTCGAGGTCCTTTGCGATCGCGACCGCCGCGCCCCCGAGTAAATGATACTCCCCCCGATCCTTGCTCGAAAAGGAGGTGCCAGCAGTTGTTGCAGCTGAGCACGTAGCTTTAAATTCCCCGATTAATAATCATGATCAAAACTTTGATCCAGCCCGTCTCATCTTTGATGTCCTCCCTCCGGTAAACGCCCTAAGCCGAGGCTCGTACCCCACAGGGGGTGCCCTTAGCGAGCGTTCACCTAGTTTATAAGTCTAGTTTATAAGTCCCTGGCTGGAGGCTTTGAGTATAGCAGCTTAAGGCACCCACAGGTTTGCTCGGTTAAATAGTCATGGCCTCAGAGGCCAGCTATGAGATGACATAAAGAAAAAAAAAAAGTGTAGAAACTTTGACAGTATGCTTTTATACGTCAATTTAACATCTATCGTACAACGAGTGAATTTATGTGCCAGGATGTTTTCCCTTACCGACAGTGCCCTCCGCTCTTTCTCAACATCGTGGGCATCCTTCAAGGTGTCAGTGACAATGTGCCATAGATACTATGAAGTACTAAACTGCCAGACCATCATTAAAAGTAACTAAGAAAACATCGACAACAGGAAAACATTGTGAGGAAATCGGCATGCCTGAGAGATATTTCTCGATGTGCAGCCAAGTCAGAGGCCCATGGGTGGCTTTCGCCAAATTCGTCACTAACAACACGAAAAGATGAAGAAGACTGAAAAAGAAAAACATAATGATCCACATAGTCATCACATTCACAATAGTTAAAGTTATAATACTTATTGAACTTGTCGTACGTATCTTTTATTTTACAAATTTATTAAATCTCCATAATCATAATGACATTGAACGGGAGCGGAGGGCGTTGTCGGTAAGAGCGAACATGCTGGCTCGCAGGTCTGCACGATGCTCACTTCCTGTAAAGATCACGCTCTTTCGAGCCTACTGTACTAGTTTTTACACGTGCAGCCTGTGGGCTAGATATACGCAAAGATCGTATAACGCTCTCCGCGTTCAATATAACAATGCGTTTAGGATATTGGTGGGGCTGCCCCGTTTCTGTAGTGCATCAGGGATGTTCCCAGATGCGCATGTGGATTGCTTTTACGCAATAATGCGTAAAAGGTGCGCTTCCCTGGTGCGCAGGGTGTGGGGCAGCTCCAACAGTGTCTTAAGCATGGTTGCGAGTCGCCTGGACTGTGAATACGTTGGTCATTGTTGTGCCCTCTCTCATGGGATGTCGCAGCGGTGACCAACCGATTGTATTGTTTTTCTTGTTTTTGTTTAGTGTCTGTGCTTACTAACATAGTCGTAAGTTTTACTAACAATCTTGTTGAGTCTTGGTTACTCGAATAAAGAAAAATTCTATTCTATTCTATTCTATAAACCTCTTATAAAAATATTTTCGTCTTGTTCTCCATCAATTGTCATGAAAATGACAAGTACAGCAAGAATATTTATTTAACATTTATAAAATAAATATAACAAGCTTTTAGGCTTTTACGTTTTTAGATAATCTAAATAAAAACATCGAAACTATATTTTCATAAAAATATATCTACAGATTTTCGTTTTTACCCCTGTAAACATTTAATGTGGGCAGTATTAACATAAAACCGAACACTCCCAAACATTGCGGTTTATCCTGTGAATTTTTTACGAGTGAGTGGTTTTAGTCACTCCATCCTAGCCATGTCGCATCTGTCAGTTTGTGAATATTGGAAAGCTCCTGTGACAGCTGGCAATAGGAATTTTTAAATATAACCTGTTTTCTATATTAAAAAAAAAACTATTTTGTCTAGATTGGAATAGAAGTAGAGTTCTTTGTCGAGGAGCTGGATTTGGGAAATACCTTGCACAGTCGGGTAAAATAATTGTCAATAAAATTGATTAATGATTACCAACTTAAATTGTCCGTATATTCAAGTCACAATTCTTTCTTTGGCAGTGGTGTGAAATGGCTTTAACGCCAAATTAATGTATCAATTTGATAAACAGTTAATTTCCCTGGCTGAACTTTACCGGTAGCAGAACACTTGCGCGAAAGCCACTTGCGCAAATCCACTTGCGCGAAAAGACATTTGCGCGAATGGGCATTCGTAGTACTTACTCGATTCTTGTATAGGGGTCCTTTAATTTTTACTTTATTTTATTTCTATTATTATATTTTGTTGTTATAGCGGCAATAGAAATACACAATCTATGAAAATTTCCACTGTCTGTCTACCCATTACAGTTCATGAGATACAGCTCACTCAGACGGACGGAGGGACAGCGGAGGCTTGGTAATAGGATTCCGTTTGGTATCCTTCGGGACCCTAAAAACAAGATTTACGTGTCTTTTAAGCTAATAAATAAAGTCAAAGAGGTAAACTTCAAAATCAAAAATTGAACAGAAACCTTATTAATTTCACAGATTTAGGGCAAGCAATTTATGACAAAGGTTACCATTATCTTCAATTATTTCATCTTTCAATTTATATCACCTCTAAAACCTATTTGTGCCCGTTTATATAAATTCAACTCATTTTATTTGCTAAGAAAATTCTTATTTAATTAATTTGAACAAAATTTTCTAACCATTTAGCATTTATTCATTAATTCTCGGATTTATTCATGAAAATATATATTTCACGTAGTTTAGTCAGCATTTGATGGGTGTCTGGACAATTTATTTTAGAAAATGATGCCTTAGTTATAGGGGCTGCTGGGATCCTGGGTTCGACTCCCAGGTCGGGCATTGTTATTGGGTTTTTCCATCAGGAATTTCTCAGTAGCAGCCCGGAGTCTGGATTTGTGCCCGATTGATGGCAATAGGCTCGGCCCCTATTACATCGGACTCAAAACATAACTGGGAAATGTGGGTGTACCATAGATACACCTTTGCCAAACCTTTTGAGGATTATATGTGTGATGTTAGAGAAATAAAGATTTTTCCAAGACTGAATTATATTTTTGAAATGTTTATATGATTCAATATTTGGTTATTTCATCCCAAATTGAAAGTGAACAAAGTATTAACTTCTTAATTCCTTGTGTTTTTATTAAATCTTGTACCTTACCAATGTTTTTCTCTTCCCAGGTTCAGGACATACTTCCGAACAGCGATCCTGTGCCGCTGGCGCGACGTCCTGCGCCGGCGCAAGCGGTCGCTGCCAGAATCACCGCCGGACTGTATCTCGCAGTCCGGCAGTCGATCCCGATCAGGTTTTTACTCGTTAACGTAATTATTAAAAGTGATCTTTGGTATCATTCATTTTCGTTAGCAGTCATTTGTCAAAAGGTTATAAAAAAGATTTAACTTGCACGAAATATTATTAATAGAACAGACTAGTTTTTTTTTTTCTTAATAATAGGATTATGAGCTACATGTCTCGGGACGTTTGCGGTTTGTGTCGAGTACTTAATTGTCTTTAACCGAAAAAAGGAAAAAAAAGGAGGAGGTTCTCAGTTCTTTGAATCTTTTTTATTTTTTTGTAGGAACAGATCTGTGCAATATAGGGGGCCGTGGAGTGTAAATACAAAGGCTCGGATGGACTATTACAACTTTAAGCCATTCGCAAGATTATAGCCATTTACAACACAGACTATGGTTGTCTGTGATGCATCCGCCTTTGTATTTACACCCCCCCCCCAACAGGAGTCCTTTTGTGCCAATCAATAACAAGTAATCAAAACCATGGTTGATTTATAGCTAGATAAGTACCTAATGTAAAAAATCACATATTCAAATTACACCATAAATAGTACCTTTCAACATCGGAAAAAAGAAGTACAACCCCAGTTCCTTATAAAGTACTGGACATCGTATAAAAAAAAACTTTTTACAAAAAAAAACCAACCGACCTCCAAAAAAACACTACAAAGTGAAAAATAACTTTAATTTCTGAAGTCGGTGTCTTGGGTTTTGTATTTTCGTTTTTTGCCACCGACTTCCGAAATTAAAGTTATTTTTCACTTTGTAGTGTTTTTTTGGAGGTCGGTTGTTTTTTTTTTTGTAAAAAGTTTTTATTTTTCACTTTTTAGTTGTGGTACCTACCCCACACACATTCGAATACCACTACCTGCTACCAGTGACAGAAACTTATCATATCATCTACATACTAAGAGGGGAATAAAAAACGTATTTTGTAGCTAACTCAAAAACCATCCAAGCAAAGTTAATAAAATTTATATGGGACCAATTCCAGAGCACACCCTTTCAAACAAAAAAAGAATTTTCAAAATCGGTCCACAATTGACGGAGAAATCGGTGGACATACATAAAAAAAAAAAAACAAACATACGCGACGAACATATAACCTCCTCCTTTTTGGAAGTCGGTTAAAAATGGAGTGGAAAAACTGCCCGATATCAGCAAAACCATAGATACAAAAAGATATAATAAATTATAAAGGGGTGTTCGCATCAGCGTGGATTGGTCATAGCATTATCTCCTAAGATTATTTATAGTAGCGATGACTGTGAAAAGCTTGTTGAAGACATGTAGGTTCATCTTCAACCAGATACTGGCCTTTCAACACGATAAATATGATGAGGGTCGAGAAAACCTTTCCCGTATGGTTCGAATGATTTATTTTTACCATTAACTTAATAACGAAATGCGATGTAAAAGGGAAGATAAAAAGATCATCATAGAGAAGAAGAAGATAGATGGATAGAATATTTTTTATTATGTACACCATAAAAGTTACAGACATTAATTTAGAAATTTTACATTCGGTGACACAATGGGCGGTCTTATCGCTAAAAGCGATCTTTTACAGACAATCTTTGGATGGATTTAAATGGAAAAGGAGAGACAATAAGCATCTCTTTTATATCTTGTTACATGCCTTAGTATTTAAATGTGACTAGCTTCTGCTCGGCGACTTCGTACCCGTGAAAATCTTGTTTTAAAATAAAATATATATATTCTATGATACTCAGCGATACTGTAGCTTGCCATTTATGAAAGAATTTTTGGAATCGGATAAGTACAGTGCGTTCATTATAACTTGACCTGTGACGCGATTGGTAGCACTGGATTTTCAGTCTTAGTTTCTAGTATTAATAGAGTTCAAAATGGCGATTGTCACAACAGTATTACCAAGCACATGAATAGCGTCACGGATTGCCGATCCGAGGGTTTGTGCCCCTCAGCGCTGCGAATCTTCACCGATGGATCCAAAACAGTTAGTGGCACAGGTGTTGGAATCTTCTCAGAAGACTTCGACATACACATAGCCACACCATTGGGAGTCCATAACACAGTGTTCCAGGCCGAATGCATGGGTATATCTCTTGCCGCTTTAGCCATCATGGCCAGGGAACTTAAGGACAACTCGATACGAAAACTCTCAGACAGCATGGTTGTTCTGCAAGCACTAAACAGTCACACTGTTGACTGGGCTGATATACGAATTCCACCAGCGCCTTAACCAGGTGGGTAGCCTTAATAATATAACCATTCAATGGATCAAAGGACACAGGAGTTAGCGGGGCAACGACGCAGCCGACGAACTTGCCAGAAGAGGGTCGAGCATGGCACCAGTGGGGCCTGAACCCATCGCACCACTCTCCTTCAGGTACCTACGCACTATGGTAAGGAAACTAACCAGGGATCAACATTACAAACTATAGTTGGACCACGGTGAGTGCAGGCAAGCCTCCTTATAATCTATGGCCGCCTCACGAAACAGGTTCTCCGACTAACGAAACAACAGCTGCGTACAGATACAGCAGCTATGACTGGCCATGGGACATTTAATAAACACCTCGTTATCATAGGAGTCACAGACAGTCCGCTGTGCAGAGCCTGCATGGAGGACGACGAGACAGCAGCTCATGTGCTGTTAAACTGCCCGGTGGTCGCCACATACAGGGCAAAGTACTTTGGTAACCCACGTACCCTACGTCAGATTGTCAGTAATACCAAGGCGTTGCTGGCCTTCTTCTTCTTTAAGGAGTTGGGGTGGATCGAATAACCGATTTTCCCAACCGTATGCAAAATACGCGCTTTGACATGGAGTTGCGGATACCAGCCCGTATTACCTATCTAGCGTCACGGGTCAACTTATAATGAATGCACTGTAGTTCCAAAGATAACATACAAACTCATCCCCCTTTCAACCCCTTCATTATATACATACAAATATAGATGAGGATTAAATGTCCTTCAGGCTTAAGTCTCTTCTCATTCAGAGAAGAATTGAAAATTAATCACCACGCATGCTCACTCTAACATTGCTCAGGTAATTTTTTGGTGTTCTAAGTGAAGAAAAAATCACATACATTTAAAAAGTTTGTCTCTGGGCTGCTATTAACCACAATAATTATTATCTATAAATAGTATAGACATAACAAAAAGGATAAGAATTTTATGATCTTCTTCTTTTTCGTGTAGTTAGTGGTGGTCCCAGTCACGGAACAGAAAAAACAGTGGAAGTGCAAAGTAGGCGTGGCACGCGTGTCACAATTAAGCGCTGTTACGCAACTTTACTTCAGTCGTGTTCTAACAACGCGTCGAGTCGCTAGTCTCGCGACAAATTTATTTTTCCGTAAATATTGTTCTGTTTTGGAGTGCAAAAATGATAGTAGGAGAAATAATCTTAAAAATGAAGGTGTTTCGTACCATCAGTAAATATGATTTTATTTATTTTCTAATAAAATCTTAGTTTTTGTCAATTTACTAATAATTTAATAGAACGTTTAGTTAAAATCAACTTTATACGATTAAAATAAAGTTTATATTGGATTGAATGTATTCACTATTTCGTTCTCGAAAGTTCTTCGCTACTCAATTAGGGATGTAGTCAGGTCGGGTGTTGATGTTATAGATAGTTATCGATAAAAAAAAATAAGTACCTAATTTTTGTTGTATAACATTATAATACAGATATAATGTTGCCTAACATTCATACACGAAATATAAGGTTGCAAAGATGCTATATAGCGAAATTGTAATCAAACTTTTACATAATGTTTGAGACGCGTTGCATTGTTCAGCCGGTAATTTCAAGTCATTTCGGTGTGTAAGATCAGTGATAAAAGCTTCCACACCGGGTTGCCGGCGCCCGCCTCAAGGATAATACATAATTAAATTAGTACATAATTTAAAAAAAATATATTTATAAACGTTATAGTAGTAGTAGTAAATAATTGTGAGAGATCAAGGTGGATTGTTGTATCCTTCGCCAGATGTTGTCAAAATATGTCAGACGGCGGAAATATTTTTAAAAAACGTTGACATAGGGGTTTTTCGAAAGGAAGTGGCGATAACTCTAATTATGCGAAAGTTTATAGGAACTGTTTTATTTAATGATATTGCCTCCCATCAAATAGGCGAATTTCCTGCGTCCAATCACATCACTGATTTGATGAAGGCAATAGTCGAAAAATATATAAATGTTCGCGTACACCATTTGTTAAAATTAAAAATAAGATATTCGAAACGCCAGTTTTTTAAGAAATACGTTCTATTTCAAGAACAATAAATAAAAAGACAGAACAACGCATTTTTAATTTTAACCCAAGCACAGATAATATAATACTACACCCAAGTAAGATTTTGAAGAAGATTTTCACAATTTATTCAGTACTACCTGTGGTACCTGCCGCCCGCGGCTCCGCCTGCGTTGTATTAGTACTTCTCCCAATATACCTAATAAAATATAGCTACATACATATAAAAATAATATACCTACCTACCCTATTTTACGTACCTACCTACCTACCCACCTTACCCTACTTTCGTACTTACCTACCTACCCACCTTACCCTACTTTCGTACCTACCTACCTACCCACCCTACCCTAGTTTCGTACCTACCTACCCACCCTACCCTACTTTCGTACCTACCTACCTACCCACCCTACCCTACTTTCGTACCTACCTACCTACCCTACCCTACTTTCTTACCTACCTACCTACCCACCCTACCGTAGCTAGGGTACGTTGGATAGGAAGGGTAGGTGGGTAGCCACCTACCCTTCCTATCCAACGTACCCTAGCTACCTACATACCCGACATTTTTTTAAACTTTTCCTGTGTTCGGGCGAACACAACAAAAAAGAATTATTCAAATCGGTCTAGCCGTTTTTGAGTTTTAGCGAGAACAACGAATAGCAATTGATTTTTATTATATAGAAGATATTATTTAAAACTAAAATCTTATATATTATGTAAGATTCTATTTTTAAATAATACTACGTCATTCATCTTACAGTTTTACTCAACTCCAAACAAGTCTTATTTTCTCGAATTATGAAATCGGGTATCTATCGATATCGATAATGTTATTGAAAATTCAATGTGTTGCTGCCTTGATCGAGTAGCAGAAAACACGACCTATGATGCGAATGTCAACCTTACGACTAACGCAATTAAGTTTATAATTGCGACTACTGAGAATACCGCCATCTATGGTTGGGTAGCAGAATTTACTTGGCGATCGAATCTAGTTTGACTTTAGATTACAAAACGTCGTTGATACTTTCTACACGAACACAAAATAAATCCTATTATAAGAGCATGAAGGTTTCTTTCCAAATGTAGAATCTGTAACTTATGCTAGTTTTGACTAAAATTTAAACGACAAATCAAACGATCGGCTTATTTGTAGTGCATTATATGATTATCAGTTTATTTGTGAGGGTTTGGCGACAACGGTTCTCATAGTAATTTTGTTGCATTGCACTTCCACTGTTTTTTCTGTTCCGTGGTCCCAGTGGTCCCTGGTGTCAGAGTTTTTATGCCGCCCACGAGCCTCTAACTTGGCTTCTCATACCGTCGAGAAATACTTCCTCGCGATGTTATCGTTCACCGTTTTTGAAGCAAGTGATAACTATACAATGCGCACATGAATCTGAAAAGTCTGAGGTGCGTGCCTTGGGTTCAAATAAGAAAACAAATTAAATAATTTGAAGATAATAATAACTTTCAAACATTCCCAAAAACATAAATCTCCGAAAAGAAGCCATTATTCCTGGTAAATAAAATTCATCTAAACTAATCTAAATCTACTACTAATAATATAAAGAGAAAAGATTTGATTTTTTGTATGTTTGTTTGTTTGTGATGGAACTCCAAAACTGCTTAACCAATTTTAAAAATTCTTTCATCTATATAGAAAGCTGCATTATCATCGAGTAGCATGGGCTATATTTTATCGACTCCCATGCGAACAAAGTCGCGAGCAGAAGCTAGTATTGAATCATTCTAAAGAGCAATTTTCTAGTAATAACTGAAGGAAAGCAATCCTCGATTCGAATGCCAAATTGATTTGCTGTCAATGTCACGTTTCTATCAATACTTCACTGCGGTTGATAAGATCAAAACCTGGTTATTTAATAACTAGCTATGCCCCGCGGTTTCACCCGCATAAGTCTCGATCCCGTTAGAAAATCGAGATAAAAAGTATTTTATGTCCTAACTTAGGTCATGGTTTATCTATGGGCCAAATTTCATCAAAATCCGTTAAGCCGTTTTAGCGTTAAATCGTAACAAATAAACAAACAATAGTACATTATTGCAAAGGCCGGGAAATAGGTAAATGCAGGTCGAGTATGAGTTTGAAGGCCGAGCCGTAGGCGAGAACTTCACTAATACTAATTTTCAGCTTTGCCGCCAATTTTCTATTTATCATCTGTGCCGAAAGACAAACGCATCTAAGGCTATACAGCCACGTGAACGCAATTTGTACTACGCAAAGAGAACCTTGGTATGCCAAGAATGATAAAAGAGATCCAATCAAAGAGTCTTTAATAGAGCTGGTCAAATGTGGTCTCACCCGCGGCTATCCGTCATGCGCGGTCTTCTTCGATATAGCGAAAGCTTTCGACAAAGTCTGACACAACGGCTAAGCTATACAAACTCGGAGTGCCAGATCGTCTCGTACTCATCTTACGAGACTACTTGTCGAATCGCACCTTCCGCTACCGTATCGAAGGAACCCTATCCTCCCCTCGCCCCATAAGGGCAGGAGTCCCTCAGGGCTCGGTGATAGCCCCCCTCGCGTTCACGCTGTTCACTAGCGATATCCCCAAACACAGAGGGACGCAGCTCGCTCTGTTCGCAGACGACACTGCGATCATCTGTAAAGGTAGCGCCCCTTCGTCTCTCCTAAATTTACAACGGGCCGTCAATAACCTTGGCGCCTGGTTTAGACGGTGGAGGATCGAAGTTAATCCCGACAAAAGTCAAGCGGTTTCATTCTCTAAACCGAGATCCAGACCACCCCCCTCCCCCCCGAACGATCACCCTGTTCGGCAAGCCGATCCCTTGGGAGAAGCGAGCCAAGTACCTAGGTGTGATCTTAGACCACCATCTCTCCTTTTCAGAGCACATAAAGACGGTTCGTTCGCGAGCCGCTTTCGCTCTAGGTAGGCTTCACTGTATGCTAAATTCACGCAGCAAATTGTCACTAAAGTGCAAATTGCGTATCTACACAGCGTGTGTCCATCCCATAATGACCTATGCGGGAGCAGTCTTCGCCCACGCCAAACCCCGTTCCACCCATAGGATGCAGACCCTTCAGAACAGATTTCTTCGAAAGGCCACGGGAGCCCCGTGGTACGTCAGAAACGAGATCCTCCATCTCGACTGTAAGATCCCTACGATCCACCAGTTCCTCAAACGCATGGCCAAGCGCTACTTTGAGTCCGCTCCTCGACATCGGAACCCTCTGATAGTCGAGGCAGCCAGTTATGTCCCGTCCCAAATCAGTCAGATCCGCCGTCCTAGGCATGTACTATCCGACCCAGATGACCCCATTACACTCCTCCAGGAGCAGAATAGGGCCACCAGTACAGTGCACACAAACAGACGCCTCCCGTCATTCCGACCTCGCCGCCGAGGTCCTTTACGTACGCGATCTACTCCCCGAGTAAACGAATCCCCCCCCCGACCCTTGCTCGATAACGAGGTGCCAGCAGTTGTTGCAGCTGAGCACGTAGCTTTAAATACCCCGAATAATAATCATGATGATAATATAAATTTGATCCAGCCTGTCCCCTCTAGCAAGAGACGCATCGCTGACGGGAGGACAGCAGTCCTCCCGTCAGCGATGCCCTAAGCCGAGGTCCGTACCCCACAGGGGGTGCCCTTAGCGAGCATTCGCTTAATTTTAATTTAGAATAGTTTTAAAAAGCTCCTGGCTGGAGGCTCTAAGTGTAGAAGCTTATGGCACCCACAGGAAAATCCGGTTAAGCAGCCACGACCTTAGTGGTCAAAACTGCGAGAAGCCATTTAAAAAAAAAAAAAAAAGAGTCTTTAATAACCCCAGCACGCTGTTTCATACAACATTACTGGAGCGTTGTAATGTTCCAAATTCAAAAAACGCGCCTGCAATGGATTTGATTTTCTTTGACCGTAAATTCGATACTTCGCGTGTTCTTTGTTCGAAAATAATGACAATATTTCCGTGCATGTTTGAGAAAATTCATTTTCGAATTCATAATATTAGTTAGGATGCAGTAGACGTGTACAAGTTTATGTATTTACTTGCCTTCTCTGCATGAGTAGAGGTCGTTTCCTTGCAGTGGAACAGCCTGAATTAAATCTTAAAAATATCTTGAAGTTTGCCTTTGACTAAAGAAAGTCGTAATTAGAAGCTCTTGCTGCTTAAATAGAAAAATAACATAGAGCTTTTTTAACTAAAAGTAGAGTGAAGAATTAGGTCCTGCAGGGAATTTATTTAGTGCAATTCTTTAAATAAAAATGTGTCAGATAAGGCAGCATTTTTGTGGTTTTACATAAAATATAAAACAGATATTTCAAAAACATTTTAAAACCTGTGTTTTTGTACTTATTAGGAAAGAACACGAAGAGAGGACCTGCAGTTTATTCAGAATTAAAATAAAATGAAATTTACATAAATAACAATTTAAAACTAATTTATAATAGGTACTAGGTACTTTATTATTTTTCACACATCTAAGAGTGCGCCATGACCGTACGAGGCAAGTGCCGCTAATGCATTTTTGAAGTGAAAAGTTCCTTAAAAAAAAAAATGGTGTTTTAATTCAGGCAAAATACCCATATACAAAAAAGAATAAATTAGTAGTAAAAAAACAGTAAAACTATTCAAAAATTTATCATTAAAAATTAACATAAAAAATTATCATTAAAAATCAACGACGACACCTCATTTTTGTGAACGCGATTGTGCTTTTTATTTATATAACGTTACGGATCAATGTTCTATGCAAGTATTTTTACTTTAAAGGTCTCGGAAGTATTTTTTTTTTAAACGCGATTGTGCTCTTTATTTAGATAAAGTGACGGACCAATGTTTTATACAAGTATTTTTCTTCCACCAAGGCAATCTTGTTCAAGTTTTCACTCCTGTCGGCACTCCCGGAGTGCCACTGTTTTTTTATATTATGTCAGATGCTTCAGCTTGAGGTATACGTTACTTGTGTGGCTTACCATTTGTAAGCACATGCCTCACACTGTCTGGACGCACATTTATGATCTTAAGCCTGTAAGTATCGCTTACTTTTCAGTAATCCTTTGGACTCTTTGGTGATATAAATATTTACGATACGTTATTACATTTTTACTATTATATTTTATTAGGGTAACAAATTTTGTTAAGGCATTTTGATAGCGTTCTAGTCACTTGGCACATAAAAAGTATACCCATGTAACATAATACATCAAAATAATAATTCATTTTAACGGTTGGATTTAGTCATTCTGCGACACTTAATAGGTCACCACGCAGGGTCAATCAAATCAATTTGCCTGCTCTTCTCCCCACTATTTTAGGGTCAGCTTTCAGTCTTACCGGATGCAGCTGAATACCAGTATTTTACATGGAGCGACTGATCTGACTTCTATATTCCAGTTACTTTGTAACAGATCCCCTTGGTAAACTAGTCACCACTCACATTTAAAAATGTCCACCAGTGGTGATAATAATATTTAAATGGATCGACTCTGTGGTTTTGTGGTTAGACTACCTGTCTCAAATCTAGAGGTACCCGGTTCGATTCCCAGTGGCGGATTTTTTTTTCGACTTGGTTTGCTTAGTGGTAGGGCTTGTTCTTAGTCCGCCTGGCTAGCTACCAACATCTTATCTAAGTCTGTCGCCATAACAACAATGTTCAGTATTGTTGTGTTTCGTCAGTTAGAGGTGGTTGAGGATTCCGGGTGAAGCTCGCTTCCACCGTTGGCCTGATCATTACTTACCATCAGGTGAGACCAAGAGGCCAAGACCAAGAGGCTAAGACCAAGAGCTTCCACGTTGTCCCCCTTGTGGACAAAAACAAACAAAAACAGTGGTACTTCGGGACTGCCGACAGAAGTGAAAACTTGAAAAAAAATCGGCACCGTGGTAATCAATGCGTTGATGTCTTGTAGCGGTTACACGGCCACATATGAACTACGCATCATAGACATGACGTCACACAAATCCTGCATCGCGCAATTAGAGTTTACCGAGCAATCGTCATATATACGAAATTCCGACTTCGAACCGTTCGGCAGTTGCCCGCCAGACACAACACCCATCTGGTCGGAGGATCCTCCCTCGGTCGGAGGATGACTGAACTTTACACCCTGTTCCTCATTCCACTAAAGCCTTTTACTCCACGCACCGTGGTAATCAACTCGTTGATGTCTTTTTAATGGTCACAGGCTGGTTTCGTAACAGTGTCGCGAAATCAAAGGTTTAGTCTCATCTCAAAAATGCCCAACATAAAGAAGTTTGCACTTAAAAAAAAACCGTCCTTTGGCAGTCAGCCCCAACCATGCTGACTGGTTTATAATTGGACGTAGTTTAGCAAATAGGATTCAACCCACACTATGGTCAAAAATGAAAAAGGTCCTAAAGGAACCAACCTTTAGGTCCTTTTTAATTTTTGACCATAGTGTGGGTTGAGTCCTTTTTGCTAAACTACGTCCAATTGATCACAGAACTATTCACACAGTAACAAGTTGCTAGGCAATACAAAATTATAAAACATGGCCAAACCCATACCCAACCACGGTTGAGTCCACCCCCACCACTGGTTGAAAAGCAGTCAAATCTTGCTAGATGCCGATAAATATATCAGATTTGTTTATACCGACTCCCATTCGACCTTCGCAACTCAGCAAACTGGAGATCAATATGACACGAAAGGTAGAAAAGTTATCAAATAACTTGAGTTTGGCTTGAAACGATTTTTTATTGGAAGCACCAATAGAGGAACTAGCACCTACGAGGAATCAACTGAAACGAAAGGAATGTCTTGATATTTATAAAATCGATATTCACAATTGGAAGGTATCACAAAAGACTGCAAATAGCCGTGTTTAGCATTAAATATGTATTATGAGAAACCCCATTCATTAGCTCTTCAATTCTACATTCCAGTTGACATAATACAATCGGGGAGTCGGTTGTGTTATATTCGCTTTGTATTCATTGGAAACAATGTGCAATAAATCGAAAAATACAAAAGACGTGGATATATTTAGTAACCCGTTCCACTTAGCTATTTCTAAAGAGCCATAAAAAACCCTGAAAGAAATCGACACGTGTTTCACCTCTCAACGAGGCATCCTCAGAATGACGATTGACTTGTCGCGAACCGGACAACTCAATCGGATTGTCGATGTTCGGGTCCGCTACAAGTCAATCGTCATCCTGAGGATGCCTCGTTGAGAGGTGTAACACGTGTCGATTTCTTTCAGGGTTTTTTATGGCTCTTTAGAAATAGCTAAGCGGAACAGGTTACTAAATATATCCACGTCTATTGTATTTTATAATGGATTTCCGCAAGGTAACACCTGAATCAATTAACTATCTTTAACTGCAATAAATCGCGCAACATTGCTGCCAGAAATATTTGATTTCGCGGATGAATGGAAGAAGATCTTGTCTGGAGTATTGTGAGATGAGCGTATAACTGTCGAGTAGTTGTATACTTTTGTTTACTGTACCTTAATATTCTTTTGTCTTTAATTAACTAATGTAATTGGCCTTGGCCGTTTTATGTTAAATAAATAAATAATAAATTGATGTTGCGGTACGTTCTTTTGTTTACCTTGAAAACGAAACATTGCATGTGGCCAGCAATACTGCAAGAACTTTACCAACATGTTTCGTGCAATATGTTTGAAACATGTTGCGCAACTTAATACAAATACGCAGCTTAAAAACGCTATCCAACTTTTTGTTACAGTTTTCAAATTAATGACAACATTTCAATAGCCACAATTGTTTTGGATCGTGAAAATTTTACTGAAAATACCTATATGAATGTTAGATAAACTTACATCAGCCGGATTTGTGATCCATAATAAAAAGCCTCGATCCCCAGAATATGTCCGGTCATACTTACATGATTTATATTCGGCTTTAAATATGATATTCGACCTTTTTTGATCCCTTGACGTGGTTAGGCACTTTTTCAAAGATCAAATTAACGGAACACGTTCACAATTCAAATAATATTACTGTGCTTTTACAAAATACTGTATTAGTTATTTATGCAACTGTTGTACGAGTATAATACTTAATTATAACAGTTGCATACAAGACTTTATCTACACCCATGATATTAATCCTCTATAAAAGTTTCTCAAAGCATTGGGTGTTTGTAATTCAAGATCAAGAATAAAGAAATTCCCACGAAATTCAGTACAACTGCACGTATGTACGTCGCCTGCAGCAGCACATCACACACACATGCGTGCAGCGGGTTCTGCTGTCCCCCGTTTGAACGTTGAAACGAGTTGCATAATGAGATTTAGTACAACATTATAACACTCGTTTGGATGATGTAATGGTTACTATGACACTGGCTGTTATAATGTTGCCAACAAGCTGTTTCAGAAACTTTTATAGAGGTTTTATGGCATGGGTGTACATAAAATATATTACACAGTATTTTGTTCTAGCAGTGGATTAACGTATGGTAAGTATATGGTATAATATGTACGGTATGTGTGAATGGTGCTTTTTGGCGACGACTACATTATTTTGTACTGTCGAAACATTGCTACAATATTAATTTTGGGAGATTAATGCCACTATAAATATTTGGGAAAGTGAAGTGCCACCCTACCAAAATCTCAATTCATTTAAAATCTAGGTACAAAAACGAATGATAAAAAAGGTGTTTTTGGATTTAATTTTCGTTTTTTGCCACCGACTTCCGAAATTTTAGTTACTTTTCACTTAGTAGTGTTTTATTTGAAAGTCGGTTGTGTTTTTTTTTTTGTAAAAAGTTTATATTTTTCAATTTTTGGTAGTGGTACTTAAACCACACAAATTCAAATACGTACCTGCCATGTAAATAAAAGTGACAGAAACTTATTATAACGTCATCCATATAGACTAAGTGGGAAAAATACGTATTATTGAAGCTAAATCAAAAACTACGCAAGGAAAGTTAATAAAATTAATATGGGACCACCTGTAAAGTATGACCTACCAAACAAAAAAATCGCGTAAGAAACATACAAAAATAATTAATATAAACAGTCATAAGTCATAAGTCATTTATTCATTTGTTTAACATAGGTGTACAATAGTAATGGTATTTAAAGATAAAGAGTTTGCTATGTTATACCAGAGGGCGTACAAATGTTTGTAATTGAGTAATTATTGAATAATATATATATTTAATTATTATTTAATTAGTCGAATTGAAAACCTCCTCCCTTTTGAAGTCGGCTAAAAATACTCAAAACTCGTCATATTCGACCATGTTACGAGTTAATACGCTGGTGCGAGACTTTTCAGTTTTAATATAAAATATAAAGTTCTAATATTGAAGTCGGTTCTCCGGAGTTAGTCGTCGAAGATAGCTTATGAACGCAGCCAGACGACATAAATAATTATTATAAGACGCTTGAAGTTGCTTCGAACCTAATGAGATAGAAAGCTTAGTAATATTCTTAGGTTATTTCTTAGAAATTACTTGTTTATTTATTTTAATACTACGTTAAATATTGCTATAGATAGATAGATAGTATACAGCAAAACTGAGGTAATATATCATGTACCATTCGTCATATTTTCGTCAGAATACAGAGACGAATAAGCTAAAACCAGTCAGAATGTAGGATTAAAGCCAGCCTGAATGTAGAATTAAACCCGTGTTTTACATAATAATATTGTAACATAACCCCAGAGAGTAATATTAAGGAACATTGAAGTTAGAATTTGAGAGAATGCATAATTTGGAAATTAAATGGCAGGGTAATTACTAGGGAAATATTGTGAGTGAGGGTTAATGATAACCGAAGTGCTCATATACATGAACGGTACTTTCCCAACTGCAGCCATCGACACTCGTGGGCGGCAGCCGTAGACGAGACGCGTCGGCGGTAATCGTTCAAAATGAATGCTGACTTTCGAAAAAGTTGCTACTGACTGTAATTAGGATTTATCTAAGACTGTAGTTGCCGAATATTGATGTAGGGGATGACTGGTCGTTAAGAACAAAAGCCATTTAATAAAAACAAAAAAGTAATAGTATTTTATACCTATTTATTTTTAAGAAATAAAAATGAAGTGTTGTTCTTAAGTAAACGCGTCACTTGAGAACGGTTATTTCAATAAGGTTTTTTATGGAAAGAAAAATTTAGAAAGGAAGAAAAATTGTTTATTCTGCACAAAATAAACGCACATTACACAAAAAAAAAAACAACATTACATAAAATATACATTCACCAAAAGCCAAAAAGCCTCGTATCCAATATCCGAAAACTAATAAAAAGTTCGACAAATTTTGTGTATTGCTTATGTCAAGGCCAGATACCAAAGACAATTTACAGTTTTGTTTGCATTATTAGCAAATGAAAACAACAAACAATCAAAACATAAACAAAATGCCGATTTTGCAAATTGCCGAATTTGAAAGTTTCCCGGAAAATTACCAAATTTGGGAAACTGACCGTCCTTTAATTTTTGTCAAGAATGAGTTATGGTTTGGATAAGACGTCTGTTGGGTCGGCTAGTTACTAGTAAAATAAGAAGAGAAAATATAATTTAAAAATGAAAAATAAAATTGGGAACCAACCGAGCTTACCAGTTAAGCGAAGGTTTGATTTTAATTTTATGAGCTGCAATCTGAAGATCTGTTACTAAAAAGAATAGTACCTACCTTATCCATTCACATACTTGTAGACAATCGCGTTATTTAAGAGATAAACTATTAAAACTGCCTTGTTGGTCTAGTGGTCGCAAGCGCTACAGCTGAGCATGAAGTCCTGGGTTCAATTCCCATGTCGGGCAGTTTTTATTATTGGGTTTTCTCATCTGGAATTTCTCAGCTTGGATTTTGGATTTGAGCCCAACTGATAGCAATAGGCTCGCCCCCTATTACATGGGACTTAAACATAACTGGCGAAATGTGGGTGTACTATAGATACATCTCTGCCGAACTCTTTGGAGTTATAGAGGCGTATTGTTTTAGTGTCAAATATTAAAAAAAAATGAACTTAATATCGATGGTTGAAAGGCTAATTTATCTAAGCAACATTTTGTAAAACTTGTAGGGGGATGGATTATAGTTATTTCTTTTGATTTTTTTTATAAAAAAACAACTATTTGATAGACTTTTATTTATTTAAATCAATCAATCATAATAAGATCTTATTATGATTCAAAAAAAAAACTAATCCGTCCTCCTGCAAGTTTTACAAAATGTCGCTTAGATCAATTAGCCTTTCAACCGTCGATATCTATTTACTGCTGACAACCTTAAATGAAATGGAATGGAAACTTCTACGATAATCCCCTTGAAGTATTCGCCTCTACAGGTACCGAGGAACTCAGAAATTCAAGAGGAAGTGCAGTAAACGAATGGCAGCGCTCGTCGTATCGGATGTACAGCGACCTCCCCTTGCAGAGACCGCATTTGCTTGTTAGCTGCCCTAAATGTCCACACGGGATCTATTATGACGGTGAGAAATAATTAAGTTTTAGTAATAGTGGCCTTTGCTGGTGTTAGTAAAATGGATGAAAAGGGAGGTTTGCTAGAGGGATGAATGATCGCAAGTATGCTCGTACTGTAAGACATCACTAAATGCGTTTAGTACTAAATATTTAAAACTTAATTTTGTCTCAATCATCTGTTTTGTAATGTGGGTTATCATAAAAATTTACGCCACCAGCTGGCGACACTTTGGCAAGAGGTCTCCCATTTCGAAAATAAATATAAAACATAATGATGACGTTCATCATTCAGTCACGACTAAAGAAAATATAGGCGCTTTGACACTTTTGACAGATGCCCGGACCTGACGTCACAGTGCTGCCACCTAGTGAACTTCATTTCAGAAAACCCTTATTGCTTTGTTTCTGTCAAACAATTGACAGAAATAGAGCAAAGTTTTGAATAAGCGGTAAACGTATTTAGCGATTTCCGGTGTATGTAGTCAGTTTCGCGGAAATAATGATTATGAGTTAGATGAATTGATGTGTCAAAGCTAATTTGGTTTGGTCAAGAAAGGTTATGAACGTTCAGTAATTTTTTTGATTCTCACCCTTAAGGATCAGACGCTTTCTCTAAATGTTCATTAAAATTTGCGATGATTATACAGGGTGGCAGGGACATTGACGCGAAAACTATTACCATGGATTCAGTACATGATTCGGAACCCCCTGCGTTGAAATTTATCGTCGAAGATTTAAAAAAAAATCAGCTGTTTCATAGAAAAGTGCAATACTTACGCGGTTAAAATGTGAACAGCTGATTAAAAAAAAATAGCCGTCGAAAAATTTCAACACAGGGCGGTTCAGAATCATGTACTGAATCCATGGTAACAGTTTTCGCGTCGATGTCCCTGCCACACTGTATAATATTGATTCATGAACAATTTACTAAATTAAAGTTCAAAAATCTGTTCATTAAAGAGTAAAATCAAAAATCAAAATCCATTTTTATTCAAACTAGGCTGAGAATCAGCACTTTTCGAACGTCAAAATTACATAAGATAGTCCCTCAAAACGCCCACCCTTCACCACTTCCTAGTGCTTTAGCTGGGAAGAAGTGGCGCAATAAACTCCCCAGCGGCACAGCTGTCTGTTCAGTTAGAAAAATAAATAAAATTGATTCTAAACAATTGTATGCAACACAAAATATAATTTAAATAATATAAATTATTAGCCATATGTCAGCTAGCACACGCCAATATACCTACCAACCAAAAAAATATCGAAAACTATACTCAAGCAGAAACAAAAACTAAACGTTAACAGAACAGTATAATTAGAAAGGCAAGTTCTATCTTTTGAAAGTACATAAACTAAGGATGCAGTAGAATCAGGTAGAAAGTCAAAAGTGCAAGACAAGAGGGCAATAAAGGAAAAGCTGTTATACCGAAACTTGCAGAAGACATTTGTCATACAGAAGTAATCATGATAATGGAAAAGTGAGAAGACTGTAGCAAAATAGACCTTCACCCCAATCATTTAGAGTTGAATGTTTCGTGACACTAAAGAATTAAAGTAGAAAATTTTATTAATTCCGCAACTTTTGGACGTATACTAAATGGAATATCAGCTTGATGTAGTACACAAATCTTTTAAATTGTGGTTTTAATACTTTTAGGTCTCGTTTAATATATTTTTTCATAATTATATTCTTCTACTACCCTTGTATCTTCAGTATTAAATCCTCTTTTCAAAAAACTGATTACAAGTTCACAAATAATATTCTTTCTGGAGTTAAAATCAATATATGAAAACCAAATCACGAATTATGGTATCTTGAAGTTCTGAATATATTTGATATTGGCAATTGCTACTTCGTCGATACAAAGCATTGGAAGACCAAGTCGAAACAAGGGACAAATATATAACGATATCAATTTACATACTGGAACCGGCAGACAAAGGAAATATCATTTTGTTGGATTTTTCACATCCTTTATAGAGAGATATTTGAAATGTAGAACTCGACTTTGGTGTGTTTTTGATTGGCAATACTCTCTCAGTTTATCTGAACATCAAATAGAAATATGAAAAACAATTTTAATTAAATCAAACTAGGTATGGCAGAAGTGAAAGTTTACGATGAAATCGTCCTGTTGATAATAAAAATCGTTGAAAAACTTTTCGAATTTTAATAGTCGAACTGAAACGTAATGAAAATAGTTTTCATTGTCTTTCGGATGAAGAGATTTTAATAATGAACGGATTTTAAAGGCAGAAATAAATTAGACGCTGATGAATAATATTAAACGATTAAAACTAATCGTTACAAAGTTTTAGCACTCTAAAATATTAATAACCTTTAGTAACGTTATTTATCATTGTAAAAGTCTATAATTTTATCTATTAAAAGAGTAACTGTGAAGTTTCTTGCTGGCTCTTCTTCATAGGAAACGACCAATCGAAACCGTGCACCTAACTTTTGATGTTTCATAAGTGTCCATATAGGTGAAATAAAAAAAAATAAAAAAAACGTGTGGCACTCGGGGACTGCCGCGGTAAAGCTATTGCATTGCATTTATAACCTCCATACTTCCTATTTGTCAACGCTACACTTGGGTTGATGACGTGATGACATAAAACAAAAATTACGTTCCCATGACAACATCACGTTTCCCATTACAACATCACGTTTCCCATGACAACATCACGTTGTCATGGGAACCGTCATTACATGGTAGGGGTGTTAGGTTTTATTTACGTTACGGTATTTCTTGATTCGGTCGCCGCGCTCAAAGCCCGCGACAAAAGCTATGCGATAGCTTAAAAAATTTTGAACAGGAACCTGACATTTCGGCTGCCCCAAATCAAAACCTAGTAAGTGCTTCAAACAACATTTTCCAGGGGAGCGCAAAAACAGCTTGCTAGGTTTTTTGAAAATTAATTTTCTTGTTTATTGTGCATTACACCTAGTAAATTCTGAAAATTGTGGGGTTTTAAAATGGTCAAAGTGACTTGCCTACTTTATTATTGGTTTTTAAATAGTAGGTTTATGTAAAATAAAATATTTATTTTCCATACTTCCTACAAGTTTTGCTCAAAACTTTTTTATCACTGTTTTAATTTAGTTACGCATGAAAATAGCTGTGTCCACCAGTAAGTTGAATTTAGGGCCTCTTTATCTGTTATCATTATTTATTTAAATTGATATTTACAATCATATTTAATTGATTCCATGGCAATAACAATTGTTAAACAAATTTTCTCAACGACTGATCAAATTCTCGATTTATTAAGGCTATAAATACTCCTCTAAGTTCACAATATATTTCAACGGTCAATTTGTACGACTCTAAGCCGTCGTTCCAAGTATTTTTTGCTACGATACCATTTATAATCTTTTTGCCAAAGTACTCATCTAATTGCCACTTCAGATCGTCCGTTGTTTCAGGGCTTATAATAAATTAATCTTATATATAAAATTCTCGTGTCACAATGTTAGTTACTTTACTCCTCCGAAACGGCTTTACTGATTTTTACCAAATTTTAAACGCATATTCAGTAGGTCTGAGAATCGGCTACTATCTATTTTTCATACCCCTAAGTGATAAGGGTTGTCCACCCCAAACAAATAATTGGCAAAACAACGTTTGCCGGGGTCAGCTAGTAATAATATAAATTTCTTTATTTAAGTAACAAGGACTCATTAAAAAGATAAAAATAAAAGTTCTGTGTACTCGTGTGGGGGATAACAGTAGGAAAAACATTGTTTGAAAACACGATACGTGGAACAACAACAACGATTTTTTTAAGACGCCCAAAGAACAACTTTTAATACAGTTCTTTTTTTTAATAAACAGGTTTCTATTTCAAGTAAAAAGGGTTTTTTTTTTGTTCGAGATAGTCCCTGTTAGTTTTCTTATTTTTAAACATAGTCTTTTTTGTTAATATCGTGGTAGAATAGACATAAAAAAGTCTGAGGAACTCAAAACAAATATCACAGTAATCGGTTATAAGGCCTGCAATATTTTTCACACATTTTATTTTCAAAGATAACACTATAACTAATCTCTCTCGGCACTCAGAAAGTCTCCAAAGTTTTTGTTGTAGATATATATTTATAGTTTTTCTTTTGTTTTTCCTAAGCTGCTCTACGCCCTATGCCATTAGTCATTCGCAGGAGTCTTTAAGTTCTTTGTAAAGGCCCCAACAACGCAAAATGGTCTTAAATTGCAATAGAATTATTATAATCTCCAGTCTTAACAAATGGCCACGAAATTAGAGAATTTCAAAGAAATAATATAATAGAAGTGCTTGAAATTCAATTGTTTTGTTCTTTGTGGTAATGTTATCATTTAGAGACACCTTAAAACACTTACTTTTCAATGAATAGTTGATGTTATTATGTAAAATGGAAGGTTTTTCTTTTAGTAATATTTAGGTACAACTATTTTTTTAAGCGTACGTTCTGGAGTAAATTCATTAGTTTCATCAAAGACAAAGGTAAATTAGTTTTTCCTTTTCAATTGTTACAGTTTAACTTCTTATGAAAAGGACCAACGTTTAACTTTTTAAACAACACAATACAGCTATACTTAACTTGGTAGAAATTGGTTTATTTTTTCCATTAAATTAATAAAAATAATAAATATAAAAGTAATAAAATAAAAAAGTAATAGTAGTAGTGTACCCTGTGAATCCAAAACACTGTATCTGCAGATACAGTGTTTTGGATTAACAACGTTCATTCGATTTCTTTTAGCCTGTTCCATGCTATAGCATTCATAGTTTTTTTACTTTGTATGAAAAATACTGAGATATAAGAAGGCAAATTACACTGTATCTACTTAAAACTCAAGCTTAAAACAGAAAAACACGGCAACTGAAGATGCAGTGTATTGTCAAAATAATCTTCGCGCGTTGCAAGATACAGTGTTTTGTCAAAACAAAGTAGAAGGGCTAGCGCGACGCGGGTGCGCCAATCAGAGCGAGGCCGGGCGATCGATCTCAGTGATTATTGGTCGATCTGTTGTTGTTGACAAATGCTTACGCGCCGCGCCGTGATTGACAGATTTTGTTTGTCTCCGGAATAGGTAATAGGCGAATTTATTAATGTGATTATGTGATTATTTATAAGTTCTTGTGCAATACAGCCGATCCCATATTAGGAAAAAATTAAGAGCAATTTGGGTTTTTTCTGAGAAATTTCTATTAAAAACAAAGTACTCCATGACGGGGGAGGGGAAAATCTTCTTTGTGCACCCTCTTCCAAAAACAAAGTACTCCATGACGGGGGCAAACTTCTTTTCTTCGGCCAGTCCTTTCTAAAAACGAAAGTACACCATGACGGGAGGGGTAGACTTCTTTGATCACCCCCTTCCAAAAACGAAGTACTCCATGACGGGGAGAGGCAAACTTCTTTGATCACTTCCTTCCAAAAACGAAGGACTCCATGACGGGAGAGGCAAACTTCTTTGATCACCCCCTGTCAAAAATGAAGTACTCTATGACGGGAGGGGCAAACTTCATTGATCACCCCCTTCCAAAAACGAATTACTCCATGACGGAGATGGGCAAACTTCTTTGGTCACCCCCTTCTAAAAACGAAGTACTGCATGACGGGAATTGGGCAAACTTCTTTGGTCACCCCCTTCCAAAAACGAAGTACTCCGTGACGGGTGGGCAAACTTCTTTGATCACTTCCTTCCAAAAACGAAGTACTCCATGACGGGAGGGGCAAACTTCTTTGATCACCCCCTGTCAAAAATGAAGTACTCTATGACGGGAGGGGCAAACTTCATTGATCACCCCCTTCCAAAAACGAATTACTCCATGACGGAGATGGGCAAACTTCTTTGGTCACCCCTTCTAAAAACGAAGTACTGCATGACGGGGATGGGCAAACTTCTTTGGTCACCCCCTTCCAAAAACGAAGTACTCCGTGACGGGTGGGCAAACTTCTTTTCTTTGGCCACTCCCTTCCAAAACGAAGTACTCTATGTCGAAAGGGGCAAACTTCTTTGATCACCTCCTGTCAAAAACGAAGTACTCCATGACGGGCGGAGCAAACTTCTGTTCTTTGGCCACTCCCTTCCAAAAACGAAGTACTCCATGACGGGAAGGGCAAACTTCTTTGATCACCCCCTGTCAAAAACGAAGTACTCCATGACGGGAGGGGCAAACTTCATTGATCACCCCCTTCCAAAAACGAATTACTCCATGACGGGGATGGGCAAACTTCTTTGGTCACCCCCTTCCAAAAACGAAGTACTCGAAGACGGGGGGCAAACTTCTTTTCTTTGGCCACTCCGTTTAAAAAACGAAGTACTCCATGACGGGGATGGGCAAAGTTCTTTGGTCACCTCCTTCCAAAAACGAAGTACTCGAAGACGGGGGCAAACTTCTTTTCTTTGGCCACTCCGTTCCAAAAACGAAGTACTCCATGACGGGTGGGCAAACTTCTTTTCTTTGGCCACTCCCTTCTAAAACGAAGTACTCTATGACACGAGGGGCAAAATTCTTTGATCAGCCCCTTCCAAAAACGAAGTAGGTACTCCATGACGGGAGGGGCAAACTTCTTTGATCAACCCCTTCCAAAAACGAATTACTCCATGGCGGAGATGGCAAAATTCTTGGTCACCCCCTTCAATGTAGGGGGCGCTGCCCCCCCTTTTATTTTTAGGGGGACTTTTGGCCTCCTCTGCCCCCCACTTCCGCGGTCCCTGTGTAAGACTGACTTTGTAACAGTTAATCTATAATAAAATTTTGAATAAAATATAAAAGTTGATCTTTCAAGTTGGTCATTTAATAAACTCATTTTATTTTTTTGCAATTCCCAATGCATTTTGATGTATCAATTTACTCCCATCTAATAAAAATACTGACTATAATTATTTACTACCTATCATCATACATATCTAGGCCCTGTTTTATCAAGTCAATACACTGTAACTCTAAATACAGTGTATTGCCTTAACAATTTCTTCTATCTCTTCTGATGACTATTACGGCAAAACAAGTTATCCTTGATAATTCATCATGTATATTGTACATATATATAAAACATACTAGGCTTGATAACTCATAAAATTACCTTTAACTTGATACCAAACACTAAATATTGTCCAAAAGAAGTTTTAGAGTAATCGTCGAAAAACAGAAAAAAATGTATTTGCTCGTTTTCTCAAAATCAACTTTTCGTAGTTACAGTGTATTGGATTCACAGGGTACTAGTAGTAAGTAGTAGTATTTTTTTTTTACATTTAATTATAGAGGACAACATCATTCATTTAGGATATTTAATTTTATATTACAAATATACACAACATCACTATAGTTTTCCCTGAAGGGTCAGAGGCAAAGGTTAGGAAGGCTAATAGACATAGCACACCTCGAATTTTATATATTACTATTATTTAAAGTCTGGCGTTATTCCCAAAAAACTAGGCTGAATCGTAATATTTTTTTTAAAGTGAAACGATCGATCTAAGCAGGTTCTACATTATTACAGCACGTTTTAATAAAAGAGTTTTGTTGAGAAAATGGATTTTAGGATCTTTCAAATGCCTGTATCTTCAGTAGCTGTGTAATTATAATATTGTGATAACATAAAGCTTTTATGTCAGAATTTGTATTTAAAAATTCACAATATAAGTTTAATTTTTAAGGGCTCATTTTTCATTAGCCAAATAACTTTTATTTGAAGAATAAATATTTGATCTTTTCCTTACAAAATCTGCAAACCCTTAATACTTCTCAAATAAAATTTATCTGAATTTTGAAAAACCAGCCCGTAATAATATAAAAATTCTTTGCCATGTTGTTTCTTGCTAAGACGTAGCTACGAATGAGTCAGCTACGGCCTACGCGCTTCGTGCTACGCCATAAGTGCTACGCGCTACGTTCTAAAGTGGAATATTCAACCTCATTAACTGGAAGCTTATTAAATTTTATTTCTTGCTAAATTTTTCGTAAAAAACAGCTCTTTCATACAAGGTGCAATACCCACTAGATCAAAATGCATGGAACAGCTGATTTTTTTAAATAATTGACGAGAAGTTTCAACGCTGATGGGTGTAGAAGCCCTAAATGCCCGTTACACCTTGCTTAAACGTTTTTGTTTTTGCTAAGTTTAGCGATTTTATCATGATTTAAGGATTTATGGCTATAAACGATTGAATGAATGACTGAATTTGCTCTGACTGTACTAAGAAAGAAAGTACCTTTGACTTCATTTCTGTTTCTAAAGTATGAACAAATTGAATGAAGCTGATGATGATGATGTCGAGTTCACAAGTAACCTCTCGCCCGCTAATTAACTTCAAACAAATGAAGAGATAATTAAATTGAATTAATTAATGTTTTGTTTGTTTCAGCCTACATTCACGGACGGAGAGTGTAGATATTTAGTTGATAAACTGACAATATTTATAAAGTGACGGTTAGTGCCGGTGACTGGACTAATAATATTTATTAAATGTAAATATTTTATAAATGAAAGTGGTGTATTATAAAAAAGTAAATTTACTAAGTTATCAATATTTATATGGAAATTAGTCAGATATTTAATGAGATAAACTGCAGTGTTAGTGTTATGACTGCAGACACAACTGCTGAGTTTTGGGGTCTTACGTTCGATCTCCAATTAAAGAGCCATAAAAAACCCTGAAAGAAATCGACACGTGTTTCAACGAGCCATAACGATTGACTTGTCGCGAACCCGAACACGGCGTGTTACCATACCGAACTGAGAGTGGCACACTCTGCGTTCAGAGCTCGGAGTTTTTTATGGCTCTTTTTTATTTATTTATTATTATTTATTTAGGATAGCTAAGTGGAACAAGGTTACTAAATACAGGGTGGCAGGGACATCGACGCGAATACTGAAACCATGGATTCAGTACATGATTCTGAACGCCCCTGCGTTGAAATTTTTCGTCGGTTATTTAAGAAAAACATCAGCTGTTTCATAGAAAAGTGCAATACCTACGCGGCAAAATGTACGGAACAGCTGATTATTTTTTTATTAATCGACGAAAAATTTCAATGCACGGGGGTTCAGAATCATGTACTGAATCCATGGTTTCACTTTTCGCGTCGATGTCCCTGCCACCACGTATACCCACGTCTATTGTATTTTATAATGGATTTGATCTCCAAGTCAATCAAAGAGTAAAGCTTTAGGTTTCTTTTTTTTATTGCTGAATCGGCTTACTCTTGACCTCGATCTTGCCTGATGGAAAGCAATGGATGTGGTCTATAATGGGACGAGCGTTCCCATTTATTAGTTATTTGAAAGCAGTCCGTTTCATTGCTCATTTATAATATTACGTGTGATTTAACTATAACTGGTGAAATGTAGGAGTATATGGCTGCCTGTCCATTGACGCGGACCGAGGGAGTAATACGGAGCGGAGTTGCGGACTGTGTCTGCCCATTGATGCGGAGCGAGGTAGTGCAGAGCAGAGGTGTTGACTGCGAGTTCACGCGACGAGTAATTTGAGCGGGCTGCAATACGCCGCGGCCATTATTTTTCCGCTTCCCCGCCCCTCTTTCCCACTTCGCTTCCTCGCTCCACTACCGGGTTTTGTATGAATTTTTAAACTAGTTTGCAGATCTTTGTCCATTGAAGCGGACCGGAGATTTAATGCAATTCCATTGGTTAAGGGGAAGGCGTCAGGGTAGCCCGCGAAATCCAAATTTTCTTACGTTTTTTTGCATTTTTCAGGTCAGTATTGTATGTTGATCTAAATATGATTCGCGGCCGTAATAAATATGGCTTCACACAATTATAATCATTACAATTAGCAATACAACTCCATAAGTTGGCAACAGATTAATATTCAACCTGACATTAATCTGCAAATTGCAAAAAACGTAAGAAAATTTGAATTTCGCGGGCTACCCTGACGCTTTTGCATTAATATCGGCACTGCTGCGCTCCTCTCTGATCCAGTGGACACTCAGCCTAATGAAGGTGGCACTGAACATTCTGCCTACCCCTTTAGGAAAAGCAAGCATGATGTTTAATAAGGAAAGATAATATTTGCTTTGTATGTGTTCTAAACCACAGTATATAAAGTTTCATACGAGCATAAGTTTCCTATCTAAGCAAACTAAACTGTGCTCCATTTACAAAATTGCTTGCTCAGTTAACGTGAATCCCTCGAGTTATTGGAAAAGTTTGCTCAATCTGAACCAAGCGTTTTATTATCTGGTTGATAAGAAGCTATAGAACTATTAAAGGATTAGATTAGATGAGATTTATTTAACTATTCCATTGAACTACTTAACACGTATTGTAACAACACGCCTTTATTCCCCGAAGGGTTTGGCCACAGTATAAATAAATAACAGTATTATGTCTTCATAGAAAACTGCCGAAACAACGCGTTTCGAAATCTCAGTGTCTATCAGTACCTAACAATATCAAGTCCGCGGCACTTACAGGTTTATCTACCGAGCGGCCGTAGGTAATTATTTCAAGGTCACTGCCGAGACACAATACTGTTACTTTATAATACTGTAGTTGGGCAGAGGTGTACCTATAGTACACCTACATTTCGCTAAATAAGTTTCCATACAGTAAAAAACGACCCTATTACCATCAACCTGACACAAAATTAAGATGGAAAAACCCAACCTAGCTATTTACTTCTACAATATAAGGCATGAGTATTGATCACTACGCATAAATAAATGAGTTCAGTTTCTCTTATAATTTTTTTCACTCCTTGACAAAGGTGATTCCATAATAACAACAATCACTGACACAATGCAGCCTGTTAATTGAATTATATAATATTTGCCTGCTATCGATAAAAGGTCGAACGACACTTTGCAAAACAGATTTATTGATAGAATCAGCTGTTCTATTATACAGTATGTCTTTAAAAAAAAATTGTATCAGAATTTTTTTTTTTTTTATTCACTTGGGCATCTTATTTATAAATTTTACAATTATTGTAAAAATTGATGAAAAAAATACAAATTTTTACAAAAAAACATGTTTATTTTCAATTGAGGGTAGTTTTTTTTTCTCATTTTTTTTTAATTTCATGTGGACGCCTACTTACTTCCAATCATTATGGAGTTTGTTTTATCGCGATAGCTGATTCAGGTTAAAAATTACACAGTTTTGTTACAATTTTTTTTAATTCCATAAAAGTATAAAAAAATATTTAGATTTTTTAAAATATTTTTTCTGTCGTTAAAATTAAGCATAGATTCTCTCATTTCGATAAATGCACATTATGAAGAATTACACTGTATGCAAAGGATTTTTACTTTTTCCTTTGAGTTATCCGTTTTTCCGCTTTTATAAGTTGGTTTAAAAAAAAAATCTCGCAGTTTATTCATCGCTCAGTATATCTAACGACCTAAGTATTTAAGATTGTAATAGTCCATACCTGACAAGTGATGCGGAGGTTGGAACGTCACGTTGGGCATGCGTCGATTCTTGAATGGTTTTGATTTTTATTATTTGTTTATATTATAATTTTTTATTGTTTTATTTATTTTGTAACCCCTAGGAGGGATTTATATGTGTACGTAGGTGTGTCCGTGGCATCACAGCGGGCCTTATCAGAATACCAGCGTCGCGGTATTTATTAAAATATCTCAGCATTATGCTGAGATATGGGCCTTTTTGGCCTCGCACAGGTCGTTACTATTTTTTGTTAGTTTGTTAGTTTAAAATGCTCTTTTCTTATTTTTTAATTTAATTTAATTTTTTATTTCTGTCTGTATTTCCTGTGCGTGTCCCAAATAAAATATTTTTCTTTCTTTCTTTCTTTAAGTTTAATATCTAGACCGCATAGATGGATTGAAAAAAAAAGAACAGCAATATAGTCTAGACTTTTTCTATTATAAGTTTTTTCAGTAGGTACCTCAACCTACCTACTCGTACATGATTATAAAATTAAATCCAGCTGTTACTATCTTGCTGGAGGGGTAAAAACTAAAACAACACAGTGATATCAAATTACAGTGTTCTTTGCATGACACCTACTTATATTATAATTTATAAATGTAATTTTCTCACATGAAAGTTTTCACCAGATTTATTTGCTTCTATCTGTATTTCAGTAAATAAAGTACTAGGTATAATTACTAAAGAATATCTTGCGTGATCAAGTTGGTGGATTTTGTTTCTGTCATCCTATACCTCGTTATAATGAATGCGTAGTATGAAAAGGGTAAAAACCACTCGTAAATCTTCTAACAAACTGTGGTTGACTGTAGTTTCATGTTTCCTAGAGTCCTTACGAATATAAATTTTATTTGAGTAACTATTCTTATTTGATTTTACTGTCTTTTATTGATTTTAAAAATCGAAATAATTGGAGCTTTGGAAAAGAGTAAAAACAAAATTTAAGCACAATTCTTCGCATTTCATTGAAATTAAACTTCATAGTGTAATTTATAACTTTAGGTATAGATTGGTGAAATGCAACACATCGATTGCAGTTATTTCAAATTTGGGTTTGCTCGATTTCATTCCCATTATGTCGAACACGTGACCGTTATCGATGCACGTAAGACGCCAAAGCAGAAACCACGCTAAAATCGTGGTTTCTCAAGTCTCAACGTCATAATTTGACGTTGTCAGAAGTTGTTTAGAGCATGCCACGAGTCATCCGACGCGACTTGCGAAGTGACGGACAGAAACAGAGTTCGATTAAGAGCGTTTATTTAGAAAATGGGCAACGTCGCCAATAGCTGTCAAATATTTCGCTGCTTTGATTAATCTGGCAATATGGCTGTACGGAAATAAAAAACATGGCTAACTAATGAACCAAAATATTGATTAAGAAATGCAATAATTAATATCGTACAACCGTATATTTAGTTTTAGATGTAAAAAAGTATAAATTTTCCAAATGCCTTTTTTACACCTAAAATGGTTACGGCATCAAATTCAGTGTTATAATTGCAATTCATTATTAATATTCTAGTTCACTAGTTAGCGATATTTCATATTTCCATACAGTAGTAATATTGCCAAATTATTCAAAACAGGTAAATATTTGACAGCTATTTGCGACGTCGCTAACTTTTTGTATGAACGCTCTTAACGCAGTCGCGTCGCAAGTCAAATCGCTTGAGGCCGTGAAGAATTTACATCTTGTTAACATAGATGGAACCAAAACTTTACAAAACATTATTATCTCGTGTGATTGTAAGCTATCGCGAAATAATTAAGGGTAGAATCGAATGTTAATCAACGATGTAGATTATTATTGACACTTGTTGTGTATATTGTTGTAGCACGTCTAAATATAGATAGGTGGTCTGTACATAATTAAATTTTATCATCATCTGCCTAGTCGTTTTCCCAAATATGTTGGGGTCGGCTTTCAGTCTAACCGGATGCAGCTGAATACCAGTATTTTACATGGAGCGACTGCCTATATGACCTCCACAACCTAGTTACTAAGTAACACGATACCCTTTGGTAAGACTGGTTGTCAGACTTTTGGGCTTCTAACTACCCGTAACGACTGTCAACGATCTACAAATGACAGCCGGGACGTGCTTTCCGAGGCAAGGAGGGGTCTTGATTTGTAAAGATGGTCACCTATCCACAGACCAACTATAGCAAGCGGAGCTTAACCTGATTGATCGACCCGTGCGGCTGTTATTACTTAACCACAAGTCCCTATTCATAATTTAATTTAATTTTACTTTATATTCATTACAAAATAAATTTCATTTTAAAATCTTCTGGTGTAAGTCTCCTATCAATCGCCCATGCGATGGTCATACTCAGCACAAATTGACAAGATTCATGATATACGTCATAATGCAAAATGCGTCCAAATATATTATTTTCCTATTGTACATCCAAGCATAAAATACTTATAAATTTAATAAACTGAAAAGAGCAATGACTTATAATTATTTGTAGCTAATTTTGGTGATTTTAATACTGGTTTTATTAATTTACTGTCACATCATAATACTCTATGAATTATGGAATCACAAATATAAATAAAATACGTCACGTGTATAACCTGTTTTTAAACTTACAAACGTATAGATGTTGTATTTGAACTGTCATTCTTACCTTTAAATAAATAATGTTGATGTAAAAAGTCATCTAAGTTGTCGTAATAAATTATAAATAAAAATTTACCGATCGATATCATCTTACTAGGTAGATACTGTAGATAGTAATAAAATTTATCATAATTTTTTGATAATGTAAAATGTCTAAGAGAAAATATGAGCTCAGTATTGAAGTTTTTAAATGTTCAATTATTAATATATGATAATGAGTATTTATTGATAATGAATACGAATATAATTATTTTAATTATTATAATAATATTGATGTACTTACATAGTAAGTGATGGATGTATTAAATGTTATTAACTTAGGTATAAAAATGATTATTCAAAATATTTTTATTATATCTATTAGAGACCTTGCACATTTGGCTGCCAATTCACGGAGGCCAATATTTTTGGTCACGTTTTTTTATAGTGGTACTTAAGCAATATCACTATGCTCAATGACGCTTTTTTACGACCAAAGTTTTGATCCCGAATTGTGTTCTATGGCGATAACGCCTTAAGCGCGCGTTTTCTGTGCATTCGCGAATTAAAAGCCTAATGTGAGAGGGCTCTTACTTCTTTAATATGATGGAAAATACACAATTCTGTTTGTAATAAGGGTGCGAATACATTGAATTTTATAGCTATAAAATTAATTAATGATTTACTGTTAAATCGCAAGCACTGTTTCCATTACAAGAACTACAAAAATGTTTTTAATAAATCTTTCCATTATTCTGATCTTATAAACAGTTTATTACAATATAGGATGTTTTTTAGTTTAAACTGTATGTATATCAGAACCAAATTAACATTATATTGGTAATGCACGATTTCCACGAAAGTCAAATTTCATAGCAAAAAATTATTTTTAGACTAATAAATTTTGAGGATAAAAACTGCCTCATGTTCACTTCAGATGTCACTATATTGTAATGATTATAATTGAGTAAAGCCATATTTGTTACGACCGCGAATCATATTTTAATCAACATAAAACCTGACACTGACCTGCAAAATGCAAAAAACGTAAGAAAATTTGAATTTCGCGGGCTACCCTGACGCTTCCCCCTTAACTCATCTTAATTCTAAAAGTCGACTGAACGAAAAAAAATGCGTATTGTTATCGTTTAATTTATATTTATTTAATTAAAACTAAACAACGACATAAATACAATAATGACAGCTTAATAATAATAATAATAATAATTTTATTCAATAAATCAAGTAACAAGACTCATAGTGTTAGTAACTTACAAAATACGTTAGTAAAACATTAACACAGAAACAATTCGCGACAAAACATTAAGACAGAAACAATTAAAACACAGAAACAATTAAAACACAGAAACAATTAAAACACAGAAACAAAACACAGAAACAATTTGTGACATCACTGCTGCAAGGTGACAGGCCCAGCCGATACCTTGCAGCAGTGGTTCACAAACGCACAATCCAGCCTGCTTGCTATCATAGACAGGATGCTGTTGGTGCTGCCCCGCACCCTACTAACCAGGGATGCGCACCGCTTCCGCATCACAGTGTAGAAGCAGTCAACGCGTGCTTCAGCAAACATCCCTGAAGCGCTGCAGTATCGAGGCAACCCCATCAGCACCCTGAATGCATTATTGTACTGGACGCGAAGGGCGCCGTATGATTTCTGAGCATAATGAGCCCACAGACTACAAGAATAAAAAGACGTGCAGTAAGCACTAAATATAGTGCGCCTGACCTCCTTAGAGGCACGCCTGAATCTGCGGGCAATCATGTTAGCTCTCACACACAGCGCCCTCCGCTCCCTGTCAATATCCTCATCATCTTTGAGGCCAGTGGTCAATAAGTGACCCAGATATTTAAATTGGTCTACCCTCACAAGGGGCAAACCGCTTAACTTAACTGCAGGTACAGCTTCTGGGTACTTACCCTTGGCCCCAAAGACCATGACCACACTCTTCTTAACATTATATGCCAAACCATGCAGTCTGGCATATTGCTCGCATGTGGCCACGAGTGTCCTAAGCCCGCAGACTGACGCGCTCAGCAGCACCATATCGTCGGCATAGCTCACGTTATTAACACACACGCCATCAATATGACACCCGACACGCATGCCGCTAAGCGCCTCAATCAGATCATTCACGTATAGGTTGAATAGCGTAGGCGAGCATAACCCCCCCTGCCTCACCCCGCACTCCAACCCATACGGCCTAGACAGGGCACCCGCCCACCTCACACTATTGACTTGGTTTCCATACCAGTATTTCAGAGTAAGTTAATGACAGTACGTCATTACAACAGTGCTGCCATCGCACGGACGAGCTTTCAATTTTTGACCCCATTGATAAAACTCGCAGCAGGTCGACTTACTCTGAATGTTTACACAGCGCAAGTCGGTTGTTGGCGTCAACTTGCTCAATAAAGACTCGATAATGGACATCGTGAATACGGCTTAATTCACATCACAGCAACTTACGATAATTAGATCACTTTAAATTATCAATGCGAGCCTCCACAAACTTATTAGCGTTGCTGCAAATAACAATATTTTATTATTGAACTTAAAACGTTTATTGAATACGTCATCGTTTGCAAGATACGAGTTAGTGACAAGCACTGTGATCTGAACATAGCCTAAAAATTATTACGGGGTGTGAATGGTATTTGTAAATAATGACATGGGCAACATAGGGCTGCTTCGAATATACATTAAAATATACCTATACGTATATCTGTTCTTAATTCTACATCCTTTTTTTTTTTGGGTGGGAAATTATCAAATAACTTCTCCCGCTCTGGGCGGAGCGGGAGGGAGTGTCAGACTCTTACTGACTAAAACCCACCCGTGTTCCTTCGGTTGCCCTGTTGCCGGGGGCCACGATTTCCCTATCGGTTTTCTTCGAACCCCCGGCAGGCATTGGCCCTAGCGGACCCCGTCCATTCTGCTGACATCTCTTTGAGGTGCGCGTGGAACACAACGCGCCGTCGACCCGGGCTTGGTCCTTATCGGACGGCGAGCTACCCATTGCTCACCGTCCGTAAGCCCGCGCCTACGGTGGCCGGAAATCGGCTCGCGATTCCCGCCCCGGGCGTCTCCTCCTGCGGCGGTTAGGGGCACGAGGGCGCGAACTATGCCTCTCCCTCACGCGTTCCGCCTCCTCCTTCGCGAGCATTACCACTTCGCAGAAGGAGGTGACGGCCTGCCATTTCCTCTCGCTCCGTACCATGGCCTGAACCAGGGCCGGACGCGAGAGATCACCGCCGCCGATCGCCTCTACGAGGACACGGCGTTGCTCCGCCCAAGTAGCCAAGTAGTAGTTTTTTTTATTTTAAATTCTACATCCTAAAAAGGATATTTGCCAGTATTACCCTTAAATTGCAAGTTTTATTCTTACACTATCTCAACATTGAAGGGTCCTCTGTTGCACGTGCTATACAACGATATTTAAAATATTTTTGTAAATAAATTAAGGAAATATAAATGTAAGTGTTGTTCGCTTTAATGTCACACAAATGGTATTTTTCGACCAATAAAAATCCGAATTCCCGAATTTGTGTTTTTTTTACCCTGAAAACCTCGGACAGTGCTAAGGTCCAAAAGAAACCAACCAGCACAAAGAAGACATCCTGGCAAAGGCCAGGGTTGGTGACTGCTGCAACATAATACAATAATATCTATAAATGCGAAATCTCCACCAAAGTGGAGATGTGCGGAGATGTCTAAAGTTGAGATGAGAAGAGATGTTTTTCAGCTAGGGTGTATCCACCGAAGCTGTGCGGAGATGCATACTGGCTAGACTGGAGCGGAGATGTGTGCTGGCTAGAGTGGAACCAAGCTGCGTGCAGCGAGCGTTGGATGATGACCACTCACTCACTCACTCTCTGCGCGCCGTCGCCTGCTTGCGAAGCACAGCTCACATCTCCGCTTCGATAGCGCCATACAAATATGTTACATCACCGATCTGTGGTATTCACTGAAGCTGAGTAGAGACGTGATGAGTGAATAACGAAGTTCTATTGGTTGTTTAAAACACATCTCTCCGCTTTGGTCGAGCCCGGGCATTAAAGGCTGAAAGGATTTGGATAAAAAATTGGCACACGGATAGGCCATGACCTGAGTTAGGATAAAGCTTTTTATCCCGATAGTACCATCCTGAGGGATAACTTTCGATTTCGACCTCCAAGCGGGTGAAACCGCGAGCAAACGCTAGTATAAAATAAAGTTTTCGTTAGGTCAAAGTCAAAGCCAAAGTCAATCAAAGTCAGTCAACGTCAAAGTCAAAGTCATGGCAATGGCGATGACGATGGTATTGACGATGGCGATGGCGATGATGATGATGAATATATCATTAATATACGCCACACATCATGTTTTGTCATTAAAATTATAAAATTCAGGTAAATTTCGCGCCCTCACGCCCCTAACCGCCGCAGGAGACGCTCTGGGCGTTGGGAGTCGCAGGCTGATGCCCGGCCACCGTAGGCGCGGGTTTGCGGAAGGTGAGCAATGGGTAGCTCGCCGTCCGATAAAAACCAGGCCCGGGTCGACGGCGCGTTGTGTTTCACGCGCGCCTCTAAGAGATGTCAGCAGAACTGATAGGGTCGCGAGGAAATCCGAAAAGGATATCGTGGCCCCCGGCAACATGGCAACTGAAGGAACACGGGTGGGTTTTAGTCAGTAAGAGTCTGACACGCCCTCCCACTCCGTCCAGAGCGGGAGAAGTTATTTAATAATTTCCCACCCAAAAAAAAAGGTAAATTTTAAAATTGATTAGAAATGAATTATATTACGCCTGATCGATTTGTGTTGATAGTAAATTTGATAAATCGGTCAATGAAAAAAGCAAAAACAACTCTTGTTTAAAACATGTTGAACTGTTTATTTTATAAAATATAAAAAACTGTTTTCTTTTTCAATCCTGATCCTAATCTTAACTAAAATACGTATTATAAATGCGTAAGTGAGTTTAATTATGTGGGTGAAACCGCGGGGCGCAGCTAATTATATTATTAATATTATAAATGCGAAACTGAGTATGTTTGTTTGTTACGCTTTCAAATTTGGCACAAATGTAGACCTTAATTTAAAAAATAGGCTACTTTTTATCCTGGATTGCAGACGAAATCGCGGGCAACAGATACCTAGTAATCCTTAATATTATAAATGCGAAAGTAAGTTTGTTTGTTACGCCTTCACGCTAAAACGGCTGAACGGATTTGGATGAAATTTGGCACATATATAGATGATGCCCTGGAAAAGAATATAGGATACTATTTTTTTTCCCACGGGTTCGAGACTTATGCGGGTGAAACCGTGGGGCGCAGCTAGTAATATTATAAATGCGAAAGTGAGTTTATTTGTTTGTTACGCTATCACGCTAAAACAACTAATCGGATTTAGATGAAATTTGGCACATGGGTAGACCATGACCTGGAGAAGGATATAGAATACCTTTTATTTCGATAGTCCAACGGGTCGAGACTTGTGCGGGTGAAACCACGGGGCGCAGCTAGTATCTAATCATATCACAATTCCGTTCTATCTTCAGACTAATGCAAGCATATAATAGAAACATTATAATAATGTTTTTAGCTGTAGGTAGGCTGCAAAAAAATCATAATTATAACTGTAACTAAAACTACATAATTCAGAATTTAAGGATACTGTCTGATATCTGTCCCAACGAGATGGTCTAACCTAAAAACGAGATGGTCTTTTTTCGTGTGGTTAGTGACTAACCTGGTGTCAGAGATTTAAAGCCGCTCATGGGCCTCTGACTTGACTTCACATGCCATCGAGAAATATCGCTCAGGTATGCCGGTTTCATATGAATCCAAAAAGTCAGAGATCCGTGCCTTGAACGAGATGGTGAGCAACGAGCAGCGGGTGCAGGACGGCGACGAGCGATTCCTCGCTGGTATGCGCATGTATCAAGCGTGAGTCTCTCAGCGAGTGTTTTGCCGCCCAAGTTATTGACCACTAAGGTCTTGGCTGCTTAACCGGATTTTCCTGTGGGTGCCATAAGCTTCTACACTTAGAGCCTCCAGCCAGGACCTTTTTAAACTTATTCTAAATTAAAATTAAGCGAATGCTCGCTAAGGGCACCCCCTGTGGGGTACGAACATCGGCTTAGGGCATCGCTGATGGGAGGACAGCAAGAAGGGACAGGCTGGATCAAACTTGGGTTTACATCAAGATTATTATGCGGGGTATTTAAAGCTACGTGCTCAGCTGCAACAACTGCTGGCACCTCGTTTTCGAGCAAGGGTCGGGGGGAAGCGTCATTGAGCGAGTACTCTCTTTGATAGCTCTTGTCGCTGCGACAAACGAGTAGGGGAAGGTGGGGGCGACACCGGATAGTTAAGATAAAGACACAATAAATAAATCACTTTTGTCATAATCAATATCATAAATGTTTAAGTATACCTTTGGCATGAAAATGTTTGAGATCAATCTTAATAACTACAAAAAAAAAAATATTACTCCGAATTCACCCCATACCTATGGGTCAAACCGGATAGGCATTTTATATTCACGGGGTGAATATAGATACTATCAATAAAACTAAATATTCAAAGGCGCAGTTTTTGCATACAAAAAATAATAATAATTCTTGCTCAGAACAACCGATGCAACTTTCGACATAGTGCATTGATAGCATTCATCTGTGGACTTAGTTTGACTGTACTTTTTGCCACAACCCAAACTCTCCGAATCCTCATGATAGTTTTCTTTATCCGTCTTTTTACGTGGCATGTTGACGCTCGCACTCTGTAAAAAGTAAAAGAAATATAACTAAAAAAATTTTCACAATAAATAAAACAACCGACTTCAAAAAATACACTACAAAGTGAAAAATAACTTTAATTTCGGAAGTCGGTGTCTTTGGTTTTGAATTTTCGTTCTTTGTCACCGAATTCCGAAATTAAAGTTATTTTTCACTTTGTAGTGTTTTTTTTAAGTCGGTTGTTTTTTTTTTGCCAAAAGTTTTTATTTTTCACTTTTTAGTTGTGATACCTACCCCACACAAATTCGAATACCACTACCTGCTATGTAAATAACAGTGACAGGAACTTATCATATCATCCACATACTAAGTGGGAAAAAATACGTATTATTGAAGCTAACTCAAAGACTGCCTAAGCAAAGTTAATAAAATTTATACGGGACCACCTCTGAAATATGATCTACCAAACAAAAAAAGAATCATCAAAATCAATTCATAATTGACGGAGTAATCGCGTAACAAAAATACAAAAAAAAAACATACAGTCGAATTGAGAATCTCCTCCTTTTGGAAGTCGGTTAAAAAGAGGAATAAAACAAACGCCCACAATACCTACATATAAAATCAATCGGGGTGAAACCGGATAATCGAAATCACCCCATCCGCTTGTACCCCACAGGTACCATGTTTGAAATTGTAATAACTAACAGGTTATGTTTACACTTATAGCAACAACAAATACCGTTTAAAAATGTTAAATATGTATTACTTCTTAAAAAATACAAATGTATATGACAGCACATAGCTCAAGTTAATGATAACACTTTAATAAATCAAAATATTTATAACTTACCATTGTTTTCAATTTTCGTTTATAGACGCACGCGCTGAGATGTTACCATCACCACCATTAGCAACCGAACGGGTAAGCGTTTGCGCGTATTTCTCCACTAGCTAGATCGAGACAGCTGTACGCGTAGTAATGAAATAGCAACTATCTGGTTTCAATCCCCTTATCCGGTTTCCCCCCTCCTTCCCTCGTCAAAGGTGTGAACGAACAGTCAGTGATCAACTATTAATATTATGTATCTTTTTTACCTACACGGAACCTACAATCTTGTGTACGTTTCTTGAGCAAGAAAATCGTTGATATCTAGTCGCTTCCTCGTGAGGCAAGTACCTAAACTTACCTATAAATATTGTGGAACCTATAAATAAATAGCAAAGTTATTTCGGTCTCCCTTTGACCTTCTATATAACATGGAATCCCTACAGAGTTAACTAAATAGTTACACGGAAATCTTCTGGAAATACACGCCTGAACGATTCCTGATGATAAATTATTTATTTATAGATTGAGTCACACCTTATCGACAGAATTATTTTTAGCACTCCGATTGTGGGTACAGTCAATTTTCTTTTGTCATTAAAAGGATATATAAGTGTGTCAGACCGTGCGATGCATGGCATGTGCCAAAAAGTCAGCATGTGACGCATGCCTCAGGCTGAAGCATCCGACATGTAAAAATACATTTGCGGCGCATGCCTCACACTGTTTGGACGCACCTTTAAGGGGACGATAACAGACTTTTAATGATTTTATACTGAAGATGACGTCTAAACGAGTAGTGTTAGTGATTTGGAAAAAATATATGTTAAATAAGAGCATTTTCCTAATATTTTAATATAAGTTTATTTTTGATTTGTTTATATTACATAGTGAAATTAATTTGTAAAGTTATGTCTAACGCGGATTAAAAACTGAGAATGACGCAAAATCTATCAAGCATATTGTTCTTAAAACTTCACCATTTTAAAGATAATTAAATTATTGATCTTTTAGTATACGTGTTTTATTAAAATACCTTTTGTTTTACGTGTAATAAATTAATAATTCGTCTAATTTGGGACAGCGCTCCTTGATGGGCGAGTCCTATTACTGGCTGGACGTACGACGCGTTGCTTGAGCTCAGTACAGAACACGCAAGCTAACCATTCAAGGTCACCGTCATATATCTGCGTCTTAAGCGTCAGGATTGAGAATGCAAAACCAGTTTTTCATTTGCTTTTCTTTTTCGAAACACTGTGGTCCCTGTGAGCAAGATGCTGAAAGTAGAGTCACTACGTTATGTACAATTTAAACTTAAAAAAAAAACATGGATTGCTTTAACTTATTTTCTTTTCCGAATATTAGTCAAAGCATAATAATTCGCTTACATTGCGCATTCTTTATGAATCTAAGTTACATTTGATATGTTATTCCCAGGCACTTTTTTAGGATTCCGTAGTCAACAAAGAACTCTTATAGTTTCGCCATGTCCGTCTGTCTGTCTTTCTGTCTGTCTGTCCGCGGTCTAGCTCCGAGACTGTTAGTACTAGAAAGTTGTTATTTTGCATGGGTATACATATTAATCATGCCGACAAAGTGGTAAAATAAAATTCTGAAAAAAATTTTTTTTTTAGGATACCTACCTCCCCTACACGTAAAGAGCGGAAGCTTTTTATTTTTCTATCTCTTGATGTGGGGTATCGTTGGAAAGGTCTTTCAAAAACATTGTGAGTGTTTCAAAATCATTTTTGAATTTAGAGATGAGTTTGCGAAATATTAAGCTTTCAAGTGCAAATTTTTGTTAGAGTCAAGTGTCCCCCCCTGCCAGCTAAATGGTTAGCTTTAGGTATGTGAAAAAATTCACGGCAGTAGCTTATATGACGAATTTAAAAAAAAAACTATCACAGTTAAGTAGGCTTTACAGGTTAACGAGTAATAATTGACCAACTTAGATTTGCGGTTGTAAAAACATGTTTTCCTATACATTTCGTATGAAAGAAAATGTTTTTCAACTACAAAGTTAAGTTTGTTCTTGGGATAAATTCATCCCAACTACGGAACCCTACAATGTGCGTGGTCCGACATGCACTTGGCCGGTTTTTTTCTTTTTCTGCAGTAGATATTTTCCCTTAGCGTGCAGATTCCCTTGGCACGTTTATGATGAAACTTTCATTAAATTCGTTATTCCATATATTCTCAGGCTGTAAAGAATACCTTTATCCATGCATTCGTTCTGGAAGAATTTTACGCTTCTCACCGCTTTCGACATTTAGATTGGTATTATCATTTATCCGATCGACGTCAAGTTGCATAAATTCAAGAAGTAGGTATTTTTCAATTTCATACTGCATTTAAATTTTATTTGAAAACGAAAAATGAAGTTCTTTGTCGTGTCTTGCCAAGTGTAAGCTCTCTTGAAATACGATTTCGATATGTAGCTCGAGATCGCTTGCTTCATTCAAAATTATAAATATATGTTAAAGCAAATTTATACTATGTATTTGGTTTAGTTCTGAAATCTGGGTAGCCGCACATTTGAGTGGCTCTTCGCTTTTGAGCTTTGTTAAGTGAAGAGCAATTGCTTTGAGAGTGTGACTGTACGAGAAATACCCTAGGCTGATAAAATTTTCGTTTTTCCTAATTACGCTAATATTAGTGTTTTAGTCGGTTCCCCCTTAGGGGAAGAACAGTGCCCCTCCTTTCCGCACAGTTCTGTAGGGCTCGTCCCAGACTGGTCACCCTCCCACCGATATAAGAAAGAAATGAATTCCCTTACCCTAAAACTGCCTTGTCCCGGCTTATAAAAAGTTCAGGGACAAGGATGGGACACTAGGTGAAGTTAATATTGGGAATTCACAGTTAGTAAACATAAGTATAATAATATGAAGCTAAGAAGACAAGAGGGTATGCAAAAGTATATAATATAATATTATGTTTAGTATTATAAATGTTGGAACACCAGCGCCTCCTGCAGTTGAGCACCAATAACTGTAATATAACCTTTATAAGGTGAAGAGGTAAAGGGATCGTTACGCTTGCACTTCAAATTACTATTTATAGCTACGTTAATTTGTCTGTTTACAATTAACCCACTTCAGTTAGACCGGGAACCGTTTTACAACGTTTTGTCTCAATGTACGTGTTCTGCTAGACCTAACGCATAGAACCTCTGAGGAACTAATACGATTCTAACGGAACACGTTCCCTAAGCATTAAATAAATATCTTACTCAAGCCTATGACAGAGTACTGCGAAGTCCATCTGTTATTGAGGAAGACAAGTATCGGATAGTTCTAATCGCGTACTTGTGTGAAAGACACCCTTACGGCGGTATAGCCCCTTTTTACTAAGATAATATAAAACTAGCACAAGCGCACCGTAGACTCAATCTCTAGCAGAATACATTACGATCGAACCTGGTGAACGCCGAAGTGGTGGTTCGTCACTTCTCATTTCGTTAATCTGCCGCATTAGAGGATGCGTTGCGGCATTTAAGCGGCTTGCGTCCCAATAGCGTGTCTCAATAAATAGTGTCGATTTAGTAATAGGCCTACCAGTGGCCGGGTGGAGTTAATGGAGTAATGAGACACGGTCCCTAACGTTCTTTGAACGACTACCAATTCAGTTTGGGGTACTTGGTGAAGCCTACCCCCTCTCCCAGAAATGTACGTCAACAAGCCTCACGCAAAGTATTCTGTGGCGAGACCTTTTTGGATACAGATATCATCACTAACATTTGGTTGTTTTATAATGCAATTGCACATTGGCTTTAAAGCCTAGTTCAGCTTTAAATGAGCTGCGAGTATTTATGGTTCTGCCTTCCAAATGTAGTGTGTCAGCTCAAGATCAAGAGTCGTCAAAGGTCAGGAGCATTAATGCTCAGTGTCAAGTATGGTGGAAGGCTTTCGCCATTTCCCTATAACCAAAAGCAAGTGACTACACTGCCAAGGGGTGGATTAGGATATGGACACGTAATACACGGGAATGTAGCGTTAATTATAAAATACGGTACTAAATAATAGTTAATTCGCCATTCTGGAATAAACGATCATTAATAGCTAGTCAGCCATATCACCTAACTGTTACCTACAAATCAGCTTGCAAGAACAATCACAATGGTGTAGGTCAATGAATGTAGAAGTACAATATACATGCTACTACTAAATATAACAGTTAATTAAAGTTGACACTTACCAATTCCTTAGATAGGATCAGATTACAACACACTTACAAAATACAACACGTACCAGCTTCGCCTCAGACACCGCTCCTCGATCGTGACTCGTCTCCGATGCACCTCAAAACTAACTCTAGCTTAGACTACGTCGTTCGCTACCTAACGTGTTTCACGATTCACGATCAACTTAATAGGTTATGCTTGGTCCCTTAAGACAGCCCACAGACATCACCCCTTGGTATTCACCAAGACTCCTAACTTAACTCGCCTGGACTATCACGTCTGTAGCCTATCGCGACTCAAAACCCACTGCCCTGACTTTCTTCCTCCGTCCCCGTAAATTCCTAAAACACCACGTTTGGCCCATCTTCCCACACTTTTGCAGAATAGTTTTATGGCCGTTTTTGTACAATTTCTCAATTGTTTTTAAAAGGGTCCATTTGAATTGCCGGACGCCAACTTAATCGTTACCAGATGCTGACACTGGTATTGTGAGTCGAGATTAGAAATTGGATATTTTGCTATTTCTTTAGAATTCGGTGAAATATAACATTCGACCTTTTCGTTCTTTGTTTCCCATTAAATAGAGAATTTATGTGTTTCTAAGTTGACTTGAACCATGTGCTGGTTTTAAAATAATTATAATATTTTGTTATTAAAATAGGAGCAAATGACAGACAGTCACAAGAGCAATTAGCAATCCACGAAGGTGCGCATTATGAGTGATTTATGCAAAACCAACACTACTGTACTTACTCAAAGTCAAAGTCAAAGATTAATTTGCAGATAAAAATGGTTACAAAGTTCTTGCAATGGTAGTATGATAGTAGCTTAACATATTTAATCATAACATAATGACATGCAAATTTTTGGTACACAATTACATCATTTTATTTTAAACTGAAGGAATTATTTTATAGTATAGAAAGAATTGCAGGGCCGAAAGGTTCTGGAGTGGTGACCGCGTACCGGAAGACGTAGTGTTGGAAGGCTTCCCACAAGATGGACCGATGACCTTGTGAAGGCCGCAGAAATCTGCTGGATGCGGAAAGCACAGAATCGGTCGAAGTAGCGGTGCTTTGGGGAAGCCTATGTTCAGCAGTGGACGTCTCTCGGCTGAAATGATGATGATGATAGAAAGAATTCTCAATTTACCAGCTGCGTAAAGCCCTTCTGAAGCGGACCATTGGGAGTTCTTTAATTTGGTTAGAAATCTTGTTATAAATCTGAACACACATAGGATAGCAAATTCGCCCAAATAGTTCCGTTTTCATTCTAGGAATAATTAATCTATTAGGATATCTAGTTTTGAACTTACATTTATCTCCCAGTATTTCAAACATTTCAGGGTGAGATTTGGTAAATTTACATACTTCCTCAATATAAATACCAGATAATGTATGTAAGTATTCTAAGTTTACTAAACAGTGGTCTACAGGATGTAAATGGGTCTACATTACAAATCGTACGTACAATACTACCATATTGTACTCAATTAGTGTACCTGAAGTCTGATTTACACGGTGCGATTTTCTTGCCTGTGGCATACCATAACTTGAAACGGCCACATCCTCTAAAAGCAATTCATTTTCTGAATTCCTAGCTATTTCTGCGAATTCAATTATGGTGACACATATTTTAGCTGAATCATATTCAATTCAATTCATATAAGAATCATATTTGGTGTAAATATTGCCGCATGAAAAAATTAAGACCGTAATGTTACCGGATAATATTTCTTTACAGTTTTTATTAATCAAATGAGATTTTATTTTTTATTTCTACAGTTTAAATGTTATTTAATTATAATACAAAACTGTCAAACAGATGAACTGCGTAAGTAATGTGAATTGAACGCAGATATAATTTTGAATTATCAGTTTGTGACAGTTTGTGTGATTGAAGCACATAATATCATCATACCTATTATGATTCTGCCAAAGCGGCCGTTTTAGGCCCCCTTTACCATGTACGGTGGGCTGCATCAATTGGGTACCCCAGTTGTACTAAAATGTTAATACCACTGGGGTACTCAATTGATGCGTACTACACTGGATCAGTTTTTACAGTCAACTTCACTCTCCCTAACATCGATCAATGCATCTCTATAAACTCTAATAGATAAATATATATTTTATATATTGATAAAAATAATAAGATGAAATGGTTATTCAATTTAATTTTGAAGAAGCCCTTTCTGCAAACGATTTTAAAAGCTGAATAATTTGCCGCATTAACACTGAAGTTTGATTGGCAGTTTATATTTTACAGCATTTGATCAAACTTTTTATGATTTTCTAAGTAAAAAATTTACACCATGATTGAATATTATGTACGTTGCTGTTGACCTTATCATATTGAATCTGGATAATTGGCAGCGATGGTTCAAACCGTTTCACCCGCCTTTCAAATGTCGTTATTCGAGATTGGTTTTCTAAAAATTAGTTGTTTAACACCTGAATTTAATAAAAACGAAACAATTTACCAGATAATATCAGGTACGTTGGCAGGTAACCTTTACCCAGTGTAACCTTTTTCAGAGTTCAGAAATCTCTCGTGCTTTTTCATCAATACCGTGTAAATCCGTTTAGTGTTATGGGACCATTTGACAAAATTTTGGTCTTGCCATGGACCACCAAATGTTTGGAGGTAATGTACTGTAAATGTAAATGAATAAAGCATTGTTCTGTCTCATCATCATTTGCCTAGCCTTTTCCCAACTATGTTGGGGTCGGCTTCAAGTCTAACCGGATGCAGCTGAATACCAGTATTTTACATGGAGCGACTGCCTATCTCACCTCCACAACCTAGTTACTAGGTACAACGATACCCCTTGGTAAGACTGGTTGTCAGAGTTTTTGGGCTTCTAACTACCCGTAACGACTGTCAAAGATCTACAAATGACAGCCGGGACCAACGGCATAACGTGCTTTCCGAGGCACGGAGAGGTCTTGGTATGTAAAGATGGTCACCCATCCACAGACCAACCGCGGCAAGCGTAGCTTAACCTGATCGATCGACCCGTGCAGCTGTTGTTACTTAGCCACAAGCCCCTCAAAAAAAAGAAAAAAAAAAAAAAAAAGCATTGTTCTGTCTATAAAATTAAAATACTGTGCGTCTTTTACGCACAGTATTTTAATTTTTTACGAACATTTTATATTACAGAAGTATAAGAATAGTAAGAGTAGAAGTATATTATTTTAATGCTATTTTTGTGACTGCATACTCTTCACTGATTTCTCAATCCTTGGTTCAGTGATGCTCAAAGCCAAACGGATGTTAGCACTGGCATCCAACCGATTTCAGTGCTTGTTTTTAATTAAGTCGAGCTCCCCTGCTCGCATAGATATATCGATGAAAACAAAGTTTGGTAACGTATAGCTATTTTTCAAATCTTTGGGAAAGAAATTGCTTATTGATTCCAAAAATCTTCAGGATTTAATACCTGTCTCGAATGTATATTTTAAGTTACTATCGTGTTGCATTTCAATCACTTCTTCTTGATAGAAATTCATCAGGAACCTCAGAAACTTTGACAATGAAAGGATTGCGGATCAGTTTCCGAGTAGTCCTTGTAGTCAGGAAAATAGCGATTGAATTCACTTTTTTAAATGGAGTCTGTTGTTGTTGTCATGTTCTTTTGTGTTTCTTCAAAACGCGTCGATGTGTCGACTCGTTATCACTTATTAATATTTTTAGGATGGCATCGCAGACCACTTTGGGTGCTTCCAGGGACCACCAGTGGTCCACGGACTACCGTTTAAGACCCACTGGCTAAATAGAAATATCTATACATATAATAAAATCGTAGCAAAGTCAAAACTGTACATTGAATATTTTTGAAAAAAAGTAATTGCTACGGGGTCTAGGATCGATTCTAATGCCGAAAATATTTTTTTTAGAATTTTTGTCTGTTTGTCTGTTTGTCTGTATGTATGTTCCAGCATGGCGCAAATACTACCGGACAGATTCTTTTAAAATTTTGCATAGATATTCCCTGTGTGTCTGGTCAAACTGTAGGGTATAATCTATCACGCTATTTACTATGGGGGACGAGCAATATTACATTATGTTGTATTTTTATGTTCTAGCATGACACAAATTCTACCGGATAGATTCTGTTAAAATTTTGCATAGGTGTTCCCTATAAGTCTGGTCAAACTATAGGGTATAAACTATCACGCTATTTACTATGGGGGACGAGCAATATTATATTATGTTCGTATTTTTGGAAAAAAACGCGCCAAAATTTTAGGATATTGTGGATGGTTATCGATTAAACTTTTTAAATGATTATCATCACGCTATACCTTTATGGAACTAAGCAGTCAATCATGAAATATATAGGAACGGCTATTTTAGACAAGTTTCAACAAAGCAATTAGCTCAACGGTTGGGCGGTTGCTTTGCAAACATGGGGTTGTTTGTAAGTTCGATTCCCACCTACGGTTTTTTTTTTTTTTTCACATTTTGTTAAACGATTATTTATTTTTTTGATTATGTACCTATAATCTATAGATATAATAAAATCGTAGCGAAGTTAATTTTTTTTAAAGAAAGTTATTGCTACGAGGTATGGGATCGATTCTTATGCGGAAAATAAAGTTTTTAGAATGTTTGTCTGTACCAACTGTAGGGCATAAACTATCACGCTATTTGCTATGGGGGATGAGCAATATTACATCATGTTCGTATTTTTCTCTGCAAATTGTAAAAGGACGCGCCAAAAGGTTGGGATATTGTAGATAGGTAGTTACCGATTTAACTTTTTAAATGATTATCATCACGCTACCTTTTATATAGGAACGGCTATTTTAGCTAACTTTCAACAAAGCGAATAAGTAAGCGGTTGGACGAATGATTTGAAGTCCTGAGGGCCTACCACCAGCTCAAAAGCAGTATTATTTTAATATTACTTTAGTTTACTTCAGTGTGGGAAAGAGATGAAGCTCTACAGGATGTATAGCTCCATCTCTTTCTCCCACTGAAGTAACATTAAAATAATACTGCTTTATGAGCTGGTGGTAAGCCGCCCGGGGTAGTAAGTTAGATTTACATCTGTTTTTTTAAACTCTTTTTGTAAAACGTTTTTTTTTTTTGGATTGTGTATGTTGTTTGTTCATAGAATGTATTAATTCACAAAAAGTCCTTTACAGTCACAAAACATTCAAGGTTGTATTCTGATCATTTTAGAGCAAAAGACTAGGAATAAAATGTTTTTTTACAGATTTTGACAGCAGATTTGTCCAAGCGATTTTAAAATATGTATGTGTGTGGTTCGTCTGGAATCGCTGCCACACTGCTTCCTGGTGGCAAAACAGCGCACGTCATGTTTAAGATTCCCATCGATTTAGAGAGCAACGAAACGCCTGTTTGTGGGGTGTCACGCAACAGTAACAAGGGATGTGTGCTTAGGGGATTGCGCTTCATCGTATGGGATGAATGCATTATGGCAAAAAGGAAAGCAGTGGAAACTGTAAACAGAACCCTGCAGGACATCCGCAGAAACCAAGATATGATGGGTGGTGTCACAGTTTTGACAAAAAAAGTGAATACTTCGTTGTAAAGGTCGACTCTATGGTCGAGAGTTCATAAACTGCGCTTGACCATCATCATACGACCTCGGCTTGGTGGTAATTCAAATGCTCAAGTATTCTCCGATGTTCTTCTAAAAGTTGGTGAAAGCACTCTACCAGAGACTCTTGGTAGAGTAGATCCCACTTTAGAAGATCTTATACGAGGATATCAGTCAAATACCGTACCAAGAGAATTCTTAGGCGTGTTTCCGTTTTAACTCCGAAGATGATCAAGCTGCAGCGATCAACCACAGTATTCTCTCACAAATTGAAGGGAGTGAAGTGATATACACCTCCATTAATACTGATGTGGAGGAAGATGATGCCAAATATCACCTCGTAGAATTTCTCAATTCACAAATGGCAAGTGGACTTCCGGTTGTATATCTGTGTAACGGAAACCAGCTCAAAGTCATGTCTTTGCAGAGAAACGTCTTCGAGGTGGAAATTCTAACAGGTTGTGGCGATGGTGAGACAGTGTTTATAGCGCGTATAAAGTACAAATTCCCCATAATTACCAGTTAAAGCGCGTGCAGTTCTCTGGGAGTGTATGCTTTGCGATCAACAAGTCACAGGAGCCGACACTGAAGGCTGAAGGCTGCGGGTGTCGACCTCAGGATAAGCTGTTTCTCACACGGACAACTGTTACGTCCCTTGCTCCCGAGTCACCATTCCTGACTCTCTGTATATTTTGGCTGCTGAGAATAAAACTACAAACGTAGTATACAGGGAAGTTTTATAAAAATATGGCTATTATTGTAGTATATTGTGATGTCTTACGATTTCCATGCAAACGAAGTCGCGGGCAGAAGCTAGTAAGCAATAAAGTACATTTTCCACCCCGGCGAGGAAGCGACAAGCTATCCACAATTATAATATATCCGCTCAAGAAACGTACAAAAGATTGTAGGCAGGAAAAAAAATCTCTTCTAGAACGAATTGAGATCAACAAATAATTAGAGCATAATCTGCTGTAAATGTGCGCCAAGTAAACAATTTGTGCGGGCTGTCATTTTGAAAAAGAAACGGAGACACGAATAATTTTTAAACGATTGACCGGAGAGAGAAAGAAAGTACAAGAGCGTATAGCTTAAATTTGTGCGTAAATGTGCGCCGAAAATGAAATTTCCTTAACTTAAGGTTTTCGAGATATTTAATTTCCTGCTGGGGTAACGTTTTGCAGAATCTTATTTCTCGGAAACCAATGATTGTGTGTTCATAGAATAAACGTGTATATCAGTAGTTCTTAATTTGTGCGTATTTGTACATTAATTAGGTTTTCAAAAATATTTACAGTTTTAAAGTTGTCAAGCATTTACGAAAACACAAAAAAAATATCTAGCGCTTATATAAACAAACAAACGGATAAACTCACTGAAAATGGTATTCGGTTCTTCTTATTATTCTTATCATCCATAAAATGTTCCAAGACTACACTAAACACGAATTTTTTAATAATATCAGTTCCAAGTCAAAACCAGACCAAACCAATTTTGACGTTGAAATGCAAGAAAATAGAATAAACTGGGTAATACCATACATAATAATAAACTGATTCTGAGCAAATTGGTTGTGATAGACGAACAGGCAGACAGACACACGAGTGATCCTATAAGGGTTCCGTTTTTTCATTCAATCATACGGAATCCTAACAAACATTTTTACGAAAGTCGAAGTCAACAAGAGACTATCACTAAAACTTACTCTGGACAAACCTGTTTAACTTTACCATCCTTAAAGAATATCTAAAATTACTCTAAGGAGGTTGTTAAATTCCGTACCAGTGGTGTTTTCTCACTAGTTGTTACTACAACAAAAACCAACTCTTAAGTAGCCGTAACCAGTTTAAAAGCAGCTAAAACATTGTTCAAACTGTTGTAAAACAACAAAAACTTTAAATTGAGTCATGAAATTAGTTGGTTCAGGCAATAAAACGTGCAAATGGTTGGTATACAACTTTTAGCACTAGGCTTTTATTGGTTTCCAATGCCCATTTACAAAGTAAAATTGCGTTTGTCGATGTATATTTATGTAAACTGTAGAAGCAAATCGACTATCAATTTAAATTGACCGTGTATTCAAATTACAACTGTTATTCTTTGACAGCTGAATGAAATGGCTATAACACAGCAAATTAAAGAAGGTTGTCATATATTTTCCCTGACTGTACCTATTGAAAATAGGTAGACATGCAAAAAGTTAAATATCTTTTTTTTGGGTGGGAAACTATCAAATAACTTCTTCCGCTCTGGGCGGAGCGGGAGGGCGTGTCAGACTCTTACTGACTAAAACCCACCCATGTTCCTTCGGTTGCCATGTTGCCGGAGGCCACGATCTCCCTTTCGGTTTTATTCGCAACCCCGGCAGGCATCGGCCCTAGCGGACCCCGTCAATTCTGCTAACATCTCTTTGAGGCGCACGTGGAACAGAACGCGCCGTCGACCCGAGCCTGGTCCTTATCAGACGATGAGCTAACCATTGCTCACCGTCCGCAAGCCCGCGCCTACGGCGACCGGAAATCGGCCTGCAATTCCCGCCGCCCAGGGTGTCTACTCCTGCGGCAGTTAGGAGCACGAGGGCGCGAATTTTGCCTCTCCCTCACGCGTTCCGTCTCCTCCTTCGCGAGCATTACTGCTTCGCAGAAGGAGGTGACGGCCTCCCACCGCTCACCGCCGGCGATCGCCTCCACGTGGAAAGTTAAATACCTCCCTATACTTTCATGAATCCTTAAACTTCATCAGTTCTAGGGTAAAATTGTATGTTAAAATTAGAAGGAATAAATATGTGTTAGAAACATTATTGAATCGGCACATAATTTCAAAGTTATCACAAAAATCAAAATTCTAATGCTTAAATTTTTATTGTCGTTGAAATGTATTAAGTGGTTAAGGTGTCGCCTGTCATGGGTTCAAGTCCGGGCAAGTAACAATGTGTCATTTTCAATTTATAATTGTGTACTTTCTGAGTTTATCTTGGATATTACTGACATCGGTGAAGGAAAAACATGGATAACATTAAATCGTTTATTTCAAATAAAAGAAAGGTACTATAGAACGCCAAAAATTTACCAGAAAATAGAATGGTTCTATATACTTAGTTGCCCCTTCCAAAAGGTATGGAAAAGAATGGGCAAGAAACTCCACCGTTATTCTTTTAAAAATGTTTATAAATATTTTGTATACTTTAATTATGTGAAGATGATGTACCTAGAATAAAATTACTACATCACAGTAGGTAAAATTTGTTCAAATAGTCTTGATAATATCTAGTCTGACGTTGGTCAGACGACATCTGGTTATTTTAGTTATTTAATTAAACATAGATAATAAATTATTTTACATTTGACTATGTCAGACGACATCTGGCTATTTTAGTTTTCTAATTAAACACTTAAATACATAAACTCATGCTTACTCCCCAATGGGATAGGCAGAATCTACAGAACGCCACCTGCTACGATCCTTACATATTCCTTTTGCTTCGTTTACATTCATACATCTGGTAATACAAGCACACCGGTTGCGAGTACAACGCAACTGACTTTTATGAAGAACTAGCAGCGCTCCGCGGTTTCAGCCGCATAAGTCTCGATCCCGTGAGAATATCGAGTTAAAAAGTATACTATGTGTTAATCCAGGTTATAAACTGTATGCGTGCTAAATTTCATCCAAATCCGTTCAATCGTTTTTGCGTGAAGGAGTTACAAACATCCATCCATCCATCCTCACAAACTTTTGCATTAAGTAGGACATTACCAATAAGCAAAAAAAATACACACGAGTATCTGTTTGTAATTAATGTCTTCACAACTGCCGAAGTTCATTGCGAGAAAGACTCACAATGCCATTGATATTTATGTCTAAATATGGGGCATATAAGTTTCCTAAATAATGAAAAAACAACCTCCGGTTTTACTTTAGCCACATTAAGCTACAAAATATCAATTTCTTTTACCCAACTAAAATAACATATTCATTTTGGCGCCCAACATGGGACTGCAAATATTTTTCCAGACGGCTTAAATCCATGTTTCGACCGCAATGTCCTTCCTCTACTAGTAATAAATAAGCCAACCAGCTGTCGTCTTACGCTATTCAGATCACGTTCGACGTTTTATTATTTTCAACTTTTGCGTAATCGAGGCGGCCATCTTTATTTATGAGGTTTCTAATTTTGCGCTTTAATTTAATACAGCACAACAGTTTCTGTAACATTTGTGGCACGTAGCAAATAATTAAATCGTGTTTTCGTGGAAATGGGGATGTTTCCATGGCCTACTGACCTCGGTTTGTCGAAAAGGCCAAAAAAGTTTTGAATATTAGACACCAAATTGTTAACAGGATTAGCATTATTTGCCTTCTCACTTTCGTTTCCTTTTTTGTTGCCAGAATGTAAAGCAGATATAATTCGGCTATCTTTGGTGTAAAAGGATGTTTATAAAATAAACCTATTCTGTTGTTGAGGAATCGACGTAGAATTTTATTACAGTAATGGCTTTTACTTTTTATTTCAGCAAAAATGGTAGTGATTTTCGAATGTGTATGGGGTAGGTACTACAACTAAAAAGTGAAATATAAAAACATTTTACAAAAAAAAAAAAAACAACTGACTTCCAAAAAAAAAAACACTGCAAAGTGAAAAATAACTTTAATTTCGGAAGTCGGTGTCTTTGGTTTACAATTTTGCCACCGACTTCCGAAATTAAAGTTATTTTTCACTTTGCAGTGTTTTTTTTTTGGAAATAACAGTGACAGGAACTTATCAATCATCCACATACTAAGTGGGAAAAAATTTCGTATTATTGAAGCTAACTCAAAAACTATCCAAGCCAAGTTAATAAAATTTATATGGGACCACCTCGAGATCATACCCTTTCAAACAACGAAAGAATTTTCAAAATCGGTTTACAATTGACCGATAAATCGGTGGACATACATAAAAAAAAACAAACATACGCGACGAACATGATATATTCTCCTCCTTTTTGTAAGTCGGTTAAAAATGGAAAACCTTTCAGCGGCGCTTTCATGCAGGTCCAAACCGTGACTGCATTGTAACGGAAGATGTGAGGAAAAACCGCAACGCGAATTACTATAATGTGGGTTGCGGGCGCGCTTGGCACGTGTCGTATAGACTTAGTCTCTCCGTAGGTACCTAAAAGCCAGGATTGTTAGTAAACAAATCCACATTTCCTTGTAACATAATGCACTAACAGTTGTAAGGATATAAATAATTTACTGTTTCCTTGGGCGGAAGCCAGGATATACGAGTATGGAGCTGTCGTAAAATCTAACGGCCCTTTGTTTTCCTACCAGTAAATATATAGTTTCACTCAATAAAGATAAAGCGATGTGCTCTTTCAGTAATTGGAATGTTCTTTGATATGTGAGCCAAGGGTGAAGGTTCTCTGGGATAAAATGCAAATAAAGCTGTGGAGTTACAATATTATTATAAATGTGCACAGTGGCAAAATACAGGGTATTAGGCAGACGGTTGAACATATGAAAATGACGGATCCGTGGGGTCGTCTGCTACGTGTTTAGGCCCAATAACAAGATCCAGGCCACACGGATTTTTTAAAATGACTTTTTTAAATTTTATTCCAAATTCGTCGTTGCTCAAACTTCAAACGTTTATATTTTCATTTAAAAATAACAGAACTGGCAACATTTTATTTTTATTTTCATCTTGAATAATTGTTAAATCTAACATGTAAAAAGAAATTTAGCTTGTAAGTAATTAATTTTACTTTTCGCAAATGTAGAGTTCCGTGAAACGGCCCAGATAGTTAAAATTGGCGCATTATTCTAGTTTTTTTAAACTAAATTGTGCATGTTGCATACCGTTAGAACGGGCATGAACCAAAGATGTTTTTTTAGTATTAGAACTACTCTTTTTTACCTACTCTTTTTTTACCCTTACTTTTTTTTAACGCTGTTCAAATATGGGTTTTTGGTATATATTTTTAATTTGTTAGTAGTTTAAGGGCTCGTATTTAGTTTTCTAGCAATCATCTGCATCAAATACGAAATTTATAAAATATTACAGTTATTCTAAATGAAAATAAAACTAAAAATGTTGCCAGTTTTATTATTTTTAAATTAAATTATTGACGTTTGAAGTTTGAGCAACGAAGAATTACGAATAAAAATAAAACATTTTAAAAAAATCCGTGTGGCCTGGGTTATTGGGCCTAAACACGTAGCAGACGGCCCCACAAATCCGGCATTTTCGTATGTTCAATCGTCTGCCTCAACCTATATAGTGATACATTTGAGTGTGCAGAAGTCAACGTATGTTCTCTGCGTACAAGTACGCACTGTCATTATCATTTCACCATTTTCCTGTCCATATCCCAATTTATTTGGGTTCGGCGCAACATTGTCTTTGTCTTCCACACTTCATCTCGGTTTTGACCCCCTTTCTCACACACAGTTTCCTTCACACAGTTCATCCATCGTTTCTTTGGTCTTTCCCTACGTGTATAGCCATCCACATTTATACTCAAAACTTTCTTGACGACATTTCCCTCATTCCTCCGCATCACATGCCCATACCATGACAGCCTATTTCCACACAACTTTTCAGTCACCGGTGTCACTTTCAGACTTCCTTTTTACTCATTTCTTATTCACATCTCATTTCGTAAGCACAATTTGTCACCGTATAGCAAAATAGTTTTTGTTTTACAGCCAACATAATTCATTCTTTAATCTTGATGGCTTAAGTATCGTTCACAAATCACTTAGCTTCGTAATGGTAGTCCGGAGATTATGAAAAAAAAATCTTTGACTACATCTGTCAAGAGCTAAAGTGTGAAGCTATATCTACCAACTTATTGGCCAAGCGATCCACGCAAAGTACCAGACCTAATAGACTTTTTTATTACTAAAAATATATCTAGTAATTATTTAAGCATCGATGAATGTTTTGAAATGAATTCAGACCATTCTCCTATAATTTTATCAGTATGGCATCAGATCTTACGCGTAGAGAGCAGTCCTACACTTGTAAATAGATATACAGACTGGGAAAGTTTAGAATAGACTTGGATAATACAATACAATTAAGAGTTCCATTAAAAACTCCGGAACAGCTGGATTTGGAACTAAGTAAATTTACAACTATTATACAGCAAACTACCTGGAATAACACACCGGAAAAAATACACCGGGTCAAAGCACGTTCCTGACTTATGGAAAGTAGCTGAAGTTATAATGATAGCCAAGCCTGGGAAGCCACCTCATGAAACAACATCTTACAGACTAATCTCACTTTTGCCTGTGTTGTCAAAGCTATTTGAGAAATTATTTCTAAAGAGATTGAAGCCCCTAATCGAAAGTGAAAATCTGATCCCCGATTATCAGTTTGGATTTAGAGAAAAACACTCCACGCTCGACCAAGTACACAGAATCACCAATATTATTGAAAGAACACTAGAGGAGAAGAAGGTTTGCTCCACGCTTTTTCTTGATGTAGCCCAGGATTTTGATAAAGTATGGCATGAAGGCCTCATATATAAACTAAGAACGATGCTGCCTCAACAATTTTCAGACATCCTAGAGTGGTATATTACAAACAGATTGTTTAGGATAAGACAGAGAAACGCCTTCAGACCTTAGGCAGATAAAAGCTGGAGTACCACAAGGAAGTGTACTCGGTCCGGTACTGTACCTATTATACACCTGCGATATTCCTGAGCTAGAAAATAATTTTATTGCAACCTTTGCTGTCGACACAGCTATCATGGCTGTTGGAAGTTCAAGATTCCATCAATCGTATCTATGAGTGGACTACAACATGGCGTATCAAACTGAATGAAAGCAAGTCTATCCACATTGACTTCACGAATAAAAAGCCAAAATACTTCCCGGTATTCATCAATAACCAACAAATACCATACGCAAATACTGCTAAGTATCTCGGCATGACCCTGGATGTAAAACTGCGCTGGAAAGAGCATGTCAAAAAGAAAAGAGCAGAATTAGATATTCGGTACAAAAAAATGTATTGGCTACTTGGTAGACGGTCGCCATTGTCAATACCTAACAAATTGTTATTATATAAACAAGTTCTAAAGCCTGTATGGACCTACGGTATTCAGCTGTGGGGCTGCGCCAGCCAAAGTAATCGTCAAATCATACAACGTTTTCAAAACAAAGTACTAAGGGATGTCGTCAACGCGCCCTGGTACATAAGAAATAGTGACCCCCACCGGGACCTCAAGATGGATGTCGTAAACATAGTTATACAAAAATATGCAAAAGCTCATGAACACAGACTTCATCATCACGTGAATGTTGAGGCGATCCAACTCCTTGACAACACTGAATTAGTGCGAAGACTAAAAAGGGTTAAACCTTTTGAGTTAGTTTAGTGTAGAGTAAGTGAACTTAAACTGTAGTGCAAGTGCTGACTTTTACAAAGAACACGTGAATCAAGTGTCTTCCCCTTAACTTATAGTGAATAAGAAAGACGTTATTGGACGACTTCTTAATTTTATAGTTACTTAGCAGTTTAAGTTATATTTAAATTACTTATTAGCTAATAGGCTAGATTGTAATGTGAATAAAGTATCATCAATTGTGAAACTTTATAAAGGAAAAAAAAAAAAACTGTCAAAGGACCAAGTAAACTGTCATCAAAATGTTTGATGAAGAGAGCATTTCAAGAAGGTTGTAAAAAAAGCACAAACAGAAAATGTAAGATGCTAAAAATCTGACTCTTTTATTAGCTCTTTATTTAATAAACCAGAGGAGAAATTTAAATGGCTAAAGTTAATTACAAGTCGTTAACTGAGTGTTACATCGGGTGTCGTCTTGATAAGAAATTTTAGAGATTATACATAGCTATGAATAGACTTGAAAATTCATGTGTATTAAATGTAAGGGAGAACAGGAACTTGGGACTTACAAACTTTGTCTTGATAACGCGATAGGAATAACCACGGAGTGTAATGACGTTAATGACACTGGGATCCGAAGGTAGGGGTAAGTAACAACTATGCACCACTCTAGGACTCATTTAATGCTAGAAGCAATAATATTTTCTCATTAAGGCTTCCTATTTGTGGGTTTTTATTGAAATTCATCCGTTCGCCTTACCGTTAAAATCAATTGAATATTTTGTGAATAGTTTTCACAAATTCAATTTATTCCACATAAAAATGTTAAACATATATCTAGTATATTTTGAGACATTAGTTACAGTATTTTCTCAGGTTAGCGGATTTAGTGTTCTAGATAATTGACCACGACTTTCTCACAATAGATTTCATGATTTCGGTCGATCTTATTCAGTGTGATAGGTAATTTTGACTGAACGATCAATCTTTTATTTTATCATCTAGATAAACGCGTTACCTTCACAATTGTACAGAACAACAGTAGAATCTAAACTGTTTGTTATTTTATTGTTAAACTGCCTGCCTGTCCTTGAAGCACCTCGTAAAATAACAATTACGGGGATCCGAGATTTTACAGCGCATTTAAATTCGTCCCAAATACAGAATAAACAAGAACTACAACAGTTTTGTTTTGGACACAATGCGATTCAGTAAAATCAGAAACTTTGGAGGAGTCAGACTATTTCTGACTATCTATTTATTGAATAAAGTCTGTCTAGTGAAAGCTGGGAGTGATCTTTTCACGTTTTCATACATTGACAACACAGCTGCAAGTGTCACTTGTTGTTTTTATAACCTCTTACGAAAACAAATTTATGTATATTTTGTCGTATTTCAAGTACAACAATAACTAAAACTTTAAGAAGCAGTGCTTAAAAGTTGTTATACACTATGATAAGTAATTACAGTAGTTAGAAAGTACAATAGTTTACAATAATTTCGAAATTAATGGTAAGCCATTGAATTAGTTTTGACAAGTCAACAGGATTTATATTTACTAGACCAGTATCCTAATTGCGTAATAATAATAATAATAACCGCACCGTCGTATCTCTACGTTGACGTCGTGGTGGGGCTTGCGCGCTCCTAACTTTAGGCCCGTGCCGGTAGAGTTTACTTTGCCGGAACGGGTCTGGGATTAGGAGCCAGATCAAGAGAGATACAAAAACCCGCAGGGCAGCATGTGGCGAGCTGTTGGGCAGTAGCGACCCCATGGACCCTATCTCCCGGGAGAAGTCTTGTTCCTCACCTCTGGCTTGCCTTTATTGGCCGGCTGGAGTGAACACTGACGAGGAACAGAGCTCCCGCCTCATTCTTGCCTTAATTGGCCGGCTTGAGTGGAGATTCGCAAGAGCAAACGTGCTCGGAGGAAGGAAGTATTCCAGTAAGATGCTGGTAGGGATCTTGACCGTATTTCCGGGATTGTCCTGATAGCCGTGGAATACCTCTTCACTCAACATAAGCACCTCAGGACGTGTTGCCCCCTTGTCGCTACGACACTATGTGTTAGCGACCGTTTTCGGGGGCCCATTATTGAGCGTGCAAGTCACCCCTTGCCATTTTATCTGTGTATCTTTATATATATAATTCTTCTGTGAGTGTGTATGTCACTGAACTTCTCTCAAACGACTGGACCGATTTTGATGAAATTTTTTGTGTGTGTTCAAGGGGATCTGGGAATGGTTTAGATTCACAATTTTGTCCGCTGGACAATGTTTTGACAGGACAACGTCTGTCGGGTCTACTAGTTTTATATAAAACATTGATTAGGCAGGGGCCATAGTCTTTCCATAGTCCTAGATAACCAGTTCACTTTAGCCATCCAAACCCATAACCCAATATCTTTGTTTCCATATCAAGCAATAGTCCTACACCAACCGAGGGTTGTCCTTGGATGCACTTACATAGTGCGGACAGGGATAATCGTCGGTTGGTGCCACATTTCATTAAAAATGTCTAACGGGCCTCTGCGAGTTGGCTTCGGCCCCTCGTACGCCTTCCAAAGGTCCGGGACCCCAGGGTCCCGAGATGTGTCAAAGACATATGAAAATAATAATAATAATAATTGCTTTATTTTCAGGCAACTAAGGCCCATAGACAAAATACATAAATTAATAATCTTATAAAATAATAAACTAATACATAATATAAAAACATCTCTATAAAATCTAGTTACTACGTTGGGTCGGCGACGTATTGCGCTGAGTCGTGGTATCATGTAGCCTTCCGCGAAAACGCCGGTACACGACACCCGTCGGCCAAAATTCCTCCTTCATGAAAGTCTCCAGGTGCAACACAATCACAATTTGTTTCGATTTGAAACAAATTGTGATTGCTAATCCATTGCTTCATAAGTTGGAAAAAAAATCTGCTCAACAACGTAAATAACGTAATGAATGTTGTTGAACTGTCAAAATAAAACAAATTAGGCAAAATTGTTTACGAAAATAAGTTACGCAATTAGGGTACCGGTCTATCAATATTTAATAACAGTTTTAAATGTGGAATCATAATTATAGAATGTAGAGATGAGAAATCGCATGACATCAATATAAAAATCTGTTTTATTATTTATATAATCCAGTTTAACATCCTTGGTTTTCTGTAATGGAAACCTTCATAGAAGAAAACAGTATTAATACACAGAATCAGGATAACTTATTCAATATTAAAAAATATAAGACCTACATATTTAACATAAATTATTTTATAATATGAATTTCTATGTGACTTACAACCATATGATCATAAAAGCTTATCTACACAATTTTTTGCTTTATGCTTTCCTATTATTCTGTAAAAACAAAAATAAACATTTTGCTTAAAAATATTGAAGTATCAAATACGTTTTTTATAGTTAATCCGGGGATGTTTGGGTCACAGAAATACATGTGTACCAAATTTCAAATTAATCGGTCCATTAGATTCGGAGCCAACTGGCTGTCACAAACAGACAGACAGACACACGAGTGATCCTATAAGAGTTCCGTTTTTTCCTTTTGAGGTACGGAACCCTCAAAACCTCACCGTGAAAACTTAAGTGAAGTGCAGTGCTATTCTGTAAAAATCTTACCATAATAACTTATGTAGGTGAAGTGAGCTGCCAATAGTGTCAATCCTTAGCAACTGATAGCTCACTCCACGCTCACTTCACCTAAGATAACACAGTGAGATGGTTACAAAATAGCACTACTGAGCCTTAACTGAGCTGTCATTCCGCCTGATGCTAGGGATTGACTATTGACAGTTCACTTCACCTAAGTTTCCACGGTGAGATTTGAGAATAGTTTAGCAAAAGTTGAACCACGTTGAACATCTGAATCAGAAGACACCAACAAAAGAACAAAATATATAAAATCTATACATTTTATAAATTAAAGTCGCTTTTCGTATTTGTCTGTGTGACCGCGTTGATCTTCTAAACCACGCAACAGATTTCGATGTGGTTTTCACCATCGTTTAGAGAATTTATTCCGGAAGGTTTATGTGTATACTACATTAATATTAAACTTACATGAATTAAGAAATCTCGATGTTTTATCAAGTCGTAAAAACTTTGCGCAGCAGGGGGCGGGTCGCTAGTTCAGAATAATTTTACTCTCAGTACCCTCACATAACCACGTAAGTACAATATTTTTATTTTCTTAATGTCCCTCGGGTATCATCGGATTTCCGAATATAAACGAATGCTAATTTACATGTCCATTAATTATTAGATTTATCGTGTATAATAATTTGAATTCAGAACTACTTCATTGTTGTTTTGTTTTGATTTCCATGTGAACTAAATAGAGCTGTAAAACTATTTTCCTATTTGTCGTGTCTGCGACTTTAGCAGCTTTCCTCCCATTTTTTAAAATAAATTACATTAAGTTAAAAGAGTATTAACAACTCTGTATACTTTCAAATCGATTGAGATCGTCCGGTCTGCACCAAGTGCAAAGGGCAACTGATAGAAATCCGACAACTGACGAAATACGAAGTTTGCCAAGGCACATTAAGAAAATAGAACTACAGTAGGTACATAATTCACGTGGTTAACTAATAAGATCTAACCGATTAAGGTCAGAACTTTACGACTTATATTTGGATATCTACCTCCCTACCCCAAAAAACATGAAGACTTTTTTTTTTATATGGGATCAAAAGGATAGACAAATTAATTATTACGGTTTACTTAGGAGTACTAACGGTAGACCCTAAAACAGAATTACTACTTACATTTAACTCAGAATTATTTTAGGTAAGTACTAGTAAGTAATTGCCGACAGTCAGACGTAAACAGTTTACGTAACAGGTTTATTATGCCCGGAATATAAACGAGGAAGTAACGTATCACAGGATACCACAATGTTGATCTTGTGAATATCCGGAATAAGCTAACTTGGTTGCAATTTTTTTGGATAATGCGGATCCACATTTGCGCACGTGCATGAATTGGCTTACCCATGTGAGCACAATCATAGTATGGACGTGTTTGTGAATACTTCGCGATACCACGAATATTTACATGTCCTAAATACATATTACAAATTGCACGCAACCGACTCGCTAACAGCCCGTGTATACTATGTTCCTGCAATGTACGCGAACTTCACTGCTCGCGGGTGTGGTTCTGATCTGCCTCTAGGAAAACTTTTCAAGCAACTTATTGGTGCAATTTTTACTATGAAAAGAATCCTCGAATATTATAAGAAAGATTATAAAATTTCCGTTTTAGCGAAACGCAGGTCCTGCTTGTTCATGACTTTCGACATTTTTGTCTAGGAGTGGGTCGTTACGTGTTTTCGCGAAAAGTAACGTGACTACTGAACTAGTGACTTCGAGGACGTCACTGGTTTTGAAAACTAGTTATTTTAGGAACTGGTTTTTATCAAATTCTATTCCGTGATTCAACACGGCGATTCTATCGAAGTATTACAGTTATTTGCGAGCCGAAAATATAAATGATTACCTACTTTAAGTTTTTAGAACGAATAAGTTTTTGTAGCTACATATATTATTCAGTTACATTATTAACGTAATACTAAAGTTATTACGCGGGAAAGAAACAACATGCACTCGCAACGTACTTTTGTTTCGTTTCACTCTTTTCATTCGATGTAACTAGTTACAAAAATCACGTGTTTATGTGTGACTAGTTATTCGGCTACATGCCCCGGAGCCAGTTATTGTAACTAGTGACGTGTAGTAACGCCCATATCTATTTGTTATAAAAAAGCCCAACCCCCTGGCCGCCGGCTTTTGTTTTTTAGTAACAGCCCACCTTGGAAGTTGGCGGTATGATACCCCCGTGCCTCGGAAAGCTCGTTAAGCCGTTGGCCCTGAGCCCGATCTCTCTCCGGTCGGGTCGGATGGCCATTCCATCGGACTATGAAAGTGAGCGAAAAGGAGTGCACCTGTGTTTGCGCACACACTTTTTTTTTTAATTGGCATCTCGCAGTTTTTGACCACTAAGGTCTTGGCTGTTTAACCGGATTTTCCTGTGGGTGCCATAAGCTATTACACTTAGAGCCTCCAGCCAGGAGCTTTTTATACTATTCTAAATTAAAATTAAGCGAATGCTCGCTAAGGGCACCCCCTGTGGGGTACGAACCTCGGCTTAGGGCATCGCTGGTGGGGGGACAGCAAGAAGGGACAGGCTGGATCAAACTTGGGTTTTCATCATGATTATTAAGCGGGGTATTTAAAGCTACGTGCTCAGCTGCAACAATTGCTGGCACCTCGTTTTCGAGCAAGGGTCGGGGGGGAAGTTCATTGACTCGGGGACGCGGTCGCGATCGCAAAGGACCTCGGCGGCGAGGTCGGAATGACGGGAGGTGTCTGTTTTTGTGCACTGTACTGGTGGCCCTATTCTACTCCTGGAGGAGTGTAATGGGGTCATCTGGGTCGGAAAGATGCGCACACACTTCTGTATTTACACTATAATATCTCTCGTGCCGAACACTGGTCTCCGCTGAGATTGGTCGCCATGGCCGAAATTCGGTCTGGAGAACTTTAGAGGTATGAGGAACAAGTGTAAAGTTCACTCATCTTCTTTGGAAAAGGGAGAATCGTCCGACTAGACGGGTGTTGTGTCTTGTGGGGAACTGCCCGACGATTGATGTTGAGAAGTTATATGTATGTCGGAGACGGGTATGTGACTCTTGTTATTATCAGCGATATTTTAACTACTGTGGGCGTAGTGTGGGTAATGTTGGTTAATGCGTAATAGAAAAACAGTTTGCAGTTCAGATCACATTATAATTTACTATCAAATGAATCACACTAGCTAAATTATACACACACTGGGTGCGACGGCGTTTATTAAAATCACCAATTAACAAAATGATCACAAATTACAACTAACACAATAATAGAGAACCACGAATCGAGAACAGTTCCGCGACGTCTTGACTCCAATGCGACCAGAGGCTAAATGCCCTCCTCGCCTTGGCCTTAAAACATCATGAATCTGTAGAAGCGCGCCTTTTTTGGTGTAGCTAGATCACTCTTGATGTCGCCAGTGGTGCGCTTGCGATTCGTTTTGTGTCCGTACTAATGACCGGATCTGACATATAATTTGTTGATCGTGCGGTAAAATCTATTTGCGCGCTAAAAGATTTTGTGTGACATCAGGTCTTTGATGCGTAGTTTTGCATGTGGCGATGTGGAAGCCGCCACAGGAATATTAAAAAAACAAAATATGCATTCAACTGCAGTCTATTATTTTATAAATGCAAATAATCTTTGCTTTCCGCCGTTTATGTCTTATGTTGGATACAAATTTTTTGTCCCCGACAAATATTGGGCATCGCCAAAGCCGTCGACGCGATTTGTTTGCGCCGCCGTTATCTAAAACTGTCTCCAGAGCTGAGTCCCCTGTGTCGTTCTTTAAGGATGCTTAACGCCTTCCTGACGACCAATCCTGGATGTGATCTGTTTGCTGATGAATGGAGCAGAATTATGCGAGTATGTTTGATGTTTTGTGAGAGTAAGTATGCTAGGTTGTCCTCTATTATATGTTAGTATTTGAAATATCTTTGTTTCAATTTATATGTTAATTAATATAATTGGTGGAACCGTTTTAATTAACAATAATAAATAAAAAATACCAGTGAATATTTTATTTTTATTTAATCAATATGAAATCTACTTACTGCGCAGACATAGACACTATTTTTATGCAATTATGTCTACTTGACACATGCGGATTACCAATCAAAAAGTATTCGGTGTAGGTAATTGGAAACTAAAAGATGTTAGTTGAAAAGAAAGAAAAAGTATTTAGGTACTGAGACTCGCACAGGAAATCACAAATTAAACTAAACACATTCATTAAAAAAATTAATAAAAATGATAAAAAACAGTAAAAAAAAACAAAGTAAAATTAAAATAAAAGCAGAAAGTCCTGTACGAGGCCAAAAGGCTCCTATCTCAGCATATGCTGAGACATTTAAAAAAATAAATGTCGCAGCAACATTAAAAAATTCCAAACAATTGTAAGGCGCTGCGCACAGCAACTATGGTTTCCTGTGGTGCGCCGCGCGCCGTGTCGGTAAGAGGCAACCGGCGGCGGCGGCGGGCGACTGTTACCGATTCTTACGGGACACAACAACTACAGTTTCCTGTGATCGTGTGCCGTATCTATAACAAAAAGTGTTTACGTTTGCGCAGCGCCTAAGAAAGAGTAAAATTATAACTGACAGATCGGCGTAGAAAAAGAAAAATTAATAAAACAAAAGACAGTGGGTAAATATCCTGAAAAGTATTGAATAAATAGTAAGTACAAAACCTTTTACTTGTGATAGATTTCCGATAGAACCTAACGGATTTAGACTGGATTACCCACGATAACCGAGACGTCTGACTTTCTGACTTATCGTTATCTTGTTAAAACATCTTTTTCTTTAGGACCTTCCATTTTATCAATGTAAGTAAGGTTTTTGTTGAAAACTCGAACAAATTTTATAGTAGATGAAATAAAATGCACGGATATAAATGTATTGGAATTCAATCTGAATAAGGTCACGTTCGTTTTAAAATTCAGATGAAACGGCAAAATATTAAATGTAACTCTAGGTTTCAAACATACCGAAGGCAAACTCGTGCTCCTAAATTCTTCAACATTGTAATTTATCTACCTTAATTGAATATTTTCAGCGGTAGCCATTGTCCAAATTTTAAACAATACAAAAAGGAAAATTATTTCAGTTTTATTCATCAAACCATTTCCTTGGCCATAAAACACGCAGTGCCTAATATGGCTTTTGTGTTACCCCTTTGAGCTCAATGAAAGGGTAAAGCGTAATAAGGAAGAAGCCCACGTATCTATAATTTTGTTTTATAAGGAAATCGGCTAACTTTATAAACATTTTTATCTTGTTTTTACACAACATAATATCACGCTTTGTTTCCCCGAAGGGTTGGGCAGAGGTGTCCCTGTAGTAGGTACACCCACATTTCGTCAGTTATGTTCAAGTTCCATGTAATAGGGGGCGAGCCTATTGCCATCAACCGGCCACAAATCCAGACTCCGGGTTACTATTGAGAAATTTCAGATAAAAAAAACCCAATAACACTTTGCCCGACCCGGGAATCAAATCCTGGACCTCATGGCCAGAAGTAGCGCTTGCGACCACTAAACCAACGAGGCAGTTTTGTTTTTCGACGAGAATATTGAAAAGTTTAATGTTTTCTTTCGTAACTTAAAGTACCTTTTCAGCATCATTTTAGCAGTTGATGGAAAGCGTAGCATAAAGTCATACCTCTACCACATCAAGGAAAAATCACCATTATTTTCAATTTTTAAATAACACTTTGCTTCGGGATTCTGGAAACCTTTTTTTAATATTTTCGCTTTCAGCGTGATTCTAAATAAATAAAATAAAATTTATTTATTTTCAAATAGTTTACAGATGTAAACACACTATGTAGTTGTTTTGGTTAAAATTTGCTGTTTGACATAAGAGTAAAGACCGGTATTACATAATTTATGCTGTGACCACAGGGTCTGTACATGAATTGGGTGAGCCCTGCCTCTTAAGGTGATTAGTAGGCTCACTGACCTTGCGTCTGTGGGTGGAGCTAAACCCCTACTCCTGGAAGCGTGCGGTGGCGCGCTACACTAAAACGACGGCCAAAGAATATGCAGGGGCGCAGACACGCACACGTGGGTCGCTGTTTTTGCCTACGATTCCAGAAGGGAATGGTGGATGCAAGGTTGATATTTTTTATAGATAGATCAGGGCTTGAAACCGGTTTATATTGTTCTTAAAACCGTTATAATACCGTTCATTGATTAATCGGTTAATTACAAAAACGGTTTCGACTAAATCGAATTAATTTTGGTTATTGGTTATTACAGAGAATATAATTTTAAAACTCGTGCTAACCTGAATAAACCGGTTTTATTCAGACACACCCGCCGTCGCCGGTAGTCACATTCTCTCGCGCTTATTTATTTATGTTTTTTTTTTCTTTCGTCTTTCGCCGCAGAGAGAATTGGGTACGAATTTTTCATACAAGTGTCATGCGATCGCTATTTATTTCGTGGTTTATTAAGGGCTGATTTTTCAATAGTCAGATAGTCAGTGTCTGATGATTATGTCTTTATGTTATGATTATGTCAAAATGTCAAACAAGTTTTGTTTCTATTCTTGTCTAACACGTTGAATACTGTATCTGTGCATCTCACTTGCACATGATAGTGTGAAGTTGATGGTTAACAAAGACCACAGATAAACTATTCTTCAGCTATTATACGATTGAAAAATTTAAAATTTTTATTCGCCTGATAAACACCCAAATAATTGCATACGCTAGATAACTATTCAACGACTTAACTGAGGCTTGAAAAGTCGGCCCTTAATAATAATAATAACGTAAACTTATAATAACCTCTATCATGTGAAAAACGAAGGAGAATAAAGTATATTCTATCTTCGATTTTATCGAAAAGACAAAAAAAACATTTAAGGCTCCGTGCCGCCGCACCGCACGAAATCACTGATTTTGATCAATTTTGATCATTAGTTGTGAGAAAGGGGACCAGAATTTAAATAAAATTTTTGTGATTTGAAAAGTCCAATTCTTTGTCTTGTGCATAGGGGAAAGGGATATTTCAAATAAATTAAGGATTCGTGGAAAATCACTAAAATTCGCAACAAGTTTTCCAAAAAATGACGCGAGACTGACGTTTGATCATTTCGTTAGAAGAAAATTTCATCAACATCATTATAATTATGGTCTACTTGTACAGACGCCAGCACATCAAGCTACTACAATCTGTCAAATTTATTTAATAGATTTTCAACTTTATCGCTGATGTCTAAGATTCAAAGTTGATTGGGAAAATTTGATAGTTTCGGGTAGCTTGATGTGCTGGCGTCTGTACATAGAGGAACCACTTTTTTCAACTTTTATACGAAATATAGCAGAAGAAAAACATTTTGAAATAACGTAACTTTCTGAAAACTTCAAGACAAATATTTTTTTTTTTCTAATAATATAATTAAAATAATTTAGAAGCACTTTTAAGAAATTTTAAAAATTACTTATTACTCTTAAGTTAGCCGTTTAATAGAATCTAAGTTTTATTTTATAAATAAACAATTACTTCATTTCGTAAATAAATAGCAAAGTGAACTATATAAACGATCGCGGAAAACCCATCCTGTCAGTAGCGAATGGGCCTTCCCAGCGTGAGGACGTATCACTGCGTCGCAGCACGCACGTGTCTGATGTTAACATATTCCAGAAATTGTACATCGACTACCACATTTTGATCCGTATTTTATTTTAAAGTACTTTGCTTGTTTTTGAAGAACATTAAAATTTTGCACGCCTGGCAATAAATACAATAATGGTGTACGTATGTTCGTAATTCTTCTTATCCTAAACGGCTTGACTGATTTAGATGTTTTTTAAATTGTTTTTGTGTCACTTGGATGGTTTATAGCTATAGTTGGACCAGCGTGGCGCTGTTGTCGCAAAACAACGTCTGCCTGCCGGGTGGGATAAAGTTATGGGTTCGCGTCACCGACATGCCCGCGCCGATATGCTGTAGTAGCAATAAGTGAAGTATTTTTGGAACTAAGTTCTTTAAAGCTACTGAAGACTACTTTAAGTCAAAATAAAGATCCAAGATGGCGGCTGCGAACATTTAAAAATGTTTCGTCGTGGGTGTCGTTTTCATAGTTTTCGAGGATGCTAAAGCTGATAGTGAGGTCAAAATATAAATCCAAGATGGCGGCTGTGACAATTTTCAAATTTTTCGTTTTGGGTGTCTTTTTCAAAGTTTTCGAGGATTCTGTCAAAACGTAAATCTAAGATGGCGGCTGCGAAAATTTACACATTTCTTCATAAAATCACGCCATCAATTTCAATCTTAAGCTATTCTGCAACAAAAATTCTCCTTTAAATATATTTTGACACACTAAAATTGTATTTGACAATCGCGAATCCACGTGGTACTTGTTTGCCCTACCCCGTGCATATTTTAGAGCTGGAGGCGCACATGGCACCATTGGTGCCAATTCTCTTGTACACTGAACTAAACTAACTAAACTATCACTAAAATTCCTTGCTTTTGACTATGAAAATCTTAAAGCTATTCTGCAAAATAAATTCTCTAAATTTAAAAATAATTTTGACACATTTAAATCGAATTTGACAATTGCGACACCACACGTGATACCTAACCACGTGAATCTTTTTAGAGCCGAAGGCGCGTAGGGGGGGGGCAGCCTCGACGTTTTTAATATGGATTTTTTCACTTTTTGTATGGAAAATAAGAAAAATTATTACCTACATAACGAGTGTTATGGGTTTAAGGGTTATATAATGGGGGTCGAAATTTTCATTATTTTTACGATTGGACACACCGTTTTCGAGATATAAACAAAAGAAAAACAAAAAGATTCAGTACTGGTGTGAATTTAAAGTTCATGACAACCAATTTTATTCCACACGTTTTTAGTCGCGATTAAAAATAATCAGATTTAGTTAGACAATGGTGCCAATTCTCTTGTACACCGAACTAAACTAACTAAACTATCACTAAAATTCCTTACTTTTGACTATGAGAATCTCAAAGCTATTCTGCAAAATAAATTGTCTAAAATTAAAAATAATTTTGACACATCTAAATCGAATTTGACAACCGCGACTCCACACGTGATACCTAACCACGTGAATCTGTTTAGAGCCGGAGGCGCGCAGGGGGGGCAGCCTCGACGTGTTTTATATGGATTTTTCACTTTTTGTGTGGAAAATAGGAAAAAATATTACCTACATGTAGAGTGTTAGGGGTTTAAGGGCTTTATAAAGGGTGTCGAAATTTTCATTATTTTTGCGATTGGACACACCGTTTTCGAGATATAAGCAAAAGAAAAAAAAAAATCAGTACTGTTTTTTCATCTGAAGTCGAGGTGTTGGTGTGAATTTTAGTTCATGACAACCAATTTCATTCCACATGTTTTTAATCGTGATTAAAAATAGTCATATTTAGTTAGAAAATCTAAATTTTAGGTTAAAAACGTCAAATTCAGAATAGCAAAATTGCCATTTTCACTAAACTAATATCTCAGTGCCATCTTAGTGCTGTAGCGGTTACCATGTTTAGTTTAGTAATTGAAATCCAATGTTATTTAGAATTACTTATATTGTAAACACTACACATTTCATAACCTCTTACATAATATTTTCTCGTTTGACATTTCAACCTATCACATTCATACTTCATTCACATAGACAACAAACGAGGAATAATATCATTATCTATGGCTTAACATGACTAACAAAAATATATTTACAACTATTACTTATTTACTATATTTACAACACACATAATATCTACAAACATATTTAACAAATCTAACAATTATATTTACACTCCACATCTATTAATTAAAATGTAAATGTTAATATGTGGGAGAAACGGAGCGTGCGTTCAGACAGTGAATTGAAACACACATGATTTGACAGGACTAAACTAAAATTTATCTTCTGTCCTTTTCTTAATTCACGTGGTTAGGTATCACGTGTGGAGTCGCGATTATCAAATTCGATTTACACGTGTCAAAATTATTTTTAAATTTAGAGGTTTTATTTTACAGAATTGCTTTTAGATTCTCATAGGCAAAATTAAGGAAGTTTAGTGATAGTTTAGTTAGTTTAGTTCGGTGTACAAGAGAATCGGCACCAATCAAAACTTTAGGTAAAAAGTCAAATTTGGAATAGCGAAATTGCCATTTTCACTAAATTGGTGCCAATTCTCTTGTACACTGAACTAAACTAACTAAACTATCACTAAAATTCCTTGCTTTTGACTATGAAAATCTTAAAGCTATTCTGCAAAATAAATTCTCTAAATTTAAAAATAATTTTGACACATTTAAATCGAATTTGACAATTGCGACACCACACGTGATACCTAACCACGTGAATCTTTTTAGAGCCGAAGGCGCGTAGGGGGGGGGCAGCCTCGACGTTTTTAATATGGATTTTTTCACTTTTTGTATGGAAAATAAGAAAAATTATTACCTACATAACGAGTGTTATGGGTTTAAGGGTTATATAATGGGGGTCGAAATTTTCATTATTTTTACGATTGGACACACCGTTTTCGAGATATAAACAAAAGAAAAACAAAAAGATTCAGTACTGGTGTGAATTTAAAGTTCATGACAACCAATTTTATTCCACACGTTTTTAGTCGCGATTAAAAATAATCAGATTTAGTTAGACAATGGTGCCAATTCTCTTGTACACCGAACTAAACTAACTAAACTATCACTAAAATTCCTTACTTTTGACTATGAGAATCTCAAAGCTATTCTGCAAAATAAATTGTCTAAAATTAAAAATAATTTTGACACATCTAAATCGAATTTGACAACCGCGACTCCACACGTGATACCTAACCACGTGAATCTGTTTAGAGCCGGAGGCGCGCAGGGGGGGCAGCCTCGACGTGTTTTATATGGATTTTTCACTTTTTGTGTGGAAAATAAGAAAAAATATTACCTACATGTAGAGTGTTAGGGGTTTAAGGGCTTTATAAAGGGTGTCGAAATTTTCATTATTTTTGCGATTGGACACACCGTTTTCGAGATATAAGCAAAAGAAAAAAAAAAATCAGTACTGTTTTTTCATCTGAAGTCGAGGTGTTGGTGTGAATTTTAGTTCATGACAACCAATTTCATTCCACATGTTTTTAATCGTGATTAAAAATAGTCATATTTAGTTAGAAAATCTAAATTTTAGGTTAAAAACGTCAAATTCAGAATAGCAAAATTGCCATTTTCACTAAACTAATATCTCAGTGCCATCTTAGTGCTGTAGCGGTTACCATGTTTAGTTTAGTAATTGAAATCCAATGTTATTTAGAATTACTTATATTGTAAACACTACACATTTCATAACCTCTTACATAATATTTTCTCGTTTGACATTTCAACCTATCACATTCATACTTCATTCACATAGACAACAAACGAGGAATAATATCATTATCTATGGCTTAACATGACTAACAAAAATATATTTACAACTATTACTTATTTACTATATTTACAACACACATAATATCTACAAACATATTTAACAAATCTAACAATTATATTTACACTCCACATCTATTAATTAAAATGTAAATGTTAATATGTGGGAGAAACGGAGCATGCGTTCAGACAGTGAATTGAAACACACATGATTTGACAGGACTAAACTAAAATTTATCTTCTGTCCTTTTCTTAATTCACGTGGTTAGGTATCACGTGTGGAGTCGCGATTATCAAATTCGATTTACACGTGTCAAAATTATTTTTAAATTTAGAGGTTTTATTTTACAGAATTGCTTTTAGATTCTCATAGGCAAAATTAAGGAAGTTTAGTGATAGTTTAGTTAGTTTAGTTCGGTGTACAAGAGAATCGGCACCAATCAAAACTTTAGGTAAAAAGTCAAATTTGGAATAGCGAAATTGCCATTTTCACTAAATTAAAACTCATTCAGGTGCAAAAACAGTATTGTATCTTTTTTCTGTTCTTTTGCTTATATCTCGAAAATGGTGTGTCCTATCGCTAAAATAATGAAAATTTCGACCCCCTTTATGAAACCCATAAAACTCAACATGTAGGTAATCATTTTTCATGTTTTCTATACAAAAAGTAAAAAACGAAGACGGACGGACGGTAGACGGTGTATCTAGTTTCTTCTTTTTACTTTTAGTTACTAACATTAGCCATAAGCGAAATTATTGTTACTAACAACCTCAAATTGCCTTGGCTATGGACTTTTTTGTCTGAAATACATGTTTTTTTTTATAGCTTTTTTATGTTGATTGTTACAAATATAAACGTAAACGAATATACACAAACATTCCAGACTTATTTCTTATGCGTACCTACGTAACTTAACAAAATACCATCTATAGGATCAAAACTGTTTAAGCGATCACTACGCTCAATGTTTAGGTGTGTGTGTGTGATCGGTGCACACAAACATTGCATCGCAAGAGTTTACCTAAACTCTGTCGAGTGAATTTTGTGCACGGAGCCTTAAAATATTCGGAAAATAATTAAAAAAAAAAACAAAAAATAGTAAGCCCACGTACGCACGGACGTAATAAAATCGCGGCTATTTTTTTTCATGTACTTGATTTTTCAACGCGCTGGGACGAGAGTGCGTTCCAGTGCGTTGGATTCTCAACGCTCGGCTTAACACCGAGAGTTCAAAATCCAGTGCGCGATAAAATCCCGCCGCGATTTTATTTCGTCCGTGCGGACGTCGGCTAAGTGACGGTCGATCTTTCAGCTTGCGTATCGTTAGGGGCAGAGGACTTATTAAATTTACAGATATTATTTTTAATAGAAATAGGCAAAAAACAAAAAAAAAAAAACAAAATTCAAATATCTCGAAAACGGTGCGTCCTAGGCAAAAAATAACCGAAATTTTACCCCCCCTACGTCTCCCCCGTGCAAGCAGCATCCCAACATGAATTTAAGGAAAAAAATTTTTTTTTATATTTCTCAACATGAAAAACCAAAAACCTCTGGTTTTTTTTTACACCATCTCATGGTTTTCGACTAGAACAACAATTCATTACCAGAAAAGATTTTCATCCGAGCCACAACTTTGGAAATATAGAGATTTTTATTTAAAAAAAAAATCTAAAGGTCCTAACTGGAAAAGGTGCATCGTAGGGCCATATTTCTCAGAACCTACATGGTTGCCATGGTCAAGCTTACGATACTGCAATAAAATTGGGTATTTCATAATTTTATTATTCCCGAATAATAAAAATCCTCGCTCCGTAGGTTAAAAGGCTACACTCCAACCGGTAAGACTTTCATTTTTATGATAATGATTCATTTTTTTACGGAAGTCACACCTAAAATGAAAGGGTTATTAGCACATTTAAAAATACGTATTAAAAACAAACCCAAAAAAACCAACCCCAAAAAAAATTCAATGAAAATAAAAGTTACACAAACTAAAACCCAACTACGACAAAAACACATAAAAAATAGTCAACAATAAAGCGCCTACGCGCACAATCGAATTGACCCTCTGCAGCGCGAGCTAGTCTATAAACGCACATTAATACAATAAGTTCGTAAACATTCGCACTAACACATACGTATGCGCATAGTCGACGATAGCCGGAGCGGAGCAGCGAGCTACACAGCCCTCCCGTCTCAGTGCTAACGCACGACTGCCGCCCGCGTCCCGCGCAGAGCGCCTCTGACCCTCTATCTCTAATTAGGGACATTTTCTTTGCAAATATTGATTGATTTACATTTCCAGTTTCAAATTTGTAGTACTTTTAATCACCAATTTTTCAGTGTAAAAATATTTACAAACATCAAAGCCGTTTAGAAGTAGTAGGGAATATTAGCTAAAAATAGCGTTTTGCTAAATATTTTTTTAAGGCTAAAGTATTAGCCATACGAAAAAATTCAGTTTCAAAAATGTTGTTCATGAATCTATAGCAAACATATATTTTTTTCAAATCTTTTAACCAAGCCGTTTATGAGAAGATTGCTTTTAAAAGTGACCGTTTTACGGTACTAAACGGGACTAAGGCCCTTAAACTAGGGTGACCTGTATCTTAAGAGACAGTGATCAGCTATATAGTATCTTATAAAATAAACAAAAACTTGTTTGTTTGTGATTTGTGTATGTGCCATGTATGTGTCTATAAAATAAATTACTTTTGTATGTATCTTGCTTATATATATAGTACCTGTATATTTTCCTAAACATAATATTCATTGTAAAAAGGAGGAAAAGGGAGTGCCACTCTAGAATGTAGGAGAGTGTGTGTTCTAATCTGTTTTATGCATCATCATAAAGTGCCCTGCCCTACCTATTTTTATTATGATGTACCATATAAATCATTCTGGGTAGACCATAAACTAGTATACAAAGAAGTAAAGTTCGAAAAAGTTTTCATAAAATTCAATTTCGGTACAACCAACGTATCAAAAAAGATGACGGATAGCACAGGGCAATGGAACTTGAGGCTTGGCAGTGATGTCAAAGACCTTTAAATATGCAAAGAAACTTAGCTTTTGATCCAGTAAGACAGACAGTTTCAAGACTAAAAAGAACAAAGGTTAAAAAACTGTAGTTCAGTAGCGAAATAATTCAAGAGTTTTAATAAAAGCTGCTTTGAATAACTCCTGTCTTTTTTTTTCCTTTTTCAAAGGAAACAACGGAATATCTTTGTATTTCAAAACCAGCTGGCAGAATAGTTTAATAAAGACAGCTCTGACTGGCACGAAAAATCTCAAATGTAATATTATGTAGGTACCTACAAAACCCAATGACCAAAAATATATAAATTAATTAGATGGTAACATCAGTCTGAACCGATTTACAATTTTATTGCCAATCTTTCTACACGAGCAGCCTGTGGGTTAATTATACTCAAAAGGCATACTGCGCTCTGCGGGTACAATACAATAACATCTTCAGGATGTTGTTGCGGTTTCCGCGGTTCTGCAGCGCGTCCGCTATGTTTGCCGAAGCGCGTACGGATGAAATTTACGCGTGTGTCGTCGCTGTTAGGCAGAGTACGCGGCAGCAGCAACGACATTCTGAGGATAGTTTCGAGTAAATATCAGTGTCCGATGCACTCGCTCTGGGTCAGCATCGTGGTTAGGACGGTAAAATATTTTTTTAATTTATATTCTTTACCTACTAACATACCTTATAAGCTCCTGTTGTTACTAACCATAATGGATCATGTTACCTGACAGAAAAAAAAACGAGTTCGAAAATCGTATATCAATTCGTTTTTGAGGGTTTTCCAATACCGATTAAAGTTTCATAGATGGCCGCAGTATAAAACCAAATGCGTCACTTCCCATAAGGACATAGGATACCTTTTAATCCCGATATTGCCACGGAATCGAGACTTATGCGGGTGAAACCGCGGGGCGCAGCTAGTCCTGTATAGAATTCCAAACTTTAATTGATTATTCAACCCATTACTTCAGTCAACAAATAATGCGATATCAAAGAAATGTCTTAACGTATGTAAAACGTTTATTAAATTAAATTAAATTAATTTATTGACTTATCCAATAAAGTTCCTTGCAGAAAACAAAAATACGTAGTCCTTTAAACCTTTGAGCCGTTTTGCTTGTTGAACTTATTTCTGCATGTGTATTTTCATTCAGCAAGTAGTATTGTTGTGTGTTTGTTGTTGTATTGTTTTTCTTGTTTTTTTTTTCTTTTTTGGCTAAGTAATAACAGTCGCACTGGTCGATCCATCAGGTTAAGCTACACTTGCCAGGGTTGGTCAGTGGATGGGTGACCATCTTTACATACCGAGACTCCTCCGTGCCTCGGAAAGCACGTTAAGCCATTGGTCCCGGCTGTCATTCGTGGATCTTTGATAGTCGTTACGGGTCGTCAGAAGCCCGAAAGTCGAGGGGTATCGTATTACCCAGTTACTGGGTTGTGGAGGTCAGATAGGCAGTCGCCCCGTGTAAAATACTGGTATTCAGCTGCATCCGGTTAGACTGGAAGCCGACCCCAACATAGTTGGGAAAAGGCTAGGCAGATGATGATGAAGTAGTATTTACAAAGTAAAGACAATAGAGCCTGACATAATAAATGGTACAAATGCGACAAGATGTCGTTTAATCCTAACGCTGATCAAGTTGACATTTAGTCCTAATCTTAGCTTATAATATCTATACATATAATAAAATCGTAGCGAAGTCAAAACTGTACATTGAATATTTTTGAAAAAAAGTAATTGCTACGAGGTCTAGGATCGATTCTAATGCCGAAAATATTTTTTTTAGAATTTTTGTCTGTTTGTCTGTTTGTCTGTATGTATGTTCCAGCATCACGCAAATTCTACCGGACAGATTCTGTTAAAATTTTGCATAGATATTTCCTGTGTGTCTGGTCAAACTATAGGGTATAAACTATCACGCTATTTACTATGGGGGACGAGCAATATTACATTATGTTGTATTTTTATGTTCTAGCATGACGCAAATTCTACCGGATAGATTCTGTTAAAATTTTGCATAGGTGTTCCCTATAAGTCTGGTCAAACTATAGGGTATAAACTATCACGCTATTTACTATGGGGGACGAGCAATATTATATTATGTTCGTATTTTTGGGAAAAAACGCGCCAAAATTTTAGGATATTGTAGATGGTTATCGATTTAACTTTTTAAATGATTATCATCACGCTATACCTTTATGGAACTAAGCAGTCAATCAAAAAATATATAGGAACGGCTATTTTAGACAAGTTTCAACAAAGCAATTAGCTCAGCGGTTGGGCGGTTGCTTTGTAAACGTGGGGTTGTAAGTTCGATTCCCACCTACGGTTTTTTTTTCTTTTTTTTTCACATTTTGTTATACGATTATTATTTTTTTTGATAATCTACCTATAATCTATAGATATAATAAAATCGTAACGAAGTTAATTTTTTTTGAAGAAAGTTATTGCTAAGAGGTCTGGGATCGATTCTTATGCGGAAAATAAAGTTTTTAGAATGTTTGTCTGTACCAACCGTAGGGCATAAACTATCACGCTATTTGCTATGGGGGATGAGCAATATTACATCATGTTCGTATTTTTCTCTGCAAATTGTAAAAGGACGCGCCAAAAGGTTGGGATATTGTAGATAGGTAGTTACCGATTTAACTTTTTAAATGATTATCATCACGCTACCTTTTATATAGGAACGGCTATTTTAGCTAACTTTCAACAAAGCGAATAAGTAAGCGATTGGACGAATGATTTGAAGTCCTGAGGGCCTACCACCAGCTTAAAAGCAGTATTATTTTAATATTACTTTAGTTTACTTCAGTGTGGGAAAGAGATGAAGCTCTACAGGATGTATAGCTCCATCTCTTTCTCCCACTGAAGTAACATTAAAAAAATACTGCTTTATGAGCTGGTGGTAGGCCGCCCGGGGTAGTAAGTTCGATTTACATCTGTTTTTTTAAACTCTTTTTGTAAAACGATTTTTTTTTGGATTGTGTATGTAATAGTTCATAGAATGTATTAATTCACAAAAAATGGAAAACTTCGTAAGCTATGGGAAACTACTAAGTTACAAGTACTTTACAGTCACAAAACATTCAAGGTTGTATTCTGATCATTTTAGAGCAAAAGACTGTAGGAATAAAATGTTTTTTTACAGATTTTGACAGCAGATTTGTCCTAGCGATTTTATAATATGTATGTGGATCTTCTGGAATCGCTGCCACACTGCTTCCTGGTGGCAAAACAGCGCACGTCATGTTTAAGATTCCCATCGATTTAGAGAGCAACGAAACACCTGTTTGTGGGGTGTCACGCAACAGTAACAAGGGATGTGTGCTTAGGGGATTGCGCTTCGTCGTATGGGATGAATGCGTTATGGCAAAAAGGAAAGCAGTGGAAACTGTAAACAGAACCCTGCAGGACATCCGCAGAAACCAAGATATGATGGGTGGTGTCACAGTTTTGACAAAAAAAGTGAAAACTTCGTTGAAAAGGTCGACTCTATGGTCGAGAGTTCATAAACTGCGCTTGACCATCATCATACGAGCTCGGCTTGGCGGTAATTCAAATGCTCAAGAATTCTCCGATGTTCTTCTAAAAGTTGGTGAAAGCACTCTACCAGAGACTCTTGGTAGAGTAGATCCCACTTTAGAAGATCTTATTTGTCTGATATACGGGGATATCAGTCAAATACCGTACCAAGAGAATTCTTAGGTGTGTTTCCGTTTTAACTCCGAAGATGATCAAGCTACAGCGATCAACCACAGTATTCTCTCATAAATTGAAGGGAGTGAAGTGATATACACCTCCATTAATAGTGATGTGGAGGAAGATGATGCCAAATATCACCCCGTAGAATTTCTCAATTTACAAATAGAAAGAAAAGAAAGAAAGATAGAAAAAACATTTATTTGGACACAGTTCGCGAAACACAAAACACAAATTACAGTGGAAATAAAAAATAGTGTTTTTAAAACAATAGTGTGTGCCTCACGGCTGCGCCAAAAAGGTTCATTTCAGCATTAAATGGCAAGTGGACTTCCGGTTGTATATCTGTGTAACGGAAACCAGCTCAAAGTCATGTCTTTGCAGAGAAACGTCATCGAGGTGGAAATTCTAACAGGTTGTGGCGATGGTGAGACAGTGTTTATAGCGCGTATAAAGTACAAATTCCCCACCATTACCAGTTAAAGCGCGTGCAGTTCTCTGGGAGTGTATGCTTTGCGATCAACAAGTCACAGGGGCCGACACTAAAGGCTGAAGGCTGCGGGTGTCGACCTCAGGATAAGCTGCTTCTCACACGGACAACTGTTACGTCGCTTGCTCCCGAGTCACCATTCCTGACTCTCTGTATATTTTGGCTGCTGAGAATAAAACTACAAACGTAGTATACAGGGAAGTTTTATAAAAATGTGGCTGTTATTGTAGTATATTGTGATGTCTTACGATTTCCATGCGAACGAAGTCGCGGGCAGAAGCTAGTTAAAAATGTAAAAGTGAGTTTGTATAATTTTATGTTCCGCTTTCCCGCTAAAACGGCTCAACGGAATTGGATGAATTTATCCCGATAGGATGTTCTCGTGGGATAATTTTCTACCTCCAAGCGGGCGAAGCCGCGGGCAAAAACTAGTAATAATTATTAATATTATAAATGCGAAAGTGAGTTTGTTAGTTTGTTACACTTTTACGCTAAAACGGCTGAACGGATTTAGATAAAATTTGGCATATGTGTAGACCATATTATTTACCTGGGTTAGGACATAGGATACCTATTTTATCCCGGTGGTACGTTCCCGTGGGATAACGAACTAAACGTGGGCGAAGCCGCGGGCAAAATATAGTAAAATATAAAAATACCTGCTTTACCTGCTTTAATATTTTAAGTAGGTATTACAGCATTAAAGCCTTAGTAATAGAGCCTTAAACCATAAATGGTACAAAGTCAACAAGTTGATTTTTTAATAAATGCGTAATCTACCTTCATAATCAAATATTTTGTTATTCATATTTTTGTTAAACCGAAATAATAAAATATATTTTTGAGAGTGAAAACATTGTCATTCTCTTTTACGATTTTCATGATATTGTTAGCAGATTGATTTAATTTCGAAACCAAATACAAATAAATCTTATTTTTTATCTACTCCGAGCGCATCATAAAAACCCTTTATGAAGAGATACCTAGATAAGATAAAAATATATCTGTTATCGGCAATCTATTTAATCGGGTATTTTATAGAATACCAAGACATTCAATAGAATAACTATAACGTTCAGGTAAAGTATGAAATATAATTTATTCCATACATAATTTATTGCTTACAAGGCATTCTATACAATACCTATTTTGCTGTGCCCGACAGGGTCCATATTTGTTTCAATTTATTTTTCCTACCACCTGTATGTGTACATTAAGGGGACGATAACCGACTTTTAATGATTTTATACTGAAGATGACGTCTAAACGAGTAGTGTTAGTGATTTGAAAAAAAAAAGTTAAATTAGAGCATTTTCCTAATATTTTAATATAAGCATACTTTTGATTATGTTTATATTACATAATAAAATTAATTTGTAAAGTTATGTCTAACGAGGATAAAAAACTGAGAATGACGCAAAATCTATCGAGCGTATTTTTCTGAAAACTTCACCATTTCAAAGATAATTAAATTATTGATCTTTTAGTATACGTGTTTTATTAAAATACCTTTTGTTTTACGTGTAATAAATTAATAATGCGTCTAATTTGGGACAGCGCTCTTTTATGGGCGAGTTCTATTACTGGCTGGACGTACGACGCGTTGCTTGAGCTCAGTACAGAACACGCAAGCTAACCATTCAAGGTCATTGTCATATATTTGCGTCTTAAGGATTGCAATAAAGGTAAAGATAAAGATACCGTATAACTTGATGTGTAGCCGTGTGTACTACCAGGATTAAAAGTACTCTATGTTAAAAGGTTATGAATTATCTGTGTAAATTTCATCCAGATCTGTTCAGCCGTTTTTCGTTAATCCGGAACATACATCCAGACAAACAAACATTCTCCGTTACTATTTTAACAAACCAGTTAATTACGAATTTCCTTTAAAAACAGGTATTATTTTTCTTTGGCAAACAGTCCATTTTTTTTTCAACCTGCTTTCAGGTAGGTTCGTATAAAAAGTTTATGAAAACAGAACCAGATTGAGGTATAAATTTAATCAAAATTTTAAAGAAAATCTTTTTAAATTGTTGTCATAAATTATGAACGTGAAACTCAATGTTTTTAGAACTTAAAGCACCTGTCCCACTGCCAGAGAGAAACGAGTGCAACTAAAAACGAAATGGCAAGCAACGAGCTCCAAGTGCGTGACACCGATGAGCAATTAATATTATCAATATTACTAACGCAATTATTATCGCTGGTATGCTTATCTACCAAGTGTGAGTCTCCCAGCGAGTGTTTTGCCCGCCAAGCAAGCGTATCTGAGCAAGTTCTCTCTTTGCGCTCTTGTCGCTGCGACAAAAGAATGCTCGCCTGCGGTTTAAACAGTCAGTGATCAACTATTAATATGATGAAGATGGTAGGTGTCTCTTTCGTTATTATAAGCCATATTTTAACAACAGTTCATTTTTAATCCCAGAGACTAATTTGACAGTTGCAAATGTCAAACTCCAAATTGAAAAAAATAGACAACAATCACTTGAAATGTCAAATTAGTCTCTGGAATTAAAAAACGAACTTTACTGTGGGCGTACTGTAGGTAGTGTTAGTTATTGCGCAATAGATATACCATTTACAGTTCAGATCGAATTATAATTTACTATCAAATTAATCACACTAGCAATTCACACACTGCAGATACACGATACATACAGAACGCGCGACAGTTTCTGAACGTGTTCACATTTCGACCACCACCGACAAACTCTGCTTAGCTCCGGTATCGGCCGGTCCGAGCGTTTTGTTCAGACCCTCTCCAACGCCGCTAGGCGGCGCTGGCTTCCCGATTAGTCAACTCAGTAACGTATTTCCGACAAATATACCTATGTATCTTTTTTACTTACACGGGCTCTACAATCTTTTGTAAGTTTCTTGAGCGAGGAAATCGTAGATAGATAGTCGCTTTCTCGATGTCGGTGGGACAGGTGCTTAATGAAAGTGTAAATTAAGCCAAACCATACAATTCTCATTTTCAGGGACTCTTTATACCATGTTAATTGAACGGAGAGCTGTTTTTGAAAAATGCTTTTATGCTTAAAATCTATTGTGACGATTTAATTTATTATAATTTTAGTGGGAAAAGTATTATTTTAATGGTAAATGTAAGTTTCACTCTTTTTATTTTAAGGTTTTGATTTAGCTGTTGAAGCATATTTCCAAAACTTAAAAAAAAACGTGTTTAAACGTTTTTTTCTCGCATTCATTCCACAATAATTGTGGAGGCAATTATTGTTTATGTCATAACTTTTAAAACAGTATTGAAATTGAAACCCTTATCCTGTTTTAGTAATTATAAGATGAAATCAACTTATTGTTACGTGCAATGACTATAAAAAAACCCAATCTCTTACAACCGAATACACATTTTATATTTATTTTTCCGAATTTCTTTTGAGCCTTTTAGATTGTTATAAATAAATATAATGTAATTTATTTTTATTCTTTCTTTTATTTACGAATGTATTTTCTATTCCTACGGTCAAACATACCTTTGTCTTCGCCGACTCACTTGTAACGTTGACATAACAATTACACGTGTATCGGTGACCTGATTGACACAGGTACAGCAATGCTATTCTGTAACCATCTCACCGTGTTATCTTAGGTGAAGTGAGCGTGCAGTGAGCTGTCAGTTGCTAAGGATTGACACTATTGGCAGCTCACTTCACCTAAGTTATCACGGTGAGATTTTTACAGAATAGCACTACTGGTCACCAATACACGTGTTTTACCCCTGCTTCACACGTTTCTTACGACTTGACAAAACATCAAGATTTTCTTCATTAAATGTAAGTGTAATAATGTTAATGTAATAAACTTAAATACAAATAAACTTTCCGGGATAAATTCTCTAAATTATGGTAAAGACCCGTCAAAATCCGTTGTGTAGTTTAGAAGAACAACGGGGTCACACAGATGGACACGAAAAGCGACTTTATAATAATATAAATAAAATCATTTATTTCAGAACCAGTCCATGTGCATACATGTGAAATTAAAAATATTTGATACATTAAGAATTAATGAAAAGATTACAATTAGATAAACATTACAAAAGTCATTAACAAAAACATTATAAATTACAAAAGAGCAGTGGTGGCCCAGTGGTAACGGCCGTGACTTACGAGTTGTAGGTCGTAAGTTCGAACCCAGACAGGCGCTTTACTTTGTGTAAATTATTTCATCACCACTGCTCTCAAAACGGTGAAGGAAAACATCGTGAGGAAACCGGCATGTCCTAGAACCGAAAATTCGAAGACATGTGACATCTACCAACCCGCACTGGGCCCGCGTGGTGGATTACGGCCCACTCCCTCTCATAGAGAGGAGACCTGTGTCCCAGCAGTGGGAACATTTATAGGCTGATGTTGATGATGATGATGAAATTACAATTCTACATTAACAAAAATATTATAATGCACTACATGTTTCATCTTAGTCTAAATTTAGGTTTGGATCCGGAATGCTCAACATGCAGCCTGGTCTAGTGCCGTACTATTGGGCAATCCAGATCCAGATCCATCCTCCATAAGGTTGCTGTTGGAACTGCCTCGCATGCGGCGCATCAGGGACACAACTCTCTTACGAATAATCGCCGCAAATCCATCTATATTTTCGCCCGCGCGCACTTTAATTGTAAATTATGGACTAGCGACCCGCTCTAGCTTTGCACGGTTTTTACGCCTCAACAAAACATCGAGATTTCTTCATTATTATGTAAGTTTCATATTAATCTTGTATTTACGTAAATCTTCCGGAATAAATTCTCTAAATTATGGTGAAGACCACATCAAAATCCGTTGTCTAGTTCAGAAGAACAACGCGGTCACACAGACAGAGAGGAAAAGCTCAGTAGCTTTTACTCTCTGTGTTATTTACATAAATCTTCCGGAATAAATTTTCTAAATTATGGTGAAGACCACATCAAAATCCGTTGCCTAGTTTAGAAGAACAACGCGGTCACACAGACAGAGAGGAAAAGCTCAGTAGCTTTTCCTCTCTGTTTTATTCACATAAATCCTCCGGAATAAATTCTCTAAATTATGATGAAGACCACATCAAAATCCGTTGCCTAGTTTAGAAGAACAACGTGGTCACACAGACAGAGAGGAAAAGCTCAGTAGCTTTTAATCTCTGTTTTATTCACATAAATCCTCCGGAATAAATTATCTAAATTATGGTAAAGACCACATCAAAATGCGTTGCCTAGTTTAGAAGAACAACGCGGTCACACAGACAGAGAGGAAAAGCTCAGTAGCTTTTCCTCTCTGTTTTATTTACATAAATCTTTCGGAATAAATTTTATAAATTATGGTGAAGACCACATCAAAATCCGTTGGCTAGTTTAGAAGAATAACGCGGTAACACAGACAGAGAGGAAAAGATCAGTAGCTTTTCCTCTCTGTTTTATTTACATAAATCTTCCGGAATAAATTCTCTAAATTATGATGAAGACCACATCAAAATCCGTTGTCTAGTTCAGAAGAACAACGCGGTCACACAGACAGAGAGGAAAAGCTCAGTAGGTTTTAATCTCTGTTTTATTCATATAAATCCTCCGGAATAAATTCTCTAAATTATGATGAAGACCATATCAAAATCCGTTGTCTAGTTCAGAAGAACAACGCGGCCACACAGACAGAGAGGAAAAGCTCAGTAGCTTTTAATCTCTGTTTTATTCACATAAATCCTTCGGAATAAATTTTATAAATTATGGTGAAGACCACATCAAAATCCGTTGTCTAGTTTAGAAGAACAACGCGGTTACACGGACAGAGAGGAAAAGCTCTGTAGCTTTTCCTTTCTGTTTTATTTACATAAATCTTCCGGAATAAATTTTCTAAATTATGGTGAAGACCACATCAAAATCCGTTGCCTAGTTTAGAAGAACAATGCGATCCCACAGAGAGGCAAGAAAAGCGACTGTAGGTAATTTATATAGTATGTACAGAGACCAACGACCTCTAATTTGTAGTCTGATATTTCCAATAAAGTTACTTTGGTGATGGCATAGTTCCGCAACTAAAATGATCTTTTGATCCCCTCAGACAGAGAGGATGAAGGACCAGAGAAACTGTTCCCTGATTAGTTTTGAAGTAAGTCCTGTTAAGGTGCCTGAATACACATCTGTCTGTATCTTGTATGTCGGTGTGTTACCTTTTCTCACATAAATCCCTGAACCGATCGTTAGCTAGCCTGTAGCAGGACATAGGCTACTTTTTATTTTAAATATTTGTAATAAAAAAAATCGCTCACTAAGGGCTCCGTACCGTATTAAGATCGAGCAAAAAACACCGGAAAAAAAAACACATTTCTTGTATCACCACAAATCAACATTTTAATTTTAATTATTTAAATCATCATCATCGCGAAGGGAGGAGGTCGTGACTAAGTAATAACAGCCGCACGGGTCGATTTATCAGGTTAAGCTACGCTTGCCGGGGTTGGTCCGTGGATGGGTGACCATCTATACATACCCGAGACTCGTCGTCTCGTATTACTCAGTTACTGGGTTGTGGAGGTCAGATAGGCAGTCCCTCCATGTAAAATACTGGTATTCAGCTGCTTCCGGTTAGACTGGAAGCCGACCCCAACATAGTTGGATAAAGGCTAGGAAGATTGATTGATTTAAATCGTCATCATCATCATCATTTCAGCCGAAAGAATTATTTAAATAAAATCAAATTATTCTACAGTCAATCTTTAAAACTAAAATATTTAAAAGTAAATTACCCTTAACAAAATATCATTAATTTTCAACTTTATTTAATTTTTAATATTTGTTATTACAGTAGCAATAAAAATATACAATCTGTGAATATTTCAACTGTCTTAGCTAGACAGTTGAAATTTTTACGGTTCATGAGATACAGCTCGCTGACAGACAGACGGACGGACAACGGAGGCTTAGTAATAAGTTCCCGCGTGGCACCCTTCGGGTACGGAACCCTAAAAATGATTAAATTCAAAATACACGCGGACGAAATCGCGGGCAACAACTAGCATTTAATATTGAAGATTTTGAGTCCATTACAGAATTTCTTCTCAAGCTTTTGTTTTTAGTAATGGTCTTTCTATTATTGTGTTTTACGTTAAGATATTTGTTTTCGTATATCATCAGCTATTTTTCCATTATTCAAGTCTTTTAAAGAAAGCTGTGTACAGTAAGCTTTTAGTCCAAAAAAATTACTTTGGTACTATATTTTTTACATATTTTTGCCATCTTAACACGAATTCTTTCAGGTCCCAACAAATGTTTTCAGTGTTTTTAAATTATTTTTGCGATAAACCTACAGTTTCTTACGACACCGGTCAGGTGGCCGCTACGTAACGGCCGCAGTGACGTATATCATAAAAATAATGGCAGCGGGTTTGACTTTTCGGTGTCAAAAACGCTCTCTAGGAAAACACACCAACTTACTTTCATAAATAATTTTATCTACTCTCATTCGAATTATAAAATTCAAAACGAGTTTATATTGACACACTTTATAAACACAATACCGAAATTTAAAAATAGAATCATATTATAACATTTTTTAAAAATACTATAAAACAATTTTTTTTCTATTACGATACAGGGCTATTCCAAGAAGTTAATATCACCAAGGAGTTTCCATCAACTTTTGCATTGGAACGTTTAAACGGGGGACAGCAGCACCCGCTGTAGCGCATGTGCGGTGATGTGCTGGTGCAGACGACATTCATTTGTTTTGTTGTACTGAATTTCGTGGAATTTTTCAAATTTATTGTTGATCTTTAACTTTGATCTTTTATTTAGTATTAGGTTCAATCCCAATGTATGAGAGTAGATAAAGTAGTGTATGAAACTGCACATAACTAGGTATTAAAACATTCGTATGATACTATTAAAAACCTCGCCTACGGCTCGGTTTTTAATAGTATCATACGAATGTGCAAACAGACACTCATGTTTTAATACTCCTCATTATGCAACAGTTTCATAAACTACTATTTCAGAGACGTATTTCGACGGTAAATTGCGGATGCTATATGGCGGCCACCGTAGTCTTAGGAAATCGTAGCTTTGGGTCAACAAAAAAAAACTTGTAGAGTACGGAAAGGTTTGTTGGTGATATTGGTAAGTGTAGGTGATATATGATAAATTTTAAAAAAATGTCACCAATTTACCTATATCACCAACAAACCTTTCCTTACCCTACCTAGTTTTCATTTGTGTACAGCTTTTATGCCATAGTTTTTATGGCAACACTGGATGAGTCTGGTTCCATCACTTTTTTTTTCTTATCAAAATAACTGTGATGGATGTGTTGTACCCACAGTTTTCATTTACCTAAAATAAATAATGGATTTCTGAAACACGTTAGTGACTATCAAATGGATTACGTTAGGTTTCTTACCTATCAAAATCTATAGTGTTCTTGGTACGAATTTTAATTATTTCTGTAACCGCTTGATGCGTTGTACATTATCTTTTCATATAAATCATTTATGGAGACGCTAGCGAGTTTTGACATTATCAAAATCTATTTGATATGCTAGCGAGTTCAAAGCTAGCGAGTAATTTTTCAATTACAACTCATGGTAGAGGTATACATGGCTACACATCAAGCTATAAATTTCCAGTTTAAGCTGATCTCGCATTGTATTGGATTTCCATAAAATACGAGGTCAGCTTATACTGGAAATGTATAGCTTGATGTGTAGCCGTGTGTACGAGCCATCCATCCAACCCTTTTTCTCGTCAACTTTCGATGATTTGATTAAAAAACATTATGGCCTTATTCAGATCCTGCCAAATGATAGAAAGGAGACGTTTCATTTTTGTATGGGACTCCAGCCATAACATGTACACTTTAGAAAACCTGGGAAACAAACCCCTAAATACAATAAAGATTGTTTTTTCCATAATATCTACTACTTTTTGAGAAAAAATAAAAAAAAACGTGTGGCACTCGGGGACTGCCGCGGTAAACCTATTGCATAGCATTTGTAACCTCCATACTTCCTATTTGTCAACGCTACACTTGGGATGATGACGTGATGACATAAAACAAAAATTACGTGCCCATGACAACATCACGTTATCATGGGAACCGTCATTACATGGTAGGCGGAGTGGGGGTGTTAGGTTTTATTTTCGTTACGGTTTTCTTTTCGTTACGGAATTTCTTGATTCGGTCGCCGCACTCAAAGCTCGCGATAAAAGCTATGCAATAGCTTAAAACCGAAAATGTTTAACGTTTGTCAAGAGAAATATGACCACCGACAGCTAGCCATTTTCGTCCAGAAGTACCTACAAATCTACAATCCACAACAGCAGTTTTTTTTAAACGATGAGTCACACTTCCTAATTAATCAAAAAAGTTGTATCAGATAGCTATCTTATTATAGTACAGAAATACATGCCCTTCATATTTATTTAAATAACCTCTACGTGATATTATTATGTTAAAATGTAACATGATTTCTGAACGAAAGCAGTATGCAAGTAAGACGATGCCATGATGAATAGAATGTGACAATAATTTGTTAAACTATTATTTTTTGTGCCGAAGTAATCAGGGGAATAAACAAAAAAGAATATTTTTCCTCAATTCGTGGAATTTTTTCCTTTTTTTTCATTAACGTACACTTTATGGCCGAAAATGAAACATCTCCTTTCAAATAAACATTCAATTGATGTTTGAAGTATTTGAAATTGAAGTAAATTAATATTGAGTATTGTAACTTGCCTTTGATATTTGAAACTGAAGGTTTCAAAACAATAATAAGTCTACTATGCCCTGTATGTGTTGGTGTATGTTGTGACGATATGATTTAATAAACTAACCAGAATGTATTATTGTTTCTATCTTCATAATATGGGAATGGTAATAATATTAGCTTTTATGTCTAGTCCAATAACATGCGCTTTTGTTACAAAGATAAAGACGGCCGAATTTTAATTACAAATTGATTTCAAGTTTTTTTTACAGATTTGGTGCATCATCATCTACCTAGCCTTTTCCTAATTATGTTGGGGTCGGTCCAACCTGATGCAGCTACCAATATTTTATATGGAGCGACTGCCTATCTGACTCCCACAACTCAGTTACGATATTAAACCGATCCTCTAAAAACTTTTTGACCTTATAATGTTGCACGCTTTTTTAAGTTAATGAACCTCTAAAAACTTTTTGCGCTTTTAATGATGCCACCTTTTTTTAATGATTGAGCCTTTTTAAACTTTTTAGCCTTTTTTCTAAGCAACTGAAGGTGTCTATCAACGCCGCACTCCACCAGGCCATCGATCGTAAGCGATGAAGAAAGATCGTTGACAATTTGAAACGAAGTCACATTCTCAGCAGTGAGACAGCGATTAAGAAGAGTCAAGAGAGAGCCTATTCTTACAGTTGGTCGCAGTAACCAAGCCCCCCGACCAAATGGGTTAGGTTAGGTTAGAACTGTGACCTGTGTGCAGTGATCTCCTTCTGTGAAACCGTAGTTTCGCAGAAGGAGGCTGCGGAAAGGGAGAGGGAGATTGAGACCACTCTCCCGATCCGTAGCAGGTGGACTGGGCGTTGGCGGAGGGCGAACAATGCCCTCTTTCAGCCCCCGTAAACAGGTCTGGAGGGACGGTGGACTCGGGAATGTCCACCGGCACCTGTCGCGGATCATGGAAGGCGCACTAGATCTCATGATCCCCGGTCTAAGTGTGGGAAGGGAACACCGGGTTGGTTTTTAGTCAGTAGGAGTCTGACAGACCCTTTGCCTGCCCCTGGGCGGAGGACATCCATGAGGATTTTCCACCCTGGAACAAAAAAAAAGGTTAGCACTGTGACCAACCGCGCTGCATCCTAGTTTGTCGCAGTTACTTGGTTATTTAGTATTTTTAGGACTCAACAATAGGAATTATTGGTTCACAAAAAGAGGCGCAGTTATTAAGTATGAGTGTTCAATAATATTTTGAGGTTCGATTAAATACACACTTTAATACTTAAGAAGCGGTTCCAAATATAGATGCAGTAGGTACACGTGGCCTACGTGTACCGCATCTCTATTCGGAACCCTTCGCATAAACAGGAGACGAAAGTGACGATAAATTCTAAAGGTAGTCCCAAGTCCCAACCGCACCTGTTACGTTCCCCAAAGCTATTCAACACGAACAAATGACCAGACGTTGGCAGGTTCCCTTCTATTTCAACTTTGAACTCATTATTAGTACCCTTCCCTTCCTTATTAGTAAAGTTTTGACCAGAATTTAAGTTGTATTTAAATTTTCATATGGTGCTTTGATCGAGTCTGCTGTTGTATTTCAAGGCTGGCGGCAAAATTTCATAGTGGCCTAGATATTGTCTGTGGTATCGCCTGCGTGAAGTTCGGAAATTATGTCACGGGAATGTACTACGGGAATAAAAAGTATCTTATGTCGTAACCAGGTAATATGACAAATTTATTCGAAATCCGTTCAGCGGTTAAAGAGTAAAAAGGTAAATTATTTGGACATCACAACGATCAAAGCGAATGTTTAGTAAACATGAGTAAACTGTGAACATGATCACGTCGGGGTCACCAGTATAGAGATATGAGGAACAGGGTGTAAAGTTCACTCATCCTCCATAGAAAAGGGAAGATCCTCCGACCAGACGGGTGCCGTGTCTGATGGGCAACTGCCCGACGATTTTTTTTGTTTTTTTCTGTAGGGCATCTCATAGCTGGCCTCTGAGGCCATGACTATTTAACCGAGCAAACCCGTGGGTGCCTTAAGCTGCTACACTCAAAGCCTCCAGCCAGGGACTTATAAACTAAACTTATAAACTAGGTGAACGCTTGCTAAGGGCACCCCCTGTAGGGTACGAACCTCGGCTTAGGGCGTTTACCGGAGGGAGGACATCAAAGATGGGACAGGGCTGGGAAGGGCTGGGGCCCGACGATTGATATCAGGACGTTATATATATGCTGATCGCGCGATAAACGCTGCTTGCGCAATGGAGGATTTCGCGTGACGTCAGTGTGATGCGTAGTTAGCATGTGGCGATGTGGATGCCACCACAAACATTACCTTATGAACTTTCGATCTTGTTCCTATTTTATAACACATCAAACTGCCTTCCTTTCCATCCAATGATTGCCTTAAAGAAATTGCTTTTTGAGATTAAACAGTTCATCTGTTTAGATCTTGACACCTGTCAGTTTCATACTAACGAATATGTGTTTTGCAAATTTGATCCTTATTTCTACTAAAAATTGTGCTACTGACAGATGTCAGAAACGCATTTTATCGACGGCCGTACTGTTATTACTTTTCCACCCTAAAGGTCTTTTCAGATTCGTCAGCGTAGCAACGGTGCGACATCAGCATGCTGGTGTACGCGGTACCGAAAGCTTACCGAGGGTCTATTTTTCAATTGAGCACTCCTGATTAGCTCGGTATGCAAGAGAGTGGGGCGGTGCAGATTCGGCTTACCGCGTCTCGGCATCAGTGTTGCCAACCCGTACGATAATTATGGGGCGTACGTTAATTTGTCCAATGGTACGATGTACGATAGTGAAAGTCTAATGTATGATAATTTTGATGTTTACTGAAAAAACAAGTTCCATTAACAAAACGTATTTGTCAGAGAAAATTAAACGCAGATAAAAACAAAACAAAGTCAAAATCAATTGTCAAATATGTACAAGTAAGTATCTCTCTCTCTCCCTCCCAAGTTTTTTATTTAATTTTACAGTGAAAACAAAGAAAAAACAATTTAAAACTATGATAAAACGTGTTTACGGTTTGTGCTGCTAGCGCCATTAGTGGTGAAACTTGGCATATACTTCCCGTTTGACTCTATTATAAAATAATTAATTATCTTTTGATAGCAATTTGAATTAACGTTGTGCGTTTTTTTTTTGTACGATAATTTTGCCCAAAAAACGATAATTTCGATGTGGGATCTCGATAATTTGAACTTTCGGAGTTGGCAACACTGCTCGGCATGCATGTCCAGTGGCCGTTCTGCATTCTACCGAGTCGGACGCGCGCCCTGTGCAGAATAACGGACATTCATGTTGCGTTAGTGTTGGAAGTTGCAAACTATCCCGAATTGTACAATTATAAAATAGCTAAATATTCCAAGAAGAATGTGTCAGAGAGAGCCTGGACTTAACTATCGAACATCAAAAACTGTGGATGCACAGTACAAGGATAAAAAAAAATTCGTCATCCTGCAAAGTTCTTTAGCCTCAAAAAAATACTCAACAGTTATATTATTTTCGATATATGGATGACGCCAATAACGTTTTCTTTTCTTACGTAAACTAATATAAATGTAACAAGCTAAAATATCTTCATCAATCGAACTCAAAGATAACATTATTTCACGACGGGCGACGCGGTGACGGCACAAGCGGCTCTGCATAATTTTTTACCAGCATGTGCGTAGGTGCAGACGACGCGGTATCCAAGTAAAATAATTTATTTCAATTAGGCATATAAAAGGCACTTTTGAAAGAATTTAAAAAAAAAAAAAAACGACTTCCAATAAAAACACTACAAAGTGAAAAATTTATTATAATAATTGATTATAAAATTAATTATAGTAATAATTTCTGAAGTTGGTGGCAAAAAACGAAAATTCAAAATCAAAGACACCGACGGAAGTCGGTTGTTTTTTTTTTTTTGTAAAATTGTTTTTATTTTTCACTTTTTACTTGTGGTACCTTCCCCACACAAATTCGAATACCACTGCTTGATAAGTAAATAACAATGACAGGAACTTATCATATCATCCACATACTACATAACACAATATCACGCCTTGTTTCCCCGAAGGGTTGGGCAGAGGTGTCCCTGTAGCAGGTACACCCACATACTAAGTGGGAAAAGATACGTATATTGAAACTTACTCAAAAACTATCAAAACTACAAAGTTAATAAAAGTTATATAGGACCACCTCTGAAGTATAACCTACCAAACAAAAAAAGAATCATCAAAATCAATTCACAATCATTTGGCGGAGTAATCGCATAACAAACACAAAAAAAAAACGTAGTCGAATTGAGAACCTCAACCTTTTGGAATTCGGCTAAAAAAATAGAATTGATTTTAGTTGCCACTTCCAAAAGGCAGTTTTCGTCTTCGGTATATTTTTGGCATCCGAGCATGCTGATATCGCATTGCTGCTGTGCCGACAAATCAGAAAATCCCCTAAGTGGTGTTATGTAGGTAAGCAGGGACTCAAGTGAAACTACTGACAGCTAATAGCACACTGTTTAATTCATAGGTTAGAGCAGGGCAGGGACGCAGCCCACGCACACATACACAATGTTGAGACACACATAAATAGTGTGTCACATTTTTCGTCGGTTATTAAAAAAAAAACGTGTGGCACTCGGGGACTGCCGCGGTAAAGCTATTGTATAGCATTTGTAACCTCCATACTTCCTATTTGTCAACGCTACACTTGGGATGATGACGTGATGACACAAAACAAAAATTACGTTCCCACGACAACATCACGTTGTCATGGGAACCGTCATTACATGGTAGGCGGAGTGGGGGTGTTAGGTTTTTTTCGTTATGGAATTTCTTAATTCGGTCGCCGCGCTCAAAGCCCGCGATAAAAGCTATGCAATAGCTTAAAAAACAGCTGTTTCATGGAAAAGTGCAATACCTACGCAGTCAAAATGTATGGAACAGCAGATTTTTAAAAAAATAAACGACGAAAAATTTCAACGCACGGGGGTTCAGAATCATGTACTGAATCCATGGTTTCAGTTTTTGCGTCGATGTCCCTGCCACCCCGTATAACAGGTGGAAAAGTGGTAGTTTTACACATCCTAAAAGGACAAGGTCCATTTGTCTATGTGTTAGATAGATTTAACCTAAGTAAAGTTTCAATTTAATGGAATTTTTTGTCAAAAGTAGTAAAGCAATGACGAGCTCGACCATACTCGCCGTTTTAATTAAATTAATGTTGTGTTAACTTTGAGTTTCTTTCTATCTATCCATTCATATATTCATAGAAATCAATTGTTGTAAGATGATAAATTTTGTTTTAGGTTTGTTAGGTTACAATGTACCGTACTTGTACCGGATTTGATCATATTCATTATTCTTTTGTAAAAATGTTGAAAGTTCACGGAATCCAAAGGATTCTGGTGCCTTATTATTTTCTATTGCTTTAGGCTTCTTGTAATTTTTTTGTGGTATTATTTCGGAAACATGCAAAACCCAGTACTTAAACAGAAAAGCTCTAGGCTATACCTTGTTTTGTGGATGTTGTGTAAGGTGACTAAGAGATCGCGCCGTACTGAACAATGACACCGCCCCTCCGCCCCACCGCTCACATACCTAAGGCGATTATCACACTGCCACGCACCACGCTGCATGTTGCGTGACTGCGTGTTTTAGGCGATTATCACACTGCCACGCACCACGCTGCATGTTGCGTGACTGCGTGTTTTAGGCGATTATCACACTGCCACGCACCACGCTGCTTGTTGCGTGACTGCGTGTTTTAACGTTACTTGTAAGTATCTCCGTTTGTATAGAAAACACGCACAGTCCAACACACTGAAAACGCAACCACGCGCGTTCATGCGGATCACGCGCATACACGCGGAGAAACATGCACCCCCACGCGTAGGTGCGGGGCGAGACGCAAGGTATGGCACACCGAATCCCGCAGTGCCGCGCGTGATTTTTATCAAAACTATCGTGATGCTCAGTACTGCACGACCACCACAGAGAACGGCGAATAAATGAGAGCCACCGTGCGTGAATCTACAAAACGCACCCACGCGCGTGAGTGCGCAAAAAACCCGCACGATGGTGCAAATCTGCACTTCCGCAGGAACGCGCGTAGGTGCGTCGACACGCAATATGCAGCATGATGCGGGGCAGTGTGAAAATCGCCTAAGGCACGGGCAACGAGTTCCGCGCGGACTATAAACTGTATGGTGTGCGGCTAGTTGGCCGTTGCGACCAAGTGCACGATTTGTATCGGTTTCTATAGTTTACCTAGTCGCTGTCACTACTGGTTGTGGTCCTGGCCATCTATTGCGCGTGATCCCCAATGAGCTATGGAAAAGTCAATTTTATCTACAAGCCAAATCTAGTAGGTTATTAAACACTACATAATTTTACAGCCAATCTAACACATTGCACACTCAATCAACCTGCCTAGCCTTTTCCCAACTATGTTGAGGTCGGCTTGTCTAACCAGATGCAGCTGAATACCAGTATTTTACATGGAGCGACTGCCTGTCTGACTTATACAACCCAGTAACTAGGTAATATTGGTTGTCAGACTTTCGGGTTTTAGACGACCCGTAACGACTGTCAAAGATCCACGAATGACAGCCGGGACCAACGGCTTAACGTGCTCTCCGAGGCACGGAGGAGTCTCGGTATGTAGAAATGGTCACCAATCCACGGACCAATCCCGGCAAGTGTAGCGTAACCTAATGGATCGACCCGTGCGGCTGTTAGTACCTAGCCACAAACTCCTCTAACACATTGCACACTATGAGCACTAAAACAAAAATACAAAAAACTTTATTGGCAAAAAGAAACGGTGATGACAGACTAATGAACGCAGAAAGTATAAAGTTACTCTATCAAGTCCCAATTAAAGTTGAACAATAGGAAACTAAATGGAAAAGTTCAGCAACTAGTTTAGATTTGAATAGAACAAACGAGCGGTCTAACTTTTGCTTTAATTACAGTTAAAATGGTTTACGTTTGTCTAATGTTTACGTTTATGAATTTAACTATCGTGGTTTATTTGAATGGGGTTAAAAGCTGCCACTTGCTCACTTCAGATGGCGCTGATCTCCAGCGTCTTATAATTTTACAGCTAGCCATACATTTTTTGTAAACAAGCGACTTCTTTTACGCATAATTAATTATTGAGCCCAGTTGCGCAGCTTTTTACAGCAAAAATACGGGGCCCCATATATTTGCCAAAGATGTTATAAGAAGAAAACTGTGGGAGGAAGCTCTCCGAAAAAAACTGGAATCTGATATATCGTCGAGACAATGAGTACATTGTCTCCACCACTTTCTCCCATAAAAAGCTTAAAGGATAGGATAGTAATCCTATCCTTTAAGCTTTTTATGGGAGAAAGTGGTTTATAGGTGATGCGCTCAAGAGAACTAAGTCTGTTTTCATTACCAAAGGCACTTGTGATGTGATATTTTGTAAATTATAGTAAAGTATATGTGTGTTTATATTAGCACTAGCTGACCCTGCAAACGTTGTTTTGCCATATAAATGTTTAGGGTGGACCATCTTTATCATCCATATATCACCCTACCTACCCTACCCACCCACCCTACCCTACCTACCGAGATTATCATCAAAAATCATGCCAGCCTAATACTTTTTGTTAGGAATTATGACATAATACCGGGATATCATAAATGCATAATTTATAAAAACATAATTTTTCTTCAGATCTTTTTTTTTCCTAAATTAAGATGTAAGCTATCCTATGTTTCAAGTTGGATCAAACTGCACACGGTGTGCAAATTTGATTAAAATCGGTTAAGTAGTTTAGGAGTCCATCGCGGACAAACAACGTGACACGTAATTTATATATATTAAGATATTAGATCAGTGCTTGAAGTGCTATCTCTGAGGTTTCACAGGCAGGAAAATCAAGCCCAAGTTGGTTTTCAACTCTGATCAGGTTAGTACTATCGTACGCCTCCCGTCTTTACCAAAAACCGGCAAAGTGCGTGTCGGACCACGCACTATGAAGGGTTCCGTAGCTGGGATGAACTTATCCCAAAAACAAACTTAACTTTGCAGTTGATAAACATGTTCTCCCATACGAAATGTATGGGAAAACATGCTTTTGCAACTGCAAAGTTAAGTTGGTCGATCATTACTCGTTAACTTGTAAAGCCTACTTAGCTGTGATAGTTTTTCTTTTAATTTTGTTATATAAACTACAACTGTGATTTTTTTCACACATCCAAAAATAACCATTTAGCTAGCAGGGGGGGGGACACTTGACTCTAACAAAAATTAGCACTTTAAAGCTTAATATTTCGCAAACGAATCCTTGAATCCAAAAATGGTTTTCCCAAACTTACAATGTTTTTAAAGAACCTTTCCAATGATATCCCACACCATGGGATAAAAAAAATTAAAAATAAACATCACCACTTTACGTGTATGGGAGGTACCCTAAAAAAAAATGATTTTCATCATTTTATTTTATCACTTTGTCGGCGTAATTAATATGTATACCTATGCCAAATTACAGCTTTCTAGTACTAAGGGTCTCGGAGCTAGACCACGGACAGACAGACAGACAGACAGACAGACGGACATGACGAAACTATAAGGGTTCCTTGTTTACTACGGAACCCTAAAAACGAACACAAAATAACCTGTAAATTATAATACGTTCATAATTTATTGACTTTTGCACTAAAGTTGCTTTTTACCAGTGGTAGACACTTCCCCTGTCCTTACCTCGTCTATTAATAGTACCCTGTCACTCCAAGTCTCATACATATTTATCTAGTTTTCGTATAGTTTGTGATCGACACAAAAGTAAACAAACACAACAATGGCGGTTTATAAAGACGTACAACTGTGCTGCCATCTGCTATGAGCTTCCAGTTTTTATCGTCATTGAAATTTCAGGCATTACTGCATCATTTTGTCCCTTAAATAATTTTGTTTAAGTCCTTGCCATATGATTTGGTCCCATCTCCGACGAGAAAGCGACTAGCTTTCGGCAATTTTCTCGCTCAAAAAACGCAGATAAGATGTAGGTCTCGTGTCAGTCCTATGACTAGATACTTATTATATATTAATAGTTATTCGCTCTCTATCCACTATTTTTTCGAAACGATAAGAGCTTAAGAGGTATAAGGAACAGGGTGTAAAGTTCACTCATCCTCTATAGAAAAGGGAGGATCCTCCGACCAGACAAGTGTCGTGGCTGGCGGGCAACTGCCCAATGGTTGAAGTCGGGATGTTGTATACAAGGAGGCAGGGACATGGACGCGAAAACTGTCACCATGAATTCAGTACATGATTCTGAACCCCTCTGCGTTGACATTTTTCGTCAGTTATTTAAAAAAAATCAGCTGTTCCATATATTTTGACCGCGTAGGTATTGAAGTGCAGTGAAGGCTAGAGAAGTGCTACTAACATAGTTTTAAGCTATTTATTAACACAAGTTTTTAAGTTTTGTTTTAAATATTAACATATGTACTCGTATCTTTAGGTTAAGGTATTTTTCTATGCAGCAAACAAATATTAAGACGCTGTACCAGTACAGCGAACTTAAAGAAAAATAATTTATTAAAATTTAAATGTGATGCAACTAAATACACAACTGATATATAACTGATAAACTAAATAGATATAAAAGATAAAAAATAAATAGACATACTTTATTCTATGTTACGAGAATATCATCCTCAAAAAACGTTTTACGTTTTTATAAATAAATGGTATTATTATTATTGCACTTTTCTATGAAACAGCAGATTATTTTTTTCGCGCCCTTCGACGCTTGGCTGCTCTTCTGAGGTACGGAACCCTAAAAATAGTGTAAAAATAATTTTCTTGTGAAGAAACTAGCGGATTTATGTAAAAAAGCAATTAACACAAGTCTTGTGTCAGTAACACAAAAGACTAATAAACGGAGATAAAATAGTGTTCAAAGGAAATTATTTATCAAACTTCAAGTAAATGGACCTGTTGTTGAAGTAAAGTAGTCTACTATCGAACAGTGCCTTTGTGGAGTGCATTAAAAAAATATATTTTGAAAAGTGGGATGTCATAAATTACAAAAGAAAAACTAAAAATTGCAGCTTTATAAATGAAAAATACTTGCGCACTGCGGTTTCACCCACATAAGTCTCGATTTTGTAAGAATATCGGGATAAAAAGTATCCTATGTCCTAACCCAGGTCATGGGCTACCCATGTGCCAAATCATCCAAATCCGTTCAGCCATTTCAGCGTGAAAGCGTAACAAACAAACATACTAACATCTAATCTTTTCTCTTTATTAAATAAAATAAATAATATAGTATAATATTAGTTAAGATAGTTTATCTACTCTCATAGCGTAATATTCGAATTATGAACTTCAAAACAAGTTTATATTGACATACTTTATAAACAGAATACTGAAATTTAAAACTAGAATCATATTATAACACTTTTTCTCTAACAAAATATTACTATAAAACAATTTTTGGTCTGTTACGATACAGCGCTAATCCAAGAAGTTAATATCACCAAAGAGTTTCCATCGACTTTTAGCGGGGGACAGCAGCACCCGCTGTAGCGCATGTGTGGCGATGTGCTGGTGCAGGCGACATTCATTTGTTTTGTAGTACTTACTGAATTTTGTGGGATTTTTAAATTTATTCTTGATCTTTAACTTTGATTTTTTATTTAGTATTTGTTTCAATCCCAATGTTTGAGAGTAGATAAAGTAGTGTATGAAACTGCACATAACTAGGTATTAAAATATACCCCTTATTATGCAACAGTTTCATAAACTACTATTAGATTATAAAAAAATATGAATTTGTGCCCAGTTGATAGTATTAGGCTTGCCCTGTATTACCTGGGACTTATAGGTAACTGACGAAATGTGGATGTACTTTTATAGGTACACCTTTGCCTAACCCTTCGTGGAATACAGGCGTGATGTTATTTTATGTTACAATATTAAATATGGAAAGAAAACCAAGAAAGGGCTCCATAACTATCTAATTTCCTTTCAAAGTTTCCAAGCGAAGACATAAATATTTGATACTAAAAGTTGGGGTACCCCAAGAAAATTTTGTGGTTATCCTAAGGAAGTTTAGACAGACGAGGGACATAGCTGTCAAAAGTAACTTTATAATCAAGTACAAGGGAAGATTAACCTCATATCTGATCGAGTTTGGTTCTATAATCTGTCACCGGGCTGACTTAGTTAATCTTTAGATCCGTCGTAAAAGTTTGAAGGTTTGAATATTGTCACATTGTTACGCTGTAAAGTATGAGTGATTTGATTTTCTAAAAAAAGGATTGTGTGGTTTTATGAAACCACGGTAAAAGTGAAACTTCTATAGGCGTCGCCATACTGGCCTTAGCTGCTCTGACGAGCGCCTTTCACTTTATCCCTACTCCGCGGCCGACCGTCACGCGACATGCAACACACAGACGAAAAAGTTTGAGACGATGTAATAAAAGTTTCACATTAAAAACTAATTGACATTTTAATGCCGGACACTTTTTTAAAATTAATGATGCTCTAAAAACATTTTGCGCTTCTAATGATAAAAACTTTTAAAATAATTGAGTCTCTTTTTAAGTGTCTGGCCGTTTCTCGCAGTTGGTCGCAGTAACTTAGCTAGGGTACCCCTACCAAACGGGTTAGGCCAAATTGGAACTGTGACCAACCACAAGTGAACCAAATTGGTCGCAGTAACTACGCTAGAGCACCACGACCAAACGGGCTATGTTAAGTTAGAACTGTGACCAACCGCGTTGTTACACACCTACATCCAAGTTGGTTGCAGGAATTATTTGAGTTTAACAAAAATAGACGCAATCATTATATTAAAACATAACATAAAATCACGCCTTGTTTCCCCGAAGGGTTGGGTAGAGGTGTCCCTGTAGCAGGTACACCCACATTTCGCCAGTTATGTTTAAGTCCCATGTAATAGGGGCGAGCCTATTGCCATCAACCGGGCACAAATCCAGACTCCGAGCTGCTACTGAGAAATTTCAGATAGAAAAACCCAATAACACTTTGCCCGACCCGGAAATCAAACCCGGGACCTCATGCTCAGCAGTAGCGCTTGCGACCACTAGACCAACGAGGCAGAGGCATTATATTAAAGTGTACCATAATAATATATTTTTAGGATCGCAAAATGGGAATACCGTTTGTTAGTAATACTTATCTCATGGACTAAATGTCTCCTCAATGCCTTTTTAGCCTCAGAATTTCAATTTCTTTATTTGTTTATCGGTCTTCCATTTGTCAGTCAAAAATCAAGTCGTTTGAAATTAAGAAAACAAAGATTTTAATCGTTAGATTTGCCGTCACCATACTCAGTACGATTTATATGTAATATTCCGGTCGAATACCCTGAAGAAAAAAACAAGAGAAAAATATAATTATTATGTTTAAATTCCTGTCTGATCCACTATAAACTTTGTCATTCTTCCTTACTCTTTTTGACACGTAAGAAAGTCAAGAAAAAAACAGTTGTTTATGTAAAAAATATTTGTTTAAGTTTTTAAAATCATTACAAGCAATCAGATATTTGGTATTTATGTTTGAAAAAGTATCCATACTAAGAAGTAAGTAAGTAAGTAGTAGTAGTAGTGTAAGTATATTGTTACTAACACTATGAGTCTTGTTGCTCGAAATAAAATTATTATTATTATATTTCTAAATGTCTTTGACATATCTCGGGACCCTGGGGTCCCGGACCTTTGGAAGGCATACGAGGGGCCGAAGCCAACTCGCAGAGGCCCCTTAGACATTTTTGAGTATTGAGGCACCAACCGACGATTATCCCTGTTCGCACTATGCAAGGGCACCCAAGGACAACCCCCGGTTGGTGTGGGACTATTGCAGAATATGGAAACAAAGATATTGGACTATGGCTTTGGGTGGCTTAAGTGGACTGGTTACCTGGAGCTATGGAAGGACTATGGCCCCTGCCTGATCAATGTTTAAATGTACACGGATAAAATGGCAGGGGGTGACTTGCACGCTCAATAATGGGCCCCCGAAAACGGTCGCTAGCACATAGTGTCGTAGCGACAAGGGGGCAACACGTCCTGAGGTGCTTATGAGGAGTGGAGAGGTATTCCACGGCTATCAGGACAATCCCGGATGTACGGTCAAGATCCCTACCAGCATCTTACTGGAATACTTCCTTCCTCCGAGCACGTTTGCTCTTGCGAATCTCCACTCAAGCCGGCCAATTAAGGCAAGAATGAGGCGGGAGCTCTGTTCCTCGTCAGTGTTCACTCCAGCCGGCCAATAAAGGCAAGCCAGAGGTGAGGAACAAGACTTCTCCCGGGAGATAGGGTCCGTGGGGTCGCTACTGCCCAACAGCTCGCCACATGCTGCCCTGCGGGTTTTTGTATCTCTCTTGGTCTGGCTCCTAATCCCAGACCTGTTCCGGCAAAGTAAACTCTACCGGCACAGGCCTAGAGTTCGGAGCGCGCAAGCCCCACCACGACGTCAACGTAGAGATACGACGGTGGGGTTATTATTATTATTATTAAGAAGAGTGAGCTCACGTAATAATAATGGCATTTTGGCATTCCCATAACAATGAAGTTAAGTCTCTGCGGTATTGTGTATCAAAGGTATCAAAACGGAAAAGAAAAGCGGCCATCTTTAGACGCGGTAGAGCGAATCTACGATTTAAATATTTGCAGGAAATGCTTTTGTTCTGCTGTTGGATGTTACAGCCAAACTGAAATGTAACTACCTTTTCTTGTGTATAAATAAATAATCATCTATACTCCATTTGAAATAAGATTAGACATATAAATCTTTTTTACAGTCCGTTTAATCAATTTTGACTTCTATTGCGTTGGTGGTATGACAAATGGCAGCTGCAGTAAACAGTTGGTATTGGAACCACTTTTTTTGTTTTTAATGCCATCCTTATGCCTACGGTATAGAAGTCAAAATCAGTTGAACGGACTGTAAAAAAGGTTTGTTTAAATTTCTTATTTCAAATGGAGTATAAATGTTGCACACTGAGCGACAAAATTGTCGTCATTGGCTAATTTATTGAAACACAGTGACTCAATTAGGTAAGTGAAGAAAAGGTAGTCTCTATTCCATTAGTGTAGATACACCATCTATGTGCTTGCATGTATGTACATAAGTGCAACAGTATCTCAAGGTAAGCACTTTTCTTCATACAAAGAGAATCGATTTAGACTGAGTGTATGTATAGTGAAAAGTGTAGTACACTATTCTTCTTTCTTGTTCCTCATGCACTTCATGTATTGAGTACCTGCACGTGCCTGGTCTTTGACAAGTTATTTTAATCAGAGTGCAACTACCTATGCTCTTTAAATGTCTCATAATCAGCATATAATTTTTCCACTGCTGGGACACAGGCCTCCTTTTTCTGTGAGAGGGAGTGGGCCGTATTCCACCACGTGGGCCCAGTGCGGGTTGGTGGATGTCACAATGACATCGAGTTTTCTTACACCGTTTTGAGAGTTTTTAAATGTCAATGGTTTTACAATATCACATGCTCTATCTGTGTACAGTTGACAAAAAAATATGTACCTACGCATACAGCACATAACTATTAATTTTCTTTCACCATTTTCTATATGGGTGGACCGAACTGAAAGATTTGACTACTGTGAAGTATTTCATAAATATCAATTAAAAAAAAAAAACTTGTTGTGCCTATGGTGGCATCTAAATGGCCACATATGAACTACGCATCACACTGATTTCACGCAATAACCTGTATCGTGCAAACGGAGTTTACCGCGCGACTAGCATATATACAACGTCCTGACATCAATCGTCGGGCAGTTGCCCATCAGAAACAACTGACACCCGTCTGGTTGGAGGATCCTCCCTTTTCTAGGATGAATGTTTACACCGTATTCCTCATATACCTCTATAATGCCTTTCATTTAGTTTTACAAATAGGATTTTATTTTCAGAGATAGCCTTTGAATATTAAATTTCTTTTTTACAAAATTAATCTAACTTTGAAAATGACTTTGAATGTTGTTTAATTATAATATCGTAGGATATCTAAACTTCGTAAAAATATTACCTGTCACTTCCTTACACTTAGTTAACATTTTCATTATATTTTCTTCAGTCCAGAGAAAATAATGATTTATTTTGGGCCCTTGACATTTAAGCGATGTTAACCAAATTACCTGATGTGAAAATAAAATTAGTAATTAAAACAAGCTTTTCTGAAAATGCTAAGGGTCAACATTATGATTACCTACGTTTTGCTAATTAACCTCTAGACGATGCCGATAATTAATTATAGGTACAGGTAATTGTTAAAGTTCCCTCGTGAGGTTACGATCCTGCACCCTAATTGCGTCACACAGTTTCAATCACAATTCGAGAGTTTTGAAGGTTATTTCTAATCCATTGCATCGTAAGTTTAATGACTTTTTTTAGTGACTTTTGTGGACATGATAATTATTCAGATTGATTACAGTTGTAATAGCAATCATATAAATGCGTTTTATTAAAATAGGTTTTCTACTTTTATTAATTTTTTTTTTTTTGTATAGATTCTTTTCTACATATTTTGTGAATGTGAGAACGCTGTAGGCTTAGTGGATTGTAGACCTGTTGACCATTTTCTATTTTGTTAAGTACTTGGTACTTATTGAAAGACCTTCACTGTCCTCCCATACCTAGAAACACTGTTATATGAAAGTATTGTAAAAGCCAATTATTTTTAAAAGAGTAACCGTGGAGTTTCTTGCCGGCTCTTCTCCATAGGAAACGACCAATTGGAACCGTGCACCTAGCTTCTGACGTTTCATAAGTGCCCATGTAGGTTTATGTGAAATAAAATATTTTGATTTTGATTTTAATATATTCGTCAGTTCAACAACGTAAATTACCCCAAAGAACGTGAACTGAACTGTCAAAATAAAAGAAATTGTGATCAATTGTCATTTTTAACCCCCGACGCAAAAAGAGAGGTGTTATAAGTTTGACCGCTATGTGTGTCTGTCTGTGGCACCGTAGCTCTTAAACGGGTGAACCGATTTGAAAACACTTTTTTTTAGGGTTCCGTAGTAAACAAGGAACCCTTATAGTTTCGTCATGTCCGTCTGTCTGTCTGTCTGTCTGTCCGCGGTCTAGCTCCGAGATCCTTAGTACTAGAAAGTTGTAATTTGGCATAGGTATACATATTAATTATGTCGACAAAGTGGTAAAACAAAATTATGAAAAACATTTTTTTTAGGGTACCTCTCATACACGTAAAGTGGTAATGTTTATTTTTTTATTTTTTTACCCCATAGTGAGGGGTATCATTGGAAAGGTCCTTCAGTTTGTGAAAACCATTTTTGAATTCAGGGATTCGTTTGCGAAATATTAAGCTTTACAGTGCTAATTTTTGTTAGAGTCAAGTGTCCCTCCCCCCTGCCGGCTAAATAGTTGGTTTTGGGTGTGTGAAAAAAATCACAACAGTAGCTTATATAACGAAATTAAAAGGAAAACTATCACAGCTAAGTAGGCTCTACAGGTTAACGAGTAATAATCGACCAACTTAACTTTGCAGTTGCAAAAAAATGTTTTGCCATACATTCCGTATGGGAGAACATATTTTTCAACTACAAAGTTAAGTTTGTTTTTGGGATAAATTCATCCCAACTACGGAACCCTTCGTTGTGCGTGGTCCGACACGCACTTGGCCGGTTTTTTTTATTTGAAAGCAGGATTTGTAGCGTTTCTTAGATATTTTTTACCAAAATCGTTTCAGCCATTTGAAGATTATGAGCTCCTTTCTAGTTGATGAATGGATATAAGTATCTTCCACAGGTCTGATCGATTTGAAATTTGGTATTCTGTTACTTCAATGATATTAGAAAAATATAGTAACCTTGAGCTGATGCTGCAGCATCACCTGGAATTTGCAGGATACCCAACTCCGTTGCCAACGTACAGCACAGGCATCGTGTTTGGGCTCATTGGAATGGTCGCAATGAATAGGTTATAGATAGATGGTGAACAGGGTCTGGTGATGGAGTAGGAAAGAGAAATGAGGAAATGTTTGTGTCGCGGGTTTTACAAATTTTAACTGTTAAAATTGTACTTGTATGTGCTGTATCAAGCTCTGGCTGCTGTATCAAGTCACCTCTACGAAACACGGGTACGAGATATACGGGATATTCCTATATCTTGATAAACTTCCAGAAGACTTGCAAACGTTGTATACCTACGAATACAAAAAGTTATAAGTACAAATCAAAACGTTTCTGTACACAAGTCTTCGAATAAATGTACCCGCGTATATACAACTATGAGGAACTCTCGGTTAAGTAATAACAGCCGCACGGGTCGATCTATCAGGTTAAGCTACGCTTACCAGGGTTGATCCGTGGATGGGTGACCATCTTTACATACCGAGACTCTTCTGTGTGGAGGTTAGATAAGCAGTCACTCCATGTAAAATACTGGTACTCAGTTCCATCCGGTTAGACTGAAAGCTGACCCCAACATAGTTGGGAAAAGGCTAGGCAGTATCACCATTTTAAAGTATTATATTGTAAGCATCACCGTGACGTAGTAAGCATAATTTTTGAAGTGAAAACTTCTTTAGGCGCGTTGGGCATTTTTGAGATGGGTCTAAACCATTGATTTCGCACCATGACGACACCTCAATTTTGTAAACGCGATTGTGCTCTTTATTTATATTACGTTACGGATCAATGTTCTTTGCAAGTATTTTTACTTTAAAGGTTACGGAAGTTTTTTTTTTTTTTGTAAACGCGATTGTGCTCTTTATTTAGATAAGGTTACGGACCAATGTTCTGTACAAGTATTTTTCTTCCACCAAGGCCATCTTGTTTAAGTTTTCACTTCTGTCAGCACTCCCGGAGCGCCACCACTTTTTTTTAAAGATTTAAAGTGCTCCTGCTCCTCCATTATAGTTTTAAGGTGCTCCGCAGCACACACTAGATAAACTTCGAGAGTTTTCGTTGTGTGGCTAAAACCAAATTATAAAATCGGCCAAGTGTTTTAGAAATAAATATATACGTATAAATGCATTGTCGGAACGAGTACTAGATTAACTTGTAGGTCTAGAAAGAAAGTGGTCCAAATAATTTGACATACGAACAAGTAAGGCTGAATAAAAGCCCGAAAAAAATAAACACATTTTATGAGAGTTATTTCTTGGCGGTAGTAATTTTTAATGAATTCTTCCTCCATCGCTACGACGACGCCACTGGGAAATGAATTTAATCGTGCCAATAGCACTCAGGGAACCTTTTATTTTGTGTGCGGAAAAGCGACCATTCAATTTATTAAGATGAAAGAAAAAATAGGTGTTGTACGGTGGTCGCACATCTGACGAAAGATGCGTCGCGTATAAATCGATTTTTTTAACTGTGTGCTTGGAGCTGGCAAAGTCATAGGTAGTTAGTATTGAATTCACCCGCCCGGTTAGATCCTCAGTGCCCCGACGCCTCTTAAGGGGACGATAGCTGACTTTTAACGATTTTATACTGAAGATGACGTCTAAACGAGTATTGTTAGTGATTTGGAAAAAAATATTTGTTAAATTAGAGCATTTTTTTAATATTATTATATCATTATTTTTTTATTATAATTTTGTTTTTTTTTTTTATTATTTTTTTTTTTTTTTGATTATAATTATATTACATAGTGAAATTAATTTGTAAAATTATGTCTAACGCGGATAAAAAACTGAGAATGACGCAAAATCCATCAAGCGTATTTTTTTTAAACTTCACCATTTTAAAGATAATTAAATTACTAATCTTTTAGTATACGTGTTTTATTAAAATACCTTTTGTTTTACGTGTAATAAATTAATAATGCGTCTAATTTGGGAGAGCGCTCCTTGATGGGCGAGTCCTATTACTGGCTGGACGTACGACGTGCTGCGTGAGCTCAGTACAGAACATCTAAGCTAACCATTCAAGGTTACTGTCATATATCTGCGTCTTAATACGGTCTACACAACTCGTGTCGTCTCCACAGTTCTGTCATATCATTCATTTTCATATCTTTATTTGCATTTCATAATATAGGTAAGTATAAAGGTGTTACAATGCCTTAAAGCTACAAATGTACAATTATGGACCCTATAGGGCACAGCAAAAAGTATAAAATAAATTATAAAAAAAAACAAATTAAGTAACAATCAAACAATGTTTAAATAATGTGTTCCTAAGATTAATTGAGATCAGTTATTTTATTACAATTTGATAAATTCAATTAAACATATACGGATTCCTGCGTCCTTCACATACCTAAACCTTGTGAAGGCCGCAGGAATCCACTGGATCCGGAAAGCATAGAATTGGTCAAAGTGGAGGTGCTTGGGGGAGGCCTTTGTCCAGCAGTGGACGTGTTTCGACTGAAATGATGATGATGATGAATTAAACATATGATATTATAATATTTGTTCATCCCCTTGACTGTCACGAGCTCTCCTGGAGATCAAAACATTTAAAATTCTATTGTGTCTCATTAATGACAGTTGATATGAATGTATCTTTACGACTAACTGTATATGGTGTCTGTTGTTCAATTTTTTGTCATGTGTATTCGTTTATTGTGTAGTACCTATGCTTTTTTAATTAATATTTGCTTGATCTTATTTATAAATGTCGTTTCGCTGGTTTTGGAATGTGATATTCGTTAAGTTGTTATTGTTATTATTTAAACACACTTATACTGTAATATTTTGACGGTGACAGGTGCACAGTTATAAAAATCGGGTTATAACGCCAGATCGGAGAAGTAGATAAAACATTTTTGTTTTTGTTGTAAAATTATCAAATAACTTCTCCCGCTCTGGGCGGAGAGGGAGGGCGTGTCAGACTCTTACTGACTAAAACCCACCCACTCAACCGATGATGCGGTGTCGAGCGTACTAAGTTACGCCCGACGCATCTTCCATCAGATGTGCGACCACCCTTACGTACAACACCCTGAAATACAATAAAGCAAGACATTTGATGTATTTTATAAAGTGTTAAAACTACAAGTTTAGATAGCTCCTATCAAAAATGTTTTAGCAATATAAAAAAGGATTGTGTGGTTTTATGAAACCACAGTAAAAGTGAAACTTTTAAGCGACTATAGGCGCCGCCATATTGGCCTTGGCTGCTCTGACGAGCGCCTTTCACTTTATCCCTACTCCGCGGCCGACTGTCACGCGACATGCAACACACAGACGAAAAAGTTTGAGACGATGTAATAAAATTTTCACTTTAAAAATTGCTTTGAGAGAATTTTATTTGTCGGGTTAGTAAATATTTGGTTTTGATTTTAGTCTACTTCTGTTGATTTTTTATTATAAAGTAGGTAGGTACTTATACCAAAATAATTTGCGACCAATCAATTTATAAGGATGAAAGTAATTAAAGAAACAAAAAAAAAAACTGCAAAAATACATACCTCATTATCTGTCACGATGCCTCATTGAGGCGGATAAGAATTAAAATTCTATTGTGCCTCGTTAACAACAGTTGAAAGAAACTCGAAACTGAAAAGAGAATAAAAACAAGCATTATAATTTATAGAATTGCAGGTATTGCAGGCAATATTCCGCCATGATAAACCTGAAATATGGTGTAACTTTTGTTAGCCTGCGAGCCTTTCAGTTATACGTTTTTGCAGTAGGTTTTTTAGTTTTCTAAATAACTTTTTTTAATTTCTGCTTTTTAATTTTGATTTATTTCTCATTCCAAATTACATTTTAGAGAATTCATCCTAAAAGTTGGCAACGTCGCAAATATCTGTCAAATATTTACATATTTTGATTAATTTTGCAATATATTACTTGTACCTATGGAAATATGAAATATCGCTAACTATAATATTAAAAATGATTTGCAAATAACCGTTTTATGTGAAAAATGGCATTTGGAAATTTTTCAAATACTCTTTGTACATCTAAAACTAAACATTCGATGTTACGATATTAATTATTGCATTTCATATTCAATATTTTATTTCACTAGTTAGCCATATTTCATTTTTCTATATAGGTACTAATATTGCCAAATTAATCTAAATAGCGAAATATTGGACATCTGTTTTTGATGTTGACCACTTTCAGAATAAACGATTTTTGTAATCACCTTTCAAACCCTTTATTTTGATACACCACTCCATATGGTAGAGATATTTTTTTTAAGTGTTACGTTTTAGCGTTAAAAATCCACCATTTAGATTTTTTTTAAATTTCAATATACACAGTGTTGATTTGATAAAATACAATGAATCAAGGCACTTAATGTATCTCATAATAAACTCTGCAAGTTTTGATAGCTCCTACCATAAATGTATTAGGAAATTCACACCAACGCAACATGAAAATTGCTTTGGGACAAAGGTGAATTTTATTTATCAGGTATATTAGTGAATGCTTTTTTGGTTCTGATTTTAGTTTACTTCTATTGGTACTTATACAAAAAAAAATTGGATCACCCACCCGCAGTTAATCATTCTATCGTTAGGTAGGGGAGAGGTGTGTCAGTTGTAACAGGGAGGCAAATGTAACATCTGTTGTTTCACGAAATCTATTGACGAGTAGCGGTAGCTCATGGTGGCAATCGAAGCTTTATTTGATGCTGTCTTACTGACCGAACTTACAGGTAAAATAGTTCGCGCGTGTGCTCTCAATAGATGACAGTTTGAAATGTAGCAAGTTGAGTAAAATTTTTGTTTGGCACAGTTTTTGTTATAATAATGAAATAAAACAGTTTTACAATAGTTCAGTGGTGATTTTCGGATAAGTTAACATCCAATCTCTACGTGCAGGTGTGTGATTTGTTCAAATTTACCATAATTTTTTATTAAATAAGTCTTCAATACAAAATGGTGGCAGTGGTGCAAAAGTAACAAAACAAGGAGGCGCAATTGTAACATAGTTAATTATTAAGTATTCTAGTGGATTAGAAGACAGAACGTCAGACGAAGACGATAATGATTGTGTAGTCTGTTTTGCACATTATAAAACGAGTAGAGAAGATCAGTTGCAATGCACAGACTGCCATAAATGGACACAGTCCAGCTGTGCAAATAATAATCCATCTTTTGTGCGCTTTAACTGTTTGTCGGAATGACTGTCAGTAATTTTATTATTTTTAAGTGTTTAGCGTGAACTGCTGACAAGGTTTTATTCGTTTTTTATTTTCATTATTGACGATTTCTGTATGTTACAATTGATTTATATTGCTGTTACAATTGACTCTCTAGGTGCAGCAATTGTAACACTATTAGCTGATCTCATTAAGTGCCATTTCCTAGAATTTTATCGACGGTTTTGTTATTTTCTGTATTTCGTTTTATAATTGGATAACTCTATATTGTGGCCAAAAATGACTGCGCTGTGATTTTTAATTAAAATATTATGAAGGATTGATTTTTTTTTGTTACTATTGACACACCTCTCCCCTACCTGTATTAAATGAAGAAAGATTTTCTACGTGAACTCATTTTGATAAAAAATAAGTAAATAAAGTAAGTAAGTAAATAAATATTGAATAGAAAATCAGTGGACCCAAACATTTGATAGCCAGAAAACACTTTATGGCCGTCGATACACAAACATTAGTAGCCATAGAATACAATTAGCAGGCCTCTATTGGATTTGTTAGAGTCTGCCTCGCTTATAGGACTCCTAATTGTGATGCCCTAATTGTGGGGAATGGATAATATTTTAGGTCACAACGGTAAATTAATATTGGGAATTCTGAATACCTCTAAATAAATAGTTAGGTTGCTGCACACCAATCCTATTCCTCAGGGAAACCGCAGGAAAACTCCAAACTTATTCTTGGAGTTTCCATGTGATTTTTCCTCTCCGTTGTCCTTTGGGTAACTGAGCCTTCTCATATGCTCACATTTCAAAGAGAAAGAAAAAACTAATGACTATTGCAGACACCACCCGTCCTTGGCGCAAAAAATAAATAAGAGTGCGTAATATTTGTGCCAATAGATAATAATTGTCCCTCGGGAAATAGCCATAGATGATTAGAGTCCGATAGAAACGATCCTACAATTTGTAGCTAGGAATATCGTGTTCGTGACAATAATCACAAGAAAATCACGATATCGTGGGGATAGATTAAGAGACACAAATATAATGAGTCTTGATGGTTGTTTCTCACGGATCTGATATAAGCAGGATTCGTTCAAATTGACACATTATGATAAACAATAACTGAAGTTCAAGGGCATAATAGCCTTTAAAGAATCGAATATGTCTAATCTATATTAAATTGCATTAGGTACATTATATACGCCTAGCCTGCCTTTTTTTTTGTGTGGGGAATTATCAAATAACTTCTCCCGCTCTAGGTGGAGCGGGAGGGCGTGTCAGACTCTTACTGACTAAAACCCACCCGTGTTCCTTCAATTGCCATGATGCCGGGGGCCACGATATCGTTTTCAGACTTCTTCGCAACCCTGGCAGACGCCTAGCCTGCCTAGCTTTAGCCTAGTGGTGTGACCGTCGGACTGCAAAGTTATAGGTCGCGAGTTCTAACCCAAGGCCTCTGACTTTTCGGATTCATGTGCGTACTGTATAATTATAACTTGCTTCAAAAACGGTGAAGGAAAACATCGTGAGGAAACCGGAAGACCTTAGAGAAATTTCCCGACGGCATATGAAGCCATGTCGGAGGTCCATGGGCGGCTTTGACACCAACATTACTCACTAACCACACAAAAAGAAGTAGAAGATTACATTATTATATTTCAGCATTGCCATTCAACGTGGCAATGCTGCCAGTCTTCTGGGTACGTTTCTGGATGACAGCGATGCGGACGAGTACTTCGACGCCTAAGTGTCCTTTTGTTTTGTATTTATTTGTATACTTAGTTAGTTAGTTATTTAATTAAATACCTAGTGTAAATAATTAGTGTTAAATATTGAAAAAACATTGGTCAGGGCCTGCGAAGAATTCGAAAAATAGGTATTCGAAGAAACTATTGCCGTCGTCTTACCTCAAGTCTGTCCCCGTAGAGTGAGATAGGGACAGCTGTAACAGGGATGTGTCTACAGCTGACCTTGACTTTAGAAAAAAAAAATTGCTCTTGAGGCATTATTCAGGAAGAAAAAAGGGGAATACATTTGTATGGAGAATCGCAGGCCTGTCTAGCGTATCTATAGTAGTACTAGGGCTGATAAAAAAGTAATGATAATCGGTTATTTTTCTTTTTGCTTGGCGCTTATGGGTTCTAGTGTGATATTGTTAAATAGCCTGTTGCATTCCTTAAGAATTGGGCTATCAAAAGCAAAAAGATTTTTTCAAATCCGACTAGGAGTTTCAGAGATTAGCACGTTCAAATATACAAAAAAACTCTTCAGCTTTATTTATTAGTATGGAAAATATGAACCGATTATCATTAATTTTTGATCAGCCTAGTACAGACGCCAGCACATCAAGCTACCCGAAACTGTCAAATTTTTCCAATCAACTTTGAACCTTACACTTCAGCGTTAAAGTTGAAAATCTATTAAATAAATTTGACAAATTGTAGTAGCTTGATGTGCTGGCGTCTGTACATACATTAAAGTAGATTTTCGTGTCTGTCTGCGTGACCGCGTTGTATTTCTAAACTATGCAACGAATTTTGATACGGTTTTTACCATAATTTAGAAAATTTATTCCGGAAGGTTTATGTTGCTGCGGCCGCTTCTGCGTCTATCGTGACGAAGCTATCGCACAGTGATACGTACAATACCCGCAGATGTAAGCAACCATTATCGGCTATCGTCGCGATAGTTCGGGTTGCGTAGCACTTATCGCCAGGGTACATCAAAGGGTTTTAGCGCGCTAATTAGCGTGGCGCGCGAACTACCGTTGTTCATTTCGACTGTTGTCTCCGGACTGCGTAGACGCTTTGTCGAAATAATGGAGAGCCATTTATGTTGTACGATAATTCATTAATTGACCACCGCAATAGCGCGATAAATTTTTAGTGAGCAAAACATACGAAGCTTTGGCACGCATTTCTTAGTCACGAGACGCAGATGCGGCCGCAGCATGTGTTTAATGCAGTAGTATTAAATTTTCATATAATAAAGAAATCTCGATGTTTTATCCAGTGGTAAAACCGTATGAGGAGCTGGGGCGGGTCGTTAGTTGGATATAAATAACCAATGGGCAAATTATTAATTTCGTACCGGAAACTATGTTTATTTTTACGTAGGATCTAGCACTTATTCTAAATTTCCAATTAAAATTGTTAAAAATAAAAAGCAATGCTTCAAAACCTTGATGAAGGATGAACGAGTTTCACTTTCGTACTATTTATTTATTTATTTAAACTCACACAATGAGGTACAAAGGCGGACTTAATGCCTTACGCATTCCCTACCAGTCAACCAAGGGTTGTGAAGAGATAAGATGGCAGGTGCTCTGTTTGAGAAGAACAAAGTTTTTTTTTTTATTCAAAATATATATTATCATAATGTGTGTACATGATTGTAATGTGTGTAAATGTGCTACACGACTATCTTTTTTATGTAATGCCATCTCGCAGGTCAACCTATCTGTCAGTGGGGACTTCAATAAATTAAGGCCTCCAGCCGGGGCATACAACTTATAAACTAAGCGATGACATGCTTTGGGCTTTGTGGGGTACTAGACCTCGGCTTAGGGCATGGCTGGGGGAGTACAGCAAGAGACAGGCTGGATCGGATTAAACACCTACCTGCCTATACATATTCTATAGATGTACTAAAATCCAGAGCAAAATCGTGACAAAACTGTTAAGTATTCTTGTTTGCTTATATTTAATAAGGCAACAGTTGGGCCCTCTCTAAAAATATTACTACGTTTGCGTAATAAAATATAGCTTGATCCTGAAAAGCAGTTTCCTATTGTATTCCTGAGAGCAAATCTATCAATAATATTCCTTAAGATGAAAATAGAACAAATAGGTACCAAGAAAATGAGAAATTGTAAGTAAGTACCTACTACCTATGTATCTACCAACGTAATACTAATATTACAAGATGAAACGAAATAATACAAAATTTAGCAACACAAACTATAACATAATTGTTATCGTTTTATATTTGAAATTATATTATAATATTTTTGAAGTAAGTAGGCTCTTACGTAAATAAAAATCCAAAAATGGTTTTATTCAATAATTCTAATCAGGATAAGATTTTTCGATTCTAATAACCGTTTTTTTTTTTTTTTTAACAATATTGAAAGCCAGTAAGGAATCGATAAGTTTCAAGCTCAAAGGTTTTATTCAAGGAAACGCTGGAACGTGTACAGTTTTTCTTAAATACACATCTTTGTACTAAGAGTAATTTATATTATGTACAGATTATTAATCAACCTTTACCAACCTAGGTACTTTCCGCTTAACAAAAACCTCAAAATTCCTGTAATCTTAAATTCAATCAGGGATCGTTGAAAACGACATAATAGAACTAGGCAGATCCCTGTCTGCATATCAATTCGAGAGACTAACAAATTTATCGCCACTCCACTGACGCCAGTCGCGTTTAGCATAACTTAATACAACATGAAATTACGAGGTTTTATCGCGACTTAGCAACGATATAATTAATTATTATTCACTCAACAATTTAGGACAAAAGAGTTTCTCTTGCTCTTATTAATTAATTTACTTTTTAGAGCTTCTCGCTCTAAGAAGTCATTGAAAAATGTATCAAAATCTATTGAATGCCTCGTCAAAAAGGCCTCAATTGAAGCTTATGTTTTGTACATAATAATTCCTCTGAAATTTCTTAGAAGCAGCCCGGAGTTTGGATTTGTGCCCGGTTGATGGTAATAGGCTCGCCCCCTATTACATGGGACTTAAACTATACTGTACAAAGGCAGACTTAATGCCTGAGGGAATGTGAAATGTGGGTGTACTGCTTAAAGGTACAACTCTGCCATACCCTTCGTGTACTACAAGCGTAATACTTATGTGTTATGTTTGTATATAATATTCTAGTTATGCTTAGAAATATTACATAAAGTTCTAGCAATGCTTAGATATACATATTTTATTTCATACAGACTGTTGTTTGCGAATGAACAAGGTCGTGCATTCGTGACAACCGCTTTCAAGCATTTTCCCTGCAAACTCTATGACTCAATATGAAATTAACTATAGATTTAAACATAATCTAGAAACTTACTGAACTTAGATATCCTACTGATAGAAGAAGCCAATGAGGAAGAGAATCTAATAGACATGCATGCACAAAACATTACGGTCCATAAGAATTGATATCAAAATACGAGTCACATACTTAGTTTCTTCTTAAAGGAAAATCAACTCTATGTGTGGTTAATACAGTGTATTTTTGGTTGGAGGTGTTTTGTTGTGATTTCCAAGAGGGGGAAATGAGGCTCTTGCGCCGGCGCAGCCAGTGTGACGCGAGCGTTGGCGCGCTGTGCCCGAGCAGTTTTAACGGTTTGCGAACTACGCCAAATCGATACAGAACTGCTTTCAAGTGAAAGTGTCCAGGATGTTGTGATGCACGTGCAGTGTTAAGTGTACAATCGATTAGAATAGTGTGATAACCAAAATCGATTAACAAGTTAGTACAGTGATCGAGCACAGCATCGGATGACGCTACGGTAGGTCAAGTGGTTCCGTACAACTATCTTTTTATGTACATTCGCGGAGAGAAAACGTCGTTCGTCAGTCTGTCAAGTGATTTTTTTCACGGCAATTATTGTAGGAATGTTGGTTTGCGAAACTGGTCAACTGTTCGTCGTATAATTTATAAACTACGGTGAACATGTGCACGCTAATTTGATGTCTCCGTATAAGAAATACGGTTGATGTTTCTTTTGTCTAAGTTTTGTTTTGAATTTGGTTCGTGGTTGTCTTTTGAAAGCGACATTGAGCGAGTCAATGACATTCAGAATCATTCCGTCTACAATCTTGCTAACTAGACCTTATTTAGTAAACCTCCATGTTCTAAGTCCTACACTATGATAAATCTTCTTCAGACTGACTGAATAGACAAACATTATTATGTTTGCCTAAGCCAAGACTTAGAAATAATATTTGAAGACTCCATCCTAATCTTGACCAACATAATATTAACAACTAATAACAACTGACAGCTAACAACAACAACTAATAGCTATTAATAACTAATTATGTGAAAGAGTACACCTTTAAGGTAGATTTTTGAGGAACGAATTATTTATTATTAAGATCTCATGTAAAATGTACCAAAAATCACACCAATAAATGAATATGAATATACATAATTATATGAATATAGTAATAATATTATAAATGCGAAAGTGAGTTTGTTTGTTTGTTACGTTTTCACGCCAAAACACCTGAACGGATTTGGATGAAATTTGGCACGTGTGTAAACCATGACCTTGGTTAGGACAAAGAAACTTTTATCCTGATACTGCCCACGGGGTCAAGACTTATGCGGGTGAAACCGCGGGGCTCAGCTAGTAACCTACCTAAATAAAAATATGAATATGAAAAAATATAAATATGAATATAAATATGAATTTGGTATAGCTTTAATAAGACACAGGCACATTTTCATATATATACAAGGAAGTAAAGCTTGTAAGTTGATGCAAGTCATTAGCACCGGTTAATTCTGCAGACGAATGTTGAAATTGCTTTGTTTTTATTCTGTTGACGCACTGGATATTATTAGTGCAAGATGTATTGGTGCAAAATGGTGTAATTGTTGACGTGTCAGTGCTATGGGTGATAAATAAATTTTCAGCCGTTAAAAGAGATGTTTAAAAAAAAATACCTATGCAAAAAAAAAACAACCGAGTTCCAAAAAAAAAAAAACACTACAAATTGAAAAATAACTTTAATTTCAGAAGTTGGTTGTGTTTTTTTTGGAAAAAGTTTTTATTTTTCACTTTTTATTTGTGATACCTACCCCACACAAATTCGAATGCCAATGGTGCCGATTCCCTTGTTCGCAAACTAAACTAAATTTAAGTTCAGTGCATCTTTTTCTTTCTATTTCATTAAGAAAAGGACAAAGGATAAATTTTAGTTTAGTCCTGTCAAATTAATCAGCGCCTGTCACTCTCCATACAAGTTTAGACGTGATTAAAAACTTGCCGACTAAAATTACGTCAATTTACGTCAAGCGCTGATTAATTTGACAGGACTAAACTAAAATTTATCTTCTGTCCTTGTCTTAATGAAATAAAAAGAAAAAGATGCACTGAACTTAAATTTACTTTAGTTTGTGAACAAGGGAATCGGCACCAATATCTGTTATGTAAATAACAGTGACAGGAAGTTATTATAACATCGTCCACATAGACTAAGTGCGAAAAATACGTATTATAGAAGCTAACTCAAAAACTACCCAAGAAAAGTTAATTAAATTATATAGGAGTACCGCGTAAACTTTCTCTATCAAATGAAAAAATAATTTTTATAATTGATTCATAATTGACGAAAATATCGATGGACATATATTAAAAATATAATTTAAAAAAAATAAACAGACGAACATAGAACCTACTTCTTTTTGGAAGATGGTTAAAAACTAAAGAAGTTACTTCTTTACTTAGATACTTACTGTAGGTATCTATCGAGATATAATATTCACATTATATAAACTAACATACCTAGCACAACACAACACAACTAAGAACTACAACAACAACAACTAAGTATCTAAATTTGACATAACTGGCGAAATTATATTATGTATTATTGTTGTCCCAAACAAAAGTTCATCGGTATAATGCCAATGATTTTCTAATTAAGGCGACAATAACCGACTTTTAATCATTTTATACTGAAGATCACGTCTAAACAAGTATTGTTAATGATTTGGAAAAAAATATATGTTAAATTAGAGTATTTTTTTTATAAAATAATCTTTGAATATTTTACATTACATTTATATTACATAGTGAAATCAATTTGTATTGTTATGTCTGACGCGGATAAAAATCGGAGAATCACGTAAAAATAATTAAGCGTATTTTTTCTGAAATATTCACCATTTTAAAGATGATTTAACTTACTAAAATACCTTTTGTTTTATGTATAATAAATTAAGGCGTCTAATTTGGGGCAGCGCTCCTTGATGAGCGAGTCTTATTTATTTAGGTTGGCCAACAATTGCTTAGACAATACATTTGAAATAAATTCCTTAATAGTACGTTTATAAGTGCAACAATTACTTACAGGCTAACACAAAATACACCATTTATGGTTTTATAATACATAATATATACAAAGCCAAAAAGGATAATTTACAAATAAAGTTATTCAATAATTTTTGGTATTTCAAGTGTTACAATAATAATAACAAAAATTGCATTCTAAATACAAAAAAAAAAAGATTGATAACCTTAATCTTATAATTCAATTATACATTAAAAAAAATACTGGCTGGAAGTAGGTACGACGCGTTACGTGAGCTCAGCACAGAACACGCAAGCTAACCATTCAAGGCCACTGGCATTTAGTTGGGTCTTAATAAATCAAACCACGCAATTTAACAGGAGAAGAATAGTTTTAATAAAACAAACCTCAAACCACAAGTTTCTCAGAAGCACTGAAACTTTTCTAATTAATTTTATTTAAACATAAACTAAAAACATTAATGTAGAAATTAACGTTCTCATTAATTGATTACAAACTTTATAACACCTCAAGCATTATAAATAGCTTTTATCAAGATTCTTTGAAATTTTTTACTCGTATTAATGTTAATAGCTTACTTGTTGGATTACCGTAACCGTTTCAACTTGAGCTAATGCCTTATTGAACTGGGCATGCTAAGGAGAACCCATTACCTTAGTAACAGAAACCTGTGCCGGAGGTATCGTTAAAGTAGCAGGACACAATTACCTTGGGACGGAATTAGAATTTCTTTATTTTGCGTAAAATATGGTAACAAAAGGTCTTAAATATAAGAAGTTCCACATATTTTGCTTACTCACATATTTCATATTTCACGCGAGTAAAAAATACCATATTTATAATAAATTATATACAAAAACACTTCAATTGTTACTTTTGAGATCATGAGGTAAAAAATAAAAATCCTTAAAAATACATTATTTAATTATGTTACTACAACATAACATAACATCACTTGTACATTATTTAATTATGTGACTACAACATAACATAACATCGCGCCTTGTTTCCCCGAAGGGTTAGGTATAGGTGTCCCTGTAGCAGGTACACCCATATTTTGCACTTTATGTTTAAGACGCAGATATATGACAGTGACCTTGAATGGTTAGCTTGCGTGTTCTGTACTGAGCTCAAGCAACGCGTCGTACGTCCAGCCAGTAATAGGACTCGCCCATCAAATAGCGCTGTCCCAAATTAGACGCATTATTAATTTATTACACGTAAAACTAAAAGTATTTTAATAAAACAAGTATACTAAAAGATCAATAATTTAATTATCTTTAAAATGGTGAAGTTTTCAGAAAAAAACGCTCTATAGATTTTGCGTCATTCTCAGTTTTTTATCGGCATTAGACATAACTTTACAAAATAATTTCACTATGTAATATAAACATAATTAAAAATATGCCTATATTAAAATATTAGAAAAATGCTCTAATTTAACATATATTTTTTCCAAATCACTAACACTACTCGTTTAGACGTCATCTTCAGTATAAAATCATTAAAAGTCGGTTATCGTCCCCTTAAGTCCCATGTAATAGGGGGCGAGCCTATGGCCATGAACCGGGCACCGGGTATTATGTTATTAGTGAGACAATATTTCGAACTTTCCTATTATTTAAAAACTCAATGTACAGAACGTATTATTATAGAGCCATTTCTTAAGTTACTTTTTAAAGTAATTTTGTGGCAGCAAGAAAATTCCTAATCCATTGCCTCGTCGTATGATTGAAAAAGTTTTCTGCTCAACCACGTCTAACGCAATGAATGTTGTTGAACTGTCAAAATGACATCGCCATTCTAAGTGTGTTTTGCAATTAATGTAGTTCAGACGTCGATGATGATCACAGATTAAAATTTTGTAGAAAATATAATACATACCGGTGCTGGAAAGCCTTTATTAGAAGTGGTCATTGTATTAGTGGATTAGCAGCTTCAATATCATCAGGATAGTGGCGGAGTATAGCAGTTCGTCGTGGACGTGGTACAACAGCGGCTCTCCTGACCATAGATAATTCTATAAATATGACATCATATCTGTCATCAGAAAACAGCCGCCGAGCAACCATCGATGCGACGCTCTGCTAAAGTGACTGTCACCAGCCGGTGTCACTCTTATCCGACTTTTTGGTGATTCCAGTAACTTTGTAGCGGCGCCACTTACTACGCTCTTAAATATATTTACTCTAAGATATCGTCTAAATATGTAATCAATTTTAACTTATCGGTTTTGTTCAATGACCTAGGTAAATAGGTATAGACACAGACCTCAAATGGACTTAATTTATTTCTAGTACACTACAAAAAATTATGGGCCTTATTAGAAGGCTGAAAGTCACCCAAAGGTAATAAAGAGAAGAGAAGAAGCATAGCCATGCTTGGAGTTTTCCTACGTAATCAAATCAGAAATAAAGAGATCCGCAGGAGAACCAAGGTAACCGACATAGACCGAAGAATTGCCAAACTTAAGTGGCAATGGGCAGGGCACATCGCAGAACAGATGGCAAATGGGGCCGAAAGGTTCTGGAGTGGTGACCACGTAACGGAAGACGTAGCGTAGGATGGCCTCCCACAAGGTGGACCGTTGACCTTGTGAAGGCCGCAGGAATCAGCTGGATGTGGGAAGCACGCACCTATGTCCAGTAGTGGACGTCTTTCGGCTGAAATGATGATGACACTACAAAAACATTTAAAAAGAAAGGTGATATGGCTAGACAGGTCACCCCCTTTCTGGCTACCGAGATGACGACTAACAGAAAAGTATGTAAGTAAAAAAAACAACCGACTTTTTTTGTAAAATAACAGTGACAGGAACTTATCATATCATCCACATACTAAGTTGGGAAAAAATACGTATTATTGAAGCTAACTCAAAAACTACCCAAGCAAAGTTAATAAAATTTATATGGGACCATCTCTGATGACCTACTAAACAAAAAAAGAATTATCAAAATTAATTCGTAATTGGCAAAATAATCGCGTAACAAACGTACAAAAAAAAACAATGGAACTCCGGGAGTGCCGACAGAAGTGAAGACTTGAACAAGATCGCCTTGGTGGAAGAAAAATACTTGTATGGAACATTGGTCTGTAACCTTATCTAAATAAAAAGCACAATCGCGTTTACAAAAATGAGGTGTTGGTAACGGTGTCGCGAGTTTAATTGTTTTTTCCCATCTCAAAAATGCCCGACGCGCCTAAAGAAGTATTCACAAAAAAAAATGTACAGTCGAATTGAGAACTTCCTCGTTTTGGAAGTCGACCGACCCCAAATAAATTTTGATAAGGGTCGGAGAATGATGACACTACAAAAACATTTTGTGTCAGCTGACAAAAACCGACTACTTAAATAATTAGGTACCTAGTTACCTCAAAAGGTCCCATGTATGTCGTGTAACCTGTAAGGCAAATGAAGAGCATTACATTACCTTTTGAGCTCGTCGGAAAAAGCCTTTTACTTAATTTGAATTATTAAGGACAAGGGTTCTAATAAAAATTCTGCCGAAAGGGAATTTAATGTTTACGTATAAGGGAAAATAATTGGTTAATGCAAAGTCAACTGCCTCATTGGTCTAGTAATCGCAAGCGCTACTGCTGAGCATGAGGCCCTGGGTTCGATTGCCTGGTCGGGCAAAGTGTCATTTGATTTTTCCATGTGGAATTTGTCAGTAGTAGTCCGGAGTCTGAATTGGTGCCTGGTTGATGGCCATAGGCTAGCCCCCTATTACAAAGGACAAAACGTAACTGAAAAATACAATAGATTTTGTTATACATATTCCTAAAGAGCCATAGAAAACACCTGTAAGAAATCGACAAGTGTTTCACCTCTCAACGAAGCATCTTCAGGATGACAATTGACTTGTCGCGAACCCGAACACTGCGTGTTGCCACACCGAGCGCTGGTCGCAGAGATAGATGGTGGATTCCCGCAAGGTCACACCTGAATCAAATAACTATCTAAAACATAACTGGCAAAATGTGGGTTTACTATAGATGCACTTCTGCCTAATCTTCGGGGATACAAGCGTGATGTTATGTGAATTGCAAAGTCGAAGCCACAATATCAGTTAATATCTTTCGACATCCGTCAATACATTAGTGATATCATATTTCGAAAACTGGTTTGTCTGACCACAGGGTGTAGATTTCAGACGTTAGAAGGTAAAACCGGCAAGTCATCGTTATGGTGAATGAATGGTGGCGACTTCTTATTAAGATTTTTTTAATAAAACTTTGTATTATAATAACTCAGGTATGTGAAAAAAAAACATGTATAAAGGACATTCTAAAAAGAAAGAGAAAGAAAACTTGTTTATTCTGCACAAACAAAACGCACATTAAAAAAAATAGACATAAAATATACTTATTTATACAAAAGTAGCCAAAAGCCTCGTATTCAATCAATAAAAGTTTGAGAATATTGCGTAATTACTGTTGCCACAAAACACATCAAACGTCAATCATCAAACATCTAACCCCCTTTTTCATTTAATCAGGGAAAACCGGGATGAGAAAAAGTAATGTTTTTTATAGCCAAGGTTATTGACTATCATCAAAAAATTATTGACGGACGTTATTTTAGTGGTCACAGATAATCAAATTGATATTTAATCTACACTTTAACCTACCACAATCTATACTAGCGCTACATATGGTTCTTCTGGCACGTGGCGGAAATCGGAACTAAGGCGGCATCTTGTCTTCTCATAATACCGGGTCAAACTAAATTAGCTAGCGAAAAACCGGAGACGTGATGGTTATCAGTATCTAAACACGACAAAATATAAAAACTTTTTATAAAAAAAACAACCGACTTAAAAAAAGTTTTCTTTTTCACTTTTTAGTTGTGGTACCTACCCCATACAAATTCGAATACCACTATCTGATATGTAAATAACAGTCACAGGAACTTATCATCCACATACTAAGTACACCATTTTAAAAAGGCTGTTCTTAATTTATTAAATATAAAAGCTTATTACACAATCAATGAGTATCTAGACGACAAGTTATAATTTTTTGACATTTTAATTTTTTTGTTCGATATTTTTAATTTGTTAATTAATTAAATGATTATTAAAAAATTAATTTTAATGTTTTTATGTAATTTAATGTATTGTATGATAAATAATGATAATTGAATGAAATGAAATGAGTAATGTTTTTAAGTATCTATTAATTTCTAATTGTTAAAATTTTGTTTTATTTGTTAATGTAAATGTTTTGTTAAATTTATTACTAATTAATTTATAATCAGAATATTTGTGCGCCGTTGACGGCAAAACATAGCGTTCATTTTTATTATTGTTAACATCTGTACTTTTTTTGTTTACCTATTCTACAAATAAAAATATTTGAATTTGAATTTGAAAAAATACGTAACTCAAAAACTATCGAAGCAAAGTTAATAAAATTTATATGGGACCACCTCGAGAGCATACCCATTCAAACAAAAAAAAAAAACACGCCGCGAACATAATATTATAACCTCCTTTTTGGAAGACGGTTAAAAAATTTAAAAATAATGCGTGTTTTTGGGATGTCAATGACCGCTGGTGGTATTGTTACTTGAAGTATGAGTTGAGAAAATCTGTTTATTTTTGTTTTAATTTGTTCATATATCGATACCCATCACGTCTGTTAAGTTTACACAAAGAAAACAGATTTTTTATTCAGATTTTTAATGCATTACCTGCGGTTGATAACCCCAAATATAAACACGTCAAATTAATTAATTTTTTGTTTGATTATATTTAGAAATCGATATGCATTACGTCTGCAGAATTTTGCTAAGTAATTTAATTTGACCCTAAAAAATTGCACAAAATTTGTATCTGTCGATAAATACATATTTAATAATGTATTACCGACAGCGCCTCTCTGTGAACATCATTCGAGTGAGCGCCAAGATTCTGATATTCTCCTAGCAGTGTAGGTATCAACCCCTTCAAATCTCAGATATCGAACGTAGAATAATCTGAAGATAAAAATTGCATGCCTCAGCTTATGATAATCTGCAATGAGAGAATACCGATAGAACTTGCTACCTGACTGACGATTTCGAAATCCTCACGATATCGTGACGAACAGTACTGAACAGTGGGTGTTCGAAGACTTAATTAAACCTTACAAGTTATTCATTTTAAGTTTATAGATGTTCAATATAAAGTTAATGATATTATAACGAAGTATTGACAAGAAGAACAGTAAATAGATCGCACGTTAGCGGTAACATTTTGATCTAGAACTAGTGTAGTACAGAGTTTCATAAGAATACGAGGTCAGCTTATACAGGTTTTGTTACCACTGACGCCCGGTTGACTTGGGGTGACAACTACATCGCCACATGCAAACTACGCATCACTCTGACGTCACGCAGAATCCTGCATCGCGCAAGTAGAGTTTACTGCGCAACTACCATATATTTAAGTCGGAGAATCCCCTCTTAGAGGGTTAGTGAACTTTACACCCTGTTCCTCATATCTTTATAGACTTTACATAATTATAGAAAAGAAAATATAAAAAGATAGAGACCATTCTAAATGCGACTGCCTGGATAAATATCATTGCCATTAAATAGTAACAAATTACCACACTATACTTATTGAAATGTCAAAGGATTCACAGACAAAGTTTCTTAGTAAATTCGGTTACCAAAATGAGAATGTTCATGGTCACTTTGCACTATAGATCCGCCATTGCGTTGTAATTGTGAGCCAATTGATCGTCGATCCGGGATCATCGTTCTACCTTGCAGGTGAAGTGATTTGCATTCAAAACGCTTCTGGTTTCTGCTGTCGGGCAGTTTTTTTTTCTAACCTTTGAAAAAAAATTAAAATTGTATGTGATTTATCCACAAGCTTACGTGAAGCCAACAATGAATTATATTTAACAATTTATGTACGAAAATTAAAGCTAATTTATTTATTTCTCAGTACCCGCGTGGACTCTAATTCTTTTTTTCTAAAATTAAAGTAAGTTTAAGAGTAAGATACTCCTTGTAACATCTGCAAGTGATCATCCCGTCAAAATCGGACCAGCCGTTTCGGAGATTAGCCGGAACAATCACAGACAAAAATGTAAATAAAAGTTTTTTTTTTGTTATAAGTAGGTACCGTATATATGCTTTCATATGCATTTAGTAAAAAGTTATTAAAGTGAAACTTTTATTACTTCGTCTCAAACTTTTTCGTCTGTGTGTTGCATGTCGCGTGACGGTCGGCCACGGAGTAGGGATAAAGTGAAAGGCGCTCGTCAGAGCAGCCAAGGCCAATATGGCGGCGCCTATAGAAGTTTTATTTTGACATTACAAACAGACACCTCAATTTCATTTATTTAATTAATATTATATAAATGAAATATATTTTTTTAATATATTATTTATTTTGTATATAGATGTTGTTGTCTCATGTACATATTTTCATTCTTTTCATTCTATGTTTAAATCATACGTAAGTACATACATCTACCTACTACCACTGCTGCACATAAAGTTCCAAAAAGAAAGTACTTCGTTGCACATAGTAACAATAAAATGTGTACGCTAACTTCTAAGCAAGAGCTGCAACTCCACGTTTGAATATCCTAAGTGCCTACATATGTAGTGACGTTAAAAATGTGCGTCATTCAATTGCAAAGATACGAGAAATTGGCGAGGACGTTGGTACATAACACGTCTTTACGCACTTGGCTAAATTTAATGTGGCCGGAAATCAAATCAAAACAGAAGACAATTGGTGAAGGATTTGGTTACGCTCAAAACTTATTAAAATTAATTGAGGAAGTCCAAATGATTAATCTTTAGAAAGATTGGCAAAATTTTCCACAACACGGAATTTTGTCGGATTCTACCAAAATAACTCAATAGTATCAATTTCGCTAACAATATTTTAAACAGCTTTAAATTGGAACAGCAATTTAATGTTATTTTGCCCGGACAAACTCATCACTTGAAAACAAACTAGCCATGTTATATTTTTACTTGGCGAAAAGCTGGCGATCAACTTTACAATAGGACATAATTATAATGTCCACAACCCTACCCAAAACCAATGTGTTGTAAACTCATATCACCAGATGAGAGCCAGAATTTCACAGCACTAGTATTTAATGACGACCCGTTCACGACCTGGCTTACCAACGCGTTATTAACTAGTTTGTTAATGCTTGCGTTGAGTATACGGACCGCCATTGAAATATTAGTGATGTGACATTTCGGCTTCTAAGAGATCACTACCTATAGACATCTGCTCAATAAGAGGCATTGCCATCTATGAGACAAAGCCACACTAGTACCCTTCAATCTGAAACAGCAAAGCTTCGCGGTGACAGACAGGTAGATAATAGTGGTATGAATTTCTTGGACGAACTCTTTCATAAAAAGCTCTACTAAGACTAAAATAAAATCCAAAATACAGGGTGGCAGGGCGGGCAGGAGGCGGCGGTGATCTCTCGCGTCCGGCCCTGGTCTAGGCCATGGGGCGGAGCGAGAGGGCATGGGAAGCCATCACCTCCTTCTGCGAAGGACGAGGCGGAACGCCATCCCAGGCAGGCAGGCAGGAATCCTAAGCCGATTCCCGGCCACCGTAGACGCGGGCTTGCGGAGGGTGAGCAATGGGTAGCTCGCCGTCCGATAAGGACCAGGCCCGGGTCGACGGCGCGTTGTGTTCCACGCGCGCTTCAAAGAGATGTCAGCAGAACGACGGGGTCCGCTAGGGCCGATGCCTGTCGGGGTTGCGAAGAAATCCGAAAAGGAGATCGTGGCCCCGGCAATATGGCAATTGAAGTAACACGGGTGGGTTTTAGTCAATAAAAGTCTGATACGCCTTCCTACTCTGCCCAAAGCGGGAGAAGTTATTTGATAATTTCCCAACCAAAGAAAAAAAGGGTGGCACACAACCTTGGATTCAGTACATGATTCTTGACAGCGCTGTTTTTTTTTTTTTAATTACTGGCTAAATTTTCAATGCAGGGACGTCCAAAATCATACTGAATCCATGGTAACAGATTGTATGTTGATGTCCCTGCCATCTTGTATTATACTTCTTCAAGATAAAACAAAATTAATTGTATTCATTGTTCTATCTTCCGTGTTTAACATGAAGGTTAAATCCGAATAGAAGGGATTATAGTACAAGTGTACAACTTTTGTTGTACGAAGGTCGTCGAGAACTGTGTCCGCTGGCAAAATTTGAAAGGACGAACTGTTCATTGTATAACGTATTATTATAATTCAAAACATCGAATTTTCTTTATTATATGTAATTTTAATATTAATGGTTTATACACATAAACAATTCGAGAAAAATTATCTAAATTATGGTGAAAAAACCGTATCAAAATCCGTTGCATATTTTATTTTATTTTTTATCTACAAACGGGGACGCTCTTGGCCTGCATCTCACCTGATGATAAGTGATGATCAAGCCGTAGATGGAAGCTTCACCCAGAATCCTCAACCACAGAGAAACTGGCTATCTTACCTCCAACTGCCGAAACACAACAAAATGTAGAAATTTAGTTAGCCAGGCGGACTTAGAACAAACTTTACCGCCAACCAAACAGCAGAAAATTTTGCCTGCACTGGGAATCGAACTCAGGACCTCTGGGTCTGAGACAGGTGGTCTAACCACTAGACCACAGATGCGGTTAACTTAGAAGAACATCACGGTTACACAGATAAACACGAATAGCAACTTTGACTCTCTCTCTGTTCTTGTAGTTCTATATATTCATTATAATGGCTCAGCCACTTCAGCCAGTACACAAACTCGACTTAAAATTGACCTTTTTAATGATAGGAAGAACCCTAGGTCTGGTCCTGGTGTTATTTTCCGCGCGCGAGTGCTAGTCACTGCCTGAGGTAAGTGAGCGGTGAGACGGGGGAGGGCGCCATTGACAAAATTGGTTGACTGAGTTAGCTTGGCCTTGTTTACCTCCCCGTCTCCCCACTCACGAACAAGCTTAGCACGAGCACCGTTTTGTCGACGGAAGAGTAGACAAAAATGACGTTCCGCGTAGACAGTACGACGGCAGCAAAGTTGAAAAAGTCAACAGCACTTTTTACAAAATTCACTCCTTTACATAATTTGACTCAGAATTCTTTGTTTTGTCAAAGGACTTTTTTTCTGTTTGGTCCTCAATTTTTACCGTCACGTCAACTACAACAATTTTTCTCAAAGTGTCGAAGTACCGTATTTTGAAACAAAAAAATAATACAGGAATATTGGCTTCATGGTAAATGTCCTATTAACTAAAGTATGAATTGACCGTTTTCATTCTCACTACGTTTGAATCACGGAATGGCGATATGGTATCGATGGTTAAAAGGCTAACTGATCTAAGCGACATTTTGTAAAACTTCCAGGAGGATGGATTGGTTGTTTTTTTAAAATCATAATGAGATCTTATTATGATTGATTGATTTAAGTAAATAAAAGTCTATTAAATAGTTGTTTTTTTATGTTTTTTTTTTTTAAATAACTATTATCCGTCCAGGAGGACGAATCATAAAATTGCAGGAGCAAGTTTCACAAAATGTCGCTTAGATCAATTAGCCTTTCAACCGTCGATATGTTATGTTTGTTGCTATGATATATTTTGCTTTGTCTTTTCGGAAGCAATGAACCTGCCATACCCTGGTATTGTAGATAGCCAAAAATGGCCATTAAACGTCAGGTGCGTTGCCTGCTTGCTGACAAAAGTAATAAGATAAAAACACTGCCAAAAATAATCATGAAGAACAGGTGGTGGAACATAACGGAAGTAAATTATACAGAGTTAGTCGAGGCTTTTGAACTTAATAACAACGTATACGAATGAGCGGATTTTCTTTGATGTTGGAGTTGGCTCAAATGTTGGCTATAAGTACCAACATAATTATACCAATGTTGTTAATAGGTATCACCAAAATCAAATGTTGACAATTAATTACTCCGGGCGTAATCTGTGAACCGGAATTTTCCGCTATAAATATTACTATAGACTTTAAATTGTTTCCGTACGTGCACAAATTACCGGATTTTGACAAGATTATAGGTAATTAAGATTACCCAGCGAATTGGCTTTTTACTTTGAGTGATTATAACAAGTATGGCTGCCTAGATTGAAATTTCTTTTAATTTGAGCGAAATAATACGGCATTAAACTAAAGTAGGTAAGTACCTAACAATATTTCAACATAATGACAAAAGATATTAATGTTTTGAAGAATATTGAATAGTAAATAAAACTATTTGACCAGTCATGGAACGGGACTTAAGTAACCAGGAAAGAAAGAAAGAACAAGAAAGAAAAAATATATATTTAGCACAGACTAAAAAGGCACACAAAATAATATACAGCAGATAAAAAAAAACAAATAAAAAGTGTAAAGTGCAATGTAAGAAATTAGCAGGAAAGTGTGCCTCACGGCTGCGCCAAAAAAGCCCAGTTCAGCAAAAATGCCAGACAACTAGTGACTAACGCTCGTTTTCAACTGGACCTGAAGTGTGAGGTGACTAAATAAATCAAATAAATTTGTGTCAGATAAAAAGAGCACAGTCGCTTCATGTAAAATACTGGTATTCAGCTGCATCCGGTTAAACTGGAAACCGACCCTAAATTAGTTTGGAAAAGGCTAGGTAGATTAATTGTCAGATAAAAATAATAACGAATATATACATAATATGTATTTTATGTGATTTTGTATAAAATTGCACACCACAGTTACTTATTACCAAGTAGCAGACTAGAGGACTCCCATCACTTAGATTACCCAGTAACTAATATTGGGCCATTCTTTACCGAGAATCACATAATATCACAGTGAACAAGATTGAAATATTCGTCACCTATTTGTAGTCTCTCAATGCCAACAAATTCGACTCAGTAAAGGCGAGGTTCCACCAAAATGATGTTCAATACATTTTGTGCAGAACTCCAACCGCAGTCTCTGTTTTCATCGGCAAAGCTGTACGTAACTTTTGTAGAGTACAGTATTTTTTGTTTGTTTAGGTGGGGCATCTCGTAGTTGACCTCTGAGACCATGACTACTTAACCGGGATTTCCTGTGGGTGTCTTAAGCTACTACACTTAAAACCTCCAGCCAGGGGTTATTCAACTGTGCTAATTAAAACTAGGTGAACGCTTGCTAAGGGCACCCCCTGTGGGGTACGAACTTCGGCTTAGGGCGTCAACCGGAGGGAGGACATCAAGGATGGGACGGGCTGTGTAGAGTACAGTGTAGCACATTTGTAATTTTTTAGGGTTCCGTAGTAAACAAGGAACCCTTATAGTTTCGTCATGACCGTCTGTCTGTCTGTCTGTCTGTCCGCGGTCTAGCTCCGAGACCCTTAGTACTAGAAAACTGTAATTTGGCATAGGTATATATTTTAATTACGCCGACAAAGTGGTAAAATAAAATTATGAAAAACATTTTTTTTTAGGGTACCTCTCATACAAGTAAAGTGGTGATGTAATTTTTTTTCTTTTTTAACCCATAGTGAGGGGTATCATTGGAAAGGTCCTTTAAAAACATTGTAAGTTTGTGAAAACTATTTTTGGATTCAGGGATCCGTTTGCGAAATATTAAGCTTTAAAGTGCTAATTTTTGTTAGAGTCAAGTGTCCCCCCCCCCTGCCGGCTAAATGGTTGGTTTTGGGTGTGTGAAAAAAATCACAACAGTAGTTTATATAACGAAATTAAAAGGAAAACTATCACAGCTAAGTAGACTCTACAAGTTAACGAGTAATAATCGACCAACTTAACTTTGCAGTTGCAAAAACATGTTTTCCCATACATTCCGTATGGGAGAACATATTTTTCAACTACAAAGTTAAGTTTGTTTTTGGGATAAATTCATCCCAACTACGGAACCCTTCATTGTGCGTGGTCCGACACGCACTTGGCCGGTTTTACTTGACAAGAGAAACATTTGGGCCGCACACTGGTGGAACAGCGCCTTAACGGAAGGTGAACAAGATTCCGAAGTTATTATCGGTACGACATTCCGGCTTCCGATCGACGAATACTTTAGCTATTACAAGCAGGTTTTATTTATTGATAAAGCTCTCTGTTTGATGTTTGATTGGAAGATATATTGTAGGTGGGATTGGTAGAGAGTAGGTGGGGTAGTTGCATCTGTTTTATTATTTTAGTGATGTTGATCGGTAATGTATTTATGATGATTACGATTATAAATATTTTACTAAAGTAATAGATTTTTTAAATGTTTGATTTATCTCTGTTTTAAAAATGCTTTTTTTTTTTTAACTAGGGCATCTCGCAGTTTTGACCACTAAGGTCTTGGCTGCTTAACCAGACTTTCCTGTGGGTGCCTTATGCCCGTTTTCACCAGCACTAAGTGACACTTAAATGAATCCCTAAATAAAAGTGCACTGTTGGATTTTCAACGCTAGGCTCAGCGCTGAGAGTTGAAAATTCAACATTGCACTTTTATTTAGGGATTCATTTAAGTGTCACTTAGTTGTCGGTGAAAACGGGTATTAATACGGTTATTATTCTGGGCAAATTCTTGTGAAAAACTTGAAATTTTTAAAGCACAAAAGAGGTGCATTAGATCCATATGCAATCTTAAATCAACCGAAAGTTGCAAACCGCATTTTATTTCCTTAAAAATATTAACATTACCTTGTCTTTACATATACGAGACCGCTTTGTTCGTAAAGAAAAACGGTGATTTATTTAAAAAAGCTTCAGAACAAAGCTATCGATCCACAAGACCAACATATCGCCATGAATTATGCCTAAGAAGTTCTAAAACCGCCCTTATGCACAAGAGTATACTTTGCATGGCTCCAAATTTTTTTAATAAGCTACCAAATGACATAAAAGATTTAAACTTGACACAATTTAAACGTAAACTAAGTAAATTTTTAATAGATAAATGCTACTATACCATTGACGAATTCCTAGTTGATAAAATTTTACCATTTTATGTATTTATGTTTTAATGTAATATTCATATGTCTACAAATTTATGACAATCTAATATATCTTGATTTTAATTTCTATTGATTATTGATTTTATTGATTATTCATTATGTTTCATGTAATTTTTAACTTAATTTTAATTTCTAATATTGTAATTTAAGAATGCATGCCTTTGTAGGGTAGATTTTTGAGCACTATAAAATATTTTTAAGACCCTGTTGTATCACCAATACTCGCATTAATAAAAACTTTGAACTTTGAACTTTAAGCTTCTACACTTAAAGCCTCCAGCGAGAGGCATAAAATTATTCTAAATTAAAATTAAGCGAATGCTCGCTAAGGGCACCTTCTGTGGGGTACGAACCTCGGCTTAGGGCGTCGCTGGGGGGAGGACAGCAAGAAGGGACAGGCTGGATCAAAGTTAGATTTTCATCATGATTATTGTGCGGGGTATTTATAGCTACGTGCTCAGCTGCAAAAACTGCTGGCACCTCGTTTTCGAGCAAGGGTCGGGGGGCTTAAAAATACTTAAGATCTTAGGAAAACTAAATACTTGTTTACTAAAAACGAAGCGAAAATAATCGAAAATTGTTTATGTAAAAGTAATTTACAATTAAATTAAACTTTACTGAAAACTTTAATGTTGATTTCACTTGAAACAGTAATTATGTTCTTGCAAATTAATCTTATAAAAGAGCCACTGTTTTATTATATAGTATTAAGAAGTCTTTAAAGAGATTGAGCTGTACCCTTTATTTTATCAAGAGTATTTAATAGTTTATCAACCCTTTTATTAATATTTCAGATTAAGATCAAAATAATAATTCATTCAACATTTGACCCAGATACAAATAGAACATTTTCTTATTTTTCAAGCTCAAAATGTGCCTGAATCAAGTATTTTATTGCTCCTTATTATTTTTCTGCTGAAAAGACAAAATTAATCTTTGTGGGCCTACCTCGAAACTTGATTATTTGCTTCGAAAATAATGTTCTTGTTTATTCTATTCGAAATAACAAACGAATACCGTCGCCTTATTACATGGGACTTAGGGCTTTAAACACACTGGTGATTTGGGAGCGTGTTTCCAGCGAGGCGATTTTTCAAGGCGCTCACTGCATGTGCGTTGCAAGCACGCCGCGTGTGCGTAACGAGAGTGATTGACGTGAGTGTACAAGAGCGACTGTATAGTGTCAAAACTTGTAGTGATGATGCGAAGAGTCTGTTCAGGTTTATGGCCCAGGGGACCTACCACCAGCTCATAAGCAGTATTATTTTAATATTACTTCAGTGGGAGAAAGAGATGGAGCTATACGTCTTGTAGAGCTTCATCTTTTTCCCACACTGAAGTAATATTAAAACAATACTGCTTTATGAGATGGTGGTAGGCCCCCTAATGTAATACATAGCAGTATATTTTGTTATTGTTTGTTTAGGGTATGATGGGACTGTCATACGTATTGCGGTTATAAAAGTCCCAAATTAAAATATAATTAAAAATAAAATCAAAACGCTGAAAACACTTCGCGTAGTCGTGGCTAGCTCGCTTCGCATCCGAGCGGAGTACGCTCACAAATCGCCTCGCTGGAAACACGCTACTAAATCGTCAGCATAGATCGCTAAATGTGGATGTATGTACTAAAGATACACCTCTGTGTAACCCTTGTTCGGGGATTATGCGTGATGTTATATTGTGATTATTGTCGACGGCGTCACTGAAAAACCAACCTACCCAGACCTAAAACAACATTCAAATTAGTGTCCGGTACTAAGTTAATTAATATTAATGAAGCTACTAATCCTTAATTAAACTAATATCATAAAGAGAAAAGATTTGATATTTTGTATGTTTGTTCGTAATGAATAAACTCAAAAACTACTGGACCGATTTTACAAATTCTTTCATCAGTAGAATGCTATATTATCACTGAGTAACATAGGCTATATATACGTACATATACATACTAAATTAATAATATTATGAAGAGGTATTTGTTTGTAAATTTGTATGTAGGGGGTAATCTCCGGAACTGCCAGTCGGATTTGAAAAAAATCCATTTGCATTGGATAGCCCAACTGTTGAGGAAGGTTATAATTATGCTCGCGGAAGAAGTCGCGGGCAGAAGCCAGTAATTTATAAAGGTATTTAGATAGCTATGAATATAAAAGTGAATTTGTTTGTTACGCTTTCATGCTAAAACGGCTGAACGGATTTGGATGAAATTTGGCACATGGGACATAAAATACTTTTTATCCCGGTACTATCTACGTCTCTGTGGGATAATTTCTGACATCCACGCGGGCGAAGCCACGGGCAACAGTTAATAGAATTTTAATATGAGTAAGCTGAAACTCCAAAGGTCTGGCAAGAATAACTTGGCAAGAATTACTTTTAGACTTTTTTAATAGAAATATAATTATTATAAATGTTTGTTTTCAAAGGTCCCTTTAGGCCTAGCAAAACGTGTAAATACTCGTTTCGCATATAATTACTTAGTTTTAAGACTTTATTTATATTTATGGGTGATAATAAAAAATATCAAAATGCTACAGGATAGTTATATTATCGATAAAAAAAATCGTTGCATTTACTTCGCACGTTTATATGGGGCCATCAGGCCTCCAAAGCTATGTTTTCACTTAGCGTTCTGAACAGTTCTGACCGAGCAAGCATTTGTTCGCGCGGTAAATGACTTGAGCAAGCAAATATGTTTGTTCAGTGATGATCGGTTGGACTCGGCGAACGAATTCTCGCTCGCTCATTCTTTCAGTGAAAACGAAGTCACGGTGAGCGAGCATTCGTTTTCTCGTTTTAGTGAAAACATAATTCGACGGTTGAAAGGCTAATAAATCTCAGCGACATTTTTAAAACTTGCAGGAGGATGGATTGGTTGTTTTTTTTAAATCATAATAAGATCTTATTAGGATTGATTGATTTAAGTAAATAAAAGTCTATTAAATAGTTGTTTTTTTTTTATAAGTATAACTATGATCCGTCCAGGAGGACGAATCATAAAATTGCAGGAGCAAATTTTACAAAATGTCGCTTAGATCAATTAGCCTTTCAACCGTCGATATGTTTTCTGTTTTGAGCGAACATTGACAGATCAGCAAACATTTGCTCTGAATAAAATGTTCGTTCGGCAGGGTTGTGAAAACACGGCTTAAGACGCGAATATATGCCAGTGGCCTTGAGTGGTTAGCTTGCGTGTTCTGTACTGAACTCACGCAACACGTAGTACGTCCAGCCAGTAATAACACTCGCCCATCGAGGAGCGCTGTTCCAAATTAGACGCATTATAAATTTATTATACATAAAACAAAAGGTATTTTAATAAAACACGTATAAATAATTAAATTATCTTTAAAACGGTGAAAGTTTCAGAAAAATACGCTTGATAGATTTTGCGTGATTCTCAGTTTTTTTGCTGCGTTAGACATAACTTTAAAAATTAATTACACTATGTAATATAAACATAATCTAAAATATTCACAGAAAAAGTTATTAAGAAAATGCTCTAATTTAAAATATATTTTTTCCAAATCACAAATACAACTCGTTTAGACGTGATTTACAATATAAAATCATTAAAATTCGGTTATTCTTATTCGCCTTAAGATGTGCAGGTATGCCCTGAAGTTTGAAATATTAATATTGCGGAAAATGAAGTAGGTAAGTCGCTTCTGGAAGCTAAAAATACCTTTGAAGGATAGGGTAATGTGTCTTGCATTAAACCCTACCTTGAAGGCAGTTTTACGGCTTCAAGTTTTTATGCTAGGTGAATTTTCAGGAAAAAAGCGGTGAAGACTGATAAAAACAAAGTGCGACTTGGACTCGTAAATCAAGAGTTACGTACTATGGAAGAAATGCATATCTAAGCAGTTTGAAAACAAAATCCCGTGAACACGATGACCACATCTGTTTAACGGCCGCTTTCTATAGCGGCTGAGTGCTGCAGGCAGAAATAGTCCTTACAGTGTATGCGTTTCTTCGATAGTACATTCTAAAAGATAGTCTCGTTGGTCTAGTGGTCGCATGCGTTACTGCTGAGCATAAGGTCCTGTGTTCGTATTCCGGATCGGGCAAAGAGTTATTGGGTTTTTCCATCTGGAATATCTCAGTAACAGCTCGGAGTTTGGATGTGCCCGGTTGATGGCAATAGGCTCGCCCCCTATTACATGGGATTCAAACATAACTGGCGAAATGTGGGTGTTCTACCGGTACACCTCTGCCTAACCCTTCGGGGAATTGAGGCGTGATGTTATTTTATGGTACAAGTAAGAAAAGTTTTAAACTTTTTTCTGGTTATAATAATAGGATCACCAGTAGGTCCTATCGTAGCATTTCGTAATCAATCAATCTACCTAGCCTTTTCCCAACTATGGTGGGGTCGGCTTCCAGTCTAACCGAATGCAGCTGATTACCAGTATTTTACATGAAGCGACTGCCTATCTGACCTCCACAACCCAGTAGCTAGGTAATACGATACCCCTTGATAAGACTGGTTGTTATACTTTCGGGCTTCTGACGACCCGTAACGACTCTCAAAGATCCACGAATGACAGCCGAGACCAACAACTTAACGTACTTTCCGAGGCACGGAGGAGTCTCGGTATGTAGAAATGGTCACCCATCCACGGACCAACCCCGGCAAACGTAGCTTAACCTGATGGATCGACCCGTGTGGCTGTTAGTACTTAGCCACGAGCTCCTCGTAACATTTCGTAATCTTAAATCAAATAAGTGTCGACGTTTCAATTAAGCTGATGCGATTAAGTTGACATAGAATTTCAATAGTTATAACTTCTAAAATAAGAAAATACATACCTAATTTAATTAAAGTAACAAAAGAAGCTCTTGTCAGTGGTTTGTGTTATTATAAATTCAGAAATATAATGTTTACTTACGAATATTATAAAGAGGTAAAAGTAAGTTTGTATGTAGGGGTTAATCTATGGAACTAGGCACTGATCTGATTCCGAAAGTTACTTCACTAATGGGAAGATACAGTATTTCCGAGTGTCATAGGACATATTTTATGTTAAAACAAGAAATTTCACGCGGACAAAGTCGCGGGCAGAAGCTATACATAATATAGTTGAGAGGGTTTATTCTTAAAAATGGTAACGTCCTAAATAACTGTTAAATCTTTACCAGTTTTGATTAATTTTGCAATATTACTGTTTGAAACTGGTGCAGAGCAGTGGTGGCCCAGTGGTAACGGCCGCGACTTACGAGTTGTAGGTCGTAGGTTCGAATCCAGACAGGCGCTTTACTTTGTGTTAATTATTTCATCACCACTGCTCTCAAAACGGTGAAGGAAAACATCGTGAGGAAACCGGCATGTCCTAGAACCGAAAATTCGAAAACATGTGATATCTACCAACCCGCACTGGGCCCGCGTGGTGGATTACGGCCCACTCCCTCTCACAAAGAGGAGGCCTGTGTCCCAGCAGTGGGAACATTTATAGGCTGATGATGATGATGACTGTATGGAATTAAGAAATGTGGGTAACTAGGGAACTAAAATATTGATTATGAAATGCAATAATTAACACCGAATATTTAGTTTTAGATGTAAAAAAGTATTTGGAAACTTTACAAATACCTTTTTTACACCTAAAACGGTTACAACATCAAATTCAGTGTTATAATTGCAATTCATTATTAATATTCTAGTTTGCTAGTTAGCCACATTTCTTATTTCCATACAGTAATATTGCCAAATTAATCAAAACAGCGAAATATTTGACATCTATTTGCGACGTTGCTATCGTTTGACAGTCGTTACGGGTAGTTAGAAGCCTTAAAAAAAAGTATGACAACCAGTCTTACCAAGGGGTATCGTGTTACCCAGGTACTGGGTTGTGGAGGTCAGATAGGCAGTCGCTCCATGTAAAATACTGGTATTCAGCTGCATCCGGTTAGACTGGAAGCCGACCCCAACATAGTTGGGAAAAGGCTAGGCAGATGATGATTTGCTACGTTGCCCACTTTAAGAATAAACACTCTTAAGAATAATTCAAATTGTACTTAATTTAATAGGTTTGTAATATTATAAACTTATGATGTAAATCGCAAAAGACGTATCTTACACTTAATTAATGTTTATGATTTAGGTGTCAAAAATTTTGTATAAAACTTTAATTTCGTCTTTGTCTATGACCTTTATACCAACATTAATTTAAAACGTGTTAGTTTATAATCAGTATGAATGAAGTATCTATAAGTTATTATGTTTGATACATAATACAATCTCATTACGGTTGTTTCAGTAATATTATGCTTTTGTGTTTAACGTTATAGAAATTCAGTCTGCTCTGAAGACAGAGACTTTCATTAATGTTCATGTTATGAAATGAACCATAATCTTACTATTGTACTTGTTTATTAATTTACACTCCGCCCTTAAATATATGCATACAAATAAATATAATTGAAGTGTCTGTTTGTAATGTCAAAATAACAGCTTTTTACTAAATCCATAAAATATGAAAGTATATACGGCACATACGACAAAAACATAATTTTTATTTTTTTTGTCTGTCTATACAAACAGACAGACAAAGAATTTATAAATGGAATTCTATAATAATAAAAAATAAAAAAGCCTTTAATATTCCTTAGTTACAAAAATAAATAAAGTTTTTAATATTACTTTATTAACTAACCAAGGACCCCTCAATGGAATTCTATACATCAATTTTATTTATTTGTGTAGTTTCCTAAAACAAAAGCCTAAGTTACTCCTTACAAACAGCTGTCTTTTTGTTCCGGCTGTTCTCCGTAACGGCTGGACCGATTTTGATTTGACTTTAACTAGCAGATATCTGATATTATAAGGAGTAACTTAAGCTACTTTTGTTTTAGGAAACAATACAAATAAATAAAATTGATGTAAATAATTCCACGTGGACGAAGTCACGGGTAACAGCTAGTTAACAATAAAACTTATATTGTGTCTCGTTCAGTGTCCTTCAACCGATTAAGGACAAGTATTTGTCCACCCAGTTTTTTTAATCATTCACAAAGTAACACAACTTTTGACTAAGTAGAAATACATTTCACCATTTAAAACTGCAAATCTTGAACCAATTTTCAATACACCATTGTTAAAAAAACAAGTATGAAACGCTTGAAGAATTTCCATTACAGCTACAAACATACATTGGGGTTATTAGTATTAATGAAGTCCACTATAGTCTTAAGCTGCGATCTATAAACGTTACCAATCACGTACTTTGCCTAAACGTTATTCCTGTCACTGTCGCACAACTGTCAAACTAAAGCATCGTGCAAACTGGCGCGACGCGACTCTAATAAAACAATTTCTAAGAAAACGGGACGGTAGAACAATATGGTAGTTGCCTAGGTAAAAAAAGAAATTCTATTTAGTCCGACTTTCAGATAATAACAAAATATTAGACACGTATTTTTTGCTTTATCATATTAATCAAAAATAACTTAGAAAACACGCATTAAAGTTGGGGAGTGGGGGCTCGCTACGTCACAACGCATTATTAAATCTAGCAAGGCGTAACGTTATGCCACATTTCAACTCAATGTATCGCCGTAATCTTTTGATTAGGTACGTCAAAAAAGAAAAAAATACGTGTTTAATATTTTTTTTAATAATTTTGAAAGAAAGACAAAAAAATATTTTTGGGCACAGGCCTATTACTGGTGTCGCGTCGCGCAAGTCTGTATGAAGCTTAAAAGTGCAAGATAGAGACGGAAACATGGTCTAAATCGAAGCACGCGCTTAAATAACGTTTATAAATGTTTGCCTTCGATCATTGATCTTGCTTGGCAAAAACTTATTTGCTCGAATTATCTTCGTAACAGATATGGTTCTGGTGGCTTACTGGTTGGAATCACCCAAGAATTGAAATGATTAATTACTTTTGAAGTTGAAACTGCTTTTTATATTAGTATATTACGGTATTTATGATGAAAGGAATGATGAACTAAATCCCAGCTTATAAGAATTATATAATTATATTAAATATTATAAATGCAAAAGTAAGTTTGTTTGTTACGGTTTCACGCTAAAACGGCTAAACGGAATTGGATAAAATTTGACACATGGATAGACCATGTCCTGAGTTAGTACATAGGATCTTTTTATCCCGATATTCCTACGGGATTGAGACTTATGCGGGTGTAACTGCGGGCCGCAGCTAGTAATGAATATTCCTAATTCAGAAATCATTTCGTTGAACTGTACTTAAGTTCACACAAAGTTTTAGAAGAACGCTGCTTGAATGTTCAAGCATGAATAATCAGTTCATCACCATAGAATATGAATTAGAGTATAAGAGTTTTTTAAATTTAAATTACCTACTAGCTTCAGTTTTGTTATTAACAAAATGCTACGCTTATTTAGGTTTGATTAGTTTTACCATTGCTCTGCAAAATGTATTTGTTTGGTATTCCTAGTTTCTAATACATTTTATTGAGATGAAGTTATGACATCCTTGATAAAAGCATTCAAAACAAAAAAAAGCTCATAAAAACAATAATAAAAGAGCAAAAAATAAATAAAAACGTGTGGCACTCGGGGACTGCCGCAGTAAAGCTATTGCATAGCATTTGTAAGTTGTAACCTCCATACTTCCTATTTGTCAGACAACATCACGTTGTCATGGGAACCGTCATTACATGGTAGGCGGAGTGGGGGGTTAATGAAAGAAGAATATAGGTGACACAAACAATTTAATTTTAAAATCTAAATACAAACTAACACCTTAACAACTACAAATCTTCATCGGAAACGAAAAACTAACAAAATCTTTAACGGAAAATTAACCATAACAATGAAAACAAAAGTAAACAACATGCAATAAAATATCTTTGAACAAATACAAAAGAAATCCATGTGGCCGGGATTGAACCCGAGGACAAGAAATGTCGATCCACCGTTGTGCCTCGAGACCGATCGGTTTCTTATTGACCGTGGCGAATATGTTGAACCATCATTACATGGTAGGCGGAGTGGGGGGTTTTAGGTTTATATTTTCGTTACGTTACGGAATTTCTTGATTCAGTCGCCGCGCTCAAAGCCCGCGATAAAAGCTATGCAATAGCTTAAAAACAAAATTCTCTCAGCCAGGAACTTGTCGCTACACCTGCCATGCCGCAGTGACCCAGAAAAACCTGCATCAGAACTGCACCTCTTTTTTCAATTTAAAATATTGTACGATAATGCAAGTATTGAAGGGACCGGTAGGCAGTAAAGCGGCTCTTTATAAAGGTGTACTGAGACGATAATAAATATGTAGTCGACAGTTGCAAAGTGATGAGCCGATGGTGTAAAGAAATTGTAAGGTTTATGTGATCGAGCGTTTATTCTGAAAGTGGTCAACGTCGCAAATAGATGTCAAATATTTCGGTGTTTTGATTAATTTGGCAATATTACTGTATGGAAATATGAAATGTGACTAACTAGTGAACTAGAATTTTAATAATGACTGAATTTGATGTTGTAACAGTTTTAGGTGCAAAAAAGGCATTTGGGAAGTTTCGAAATACTTTTTTTACATCCTAATCAATATTCTAGTTCGCTAGTTCGCCACATTTCATATTTCCATACAGTAATATTGCCAAATTAATCAAAACGGGTAAATATTTGACATCTATTTGCGACGTTGTCAACTTTTAGGATAAGAAAAATTTATCTCTTAAGGAAAATTTTACTTTAAAAGAAGTAAATAAATGACATATATGACTATTAAAAAATTAAGAATCGGAGATTTTTCGATTTGATTTTGTTAGATAACATATTTTTTTTGTGCAATAAGAATCGTTTTAAATTACTCACATATTGAATTTTATTGTAAAAAGTTGTTAAAGAACAGAAAAAGAAACATAAAAAAGACAGCCGTTGTCATTTATTTAAAAAAACTATGAAAGATGCGGTAAAAATGACGAAAAAACATTGGATCACACGATGAGCATAAGCCTCAAAGTTGTTATGTAAAGTTCTAATAACTAATAACTAAAAACTGTCAATTGCAGTTCCGAATAATAATCTTGGGTTCGTGAAGTGTCATTTACTATATGCGAAGAACATGCTCACATTGTAAGAAATCAAAATTCATCAAAAGAAAGTTTCAGCTATTTCAGTGTTCAGATCGCACATTTGAAGACATTATGTCAGCAATTGAGAAAACGAGGTCTAAGGTCTAATATTATTGGGATTCACGGGCCCTGAACAAAAAACTACTCCTTATTTTTTCAGCGTCTGATGTGAGCAGAGTAGGAGTTCATCTATGAACAAAACAAATTAACGTAAATTATTATTTTCAGCGGTGTTCTACTAACAAAAAATAAGCCATTTTACATTTAGTTTTTATCCATTTTAATCGTGATGTACGTGCTTTGAAATTCTATATCGTTCGTTATTTTTTTCTAGAAAATGCCTAAACGAGATTAACACAAAGAGAAGGGAAAAACTAATATTTTCATACCTTTTTATTTCTTTAAAGACTGATGTTTCCAACGCCAGATATCTATCCAAGGAATTATTTTGATGTTTTTACAGTTTGTCCATACAAACTGTCAGACATCATATTCATTCTACGATATAAAGGTATTTATGTTAAAAAAATCAGGCCTAAGAAGCTTTAAAACTTAAAATTAATGACTAACAAAAATTAAAATGACAACAAACGACAGCGATAACGTTAAAGATATGATTATATTATGATGTTTTTAACTAAGAAAAAAGTAAAAAATATAGGTAAATGATTACCTATATTTTTAGGTAAGTAGGTAAGTTATTATGAAATAACTTTATTGTTTCATTCGGAATTTTAATATTCTGATAACTTTTTGTAAGCAATACATATTTTGGTTTGACGTAGAAGAAGCTTTTGTATAGAAAATTATGTAAATTATTCTTCCGATAAAAGTTATCTAGTGATAATTGAAAAATCATAGTCTAAGAAAATCAACCCTGGATGTAAATTAATTTAATGTCATTTATGAAAATCTATTTTCAAAATAAACATAAAATACGGCATTGAATGAAAGAATCTTAGAATGAAATATCTTAATTCATCATCTGCCTACCCTTTCTCCAACTATGTTGGAGTCGGCTTCCAGTCTAACCGGATGCAGCTGAATACCAGTATTTTACATGGAGCGACTGCCTGTCTGACCTCCACAACCTAGTAACTAAGTAACACGATAATCCTTAGTAAGACCGGTTGTCAGACTTTTGGGCTTCTAACTACCCGTAATGACTGTCAAAGATCTACAAATGACAGCCGGGACCAAAAGCTTAACGTGCTTTCCGAGGCACGGAGGGGTCTTGGTATGTAAAGATGGTCACCCATCCACGGACCAACCGTAGCAAGCGTAGCTTAATTTGATCGATGTACCCGTGCGGCTGTTATAACTTAGCCACAAGCCCTTCATATAGAAATATCTTATTTAAATACTTTAAATTAAACTGAATTCAAAAATATTCCGAGTCGAGGTTAGAATACAGTAGCGTTGCCATGAAATCGATATGTGATTAATTAATTATCAACTGATGCATGAACGTAAACGATACAAAAGGAGTACGAGTATGTAAGGATCGTAGCAGGTAGCGTTCTCTTATCAGTCAGATCCGCCATCCGAGGCATATCTTTTCCGACCCAGGTGACCCCATAACACTCCTCCAGCAGGGCTAACATGACAAGCGCGAGAACGCTCTTTTTCTCGTTTTATCGTAATTTGTCTACGATTCCGACGTCATTCTAATCCCTAACATGTCCGCAAACGACGAGTAAACTAGAAAAAGGCAGTTTGACATTCCTTTACTCGTATCGCGCGACGATAAACCGATGTTGCAAATTATTAAAAACAAATTATTTTTATGATAGCAACATCGGCTTGAAGTTCTGTTTCATTCAGTCAATTTTATGCATGGAATTATGTACTTTATTGAATAAACGTCTCTCTCTCTTAATTATTATTATTTATTTATTTATGATTAGTTTTTTATTTCTCAGTAGCAGCCCGTAGTCTGGATTTGTGCCCGGTTGATGGCAATAGGCTCGCCCCCTATTACATGGGACTTAAACATAACTGGCGAAATGTGGGTGTACAAAGGTGCACCTCTGCCTAACCCTTCGGGGATTACAGGCGAGATGTTATGTTTACGTTATGTAGTTTTTTATTTAACCGACTTTATGATAAAAATTAAATGATTTCTTTGGCATGCTGAAATTAAAATACAAAATGACAGAAATTAAAATTAGTGGCATCTATACTCATTAGAAAATCACCACAAATGACAAATGGGCCGACGATCGCAATTCAAATCGAAGTTTATTATTGTAACAGAGATTTCGTTAATTAATTAATTTATTTATTTAATCACTATAATTGGCAAAGCGACTGATTATTATTGAAAGTAATAGTCATCTACGTGATAGTGCTTCCCTCCACTACAGTACACCGGCGTACACCCACATTAAAAAAAAAAATGTCTACAATAAGTACGACTATGAATCTGCCACCTTTTTTTCGATTTTTTTATGTATCATAATTTTGTCTTTTTGTCTACTCTTTATCATCGTCAACATCGACGACGACTAAATACGACAAAATTACTGATTATATCGTGTTGAACTGTCAAAAATCGAGATAAATAACGTGTCATGTTAGGGTTTGTCGACAAAACATCAAGTTTGACAGAACGAGTCGAGTATTTTGTATGGCGTAGCTGTCAGAAAACGATAAAACTACAGAAATATACAAAAATTTGTCGCGCGAGAGTGGATATATGTCGCGTGTGTCATGTTAGGCCTGCAGGAGAAGAATAGGGCATACAGACGCCTCCCGTCATTCCGGCCGCCGAGGTCTTTTGCGATCGCGACCGCGTCCCCTAATAAATGATACTCCCCCCGACTCTTGCTCGAAAACGAGGTGCCAGCAGTTGTTGCAGCTAAGCACGTAGCTTTAAATACCCCGCATAATAATCATGATGAAAATCTAACTTTAATCCAGCCTATCCCTTCCTGCTGTCCTCCCCCCAGCGACGCCCTAAGCTGAGGTTCGTACCCCACAGGGGGTGCCCTTAGCGAGCGTTCGCTTAACTTTAATTTACAATAGTTTTTGCTCCTGGCTGGAGGCTCTAAGTGTAGTAGCTTAAGGCACCCACAGGAAAGTTAAGAAACATAAAAAAAAGTGTTCTGTAGTTTCTGCCTACCCCCATGCATCAAATTACGACCGCCATCAGCGTAGTCGATATTAGTTTGCTAATTGACGTCCGCACAATATGTACCTGCGGGCTTCAGTAGATCAAATAGATACATAAGACTGTTTATCTACGGTACATATACAGTCTATTTTAAATACGTGTCAATATCAGTCTGTCCATCTAGTATTGATACAGACACATCTGTGTCATCTGGGTAGATATGTAGTGAAAGGGTGACTAAGGTTTTGAGGAAACAGAATAGCGTCTTGGGAAAATATAAAGCCTCGTGCACCCTGGCGACGCGACAGTGCGACGCGATTCTTACAAAACAATTTCTAAGAAAACTTCACATTAGAACAATTATCGGTGTCATGCCAGTCTGCACGAGGTTTAAAACGGGCAAGCCTGTAAACTGTGAGATTTCTAAGAAGAAAACCCAATCAATGGGAATTTATAAACGCACACTCGTCTACTACCATTGCAACCGACAGCTATACTAAAATAAAACATTTGATTTTATCATTACACCTATAAATATTCATTACCGATACATTTTAGAAACTCCCGAGAAATCTTATCGCTAACGATTCTATTCGATTTAATCTTGAAACAGGTGTAAGATAGAGTGTAACTAATGCTGCCTAATCAAGCTTGCATTCGAGATGTCGGATATATTGAATCGATAAAACAAAATAGTGTTTTAAAATCGATTTTTAGTACTTGTTTTCACACTTAAAATCCGAATTCAAATCGAGTGGGTTTAACGATTATAATAGTTGAATAGTCACGTGCATGTAACGTGTGAGGTTAAAGATCATGACTACTTAAGTAAATTATTATTATATCTAGGTACTATTTTATGGGTACTGTAAGTACCTGACGATCTGCGTAAGTATTTGAAGATAAACGCTTTTATCTACTCTCATATCGTAATATTCGAATTATAAACTTCAAAACGAGTTTATATTGACATACATTATAAGCACAATATCGAAATTTAAAAATAGAATCATATTATAACACTTTTTCTCTAACAAAATAATGCTATAAAGCAATTTTTTTTCTATTACGATACTGGACTAATCCAAGAAATTAATATCACCAAGGAGTTTCCATCAACTTTTGTGATGGAACGTTTAAGCGGGGGACAGCAGCACCCGCTGTAGCGCATGTGTGGTGTTGTGCTAGTGCAGGCGACATTCATTTGTTTACAAAACAAATGAATGTCGCCTGCACCAGCAGCAGTACTGAATTTCGTGGGATTTTTTAATTTATTCTTGATCTTTAACTTTGGTCTTTTATTTAGTATTAGGTTCAATCCCAATGTATGAGAGTAGATAAAGTAGTGTATGAAACTGCACATAACTAGGTATTAAAACATTCGTGTGATACTATTAAAAACCTCGCCGTATTTAATGCCCCTCATTATGCAACAGTTTCATAAACTACTATTTTATTACGATATACTGAGTTCTTTGGATAGGTTAATATCTATAATCTGCACGCCCGCGATTTACGTAATGATAATAACTTTATTGTTTCATTCAGAATTTTAAATTAAGACGCAGATATATGACAGTGACCTTGAAAGGTTAGCTTGCGTGTTCTATACTGAGCTCACGCAACGCGTCGTACGTCCAACCAGTAATAGGACTCGCCCATCAAGGAGCGCTGTCCCAAATTAGCCGCATTATTAATTTATTACACGTAAAACAAAAAGTATTTAAATAAAACACGTACACTAAAAGATTAATAATTTAATTATCTTTAGAATGATGAAGTTTTCAGAAAAATATCCTTGATAAATTTTGCGTCATTCTCAGTTTTTTATCCGCGTTAGACATAACTTTACAAATTAATTTCACTATGTAATATAAACATAATCAAAAATATGCCTATATTAAAATAAAAAAAATTCTCTAATTTAACATATATTTTTTTCAAATCACTAACACTACTCGTTTAGACGTCATCTTCAGTATAAAATCTTTAAAAGTCAGTTATCGTCCCCTTAAGGGAGCATTTACTTAAAACCTTGCAGAATAAGATTTTGATCACTACGTACAGCCACGAGTATAAACACCGCACACTTACGCAAGATTTAAAAGCAATTTTCTCCTGTGTTGATAAATATTTGATGGTATTACGAACATGCATAAATTGGGCAGTTGTCCAGGGTACGAAAATGCCTTTATGGGGCCAACCGGAATAGTTCCTGCCTTGTTATAAATTTACTGACTTGTTAGTAAGGGATTAATAGTAGACGAAGAAAACTCAATTTCTCTCAAAAATTTTAAAACCATGACTGCATTTCCACTTTACAACACTTTATTTTTTCGACTCTTTATCGTATTCCTAACCCTTCTTTGAAAACTATCTTCAACCTACCTCCAACATGTCGTGAGATACTTTGCCCGCAGAGATACCAACAACATGGAACGTCTTAGAGGGCAAAAGACGTACATAGAGGCCAAAGCTTAAAACGATGGTGGGATCTCTGAGCAACTAGAGGTACACACGGATACACATCAAGCTGTACATATCCAGTTTATGCTGATCTCGCATTGTCTAGGATTGCGAGGCCAGCTTATACTGGAAATGTATAGCTTGATGTGTCGCCGTGTGTACAGCGCCGCACTCTACGGCCACCGATCGTAACTGATGTAAAAAGACCGGTGATAATTTGAAACGGAGTCACAATTCTCAGCCGTGAGAGAGCGATTTAGAAGAAGAGTGAACTCTTCTGATCCAAGTGTCATATCATACAACCACCTGTTCTACTTCTACACTTATCCCTTTCTCTCCACAACCTTTCTTTAATTTGCCAACATTTCCTCTTTCAACTATCGCGTGCAAATGCAAGCATCAATCTAAGAATGCAAAACCTCGATGAATGTATTATCTCTGACCCGATGACTCACAATACTCTAGGCCTAATAACGGAGCTTCGTATTCCCACGATATTTTCCATCAATGGAGACTATCGTAGTTAAAAAAAAGAAGACATTTGTGTGGAATTTCACACGATTACCACACTATGAACAGTTGTTTGCATATACGTTTTGCGCTTTATTGCAAATTTATTACACTAGGTGGATAATGATGCGTAATTTAAAGAACTTAATTGGGTAGCATTTGCCAATTAGAGTAATTAGTTAAAAACGTTCCACCACAAATCCACGTTTTTTGAAGAATTTTATGTCTTAGTATAAAACAACCGACCTCCAAAAAAAAATACTACAAAGTGAAAAATAACTTTAATTTTGGAAGTCGGTGTCTTGGGTTTTGTATTTTCGTTTTTTGCCACCGACTTCCGAAATTAAAGTTATTTTTCACTTTGTAGTGTTTTTTTTTGGAGGTCGGTTGTTTTTTTTTAATAAAAAGTTTTTATTTTTCACTTTTTAGTTGTGGTACCTACCCCACACATATTCGAATACCACTACCTGCTACCAGTGACAGAAACTTATCATATCATCTACATACTAAGTAGGAAAAAAATACGTATTTTGTAGCTAACTCAAAAAGTATCCAAACAAAGTTAATAAAATTTATATGGGACCAATTCGAGAGCACACCCTTTCAAACAAAAAAAAGAATTTTCAAAATCGGTCCACAATTGACGGAGAAATCGGTGGACATACATAAAAAAAAAAAAACATACGCGACGAACATATAACCTCCTCCTTTTTGGAAGTCGGTTAAAAATAAATTCATCTGGCATTTTTTTTGCTTCTAAAAGAGCTGTGTTATTTTATTTTACACTTCAATTATTGTAGGATGGATACCTACATAGGTACTACACCTTTTTGCCTAAATACACCTTTTCGCCTTAATACACCATTTCGCCCAAACCCTCGAAATGTATTGTTATCACAAATAATGTTGCCGACATGTTTGTGAACACGCCTACCATGAAAATTGAAAATAAAATCAATCAATGTACAGCTATGTATAATTAAGTATCTCACAGAAACGGTGCCGTAACAAATAACCGTGGAAAACGATGGTTTAAACTTCTATTTAAAATCTTCAAGATTTATTTTAGGTAACTTTTAAGTTATTTGCTGTTCGAATACAGATCTTAAGTTAAGGACAATAAAGTTCACACAAACTTTAAGACTGTAAGATAGTGTTAAAACACATGACGTTGGTAAATTAAAGCTTTTATCCCACTATCGCATTCGTTATTATTAATTTAAAAACAGGTTCACTCATTTGTCTTACCGATAAGATTTTGTATGTTGGCAGTGTTTTGATCTATACGAATACAAATAAATAAAATTGAAGTGTCTGTTTTTAATGTCAAAATAACAGCTTTTCACTAAATGCATATGAAAGGTATATACGAAACTTATTACAAAAAAAAAAAAAAACAATAAAAAAAAATGTGCTTGTTCCGGCATTAACCTGTCACAAACAGACAGACAGACAAAGAGAGATTACTCCGGAACGCCTGGACCGATTTTGATGGGACTTTCACTGACAGATAGCTGATGCTATATGGAAAAACTTAGGCTACTTTTATTTTAGAAAAAGATTAGGGATTAGATTAGATTATTTATTTTATAACCCGCCCCTGCTTCGCATGCATGCGCAATGTACTAATGTGGCGACAGATCAATTATGAGATTTCAGCCAATCTATTCTGTATAAATCTCTATTATATTCTATTTTTAGGGTTCCGTACCTCAAAAGGAAAAAACGGAACCCTTATAGGATCACTCGTGTGTCTGTCTGTCTGTCTGTCCGTCTGTCACAGCCAATTTACTCCGAATCTAATGGACCGATTAAAATGAAATTTAGTACACATATGTATTTTTGTGACCCAAATACGAATGTGTAACGTAAATAAATGGATTTTGAATATAGGGGTCACTTTTGGGGGGCAAACAAGAAAAAAAAAAAAAAAAGTTATGCTAACAGTACCATATGACATATCAAATGAAAGGACTTATTGCGAGGATCTTAAATATATTTTTTATATCATTTTAAAATAAACACTTTTAAAGATATTTAAGAAATTCAATGAAAATTGACCATTCCCCCCCCCCCCCCTTATCTCCGAAACTACTGGACCAAAAAATTTCAAAAAAATACATAGTATGGCTCTTTACTCATAGATTACAGGAAAACCTATAAGAAGTCTATGGTCTTAAAATAACACAGTAAATCTCTCAATATTGTGCGTACAAACTTACATTTCGTCGCTCGGCATCCAATAGGCCCGTCTCTCTAGCTACTATAATATCAATATCAAAAGTGTTTGACAGTCTGCTTAATACACAAATAAATAAAACTGTAAATGTTCATGACAACCAATTCGAGTTTCGGCGTGGTTTGTCAACAGAAAGTGCAGTGTTGTGTCTTAAGCATACTATACTTATACAAAAAGAACACACACACACACTACACACACACACATACACACACACACATATACTTATACACATCGTGGGACGCCGATTTATGCTAACTTCCTCGACTTATTCAAGACTTTTGATCTGGTTGTTTATGACGTATTGTGGAGAAAGATGGAGAAGGATAGGTTGCCAATGGAACTTAATTTTTTTTTTTAAATATTGTTACCTATGGTAACCAGATCAATAGTGTACGATGTGCTGGAACTTTTTCCAGGCCATACAGGTTGGAATGCAGGGTGAGGCAGGATTGGCGATCTCAGCAGCACCAGAGTGGGTTGCTATACAGTGTGATTCTTCATAATGTGCACATATCAAAATGACCTATGCTTAATTTTAACAACAGAAAAAATATTTAAAAAATCTAAATAATTTTTTTAAACTTTTTAAGGAATTAAAAAAATATTGTAACAAAATTGTGTAACTTTTAAACTGAATCAGCTATCGCGATGAAACAAACTCCATAATTATTGGAAGTAAGTAGGCGTCCACATAAAAAAAATGAGAAAAAACTACCCTCAATTGAAAATAAACATGTTTTTTAGTAAAAATCTGTATTCTTTTCATCAATTTTTACAATAATTATAAAATTTATAAATAAGATGCACAAGAGAATAAAAATAAAATAAAAAATATTGATACAAAAGATTAAAAAAAAAATAACAAAAAAAAAAATTTGACCATTTTTTCCGTCAATAAAATTAAGCATAGATTCCCTCATTTCGATATGTGCACATTATGAATACTCACACTGTATAGATGGTATTTGTGTAAATATTAGCTTTGCAGACGATATGGTGCTTCTGAGCGCCAGGCAGTATCCCATAGACAAAAACTGCTAGTCGCAAAACTTTCTGAGTGATCTGGTAAAATAAGCTAAAGTTCATAAGTTTACTAACACAATGAGTCCTTGTTACTTGAATAAAGAAAAATATTCGGATGTCTATTTTTTTTTGAACGACGTTTTCTAAAAATGAAACCTAGCTAGATCGATTTATCGTTCCCGAAACCTTCTGTATGCTAAATTTCATAAAAATTCTTGGAGCCGTTTCAGAGATTCGTATTATATAATATCACTATCACTATCACTACATAGTATAAAACAAAGTCGCTTTCTCTGTCCCTATATCCCTATGTATGCTTAAATCTTTAAAACTACGCAACGGATTTTGATGCGGTTTTTTTAATAGATAGAGTGATTGAAGAGGAAGGTTTATATGTATAATAACCCGGTTTATACCCGTGCGAAGCCGGGGCGGGTCGCTAGTATACATATATACAAGAATTGCTCGTTTAAAGGTGTTAGATTTTTATTATTATATTAATACCGCGAATGTGAAATTTTTAACGAAAATCAGATTTTTGTTTTATTTCATTCTACACGTTCAAATAAGTGATCCTGCATTTTTTTTGTTTTTTAAGTTATACATTCGTGGTATTTGATGCCGAGCGATGATTTGCAGATGGAATAAATGTTAAGTTTGTTCTTGGGATAAATAAATTCATCTCAACTACGGAACCCTTCATTGTGCGTAGTTCGACACGCACTTGGCCGGTTTTTTTGTTATGGCAAGCAAAGCGGATGTCGACCATTCTGCCAATGTCTAAGTGAATTGAAAAAGCAAAGTGTGTATTACTAAAAACGAAAAAATAAATAATAAAAATCTTCGAATCTCACCATGAAAACTTATAAGTGAGTTTAAAGTCCGCTGCTGCTGTCAAAGTGTCAATCCTTAGCATCGGTGAAATGACAGTTCTTATCAAGCTCACATCATCTTTATTAGCGCTGTGGTATTTGTTTTCTTTTTCAAATTTCGTAGCATCTTGCTGAGATACGAGTATTTTTTTTTCTCTATTTTGTTTGTTTTAATGTTCTTTTTTATTGTTTTATTTCTTGTGCGTGTCCCAAATAATTTATGTTCTTTCTATCTAAGTTTTCACGGTGAGATTTTAACAGAATGAACCAGTTGTGTTATTTCTAAGTTTAATATGATTGTATTATACACATAAACCTTTCGGAATACATTTTCTAAATAATGGGGAAAACCGCATCAAAATCCATTGTTTAGTTTAGAAGAACTTACTAAGCGGTCACACAGACAGACACATTTATTTTTATTTTTTGCATACTTTGTATACTGTATAGTTATAGATATACACAAAGACTGTACAGACGCCAGCACATCAAGCTACCCTTAACTGTCAAATTTTCCCAATCAACTTTGAACCTTAAACTTCAGCGATAATGTTGAAAATCTATTAAATAAATTTGATAGATTGTAGTAGCCTTTTTTTTTTTTTTTTTTTGGGTGGGAAATTATCAAATAACTTCTCCCGCTCTGGGCGGAGCGGGAGGGCGTGTCAGACTCTTACTGACTAAAACCCACCCGTGTTCCTTCGGTTGCCCTGTTGCCGGGGGCCACGATTTCCCGATCGGTTTTCTTCGAACCCCCGGCAGGCATTGGCCCTAGTGGACCCCGTCAATTCTGCTGACATCTCTTTGAAGCGCGCGTGGAACATAACGCGCCGTCGACCCGGGCTTGGTCCTTATCGGACAGCGAGCTAGATTGTAGAAGCCTGATGTGCTGGCGTCTGTACATGGTATTTTTCAAAGATACGTATACAATATGAGAACAAACGAAAAACTTTCACAAGACACGGTACACCGAACATCTAAGCATTTCTGCCTGGTTAATCTTCTTTTTACTAAGCTTCAGCTACTCCTATGTATATGGCTGAAATACAATAGAAAGAAAAACATCTTTATATTAAGAGCGGCAGTAATCTCATTCCATCTCAATCGGGCTGTCATCCTTTTTACGAAGTTTTTTTATAAAATACAAAGAACCGAGCTTTATTTACCGATTCTTTATTTTTTTATATACTCAGGAACAGGAGCTCCGTAACCGTAACCGAAACTATCGGATATCCGAAATGAAAACCTATCCGTAACCGTAACCGAATTCGTTATAAATGTTTAAGATAATTTCGGATTGGGGCGGTGTCTAAATGACATTATGACAGGTTTTTCTGCCCAGCCGAGCCGATACACTAGCCGCGCGCGTCACTTGTTGTTTATTTTTGCTATTGCTTAGTCATTAATAGTAACTCATTGTGGGATAATATTATAACATTACAATTTCTTAAAAATGTTATAGGTAATCCGTAACCGAAACTATCCGAAACTAACGGATAATTCGAAATAATCTCATATCCGTAACCATATCCATAACCGGTATAATATAATTTCTATATCCGTATCCGTATCCGTATCCATATCCGAAATTTCATATCTATGACATCCCTGTTTAGGAACCTGCTGTTGATGGGGTGGTTTCAAAATACTAAGGGTGCTTTTCCACCAGAGATGTGCTATGCAGCTATGCTGTGAGGATGTGAAAACTAAGCTACAAAACTGTGTGACCGGTTCCACTAATTCTAAGCTGTGTAGTGGGTCGAGTAAGATGTGCTATGAAGATGCGCCGCCGCGAGGTAGCTGTTCCTTACCGAACCTGACGTCCCCATTACCTTCCTCCAGGAGAGCAGTAAGGAAACCAGTACAGTGTACGAAAACAGACGCCTCCAGTCATTCTGACCTCGCCGCCGAGATCCTTGGCGATCGCGACCGCGTCCCCGAGTAAATGATACTCCCCTCGACCCTTGCTCGTTAACAAGGTGCCAGCGGTTGTTGCAGCTGAGCACGCAGCTTAGCACTTTGACTTTGACAACTACAAGATACTTAAAAAAAAACAGGTAGCTGTGCGAGGAAGATGCGATGCGCAGCTCCAGCTATGCGATGTATCGACAATAGGGAAGGAACAGGGAGTGGCTTCAGCTGCTCTGCACATAGCTCCACCACTCGCACATCCATAGCTCCCATCCATAAAGCACGCATCCTTCCATATAAAACCGGCCAACTGCGTGTCGGACTACGCACAATGAAGGGTTGCGTAGTTGGGATGAATTTATCCCAAATACAAACTTAACATTGCAGTTGAAATACATGTGTTCCCCATACATTCCGACTGCAAATATAAGTTTGCACGCACAATATTGTAAGATTTACCATGTTATTTTTAGATTTCTTATAGATTTTTCTGCAATCTACGAGTGAAGAACCATTCTCTGTATTTTTCAAAATTTCAGGCTAAATAGTTTCGGAGATAAGTCAATTTTTTGGGGGGAATGGACAATTTTCATCTATTTTTTTAAATATCTTGAAATGTATTTATTTCAAAATTATAAAAAAAAATTGAGATCCTGTAAAAAGCCCTTTCATTTGATAAGTCACACGATACAGTTTGTTTTTATTTTCTTATTTGCCCCCAAAAGTGACCTCCATATTCAAAATGATTTTATTTACGTTACACGTGCGTGTTTGGGTTACAGAAATACATATGTGTACCAAATTTCAACTTAATCGGGCCATTAGATTCGGAGCAAATTGGCTGTGACAGATGGACAGTCAGACAAACAGACACACGAGTGATCCTATAAGGGTTCCGGAACCCTAAAAACATAGCTAAGTTGAACCTGTTTCCACCAGTGCGGGCCTATGTGGACCAATGAATATGATTGGTAGATATTTATTTATTAAAACTTTATGCACAAGTAAAAAAATACTGTACAAAGGCGTACTTAATGCCTGAGGCATTTTCTACCAATCAACCTTAGGGTGATGCAGAGACAAAACATGGCAGGTGCAACATAATTGATAGATAACTCGAATAAGAATAAATACTAATACATAGATACATACATGGTTAGACAAAATAAACTTAGTCAGGAGAAATAACGATAGGCAGAGGAGAAAACGAATCCAGCAAATCAGCGCTGGGATGATTCTGCCAACTTCTTATGAATATATTATTCACGTGCCTTCACTTTTAAAGATAACAAACGCATCCATAGCAACGTAGCATAGCACATCTCTAGTGGAAAGGTACCCTTAGTTTGACACTTCGTTTGACATCTCATCTGTATGCAATGTTAAGGTGCGTCTATGCTAGACGAGCCGAGCATGAGCGGAGCATGAGCCGATTACAAATTCGTGTAGTGTGGACCGACTTACAAGCCTCGAACGATCGCGCTTCGAGCATTCGGTTCGTGCTCGACTGTGCTCCGCCAACTGTCGGTTTTTTGACGAACACAAGGGATTTGCATCGCGCTCAAACTACGTTCGAGAACAGTGAGTGATCGTTGTAGGTTCGTTGTAAGTCCACATTTGACGCCGCGAACGACGACACCCAGAATGGCTCCGTTCGTGCTCGGCTCGTCTAGCGTAGACGCACCTTTATGCAGTTTACAGGTAGAGTTGTCTAAGGATCTTTGACACGGGGCCTATATTATTGGAACTAAAGCCACCATCTTGTATTTTTAATAGAATGTTATTCAAGCGCCCAAAAATCTTTGTAGCACTTTAGATAGGTACGTTTATATTACCTACAGCGTTTCTGATTTGGTGTTGTCCTTATCAAAGGTTATTTAAAATAAACAGAAACTTAGTTACTTACTATGATAATTTCTAGTTCTGCTGACTTGTAATATGGATAACAATTGTCTTGCAAAGTAATAATGGTAATAATATCCCCACCGCCGTATCTCTACGTTGACGTCGTGGTGGGGCTTGCGCGCTCCGAACTCTAGGTCTGTGCCGGTACAGTTTACTTTACCGGAACAGGTCTAGGATGAGGAGCCAGACCAAAAGAGATACAAAAACCCGCAGGGCAGCGTGTGGCGAGCGGTTGGGCAGTAGCGACCCCACGGACCCTATCCCCCGGGAGAAGTCTTGTTCCTCACCTCTGGCTTGCCTTTATTGGCCGGCTGGAGTGAACACTGACGAGGAACGGCGCTCCTGCCTCATTCTTGCCTTAATTGGCCGGCTTGAGTGGAGATTCGCAAGAGCAAACGTGCTCGGAGGAAGGAAGTATTCCAATAAGATGCTGGTAGGGATCTTGACCGTACTTCCGGGATTGTCCTGATAGCCGTGGAATACCTCTCCACTCCTCATAAGCACCTCAGGACGTGTTGCCCCCTTGTCGCTACGACACTATGTGCTAGCGACCATTTTCGGGGGCCCATTATTGAGTGTGCAAGTCACCCCCTGCCATTTTATCCGTGTGCATATAAAACATAGATCAGGCAGGGGCCATAGTCCTTCCATAGTCCCAGGTGACCAGTCCACTTTAGCAACCCAAACCCATAGTCCGATATCTTTGTTTCCATATCTTACAATAGCCCTACACCAACTGGGGGTTGTCCTTAGCTGCACTTGCATAGTGCGAACAGGGATAATCGTCGGCTGGTAGCTCATTTAATTAAAAACGTCTAAGGGGCCTCTGTGAGTTGGCTTCGGCTCCTCGTACGCCTTCCAAAGGTCCGGGACCCCTGGGTCCCGAGAAATGTCAAAGACGTAAAAAAAGTAATAATATTATTCCCGTTAAAGTTATAAATTCATGTGCAACTAAAATTTGTTGGTGGGTCTTTCCATGGGTACGGATCATAACATCATGCCTGTATTCCCCAAATGGGTTAGGCAGAAGTGTACCCATAGTACACCCATATTTCGCCAAATATGTTTAAGTCCCATGTAATATATTATCCCATGTTTTATTTAGATATTAAGTTCAGTTTACGTTTACTTTTTTATTTCTGCTTGAGTATAGTTCTCGATGTTTTTGGTTGGTATATTGGAGTGTGCTAGCTGACATATAATAATTTGTAATTTAAATTATATTTTGTGTTGCATAATGTAAATTATTTTGCATACTATTGTATAGAATATTTTTTTTTCTAACTGAACAGACAGCTTTGGTGCTGGGGAGTTTGTTGCGCCACTTCTTCTTCCCAGCTAAAGGCACTAGGAAGTGGTGAAGGGTGGGCGTTTTGGAGGACCGTCTTATGTAATATTGACGTTTGAAAAGTGCTGATTCTCAGCCTAGTTTAAATAAATGACTTTTGAATTTTGAATAGGGAGCGAGCCCAATCGGGCACAAATCCAGACTCCGGGTTGCTACTGAGAAATTCCAGATGGTAAAACCCGATAACACTTTGCCCGACCCAGGAATCGAACCCAGGACCTCATACTCAGCAGTAGCGCTTACGACCACTAGACCAACGAGCTAGTCAATCTAGTTGAACAGTATTATGACGAACACGAACTTGGCTTGTTTAGCGGAAGGCAAGGAACATTGTATACAGTATTTCTAGTTTATAATGTCCCTCGGGTATCATCGGATTTCCGAATACAAACGAATGCAAATTTCCATGTCCATCAATTATTAGATTTATCGTGTAGGTATAATAATTTGAATTCAGAACTAAGTACTTTATTGTTGTTTTGTTTTAATTTCCGTGTGAACTATAAAGAGCTTTAAAACTATTTTCCTATTTGTCGTGCCTGCGACTTTAGCGACTTTAGCTGAATCATTTTGAAGGATATTTGAAGATTTATGTTGAATTAGGTTAGGTTAGATTATTAACGCGGTAAAGCAGAGCGAGAGAGTTTTGACACAACAGTCATTTGACAATGACATAAGACATTATTTAATGTTGCCAATATAAACATTTAGGACAATGTTGCATTCATTACTTCACAATATTGCTAATCCATTACTTCACATGTCCGAAAACTTTGTCTTCTCAACAACGTAAATAACGCAATGAATGCTCAGGTCTGAGAATTAATGTTAAAATGAAACAGGTTGTGATTGATCGTGTGTTACGCAATTAGGGTGCAAGTTAAGTCTACGACCAAATTCATTCCATTTCTATCTAACGGGTCCTTAAACCTTTGGGTCACCCACTACGTCTCTGCAATAATTGATTACCTACAATCTATAAAACTTTAATAGTTAAGCCTTCAGAGTTCTGCTGGTAGGTACCAAATTCACGCACAACTAATCATTTACCAAAGGTCACACATCCATAACGTATATTATTGTCTTAACACAATTAATAATAGACTATAATATTAGTTTAAGTGGTATTAAATTATACTGAGAGCAATTATCCGCTATTGTCAAAGTTCATGTTATGTGGCACTTTGTGATGGCTATTAAAGCCATCACGAACTGCCATGTTAAAATAATATATGTACCTTAAAAGGCGTGTACGCACGAACGAATAAGAATATGGTGAACATGAACATCGAACACTGTGCGTACCACTAAAGAACATCAAACACTGTGTTCGTCCACAATGATCGTGGCAATCCAATTTCGAATCTATGGCTACTAAGGCGTATACGCACGAAGGAACAAAACATGGTGAACACGAACATTGAACACGGAACATTTGGTTCGTATGTGTAGACGTCAATTAACAAAGTAAACACGAACACTTTATGAATACAGTTCGCGCTCAACCGCCCCGCTCTCTTTAGTAGCCATGATTTTTTTTGACGAAAAAAGTGTTTGATGTTCGTTAGTGGTACGCACATGCGAACAAAGTGTTTGATGTTTGTGTTCACCATGTTCTTCTTCGTTCGTGCGAATACGTCTTAAGAGAGCGGGGCAGTTGAGCGCTAACACAAGTCGAACTGTATTCGTGTTTGCTTTGCTAATTTACGTCCACACGTACGAGTCAAATGTTCCATGTTCGATGTTCGTGTTCACCATGCTTTGTTCATTCGAGCGTACACACGCCTTAAAGCTCGTACAGACCAGCGCGATATCGCAGGTGCGACAAGGGTCACGCTGCCTGTCGCGCCCGCGGTATCGCGCTTGTCTGCACGAAGCTTTAATGTTCAAAGTGAAGAGCAGTAAAATAGTACACACTATACTGCTCTTCAGTTTGAACATTAATAGCCATCATGAACGTTACATTCAAAGTCAAAGTCATTTATTTGCTTTAAATGCGGTTACAAAGGTGTTAATTAAGTATTCTTGTGCGATGACACATTTCGCCATATTTTGGCATGCAAATATTATGGTGAGGCTAAAAAGCAATTATCTCCAACTAAAGTTGAAAATGTTATTTAGACATGAAATTAAAGTTTTGTATTAAAGTTTCATTCGTAAATAATTTAAGGCCAGAAGAAATGAACGAGCTGATGGTAGCCGCCACTTGTCACCGCCATCAGTCGCTCAAACGCGGGCTATTTAGCGATCGTATTTTTTCCCTCAGTTGTGCATGAAATTTTTGTTTTGACGCAGGCCGACCACAAGGCACAAGTCACTGCAACAAGATCCGATCGTAATTTTTTATCTATTTCATATAGCTAAGTAGCGAATTCCGTGTCTTGACGCAGTTAATTTAGCAACAGCCAAAACTCGAGTCACTCGTGCAAGAAATCATAGAATATGAATTAAAAGTTTACAACCAAAGTTTGTGGCGATCACTAAGGGCCTGCTAAACGGCTGCCAACCGCGTCCCCGACAGAGGTGACCTTGGTTGGCGACAGGCAGAGCTGTTTGAAATTTGGTCGAAAACCACCAAGGTCACCTCTGTTGGGACGCAGTTGGCGACCGTTTAGCAAACACTTAAAGGACTGTCTTGGTAGGTAGTATCCAGCGCCACTACATCATAAGCAGACGACGACAAAGGAATCTTGATTTGACAGTGTTCTGTATTGCCGATATCCAGTCACCTTTGAAAGATCTCATGTCTATTGTGAATTGAAATATATTGGGTTCTCTGTGTTGTGAAATTCAATGGCTCTCGTATCAAAGCAAGTGGCATGATATCCTCGGATTGCCTCCAGATTATCCCAGTCATTGACTATGATATTCCACTACTAAATAAAACCTCTGTATGGCAAAGGCACTAGGAAATGGTGAAGGGTGGGCGTTTTTGGGGGACTGTCTTATGTAATTTTGACGTTTGAAAAGTGCTGATTCTCAGCCAGTTTGAATAAATGACTTTCGAATTTTATGTTCACATCGACTTCACACGTCTTTTAGAGCTGAAATAGATATTGGATTTTATGAATGATGAAATAATTTATGTTAGTATGGATGTACATAGGTACCCCTCTGCCCAAGCCTTCGGAGAAAAGAGGGGTGATGTTATTTAAGAAAGAAAAAAGAGTATCCCTTTGCCTGTATCGTACTTTTTAGGGTTCCGTTGCCAAATGGCAAAAAACGGAACCCTTATAGATTCGTCATGTCTGTCTGTCTGTCTGTCTGTCTATCTGTCTGTCTGTCTGTCTGTCTGTCTGTCTGTCCGTCCGTATGTCACAGCCACTTTTTTCCGAAACTATAAGAGCTATGCTATTGAAACTTGGTAAGTAGATGTATTCTGTGAACCGCATTAAGATTTTCATACAAAAATAGAAAAAAAAACAAATAATTTTGGAGTTCCCCATACTTAGAACTGAAACTCAAAAATTTTTTTTTCATCAATCCCATACGTGTGGGGTATCTATGGATAGGTCTTCAAAAATGATATTGAGGTTTCTAATATAATTTTTTTCTAAACTGAATAGTTTGCGCGAGAGACTCTTCCAAAGTGGTAAAATGTGTGTCCCCCCCCTGTAACTTCTAAAATAAGAGAATGATAAAACTAAAAAACATGTATGATGTACATTACCATGTAAACTTCCACCGAAAATTGGTTTGAACAAGATCTAGCAAGTAGTTTTTTTTTAATACGTCATAAATCGTAAACCGCAATTTACCTTTCATTCAATGTTACTTGCTGCTACGGAACCCTTCATGGGCGAGTACGACTCGCACTTGGCCGCTTTTTTTTTATTTTTATTATTTCCTGCTACACCAATTTACGTAGCTTCGCTGTTATGCAATTTTGTTCTGACGAAAAACCGTCTACTTTAATTAACTCACTGAGCAAACAGTAAAATTTCTATATTTTCACACAATTTTTAGGGTTCCGTACCCAAGAGTGCCAACGGGACCCTGTTACTATGGCTTCGCTGTCCGTTCGTCCGTCCATCTGTATGTCTTGAACCGTAATAGGTAAACACATTAAATTTTCACAGAGGGTGTACTAGTATGGCCGCTACAACAACAAATAATAAATCCCCATACAAGAACCGAGCTGAAGAAATATGTAGTAAATATTAAAGTGAAACTTTTATTACATCGTCTCAAACTTTTTCGTCTGTTAGTTGCATGTCGCGTGACGGTCGGCCGCGGAGTAGGGATAAAGTGAAAGGTGCTCGTCAGAGCAGCCAAAGCCAATATGGCGGCGCCTATAGTTCGCTTAAAAGTTTCAGTTTTTTATTAAAAGTGTAATATTATTAATAGTGTATTTAACCCTGGTGTGTAACCTTTCGTGTGTACGTCCGACTCCTACTTGGTCGTTTTTTCATGTTATTTGTAATCAATATCAACTTCCGCAAAAACAAATAAAGTTTTAAAAAAATTCGTTAATATTCAACGTGTTTTTTATTACACAATATGTGTTAAGGAATACGAATCAACCTTAATTCCCTGTTTTTAAACACCCTAGTGTTTAAATGCAGATAGGAGGTAAATAAATTAATTGCATCTCGAATTGCGCACTCCAGTGCGGCTTCGTTACCAACTGAATTTAACTCGTGAATTCAAAGCAATTTTCATTTGTCGCTTCCGCATCACTGAATAATTTATAACGGATAATAGCGGTAGGTAGCTGCTATTATCTTTGTCGGTAGCGGGATATACTCGTATACAGGGTGGCAGGGACATCGACGCGAAAACTGAAACCATGGATTCAGTACATGATTCTGAATACCCCTGAGTTTAAATTATTCGTCGGTTATTTTAAAAAAATCTGCTGTTCCATACAATTTGACCGTGTAGGTATTGCACTTTTCTTATGAAACAGCAGATTTTTTTTTTCAGAGTCATTTACTGAATCCACGGATTCAGTTTTCGCGTCGATGTCCCTACGACCCTCTATAGTGAACAAGAGCAGTGGTGGTACAGTGGTAACGACCGTGACTTGCGAGTTTTAGGTCGCAGGTTTGAACCCTGACAGGCGCTTCACTTTGTGTAAATTATTTCATCACCACTGCTCTCGAAACGGTGAAGGAAAACATCGTGAGGAAACCGGCATGTCAGAGAAACAAAAATTTCGAAGACATGTGACATCCACCAATCCGCACTGGGCCCGTGTGGTGGATCATGGCCCACTCCCTCTCACAGAGAGGATACCTGTGTCTCAGAAGTGGGAACATTTATAGGCTGATTGAGAGGGAACAAGAACATTGTATAGGTAGATGAAGCCCTTAAAGAAATGTTTTTCTATGTCAGTTATATTTTTACTGTTGTTGAAATATATCGTACCGGAAGACGTAGCGTTGGAAGGCGTCCCATAAGGTGGACCTATGACCTTGTGAAAGCCGTTGGTAACCGCTGGATGCAGGAAGCACAGAACCGGTCGAAGTGATGGTGCTTGGGGGTGGCCTATGTTCAGCAGTGGACGTCTTTCAGCTGAATGATGATGATAAAAGACTTTTTACAAAAAAAACACACTACAAAGTGAAAAATAACTTTAATTTCGGAAGTCGGTGTCTTTGGTTTTCAATTTTCGTTCTTTGTCACCGACTTCCGAAATTAAAGTTATTTTTCACTTTGTAGTGTTTTTTTTGAAGTCGGTTGTTTTTTTTTTGTAAAAAGTTTTTATTTTTCACTTTTTAGTTGTGGTACCTACCCCACACAAATTCGAATACCACTACCTGCTATGTAAATAACAGTGACAGGAAGTTATCATAATATCATCCACATACTATGTGGGAAAAAATACGTATTATTGAAGCTAACTCAAAAACTACCCAAGCAAAGTTAATAAAATTTACATGGGACCACCCCTAAAGTATGATCTACCAAACAAAAAAAGAATCATCAAAATCAATTCATAATTGGCGGAGTAATCGCGTAACAACATATTAAAAAAAAAACACAGTCGAATTGAGAACCGCCTCCTTTTGGAAGTTGGTTAAAAATATTACGAAGAGAAAAATTAATTTCAATATACAGACTATAAATATTACAAAGGCGAATATCAATATTACCACAGATTAAAAGTCCTTACGTTCTACATAACGTATGTGAATAAGGTAGAGATATACGTAAAGTCAGGGAAATAAATTGTTTGTCAAATTGACTACCAACTTAAATTGTTCGCATATTCGAATCAAAACTGTCATTCTTTGACAGTTGAATGAAATGGCAAATTGACATAGTGTGTCAATTTGATAAAAAAAAACAGTGGCACTCCGGGAGTGCCTACAGAAGTGAAAACTTGAAAAAAATCGGCACCGTGATAATCAACGCGTAGATATCTTTTACTCCACGCACCTCGATAATCAACGCGTTGATGTCTTTTCAATGGTGTCGTCACAGTGTCGCGAAATCAATGGTTTAGTCCCATCTCAAAAATGCCCAACGCGCCTAAAGAAGTTTTCACTTCAAAAATGTATGTCCCTGATAGTACCTCCATCAGACAATACTCACATCTACAGTTGTTTTCCAGGTAATACTAAGGACAGGTCAGTAGCCCAATGCCGACCGATGGCACTTGTGCTTATAACTTTCTAACTATTAAATAAGACATACATCGTAGAACGCCAGAAGACATTCTTATAGTACCTGTTTTCACAGAAATAATATATGGAAAGCTGATAATAACTTGACACAGTTCAAATAAATTAATTCAGGAATGGTGACTCGGGAGCAAGCGAATTAACAGTTGTCCGTGTGAGAAGCAGCTTGTCCTGAGGTTGACACCGCAGCCTTCAGTCTTCGATATCGGCCCCTGTGACTTGTTGATCGCAAAGCTTACGCTCACAGGGAACTGCACGCGCTTAAACTGGTAATTGTTTGGAATTTGTGGTATACGCGGTATAAACACTGTCATTGCCACAACCTGTTAGATTTTCCACCTCATATTAACAATATAAATCATAAAAATTTCAATTACATTTAATATAACATAACATTACACATAACATAACATCACGCCTGTAATCCCCGAAGGGTTAGGCAGAGGTGTACCTATAGTACACCCACATTTCGCCAGTTATGTTTAAGTCCCATGTAATAGGGGGCGAGCCTATTGCCATCAACCGGGCACAAATCCAAACTCCGGGCTGCTACTGAGAAATTCCAGATGGAAAAACCAAATGACACTTTGCCCGACCCGGGAATCGAACCTAGGACCTCATACTCAGCAGTAGCGCTTGCGACCACTAGACCAACGAGGCAGTTAATATAAATACTTAAATTTAAAGTCTCAGAGATTCTTGTCATGCTATCTTCTTGTCAGCGGACAATACTTTTATTAATATTCTTTCTTAACTATCCAAGTAATATCAAACATGACAGGAAAAATTGCAGAATAAAATTAGCACGTCATTATAAAATCTGCTCATCTATCTTCAAGATTGAAACAAGAAGTAAACGATTCTCTAACGTCAAGCAATCACTCAAGATGAGCGCAAATTAACATCAGAGGTCATCTTCATTCATGCCGCCCACCCATCCAATTACCGGCCGGCATGGGTGATACTTAACCGCCAATGTTGGCACGACTTGGCGTATACCGACTTGATTGTATACTTTTACTAATTGTCATTCAAATATCTGTTGGTTATCTGCAGTTATTGCTCTTTTAAAACCTTTTTTAGGGTTTCGTACCTGAAGTGTGGCAAGCGGAACCCTATTACTAAGCCTCCGCTGTTCGTCCGTACGTCTGTCTGTCTAACTCATGAACCGTAATACTCGTAGGTAGACAGTTGAAAAGATTATGTATTTCTTCTGCCGTTAAAACAACAAATAATATAAATAGCCATAAAAGAAACGTGTTTTTTGAAGTGAAAACTTCTTTAGGCGCGTTGGGCATTTTTGAGATTATGGACTAAACCATTGATTTCGCGACACTGTTACGACACCAGCTTTTAACCATTATAAAGACATCAACGCGTTAATTACCGCGGTGCCGATTTTTTTTTCAAGTTTTCACTTCTGTCGGCACTCCCGGAGTGCCACTGTTTTTTGTTTTATCGTTACTAAAGTAAAAAACGTAATGATAAATATTGTAAAGTGGTACGGAATGCTTCGTGTAAGAATACGACTCGCACTAAGCAATTTTTTATTTTTTGTTTGCCCTTTTTTTGGTAAGTTATAATAAGATTAGTAAGAAAAAAAAGAAAGAAAAAAAAATACGTTTATTTGCGGTAAACATGACGCAAAAAAGTGTTTAAAATACAAAGATGAGAAAAGGTTGGGGGAAGCATACCTACGTGACATCCATGCAAATCGGCTTTCGCTCAGCATTATGTTGCGACCCTATGCAAGATAGAGCACACTAAGCTAATCACTTAGTGAGAGAGAATTTACAGAGCATACTATTAGGACTGCAACCTCAACCGTATACCTCATCATCTGGGTAGCCTTTTGCTAACCATGTTGGGATCGACATCCAGTCTAAACGGATGCAGCTGAATACCAGTATCTTACATGGAGCGACTGCATATCTGACCTCACTAGTAAGGCTAATTGTCAGATTTTCGGGCTTCTGACTATTCGTAACGATTGTCAAAGATCTACGAATGACAGCCAGAACTAGGGTTACCATCTGACAGGCATTCACCGCATTTGACAGTGCGACCGGCAGCGGCACTAAGCTGAGACAGGCATTTTTGAATTTCCCAAATAAATGCACAGTTGAGTAAAGAAAGGAATCGCCTGACGATATTCGGTAAAAGCGTTATTAGTAACCTAAGAAAACTTTAAAAAAGTTTCGTGTGAAGATTTTTATATTCAAATTTTAGAAAATAAAATAAATTAAAAAAAAAAAATCTTTTGAAAAATATCACTCAGTGTAGTAAGTTCGTTTATTCTAAATTAGTTTAGTGGTCGTAAATTGTTCATAAATGTACTTTTCATTTTGAATAAATGTCAGTCTTAAAACTATCTGTTGCATATTATTAATTTTAAGACTTACCTACAGATTTTTTACAACAGACAAGCATTTTACTGAATACAAAAAAAAAACAACTGACTTCAAAAAAAACACTACAAAGTGAAAAATAACTTTAATTTCGGAAGTCGGTGTCTTTGGTTTTTAATTTTCGTTCTTTGTCACCGACTTCCGAAATTAGTTATTTTTCACTTTGTAGTGTTTTTTTTGAAGTCGGTTGTTTTTTTTTGTAAAAAAAATTTATTTTTCACTTTTTAGTTGTGATACCTACCCCACACAAATTCGAATACCACTACCTGCTATGTAAATAACAGTGACAGGAAGTTATCATAATATCATCCACATACTAAGTGAGGAAAAAATACGTATTATTGAAGCTAACTCAAAAACTACCCAAGCAAAGTTAATAAAATTTATATGGGACCACCTCTGAAGTATGATCTACCAAACAAAAAAAAAAGCATCAAAATCAATTCATAATTGACGGAGTAATCGCGTAACAAACTTACAAAAAAAAAAAAACAACACACAGTGGAATTGAGAACCTCCTCCTTTTGGAAGTCAGTTAAAAATCAGGCATTTTGTACATCCTAGACAGGCATCCTCGGGATTACATAGGTGGCAACCCTAGCTGGAACCGTCTTTCCGAGGCATCTACGGGGTCTTGGTATTTTTTCCATGCTGAAAGTACCCGAGCCAATCTAACCATTTAATTCTACTCCCATGTCATTACAGTTTGCCATTAAACGTAAATCGTGACCCACACGACGTCTCATACTTTCTCTAATTGCAATGCGATTCTCAGTTGTTTTCTATTAATTATATTTATAGCTCTTTGTCTAGCCGTTTAGAAAGTTTTAACAACATGTGTCAATGTTTTAAAGGGCGTAGGTGTACATGTGCGCAAAAAATAAAACGAATACTGTCAAAAGTGACGATCTCTGAGAAATGTCAATATAATAATAATTAAGTATATAGAATAGGGATGACGACAAAAAAAAATTTTTGTTCGTCTTGTAGATTATTAAAAAAATGTGGACACATTTTTTTTTCTTTCTTAAATTTATCCAGAAATTACGGCGATACATTGCAGTTAAAATGTGTCATGACGTCACGAGTATGTAGATTTTTATACTTACTAGTGACGTAGCGACCCCCACACTCCAACTTTAATGCGTTTTATCCAAGTCACTTTTTATTAATATGATGAAGCAAAAAATACGTATCTAATATTTTTTTATTATCTGACTGACGGACTAAATAGAATTTCTTTTATTTAACCCTGGCATCATTCCAATTGAAGGCATTCTAAATGTGGTATTTTTTGTTAAAATTCTTTTTTAATTTGAAACTTAAAAGCTCCATTTGACTGCCAGTCTCGTAGGTATTTTTATTTTATCTAATAAATATTAATAATAAAATGACAATTTTTAATATTTATTTTTTCCGCGTCAAGGTACTTAATTTATGTAAAAAAGTACCTAAGTACAGGTACATTACTTTTAATGAGAGTTAAAACGAAGTAGTCCACTTAGAGCACCCGTCCGAATAGCACCTAGCCTAGTAAAATTTATTAAAATTTATTTTTACATTTTTGTCCACGAAGAGCACCTACGACTCAGCAGCCTACTGCTGGGATGTATTTGTTTTACAGGACGTTATTAAATGAAAGATATCGATAAAAATCACTAAATGTTTATTAATTACACATACTTACGTACATACGAAATTTTTCTAGGCAACATTTAAAAATAAAAAATAATAAAAATGACTTGGACAATAAATATTAATCTTACCAAATAATAACACTTCTTATTTTTAATATATCACAATCAGTCTCCACATATCACATTTATTGTAAAATCAGCCTATTGTTTTAACTGTGGGGGAGCTGGAAGTAGTGTCGGAGCTGGGTATATTTTATCTAACCTAACCTAACTTAATAACAATGTCGGAACTGAATAACCCCGGGACAGATTTTGATGCGCTTTGGCATCACAATATTTACTTTTTTCCGAAAAAAGCTTATGAATTAATTGTTTCAAAGTTTTACTTGAGTTAAAAGTGTTTGTACAATGGTTATAAAAGCATATTATATCTATTAACAAAAGATGGAGTAAATGATCAAAAAACACACATGATTTTGGCGTTGCTACCACGATTGTTAAGCGGTCTACTTATGTGCTTAGATGACAACGAATCATATCACATAATAACACAAAATCTATAAAAAAATAAGACAGATAGGTAATATTCGGAGGTAATGAAGTATCCTGCGTAAATAATATAATAAACATCGTTTCACTAGGAAATTTTCCGAAATGACTTCGGTTTCCCTGAACCCAAAGGTACTGGCCTAAATAATATTGACAGTGATCCGGTGGCCCAAAGAAATAACATTCTCTCACAAGATATTAGTTTCATTTTATTGACGTGTCCCACTTACTTATTAATAGAGTAAACAAAATTTGTGGGTCGTAAAAGATAGTTAGATAAATGTAGGTCAGGATTATATTGAAGACATAATTATACGTAAGTACCTAAGCCCGCTCTACACTCGCGCGCGAATCTTGCTGCGAATTCACAGCGCGAACCGCGGCGTGAACTCCACGTGAAAACGTGTCCCTCCACACTCGCAAAGTTTCGCAGTATCGTTCGCGATCTCATAGAAAATGGACGCCGATGTGTCTGTTGCTGCTGCTGTGACGCTATGTGCTGTAGCGTACTACCATTATATTTGTTTTAAAAATTACAAACAAATAAAAAAGAGATGGAGAAAGAGAAGATGGTGGATGACGAAAATCTTTATAAAAAAATCTATGCTTATAAAAAAATCACACTTGACCACTCCCGACAGCGACTCGTGCGCTACTGCGAAAATCTGCCAGTGTAGATGCGTTCGCGTTCGCACGCTGTGAACCAAGCGCGAACCCTTTGTCGCGGGACCAAAAACCGACACCGATCGGGGAACAGCGCAAAGCGCGAACGCGAAGGCGCGAAACCATCTACACTCGTATTTCACGGCTTTCGCGGGTGTTCGCGCGGCGAGTGTAGAGCGGGCTTAATATAAAAAGTCAAAAATTACAATCCATTTTACACACGTTCTTTTACATTGTCCTCAGTTTTTATAATTTCAATTTAAATGATGAACCAATTTTTGGTTTTATTGATTTAAAAGGGTGTCCAAGGAGTTTCTTGCCCGTTCTTCTTCATAGGAACGTACTACGGTTTGGAATGGGTCTAGCTTCAACTTTCTGACGGACGAACTCCTTGACAATTCAAAAGTGTCTGTAATTAGTTTAATAAATATTTAAAAAAATGCTTTATGTTTGAGTTTAGACAGAAAGAAAGAAAAAGTATTTATTGAGACTCGCATAGGATATCAAAAAATTAAAAACACACTCAGAGAAACATAAATAAACAAAAAAAAAACAAAGTAAAATTAAAATAAAACCTTGAGAAAGTCTTAAACGAAAAGGCCAAAAGACCAAAAGGCTCCTATCTCAGCATGGTGCTGCAAAATTTAAAAATAAATGTCGCAGCGCTGGTATTCTGATAGGGCTGGTTTCTGTAAGGTTAGAGTTTGAACCCAAAAAAGGAAGATCCTGTTTACACAGTAGGTCACCTGATAAAAAACATGGAACAGATTGCGTATCAAAATGTTTTTCCGATACCTACTCAAGTTAAATGACGCTTATCAGGAAGTCGCTCCAAACAGGAATATGTTAGAACATTGTCAGAGAGCTATGGAGCATACTAGGAATCAAGAAACTAGACAGAGACAATTTCCATAAAGTTTTCATAGAAATTGTTCCATCAGAGTCGCGACACCCCTATCTGCCGGAGCCTTAAGCCATTGTTTATTAACCTAATGGTAGAATACAAATTCGAAAATGGATAAAGTAAGAAATGAGTATATAAGGGGAAGTTTAAAAGTGGTGCCAGTGACTGAAAAGTTGAAAGGAAATCGTTTGGCCCGGTATGGGCATGTGATGAGGAGAGAAGAAACGCATGTGACTAAAAGAGTGATGAACATAAATGTTGATGGATGGAGCGGGAGAGGAAGACCAAAGAAAAAATGGATGGATTGTGTGAGAAATGATATGAAAGAGAAGGGAGTGAATGATAACGTGACGGTTGACAGGGGAGAGTGGAAAAAGAAAACGTGTTGCGCCGACCCCAAGTAACATGGGACAAGGGCAGGAAGATGATGGTGGTAGAATACAAATTCGAATAGGAAAAACCGAACCTATATAATATAACGTTTTGTGTACTTCCTGATACCTTTATGAGATATTTATGCTACTACATAAATCTGACAGGTAAATTATTTCTTCAATAGGTAGGTGCGTTTTATTTATGTTGTATCGTTCACATTTGCATGATGTAATGTGACCTTTATTTTTTTCATTTCCAACGTTAGTAACTAGTCACAACTGACAATCAAAAGTTTCAAACAAAAAAAAACTGTCCTTAGTGTGCCTTAAATAATTGGGCAACATTTAAAGACACTAAAATAAAAAGTAATCTAAATTGATTTAAGATAAACAACTCATTCTGGCACAAAATTATCTTAAATCACTTAAGATAAGCAATAGCTGTCACTGAGAACTTTTTAATGACTTTGTGTTACGTAAAAGAATACAAAAATAAAAAATGGATCCGGGTAAATATCAGTTGATTTTGCAACAGCGCAGGCGGCGGCTCGCGAAACCCAATTTGTAATGCTTGACGTCAATGGCAGCCGAAGCCAAACAATGACGAAATGATTGCCCTGTCGGTTGCAATAGCTCCACTTGACAATTTCATTATTTGCTTGCAGAATAGAATTTAAAATACTATCTGAGATAAAATAAAAATAAAACAGTGGTACTCCGGGAGTGCCGACAGAAGTAAAAACTTGAAAACAAAATCAGAATCAACGCGTTGCTGTCTTTTACTCCAGGTCAACGCGTTGATGTCTTTTACTCCACAGTGTCGGTAATTGCGTTACGTTACAGTGTCGCGAAATCAAAGGTTTAGTCCCATCTCAAAAATACCCAACGCGCCTAAAGAAGTTTTCACTTCAAAATGTTGTTGAAAAAAAGCGTGTCGATTTCTATAGTTTGATACCGCTGTATCGCGCCTTAGGAATACGCGGCGAGGCGGGGGGCAGTGTTGACCAATGAGCGGCGGGCGGGACGCCGTGCGCCGAGAGCTTTGACGAATTAGCCGCCTGCACTGCTCCCCCGTCTCGCCGCGCGCCTTCCTAAGGCGCGGTAAAGCGGTATTGGTCAAACAGTGACACAAAAATGTCACATACAATTTGTGTGAGTTGGAAAGCATTCGTAATGCAAAAAAAAAGTGTTTTGTCGAACTACGATCTATAAACTTTACGCTGCATGATCGACTCAAACCAACTAATTTATATGAGTGGTATTCTACTTTATTGGTGACCACAAAACACCTTTGACCATAATAAGAAACTTTTATAGAGGATTCATATCATGGGTGTAGATAACGTATTGTATGCAACTGTTCCATTCCACGTTCGTGTTTTAATACCCCTTATTATACAACAGTTGCATAAATAACTAATTCACAATTAGTCTGCTGTTAGTTTCCTGTTCCCAACTAATGAGACCAAGTGAAAGAGGAAAGTTGAGACGTGCGAACCGAATTACATCCAGCGTCAGGAGGTTGGGTAACATTTAATGTACAGGAGGTTTGATTGAAAAGCTGTGACGCAATTTAAAGATACATCGATAGTGACCACTTACCAGTAGGTCACAATCGACCCGTAAAACTTAACTTTGTCAGTTTCAAAAAAGAAGAACCTGCATCGTTGTTTAGAAGAAAAAATGCTGGAATTAACTTAGTATATAATTTTTGTGTCTATTACTACCAGTAGGTCACAATCTACCCGTAAAACTTTGTCAGCTTCAAAAAAGAAGAACTTGCACCGCTGTTTAGAAGAAAAAATGCTAGAATTAACTTAGCATATAATTTTTGTGCCTGTTACTACCAGTAGGTCATAATCGACCCGTAAAACTTAACTTTGTCAGCTTCAAAAAAGAAAAACCTGCACCGCTGTTTAGAAGAAAAAATGCTGGAATTAGTATATAATTTTTGTGCCTAGTACCACCAGTAGGTCACAATCGACCCGTACTTAACTTTGTCAGCTTTAAAAAAAGAACTTGCACCGCTGTTTAGAAGAATAAATTCTGGAATTAACTTAGCACATAAATTTTTCTGTCTGTTACGTTTTTTATGTTCCCTACCCAAAAAATCAAGGGTCCGGCCACATTTAAAATGGATTAAGTTCACTCGTCAAAGCAAGCCCCACGAAGGCAAACTCTTAACCTATTTGGCCCCATTCCTTTATTTCTCAGTAAAGATAACGTGGATCCGGGTAAAAACCGATTTCATAATCATCGCCAGTCGTCGATGGCAATTTGCAACGGCGAGACCGTTAAGAGCGAGCCGGAATACGGAATTAGGCGCTGCTGTTGTAAAATAGGCGGCTCGGCTAAAGAGTTGAAGACGTTCACTGCGTTTAAAACAGTAGTGTAGTTGGGTGTAGTAAGGTTTTTTTAACGGTGTAAAAACCAATGGTTTTTTTTTTGAGGTCTGTTGCTGCATTTTAATTAAACAGAAGGTTTTAAATAATTCGATTGTTATTTTTTTTGAGCTTTTCATTTGAAAAAATCTATAATTTTTTTGGAGTAGGTTCACTATTTTTTTTCTTATTTTTGCCTCAAAGCTTCACGTTTGTTTTTATTGAAATAAAGGCATGTTTATCAACTAAATCGGACTGCTTTAATTCTGAATGCATACGGGGTGGCAGGGACATCGACGCTAAAACTAAAACCATGGATTCAATACATGACTCTGAACCCCCCTGCGTTGAAATTTTTCATCGTTTATTTAAAAAAAAAAATCAGCTGTTCCATACATTTTGACCGCGTAGGTATTGCACTTTTCTATGAAACAGCTGTTTCAGCTGTGTCAGCTGACACCCTGTATAATTATTTAAAAAAAAAATGTTTTTATTTATGCTGCAGTTTACAAAAAAGGGTTTCATGTTTGGATCCTCCTTTTAAGCAAACAATGATTGTATTAGTTCTGTTCTCCTTTATTCTGAGTCATAATATTATGGTAGTCAGATTTTTAGTCATTAAAATAGTCGATGGTAGTTCAAGCTTTGTGTAGGCATATCTACAGGTCAAACCGAAGTTCATAACTTTGAACATTAGTCCATATAAATTTACTTGGATTTTCTATCTCAAAGCAAACACCACGATCAAACAATTTATAGGATCAGCCGGCCTATAATAATTATAATTTATTTATTTGGGAACATAAAGGTTTTGTAGTACACACGGCTACACATCAAGCTTATACATTTCCAATTTATGCTGATCTCGCATTGTATGGGATTTCCGTACAGTGCGAGGTCAGCTTATACTGGAAATTATGGCTTGATGTGTAGCCGTGTGTACATGAGAAACTTACAAAGTATGCATTATTAATTACAATGGTGTAGGTACACACGGCTACACATCAAGCTATAAAATTCCAGTTTATGCTGATCTCGCATTGTATAGGATTTACGTACAATGCGAGGTCAGCTTATACTGGAAATTTAAAACAAAAATGTAGAACTACAATTTGGTCCGTGTGCTATGAACTTAACGGTAACATAGTACGACAGTGATCGGAGATAATGTTTATTGGTTTGTCCGGAATCACTGCACTTAACCCGTCGCTTTTTTATAGTTGCAATTTTTTAAGTGAAAACTTCTTTAGGCGCATTGGGCATTTTTGAGATGGGAAAAAACGATTGAATTCGCGACACCGTTACCGACACCTCATTTTTTGTAAACGCGATTGTGCTCTTTACTTATATTAAGTTACGGATCAATGTTCTATACAAGTGTTTTTAATTTAAAGGCTTTGGAAGGTTTTTTTTTTGTAACCTCTTTTGTACTCTTTGTTTAGATAAGGTTACGGATCAATGTTCTATACAAATATTTTTGTTCCACCAAGGCGATTTTGTTCAAGTTTTCACTTCTGTCACTCCCGGAGTGCCAGTTTTTTTTACTTTTTTTTTAATAGACCCTTCATTCTCCCCGAATTTAGTATATATATTTGAAAACCCCAAAGTGTGCAAAATTTTAGGTGCCGAAGCGCGCTAGCGGCACTCTATACACTTCCAAAAACATCATATTCGTTACTATGAGATTAAAAAGTGTCATGAACACATTCTAGGTAGGATGTGAATACCTATACCTACCTAAGGTATAGGTATTCACAGAAAAAAACTTAGTTACACATTATTATTAAAATCTCCATGTTTTCACTTTACTCAAATAAAGTGTGAATATATTAGGTGTGGCTATGCTAGTAATACCTTTTAAATACCTTCAGTGAATCTACCTAGTAGGGTTTGGGTCCCGGGACATCTCGTGTCTCGAAGTCCCGGGACGTTTCGTAATTTAGTTGTCTCGAATCCCGAGACTTTCGGGTCGAGACTCGAGACGAGACAATAAGTCTAATTAATGTGTTAGTTGATTATTTAAAAGACTGATTTATAAGTCTGTTTTATTATTTATATTATTTAATTATGAAACAAATCTGCGATTATGAGAATTAACAATGTTGTGATTGTGACCAATGATTAGATATTAGAATTACTAGATAGTAGTAAAGTTATTAAGAATTAGTATGATCTATAACTAACTTCGTTTTATCACTACAAAATTGAATCTGTGTGTGATTAAAAGAAATAAAGCAATTATTAAGACTGAAATTAACGTTAAAGTTATTAAGATTTAATTTTCTGTTTAATAAATGTTGTTATTTTTTTTTTTAAATTGCCTTTTTTTTAAAACGTTGCTCCAGAAATTAACTCAATTAAAATTCTTCAAAATGGCTTAAAAAAAACTTAAAAGTCTCGAAGTCCCGGGAATTCCCGGGACTTTGATTGTAGGCTGTCTCGTGACCCGGGACTTTGAAATTGTCGGGAATTCCCAAACCCTACAACTAGTCTCACAAATTCAAATTAAATTTACTCGACATCTTCATAAAATTTGTTCATCTACAAACTTCACATTTCTCCACAAAATCAACGCGGCCATCAAAATCGTGTTCGTCTACTTTACAAAACGTATATCCACAATCACAGAAACGTTCGAACAACTGCACCTCTATTCATTAAAACTTATCGCAAAAAAAATTTGTTGTAGTACAGAATAGTACCTACAGAAGGTCAGCTCTACACATCATCTGCCTAGCCTTTTCCCAAATATGTTGGGGTCGGCTTCCAGTCTAACCAGATGCAGCTGAATACCAGTATTTTAAATGGAGCGACTGCCTATCTGACCTCCACAATCCAGTTACTGGGTAACACGATACCCCTTGATAACATTAGACTGGTTGCCAGACTTTCGGACTTCTGACTACCCGTAACGACTGTCAAAAATCTACAAATGATAGCCGGAACCAACGGCTTCACGTATTTTCCGCAGTATGTAATGGATGGTCATCCATCGACAGACCGACCTCGAGCGTTGCTTAACTTTGAAGATTCACCCTTGCGGCTTTTGTTATTTAACCACGAGCCCCTCAAGGAAGGTCAGCTCTATACAACGAACAAAAACAAACCCATGCACACACGCGTATAGGGTTGTCAGGTGTACGGCTTTTTACAATCGTGTCCGGCCAAATATACACAAGTCCGGCCTGTCCCGCTTTTTTTAGGCTTTTGGTCAGCCCAGCCCCGCCAAAAGATGCCTGTTTATTGATTGTTTTAGTTACTTTCAATGTGAAGAAGTTACAAATTACTTTAGTGAGAACAAAATGTGATTCATAATTAAGAGTAGAGTAAGTCTCAAATGAATAACAGTAATAAATACACAAATAAAAGTATACTATTTTTTCTTTTAAAAACCAGTATGTCAGCCAAGCTTTCAGGGCAAAATGTCCGGCTAAATATGAATCTTTGTTCGGATTTTCTAATTTTGGGCCTGGCAACCGTACACGCGTACCACTGACAAAGCACGGAGATGCCTCGGTGGTCGCTGTTAGAAACAGCATGTTTACACTTTCAATACAAACCAAGCGTGTCACCGCTTACTTGCACTACGACACAAATAACGTATAGAAACTGACGGCTTTCAAGGCGGTCCGTAACAGAAGTTGAAAGTGCGATAAACTCACTTCCATACTCTACTACCATCCCTAGACGCTGCCGGTGATTCCATGCTACGCGTACGTGCGGTGACATCAGTCTACTCTTAGTGCCTTATTACACTGGCGATTTGCGAGCGAGTTATCATTGAGGCGATTGTTCAATGCACTCGCTGCGTATGTGTAGCGAGCACGCCACGTGTGCGCAACGTGTTCGCTGGGTTTGCGTTACGAGAGCCATTAACGTGAGTGTACAAGAGAGAGCGAGACAAGCGAGTATACAATATTGTGAAAACGCGGCGAACACGTCGCGTAGTCGTGGCTAGCTCGTTTCGCACCCGCGGAGAGCACGTTAACAGTTCACCTCGCTAGAAACACGCTGGCAAATGGTCAGTGTGATACGCTCTTAGTTTCTGTAGGTACTGTGAGGTTTTATCATGAGATGCAACCTCATGCTGTACAGGCTGGCAAGAATGCTGTTCGTCATCCGAACAATCTGACGGGATATAATTATTCAAATTAGGATTTGTAATGGTTTTCACTTGTCGATAAAAAATGATAGCTTAGCCCCGGCCGCCGCTCGCCTATATGTCTTTATTATAATATTGTACTAATGGATTAAATATAATCTTGGTCTTCAAAAGTTCTTTGATTTACACACTGTCCCGGGTACCGCAGCCAAGCTGGTGCCTACAGTACGCAAAACGTGTCTGCGTGCGTTTCCGCTCGTTGTATGGACCTAACCTTCTGAACTATTCTGCGGGGTAAACGTCCCTATTTTCTATTTCACAAGTCACGACTTCGTGACCCGAGATAAGCAGTGAAAGAATCATCTTAATGTAAAGTGTCGGTACAAGTCTGATGGTTCAATTCGTTACCAATTTCACAAAATGGATGGTCGGACTGAAATGGTAAATGTCTATGGTCACGACTGTTTGAAGACACTGTTAGTGGGGCAAGGCTGATAAGTTCCCCTAGAGACGTATTATACGTCGAATTCTGGAGAAAGCAATAGTCCCGTCAACTTTTACATGGGACTTGGTATAGTAGGCAGCACGACGGTCGTATTAAAATCAGTATAAGCTAGCCTCGTATTCTATTGAATCTCCGTACTACGCTAAAGCCTGCTTTACACGTCGGCGGACGAATCCGCCGATGCTCGTTTGTTGTAGGTATTTAACGTCGGCAGATACGTCTGCCACTGATCCGTTTGGTGTCGGTTTTTGTGGCATGCAACAAAGGGTTTCAGCGCGAGCGCCCGGCGTGTGTCCACGTGTTACACGTCTGACCACGCATCAGTATGATAGGAGTTGCGAATGAGAGTGCACGCGAGCTCCTTAACCTCTCATATGTCGTAATTAAAACATTGTGTCTCGCGTGGATCCACGTTCCGGATAGGAAAGGTTAACAGTATTTTTTTTTCAAATGGAAAATTTGAATATGAGCACCGACGAAACATTTAAATCAAGCAGAAAACTGTTAGTGGAATCCTAAGAATTAAGTTTAATAACTTTTCTGCGATGCACACTCAAATAGTAGTTTAAAGTACTAAATAAGTAAATAGCTGCGGCAATTACGGTTTCAACATCAATTTTTTTAATGTTGCGTGCGTGCGACTTGCGTCCGTCGAGTATTAACACAGACTGAACGACCTACAGACGTGTGGACGATTCGTGCTCATCCATCTGCTGACTCGACGTCCGCAGACGCGTCTGTCGACGTGTAGAGCAGGCTTAAGCCAGCTCAAGATCAAAGTGTTACCACTGGCGTGCGGCTTCCTGTAGGTAAATAACACATTCTCCAGTAGCACGCTCTGGGAGAGCTTATGTCTAGCAGTGAACGTCTTTCAGCTGATAAATATGATGATGCAATACCTCTGCTTACCCATTCGGGCGATACCGGCGAGATGGCGACGTCGCGTCATTGTAAAAGAAAATTTCTGGTAGCAATAGTGAGAGATAAAATATGCAGGTTGACGGCCTTGATGGTTTTGTAGTGGCAAGCGCTACCGCTGAGCGTGAGGTACTGAGTTCGATTCCCAGGTCAAGCAAACTCTGCCCGGCTTGGGCAGGGCATCGCCGTGTCCTCGTGGAGGCGATCGGCGGCGGGATCGGAATTGACGGGGTCCGCTAGGGCCAATGCCTGCCGGGGGTTCGAAGAAAACCAATAGGGAAATCGTGGCCCCCGGCAACATGGCAACTGAAAGAACACGGGTGGGTTTTAGTCAGTAAGAGTTTGACACGCCCTCCCGCTCCACCCAGAGCGGGAGAAGTTATTTGATAATTTCCCACCCAAAAAAAAAAAAGTCAAGCAAACTGCTATTGGGATTTTCCTTCTGAAATTTCTCAGTAGCAGGTCAGTCTAGATTTGTGCCCCGGTGATGGCAATAGGCTCGCCTCCTATTACATGAGAGTAATATATAACTAGCGTAATGTGGGTGTTTTATGTGTTTTATAATGTGCGTTTCCCTTTTGGGTAAAACAGGCGGATGTTACGTTTATGTGAATTTATTAATAGGTAGGTACATTATATTGTAACAGATGCTGGGGCTGCTACGTTCACTTGAATGTCTTTGAACATAAAAAAGCCTGAAAAGCGTAATATAATCATTACAAATTTTGGTGCAATCAACTCAGTCGCAGTCCTCATCTGGACATTGGCCTCTTCCAATATGCACTACCACACCCCGTTCTCCGCCTTCTGCATCCAGTCTATACTAGCCACTTTTTTTAAGGAAGTCAATCCATCTAGCAGGTACATTTTGATACAACCATGACTAAGTTCTCAAGAAGCAAATTATTTAAAGAGTCGAAGAAACCAGGCACAAGATAAGCAATAAATTTCTGTAATTACGAGGTATAATTTCTATTTTAATTCGAATCATAATTTCTACTCGCCGCTAACGAGTTACTCGTAAAGTATTCGAGTTGAACGCACTCTTTCTAAATCGATTCTAACATCGTGAACGACGGTTAATGTGAGGTATTACTTATTCAATGAGTGAATAGAGATTTGAGAAATAAACTGGATTGATTTGTGTTTTGGTGTGTTAAATTGTGTTTTTGTTTATTAGTCAGTAGTAGTTTTGTCGGTTCTATCAAATGCATGGAGCTGATTTAGATTTTGACTAATTTTGACCTAAAAATCTTTTTGGTGTGTAACCGTTCCTCTCGCTTTCCTGCAATCTGTGGGAGTGATTTCGTGAAAAGCGACGTAAGTGTGTAACACGAATCCGAGGAAGCGCGCGCTTTTTGTAGAGTTGACCGTCAGCAACGACCTTGACGAGGCCCCGCCCCTTTAAAGTTGCTTATTACCTTAATGTTGCTTATTACCAAGGTGAGATGTAAGATGTCACACATCATATGCGACTACTGTAAGGTACGCTCTTTTCTTTCAGTAATTTGATGATCTTTACATTGTTCAAGTTATAAGGATTATTTGATTTGTCAAAAAAAAAATTTGGAATTGTATTAGGTAATCATCATGAGTCTTTCACAGTTCACTTCTGGAGACTTATGTGGCTCTTTAATCACATAAAATTTTACTTGATCCTGGGCTTCTCCTATCCAGCTGCCACCAGCCACCTTCCAAATATCGTCAAAATATAAGTTAAGAGCGTTTAATCTGAAAGTGGTCAACGTCGCAAATGGATGTCAAATATTTCGCTGTTTTTATTAATTTGGCAATATTACTGTATGAAAATAAGAAATGTGGCTAACTAGCAAACTAGAATATTAATAATATATTGCAATTATAACACTGAATTTGATGTTTTAACCGTTTTAAGTATAAAAAAGGCATTTGAAAAAAGTTCCTAAATACTTTTTTTACATCTAAAATTCGGTGTTACGATATTAATTATTGAAAGAAAAAGAAAGAAAGAAAGAAAAATAATTTTAATTGTCACAGACACACGTGCATAAAAAAAGAGAACAATACAATAAAATAAAACAATACATTTAAATATAATCACGAGCACAAAACAGAAATATGCGGCAGCTGCTGGCACGTCATGACTGTGACAAGAAGGCTTCCACTCAGCATGATGCTGTGCTATGGGGACCCACAGCACAGCGCTGATTTTCAGTGGTCACCCGATTGCATTTCATAATCAATATTTTAGTTCACTAGTTAGCCACATTTCTAAATTCCATACAATAATATTGCCAAATTAATCAAAACAGGTAAATATTTGACAGCTATTTACGACGTTGCCTACTTTTAGGATAAACCTTCTTAAGGTTTATTCAACCATTCACTGCCGAATGAAAACTTAGCGATATACGAAATAGTTATTAATAAATAATTGTGAGGTCCAAAGTACAAACTTAAGATCCTAACCGCTAACATAGATACTTAATGACCAGTCATCAGTTAAAGATAACGCACAAATAGTAGGCCTGTCAGTTTCATAACGAATACCAGAAGAACCAGTTCCCTATTGTCGAATGTTATAACTTGTGTCTGATGACGTCATTGTGGCCTGTCTGATACACTTTTATTTTTGTTTGACTCCTATATCTTTAACATGGTATGAGTTTTATTTTTTTATGATGGAATCTTGTAAATGTCTTGTTAGTCTTGTAATTGTCATTTATCAAATTTGGAATCAACAAGTAGTTTATCATTTCTATGCATGGTGCTTCTTCTTTCCATACATTATGAATTACCAAGAAAATTATATTTTTGAACTTAGCTGAGAGCGTCTTTTGGATCAGTTAGTCAAAGACATTCTCAAAATTGTGTACCTATTCAAATACCCAAAGTATCATATTTCTAAATATCATTCCATTTGTCTTTAACAATAATATAGTTCCAATAATAATGGTGCCGATTCCCTTGTTCACAAACTAAACTAAATTTAAGTTCAGTGCATTTTTTTCTTTCTATTTCATCAAGAAAAGGACAGAAGACAAATTTTAGTTTAGTCCTGTCAAATTAATCTGCACCTGTCACTACTCCATACAAGTTTAGACGTGATTAAAAACTTGCCAACTAAAATCACATCAATTTACGTCAAGCGCTGATTAATTTGACAGGACTAAACTAAAATTAATCTTTTGTCCTTTTCTTAATGAAATAGAAAGAAAAAGATGCACTGAACTTAAATTTAATTATTTTGTGAACAAGGGAATCGGCACCATTATTTATATATTATCATCTCCAACATAACACCACAGCATAAGAATGTCAGTTAGACAAAAACATTAATAAAATAATTAAATCCTCATTACCATACCGGTATCGGTTTTTAATCGACGTCTCAGCTAGTTGGTACGCGCGAGCACGTGCACCTGGTCACTGACTTTAACTAACGGTAGCATCATGCCATTACACATCACTACTGCAGCCATTTTTGGAAATGGTTCTCGGATCTGTCTTACCATGTTGTAGCCAGGTTTAGTGATGCTAAGTTCAAGGAAAGGGTAGAGGAATAGATTAATGAGGAATGCGTTGTTGTTGGTGCTATTTTTTAAATTTCGTTTTAAAGTGTAAAGGTTTGGTTGTAATTAAAGACGCTGGGTGGAATTTTCTGAAGACCTTTCAGAAAATATAATGATTTAGAACTAAAAGGAAGAACTAAAAGAATATCTCAGAACATCCAAATTCCAACATTTAGTGCAAGGTTTTCATGATATTAAGTTTTAAGGTGCAACTAGCCGATACTTTTTCCATACAAATTTCGGGGGGGTTTTACTCCACTGTTACACATTGTACATCCAAAGTAAAACATGAAATCGTTTTGTCTTATTATTAATTTTATCTGTACAGAAGCAGAATAGTAAAAGGCAATTAAAAAGTTATGAGCCAACAAAGATTCGTTTTTCCTGCTAATTTTAACGCAACTTTGGGAGTAAATAAGTAATAAAAGAAGTATAAAATCTCCAAAACAAAGCTCGTTCCGACAAAGCTCAATTATCGAAGATTATAATAAACTTTATTTGTAATTGATTTATGCAGTAGTTTTTTCATAAAACTCCACCTTCCAAAGGACTTTTCGTAATTTTTTACGCGCTCGTTTTACTAAAATCGTTCTGAACGGTGTTTGTGTGCGTGCGAACTAGAGTTTGTGCATATACACCAGCGTCTAACTGCTCATCACTGATACTATCTCTGTCGGACACGATGCCAGGTGAGACAGTGTGCTTTTTGACCAAGCCCACCAATGAGTTCGAGCCCGCGACTAGTACAACCTTAAAGTTACAATCAAAAATTATTTCAAAACACAACAATATTTTCTGTAAAAATATTTCGTTTAAAAGACACCTTGAATATATGAAGACCTTATTTTACGACGGAAATCTATTTTCAGATTTCTGCGTATTACAGTCTGGCTATAGTCAGTAACGTTAAATATTCAGACCGTAATAACACGTAGAATATTAGATATCCTTATCGACTTCTTTTACGTCAGCAAGGGGAATAATGAGTCTATGACATGTGAAATTAAAAATAGAATTCAAAGTTTGAACAAAAATATAAGCCACAAACGTTGGTACTTTTCATTTTCTTACTTCATTTTTTTACCATATTTTCAATAGATGTTAAGTGAAAATTACTGAAAAAAAAACGATGAGCTGTTCGTAAAAAATCTCGTTGGCAATTTACGAAGGTTCACAGACCCAAAATATACTTGAAGTTGAAGAGAATATAACTTTTTTCTTACATTTTACCATTAGCCCATTTGGAGTTTCTTGCCCATTCTTCTCCATACGAAAACTACCTTTTGCGGCGAGTAGAATCAATTCTATTATTTTGTATATTTTGACGTTCAAAAGTGCCTTAAATGGGTCAATTTGAAATAAATGATTTGACTTTGACATTACCTAATACAATGCGTTATTAAAAAAACTAAAAACCTGAAAGGAGTCACTGTATTCATCATTATCAAAATCTTTTTTTTTTTTTGGTGGGAAATTATCAAATAACTTCTCCCGCTCTGGAGGGCGTGTCAGACTCTTACTGACTAAAACCCACCCGTGTTCCTTCGGTTGCCCTGTTGCGGGGGGCCACGATTTCCCTATCGGTTTTCTTCGAACCCCCGGCAGGCATTGGCCCTAGCGGACCCCGTCAATTCTGCTGGCATCTCTTTGAGGCGCGCGTGGAATACAACGCGCCGTCGACCCGGGCTTGGTCCTTATCGGACGGCGAGCTACCCATTGCTCACCGACCGCTAGCCCGCGCCTACGGTGGCCGGAAATCGGCTCGCGATTCCCGCCCCGGGCGTCTCCTCCTGCGGCGGTTAGGGCGTGAGGGCGCGAAATTTGCCTCTCCCTCTCGCGCCCTGATATCGCAAAGAAAACGTGTGCGGTCGGGGCCCATAACGTGATACTCCCATGCATATAACATATACTCGTATATATAATAGAAAGAAACAGAGAGAGAGAGAGAGAGTCACATGGAGGGGGCATAACGCTTTATTCTTACGTGATGATTTCTATCAGTCAACTCCTACCGCAAGCCGCGTTAAGGAACTTTGTTCCAAAATCTACTATTTTAAATTTTGTCAAGTTATGCTAACGTAATGTGTGGACAGTATATTATTTTTCGTGTTTTCAGTTTTGGTCAAATAGTAAAAGTTGTTCATAATGATGAGTACAATAACTTATTTTCATGGTTTTATTTTATTATAACTACATCTTTATGAACAAAAAAAAAAAACTTTTTTACAAAAAATACAACCGACTTCCAAACTACAAAGTGAAAAATAACTTTAATTTCGGAAGTCGGTGTCTTTGGATCAGATCAGTATTTTAGTTTTTTTGACACCGACTTCCGAAATTAAAGTTATTTTTCACTTTGTAGTTTGGAAGTCGGTTGTGTTTTTTGTAAAAAAGTTTATTTTTTCACTTTTTAGTGGGTTGGTTTGTAATTTATCTAAGTTACAATAGCCTTATGTCAACTGCTCATCAAAAATACCCAAATCGCTATAGATGTGCCTTTAATATTTGAAGAGTTCCCTCGATTTCTCCAAGATCCCATCATCAGATCGTGACCAAATGACAATGGAACCAACTTGAAAGTATACCCTTTCAAACAAAAAAGAATTTTTCAAATCGGTCCAGCCGTCTTCGAGTAATCGGGCAACATACATAAAAAAAAATATCCCGACGAATTGAGAACCTCCTCCTTTTTTTTTGAAGTCGGTTAAAAATAAATGACGCACACACATTTTTCTTTCATATTTAGTGTTTTTGCTTCTATTACTGTAGCCGTTATAACAGTGACATCATAAGTGATTCCCACAAGACAGCTGTCGATACTAAAATGACTTGAAGGGTGGTTGGGAATAATGTACGTGCTATCAAATATTAATGTCTTAGAATGTTGTCCTTGAGAATCTTGCGTGCTATAAAATATAAAGTCCTTTTCATTATGAGCCAAGAAGAAAAAAAATATTTTACAAAGATTTATGTAATTATCAGAATGATATGGTATGTTTGTAAAGCGGCCAACAATTGGACGCTATTTTTTTCAACGAATTCACAGCTTATAATGTCTATGAAGACATATTTATAATTTTGGTTTACCAGTTATCAAGTAGGTATTAAATAGTATAAGCCACAATTCCCACGAGCCGCTTTAATTAAGAATCTTAAAAACACAATTACGGCTTCAAAAGGAATGATTTAAATACTAAACTAATAAAGGCTCTAATTTTAGACTTAATTTATGTGAATGTACTACTTATTAAGTTATTACTGGACATAATTATACCACAAGGGCTAATAAATTATGGTAATTAAAATATTATAGACTGCCTCGTTGGTCTAGTGGTCGCAAGCGCTACTGCTGAGCATGAGGTCCTGGGTTCGATTCCCGGGTCGGGCAAAGTGTTATTGGGTTTTTCTAGCTGAAATTTCTCAGTAGCAGCTCGGAGTCTAGATTTGTGCCCGGTTGATGGCAATAGGCTCGCCCCCTATTACATGGGACTTAAACATAACTGGCGAAATGTGGGTGTACCTGCTACAGGGACACCTCTGCCCTACCCTTCGGGGAAACAAGGCGTGATGTTATGTTATGTAAAATATTATACTGGCTCGTTGGTGTATCCAGTGGTCACAAGCGCTACTGCTGACGATGATTTCCTGGGTCTGATTTCTAGGTATGGCAAAATCCAGGTCCGGCAGGAGGTAGAATGCGTGAGGGAGAGGCAAAGTTCACCTCACGCCCCTAACCGCCGCAGGAGACGCCCTGGGCATCGGGAGTCGCAAGCCGCTTCCCGGCCACTGTAGGCGCGGGCTTGCGGACAGTGAGCAATGGGTAGCTCGCTGTCCGATAAGGACTAGGCCCGGGTCGACGGCGCGTTGTGATCCACGCGCGCCTCAAAGAGATGTCAGCAGAACTGACGGGGTCCGATAGAGCCGATGCCTGCCGGGGCTGCGGTTATTGACTGAAAGGATTACCGTGGCCCCTGGTAATATAGGCAACTGAAAGAACACGGGTGGGTTTTAGTCAGTAAAAGTCTGATACGCCCTCCCGCTCCACCCTAAGCGGGAGAAGTTATTTGATAATTTCCCACCCAAAAAAAAGGTCCGGCAAAATGTTATTTTTGTGTTTTTCTATAAAAAAAATCAGTAGCAGCCTGTAGCTTGGGTTTGTGCCCGGTTGATGGCAATAGGTTCGCCCCCTATTACATGAGACTTAAACCCATAGGTTTGTTTCTAGACATGACCAAAGCCTATGATAGGGTTTCCCATGACATTTTATTACAAAAATTAAATGGCATAGGACTTAGGGGTACTGGCTATAAATGGCTAAAATCTTACCTAAAAAATAGAAAACAGTATGTTGAAATAGAATATTATAACAAAGAAACAAAAGAAATACAAATTGTAAAATCACGGACAAAGATTATTAACCATTCCATTCCACAAGGTAGTGTGTTGGGGTGTATATTATTTATTATATATATAAACGACCTACCTAAAATAATTGACTCGAAGTGCGTTCTATTCGCGGATGACGTATCGCTAGTGTTTAGAAGCACTGAGAACACCGAAACTTTGACCAACATAGAAAATACTTATGAAATAGTTAAATCATGGCTAGAGAAGCACAATCTGCAAATTAATGTTAACAAAAGTAATCTACTACAATTTAGGACATACCAACGAAAGCCACTAAACATAAATAACCTTATTAATAAATTAAATATCCCAGAAAGAGACGATCTAACGCTTCTTGGTTTAACATTGGACAATAATCTAACATGGAAAAAGCATGTCGAACATCTGAAGACTAAATTATCGAAATTTATATACGCATTATGCAAATTAAAAAGTAACACAAATTATGAGACCGCGCTCTCAATATACTATGCCTATGCTTATGCATGGTTTAACTATGGCATAATATTGTGGGGTGAAAGTACTGACTTTAACGATATTTTCATCATGCAAAAGAAATGTATACGCATCCTTATGAACATTAAGCCATGGGAAAGTTGTAAACCACATTTCATAAAAAATAAAATATTAACGTTACCCTCCCTTTACATATTACAAATAGCTACGTTCGTGCAAAAACACAGGAATTACTTTCGATCAAACATAGAAGCAAACCAGAATTATAACCGACGAAACAAAAACAAATTGATTACACCAACACCAAAATTAAAAATAATGAAAAATAGCTATAACTCTATAGTTGGGGCTATTTTTCATTATTTTTAATTTTAATTTATTATAAATTGTTGCGATTCTATAATCGCAACAATTTATAATAAATTACCGAATTACATAAAAGATGACAAGAATATAAATTCATTCTATAGCAAACTTAAATTACTTTTATTAGGGAAATGTTTTTATACAGTAAACGAATTTATGACGGATAAAACTTTTTAGATGTAGGTACTTAATAATTTTTTTTTATTTTTGTTAGATCCAGCCTGATCAAGGACATAAATATTGTATAATTATTCCAGTGACATTGAATCTGAACTATTTCATTTTGTATTGTATTGTAAAATGACTTTGTATTTGACCTATTCCTTATTATTATTTTATTCGTGTGTTATTGTGTTTGACTTTATGTTGTTTATTGCTTTTGATATTGATTGAAATCATGTCGACGCCTTGACATGTGTTTTTATTTTACTTTTATTTCAGAGTTGATTGTATTTTTATTAGTTTTGACTAAGATTGAGACAGTTGTTTTACAAACTCAACAGAAAACCATCATTGTTCTTTGCGGTGCCCTGACAGGGTTCATGTACAGAGACCGACAGTGGATATTGTAAATATGTTATGTGCATGAGAGCAAATAAATAAATAAACATAACTGACGAAATGTGGGTGGACTTTAGGTATGCCTTTGACTCACCCTTTCGGGGATTACATGCGTGATGTCATGTGGATATATGTTATGAAAATTATACCAGTTGTGGAAGATCTTGCCATACCGTAATACAATGTGAGTTTTTATAATGTGCACATATCGAAATGTGGGAAATCTATGCTTAATTTTATCGACGGAAAAAATATTTAATAAAACCGAAATATTTATTTTTTATTTTTTAAGGAATTAAAAAAAATATATAACAAAGCCGTGTAACTTTTAAACTTAATGATCTATCGCGACGAAACAAACTCCATAATGATTAGAAGTAATTAGGCGTCCTCATAAAATGAAAATTCTTGAAAAAAATTACCCTCAATTGAAAATAAACGTGTTTTTTTTAGCAAAAAATCTGTTTTTTTCATCAATTTTACAATAATCGTAAAATTTCTCAATAAGACGCCGAACAGAACAAAAAAAAAACAACGATATGTATACATTATAAAGACACACTAAAAGGTTTTCATAAAAATATCCGCTTTTAATATAACTAAGAACGAACGCCTCGGATATATACAAAGCGTCGTCTGGCAGTTGGTTTAAGGTTAAAGGTCATGTTCGTTCTGCAGCAACAGGTTGTGAGTCAATCGCGAGATGAAACAGCTGATCAAATACAACATTCATTGAGGAAACTGAGCCCGGGCTATATTTGGGCTCATGGAACTTAAAATAAGAATGTCATTAATTTTGAGAAATCTTAAATACAATAAACAAGGTAACATTAAAATATATTCTATAGTCTAAAGAGCAATATTTGTACATATATATTTGTAATCACGTTCTCGAAAACGGCTCTAACGATTTCGATGAAAGTTGCAATACAGGGGTTTACGGGGCGAAAAATCGATCTAGCTAGATCTCATATCTGGAAAAATCGTTTTCTATATTTTCACAGCCTCGGGAATGTGATACAACGTTGGTATACCTAGACGATATGTTTATCTATTTTCACCCGAGCAGAGCTCAGTCGACCAGTAGTGCTATTCTGTAAAAATCTCACCGTGATATATCTTAGGTGAAGTGAGCTGCCAATAGTGTCAATCCTTAGCAACTAACAGCTCACTCCACGTTCACTTCACCTAAGATTACACTGTGAGATGGTTACAGAATAGCACTACAGCAGTGCTATTCTGTTAAAATCTCACCGTGAACGCTTAGGTGAAGTGAGCTGTCATTCCACCATAATGCTAGGGATTGACACTATTGACAGCTCACTTTCAAGCTCACTTCACATATGCGTTCACGGTGAGATTTTTACTGAATATCACTGCTGGTACTTAAGTATAATAAGTTCAAAAATATACAAGGGAATAACTCATTGGGCATCAAAAAATTCGTCTGCATCGCAGTCAATGGGAGTACTATTCGAATTCTCATTTATGCGTGTTGAATTGAATGTAGTAATATGCTATGGTTGTGCATGCACTAGTTTGCACCCCCGTTTAGCTAGGTTTCGCCTGCCCTCCAGTGCAATAGTATTTATCTAAATCACTTAATTATATTTTGTCTTTCACAGCTAAATAAAACGTTGCTAATTAAACTATAAGAATTATGTTTCTATTGTGTCTAAATATGGATTTTCTCATGTTCATGGACATAAATATTTGGCCTTGCTTAAGTAATAAGTTTTGTTTCAAACGCTGATCTCGATTAAACTTGTATTTTCCGTGCTAGCCTGCCACTTGTTAATTCACTAGCCAAAACATCCTCGTGCCAAGCTATTTCCCACATTTAGACTTCCACAATAGAGTCTTAATTTGATTAGGTGACGTAAAGTAGTGGGGTTTGATGTCATTGCCGTGAACTGTGCGTGAGTCCAGTCAGCCGCGAGGTCCGGTGCGCGCGCGCCGCTTTCGACGCCATCTTGGAATTTAGAATTTTGAACGCGAATTCTGTTTAACTCTTGTGAAGTTTTTTTGTGATTGTTTATGGTTTCTGTGCAGATAATGAGAATGGTGATTTTTTTCTGAAGTTTCGTGTACAAAGGATGTGTTAGGAGATTTATCATTGTTTATAAAGGTAATTTAATTAATGATTTGGGTGTATTAAGATGGACATGTCCGGATCAAGTATACCGATACAATCAATAAACTTTCTACGCTGATTAATGGATGGATACTCAATGACGTTGCAATGTTCTTTGGTGTACACTTTCTCTAACACGCGCGTTGCCGCCCGCCGTTACGTCATTGCTTGCTTTCACAGTTTTCTTTAGGTTCATAGAAAATGTTTTTAATATTTTGTATCTTTATTTTTATTTGTTATTTAAAAACAAACATTATTATTTCTTTTATTTTAGTCTTGTTACAATGGAGTTAAGAGATTGTTTGATGTTTTTAAAAACAGCTTGAATTGACTTAGAATAATAATTTTCGTACTTGGGTCACATAGGTTCAGCAGTAGTCTTAAAGAAAAATACAAATTCAATGAAAGATATATAAAGTAAAATTATTAAAGTATAAAATAAGCCTAGAATTTTTAAAGAAGTACCTACGTATTGTTTTAATGTTGGAAGTTGGACATTTAAATAAAATTGTACATTATTTGATTATTAGGGAATTTTAATGTATTTTCTGCGATTAGAAATTAATAAGTTTCTGTGAACGCTTTTTTGAAATTTTTCCAATAATATTACGATTTTTCATTAATTGTAGAATTTATAGATGAACTCTGTATTAAATAACAAAAAAACTAGTCCAGCTTTTCCAGAGATTAAAAAGAACGAGAAATAATAGGTTAATTTAAATAAATTGTCTTTAAAAATGTAAGGAAAATACAGGGTCAAATTAAATTAGCTTGTAAAACTTGACAGACGTGATGGATATCAAGAGGTATAAACATGATTAAGCAAAAAGTTTTTTTTTTAAGCCGCTCTATTGTTGAATTATCAGTTTAAAAAAAACAGTATTTGTGTAAACTTCACAAACGTGATGGGTCTCGGTATCTTAACAGGGAGAAAAAAATAACTGTCGAAAAAGTTGTGTTGCCTGAACGATCCTACAAAATATCCCAAAAAAAAAATTCACAGTATTTTTTTTTTTTGTTATATTTAGATATTGATACCGATCATATCTGCGGAGTTTTGCTAGCTAATTTAATTTAACCCTGTATTTTCCTTACATTTTTAAAGACAATTTATTTAAATTAACCTATTATTTCTCGTTCTTTATTTAAAAAAAAACTGTACGGTTACTACTTTCCATTCATTCATTTAAATTAAATTTAAAATCTATTAAAACTTGGTTAATTATTTTTTAAATTTATAGTTATTTTAATTTAAATTAAACAAAATTTACTTAACAATAATCTTCTTGTGGGACGTAAGAAACATAAAACATAACATTATTCAAATTAATTTCAATTTCAAAATATATACCTGGTTACATTAAATTAACTAATTAGATACATCATTACAATGTTCTTTATAACATTTTATAAGCTGCCATCGTAATGACATCTATGCAAAAAATTGCATCTTTACAACGAAGCTATAATTATCATTTTGTCTCATTATAATTATGTGCAAAGGTGACAGCAACAATTACTGGCTGAACAGTACCAACCGTATTTTTTTTAAATTTTTCTGTGTCACCTGCTGTGTCTTAATTAAATCTAATTATTATTAAATTCAATTAGGTCAATAATTAAAATTATGTTATCACGCACCAAATTTTTTTTTTTTCTACTGATTTATAAATCTCTAAAAAAAGAAAACATAAAAAATATTTTCTCTGCAAATCAATCCTTTTGTCATGTAGGAGAAGAATAATAACACAAAGTTTCCGCATTAATTAAATCAGTAAACATTATGATAATAGTATAATAATTAAGCATAACTAAAATCACCGAGATAACAAAGTAATGACAGGATATTTTATTATCATCATTATGAAACTCGTTTCCTTCAATTACCACTTTGCTTTGCCATTTCCGCACATAAATGAGTTTCTCCCAAATGGCTTTTATGGTAAAAATACTTACTTACCTACCTATTTAATTTTCTTGGCTGACATTATTTACTTTGGAATTAATATTTTATTTTCTTTTTTTTCACGGAAATATTAATAATCTAATTGAAAGAAACCTTCAGAACCTTCGGATTTTTTTTTGGATAAACTCTAAATATTTTGACGGGTATGCCAGACTTGTTTCTGACACAACAAAGCCCTTTATCAAGACAACATACACGTCAAGGTGGTTTCGACTAAAACAGCTTCAGTTATCAAGGCTTATTTTATTAAAATTCCTATAAAAGAAAAAAGAAAAAAACATCATTAGCTCGACAACTGTTACCTCGACTCAGTTACAAAATATCTTGTTACATACATTTTTTTGCCATCATTAAGAAGACGTCAAAGTACAAAGCAATTTAATCATAGGACTCGCGAGTCGTGACTACGCGAGAGACTATAGAAGATATTCCAACCATGGATACCGCGTCATTAGTGCAAAAAAATTGATTACCCAAGTTTATTTTGTTTTTTAATAGTACCGGCATAGTATCACAACAACTTACAGTAGTTCAACCAGAGCGTTTTCGTAGAGCAATCGAGCGGAATGTTCGTAAGGATAAGTGGGTGAAGCTTATGTCCTATGCTTCTTCTTCTTAGCCATTATTGTCCAACTGCTGGGCAAAGGCCACCCTACCCTCTTTCCACCTCTCTCTGTCCAGAGCTTCCAAGGACCAATCTTTCTTAAAGGAGTCCAGCTCATCCCGCCATCTCCGTCTGGGCCTGCCGCGATGTCGTTTGTCCTATGCTTATGAGCACTGCTACAAGGATCTTTTGGCGTTTGAATGACGTTGACAGGGGGGCGCTGTTGAAAAATATTTGTGCAATTGTTTTGTGACATGTCACTTGAAATATATTCAAAAAACAAGATAGCGGCGTTAGGTCCGATTTCGATCACGCGCCAAAATAACCTTGTAGTTATAAGTAGATATTGAGGACTGACTTTTCTCAGGTCCTGTAAAATATGTGGGCATTAAACCTACTGTAAGTAGTTACACTGTGGCACCGATTTCTATACTACGTTCGGCTATATTTGCACCAGTTTTTAGTCTGTTGATTATAATGTTGCTATATCAATTTGGTGTTGAAAAAGTTTTTGTTGATTGATTTATATTGCTGTCTGTTGTCTTGGAAGTTGTCGTTCCTTGCTTGTTGCAGATACTTTGTGAGTGTAATTTGGTGTCGTTTTTATCGATATATATTGAATGGTGCCAATTCGTAGTTAAATAGTGGTACAGTTAGGCTGTCAGAAATATTTGCTGCTATTCGAAAAAGATAATTGGTTAATTGGTTGAATCGACTTTTATTACTGAAATAGAGACCTTTTGAAAATAGGTCTTCTTTACCGGTCATACATAAATTCTATTCTATTTTATTAAATTTCGTTATATAAACTACTGCTGTGATTTTTTTTTTCACACACCCAAAACCAACCATTAAGCCGGTAGGGGGGGGACACTTTGGGCACGCCACAATCGCGGCGATAAGACCCGTCTTTGCGGAGTGGCTGGAGAGACGCCACGGCGTTCTCACCTTCCGCCTGACGCAGGTCCTCACCGGACACGGCTGCTTCGGGAGGTTCCTGTTCAGGATAAGGCGGGAGGAAACACCCGGGTGTCACCATTGTGTGGATCGGCCTGAGGACACGGTGGAGCATACGGTGGAGGTCTGCCCGGCTTGGGCGGAGCAACGCCGTGTTCTCGTAGAGGCGATCGGCGGCGGTGATCTCTCGCGTCCGGCCCTGGTTCAGGCCATGGTACGGAGCGAGAGGAAATGGCAGGCCGTCACCTCCTTCTGCGAAGCGGTAATGCTCGCGAAGGAGGAGGCGGAACGCGTGAGGGAGAGGCAAATTTCGCGCCCTCACGCCCCTAACCGCCGCAGGAGGAGACGCCCGGGGCGGGAATCGCGAGCCGATTTCCGGCCACCGTAGGCGCGGGCTTGCGGACGGTGAGCAATGGGTAGCTCGCCGTCCGATAAGGACCAAGCCCGGGTCGACGGCGCGTTGTGTTCCACGCGCGCCTCAAAGAGATGTCAGCAGAATTGACGGGGTCCACTAGGGCCAATGCCTGCCGGGGGTTCGAAGAAAACCGATCGGGAAATCGTGGCCCCCGGCAACAGGGCAACCGAAGGAACATGGGTGGGTTTTAGTCAGTAAGAGTCTGACACGCCCTCCCGCTCCGCCCAGAGCGGGAGAAGTTATTTGATAATTTCCCACCCAAAAAAAAAAAAAAGACCAAATAAAAAGCCAAGACATAGCGCTGCAAACAATATAGTGAAGCATGCCAAAACTACACCTCCACTCTGTGCATATACGCTCATACACACACATTTAAAACCATTTACAATCAAACTACACCTTACTAAGTGCACACATGTTTACTAAACCGGCCTCACGTCACTGTTGACAGCGCTATCTTGGATTTTTATTTGGTCTGAGATTCTGAAGAAACAATATAATTAAATATTGGCACGTGAAGCCAAGTCAGAGGCTTATGGGTAGCTTTAAAACTGTGACACCAGTTTAGTTACTAACCATACGAAAAAAAGAATATTAAATATTCACCCAATTATGTTTTCTTCTGATTTAAAAAACAGCTTATGACTTGCTCTATCTTTATTAACAAAGTATAGTTAATCCAATCAATCTTCTTTTCACTTGATGCGTTTTGATTAGCTTAATATCTTTCTGAAGTTTATCGCCTTAAAACTTTTCTTGGCAAAAACTAAATATTTGATATGACACCTCCAGACTCTCAAAAGATTACGTAGAATTCGCCGAACATTTATCAAAGTTACTGTCTCGTTGACTTGTTAAACAAGTTTATAATTACTGTCACTTCTTTCTGAGAGCCAAGAATCTGATGTAAAACAGAAGCTAAACAGAAAATTTCCAAATATTAACATTCCACTGCGCGCATCCAACGACTTGAATGCCAACATTCCTAAGATATGCAACAATGAACTTTAAAGTGATGTTGCTAACGTGTTTTGTGAGATGGTAGTGGTAACTAGGCGACCTGTAAATGCATCGCGTCCATCGGAACAATGAGCAAAATAAACAGCTAGTGGACACAGACAATCAGACAGAAGGTTTAGTCCGAAATTATGATTTTACAAGCAGTGTCTGATATGAAAGAAGTCAAGTCATACCAATACTATAATAGTCTTGTAGCAAGTGACTATGTGACCACGATCAATGGGCCAAACTTACGACCTAGTGGGTCCCGCTTAATGGCAAACGACATCGCGGCAGGCCCAGACGAAGATGACGGGATGAGCTGGAATCCTTTAAAATCCTTTCAAAAAGATCCTTTCCAAAGATCCTTTTAAAAGAGATCCTTTAAAAAAGAGTGGTCCTTGGAAGCTCTGGACAGAGAGAGGTACAAAAAGAGTAAGGAAGCCTTTGCCCAGCAGTGGGACAATAATAGCTAAGAAAATAAAAAAGTGACTATGTACCTATAATGTGGAGTAAGCATTAAAATTACACACAGATATTTTTCCATAGCATGATTTATTCTCATACAAGGTAGAAAGTTGAAGTGGGCCCTTGATTTCAATTTTTTAAATTCTTTGTTTCCTTTGAATAAAATTTGGGAGCATTAATATTAAGGGTATATCTCGTCCACAGGCCTTGCTTCAACTTTCCACCCTGTATTGTCGAAATGAAAGGAAATGAAGAAACAAGACTTTGTTCAGTTTCATCTGATGGCATACTAAGACCTCTTATGCCACGAATTATGGGAAGTGTGACAAAACCCATGACCTGATTATCTTCTTGTAGGCTAATACTATTTGTGTCAGTTTTTTGTAATATAGTTGTAAATGTTATTATTAATCATTTGTGAGTCATACGATACTTGAATAAAGATAATTCTATTCTATTCTAATGCTCTCTTGAACAATAAAGTTTTATTTAGACTTGGTTTTCTGATGCTAGCTGTGCTGGTCGTGATCTACTTGACCACGGGCGACGGACCGTACCGTCCAGAATGTCCGCTTTCTCCACAATTGACGGATCAGTACGTATGAATGCAAGGTTAATTACTCAGAGAATCAGATGCTTTCTAACATTTTAGTATCGTTTGTTTATATTGATATGGGTTTTAATAGTGATTCATTTTCAAGGAAATTTGATTTCATGTTGTTATAAGTTTTCTATGCTTCATCATTGCACATATGCACCTTGAATTTAATATTCCTTAGAAATAGTGGAGAATAAATATTAAGAAATACATTTTTTTTAATTCATGAGATTTAATGAATGTAATAATTTAAAATAATTAATCCTATTAAATATAATATAATAATATTATCTTAACAGACGACGAAAACGTGACTGTTATGGCGCGATGTTTTTAATCCTGCTTGTTAAATCTTTAAAACTCGATTAATTCAGCTCGTTAAGGTTACGCAACATCGCCTCTATTATTAACTTTCTCAGTTCGCGTGTCCTTCCATAATACTTGACGTAATCTTAAAAAGAAATCTTCGGTATTTACAATTTCGGCATGATCAAAAAACGGTATACTCAATTGGTAAACTGACAATTTATGTTTCGAACCAGCGAAATATTCTGACTTATTGTTATGGAATAAATTTTGACTGTTTCAGTAGGATTTTTTTTCCTAAAACGCAAGTTAAATCGTATAGACCAACAAGAATAAAAAAGTGCCTTAGTTATTTTGTGACAGCGATGCGGATAAATATTTCCTACCGACGCCTAAGTGTGCTTTTTTTAAATTTATTTATATAGTTAGTCATTTAATTTAGTACTGAGTGTAAATACTTACTTGTGTTAAATATTGTTAAAGAAATAAATTATACTCCCTTTGAAATAAAATTAGATATTTAAACAAACCTTTTTTACAGTCCGTTCAACCAATTGGACGTAGTTTATAAAAAAACGTTCCAATCCACTAACTTAACATTTTGAGATAATTGTGATTAAAGTTCAATCTCGTATTACTGTGTATATTTTTTTTTTTTAACTACTTATACTTTTGTATGCTACAGATGCCATGATCGAGTTTTAATTTGAGCCTATTTTAGACTTCCAATGTTAATACTTTTTTAATATTCATAAAAATATGGCTGTGGAACGTTTTTGGTTTATTGCAATATTCATGTTATATTTAAAATTTTAATTTATACAAAACGTTCCAAACGACATGTATGACAAAGAAAATAATAATAAAATAAGATTAAATTATTATTAAAAGAAAAAAGTGGTTACAATACCAACTGTTTACTGCAGCTGCCATTTGTCATGCCATCAACGCAATAGCAGTCAAAATCGGTTGAACGAACTGTAAAAAAGGTTTTTTTATATGTCTAATCTTATTTCAAATGGAGTGTAGGTACTGTCAAAGAAGAAATAGAAAGAAAACTTACAAGAATAAAAAAAGTTTTTATGAAACAAATGTTTCAGAATCTAAACTAATCATGACATCAGAAAATGTTGTAGTACACGTAATAAACTATGTACCGAATAATATTACATAACTTTTGTCATGAAAATATTTTTAATAAAAATTCTTGTTTTTCGGTAATTTATTTGTTTCGTTCCAAACTCCTTCATTTGTCAACGTAATTTATACTTATTTTATTTTTATTACTTGTGTATGAAACTCACAAGGTCTGATATGTACAATGTGTACCCCTAGACAATGTTTGCCTTCAGACAAATATACCGAATTATTACTCAGTCTGGACGGGACTTGTCAGACCTTAGTCCCGTTTAATATTTGGTTAGGTATATTTGTCTGAAGGCAAACATTGTCTATATTAGCCTTCAGACAAATATACCGAATTATTACTCAGTCTGGATAGGACTTGTCAGACATTAGTCCCGCTTAATATTTGGTTAGATATATTTGTCTGAAGGCAAACATTGTCTATGTTTGCCTTCAGACAAATATATCGAATTATTACTCAGTCTGGACAGGACTTGTCAGACCTTGGTCCCGCTTAATATTTGGTTAGGTAATATTAATTTGAAACTGTCCAAAGCTACGTACCAACAACTGTCAGCTAAAAATTAAAACCGGGGTTAGGTGAAAAAGTGAGCGAGTTTTGCAGAGTGTGCTTCATTACTTTTAAAAGGTACTATGAAAGAAAACAAGGAAAAATAATATATTTGGGACACGCACAGGAAATACAAACAATAAAAAAATGTCTGGTACAACCGACCAATTCCGAATCGGATACGAACGGTTCCGTATCATCGTACAATATTTTGCAAAAACCGCCAAAAAAAACACGTTTCTTGTTACGGCCCCTTAAATTTTTTACTTTATTTTATTTTTATTATTATCTATGGAGAGCAGTGGTGGCCCAGTGGTAACGGCTCCGACTTACGCGTTGTAGGTCGTGGGTTCAGACCCAAGCAGACGCTTTACTTGTGTAAATAATTTCATCATTACTGCTCTCAAAAGGTGAAGGAAAACATCGTGAGGAAACCGGCATGTCCTAGAACCAAAAATTCGAAGACATGTGACATTTACCAACCCGCACTGGGCTCGCGTGGTAGATTATAGCCCACACACTCTCGAAGAGAGGTCTGTGTCCCAGCAGTGGGAACATTATAGGCTGATTATGATATTATCTATAGCGGCGATAGAAATACGCAATCTGTGAAAATTTTAACTGTTTATCTATTACGGCACACATGAAATACTACACGCTGACAGACGGACGGCGGCTTGGTAGGGTTCCATTTGGGACCCTACAGGCATGCAACCCAAAAAAATGGATCATTAAAACTAAAAAAAAAAACAATTGAGGAAAAGACCCATGCGAGGCCAAAAAGGTTCCTATCTCAGCATAATGCTGAGATACTATCAAGTTAATGATTTAGCAATCAATCAATTGTGTATTTAATTCTATAGGTATCGTAATAGGAAAGTCTCGCAATTTGCACCTTTTTTTCTACAGATACTTACGGCAAGCAGTCACTGTCAGTGTTTTATAACAAAATTTTATTTTTTATTTTTGCGTAAACTTGAAATCCGGTACAATCAATCTTGCCATTGTTCAAAATTGCGTCCCTCGCGCAATTTACTTTGAACGCTCGATGTCTTTCTGCTCAATTGATCTTGCCTGTAATGATCGGCAGTTGCTATATTAGAAAAATTTTCATCTTCCACCTATTGTGTGCTTAAAACGCACTGTCTGTAGGCTTTGGATTTCAGTCTGACATGATTCCGTTGTCTCTAACGGTAAAGTTATTTTGTGTTGTTTCTTAATACTTTGCGGGACACTAAATGCCTCCAGACGTAATAACAATAAAGCTTCTTTTGTGTCTCATTCAGTGTCTTTCAACCGATTAATGTAATCTTACGTTAATATATTGTCTATAATAATAACATGTGAGGGACAGTTAATCCAACGTAATTTCTCGAGTTTTCATCTATGTATTTTGCTGTCGAATTGTGAGACTACCATTTGCTTCCATATCTTGCTTACATTTCGTAAAAAAGTTAACTTCGTAGGTACACTAATCAAGTAGAAATCGTGATCATACTCGTACGTGTAATTTGTGTCAAAAACCTTATAAATAACTATGAAATAAGAATGAGACAAGCAAAAAAGAATGAGAAGACTATAATAAAAGAGAAGACAAATGACACCTCAACAATACAAGTAACGTTATGATGATGTAAATACATGTGAATGACACGATCCTGTACCTACATGTACCCACTTGCCGGCTGTTTTTATAATCAGTCTGTGTTATAAATCAAGTCACATAGTCACATATTATAATGTTTAAGTAGTATAATATTGTCACAGAAAAAATTGTAATAGCGTCGACTGTGGAATAAGATAATGTTCTATTTATAGAAAACTGTCTTATTTCTTAGGTTTAAAGATTTTTATGTTTCTTCAGCACCTGCCTTGCCTTTTAATTTTTTGGGGTTGGCTTCCAGTCGTAACTGCTTATATGACCTCCACAACCCAGTTACAGGGTAACACGGTACCTCTTGGTAAGATTGGTGGTCAGACTTACCATAACAATTGTCAAAGATTTAAAAATGACAGCATGGGCGGGCTTAACGTTCTTTATGAGGCATGTAGAGGTCTTCGTATGTAATGGATGGTTACCCATCCAACCGGCCTCGACAGGTATAGGTTAACCTTCGATCAATGCTCTCAACAGTTATGACGTAGCCACGAGCCCCTATCTCTTAGTTGTTAATGGTCTAATAGCCAAAAGCCTAAACCATTACCAGAAGAGTTCTTGGTTAGTTATTTTGGTTGACCCAAATCCAAGCTCTCAAGAGTTTGATCCAGAAAGCAGTAAGTGGTAGATGTAGATGGAGTGGTAGAGGGAACCCAATTATAGATACAGACATCAAACTGAACAGAAATGAAAACAAGATAAATCAGAGAGAAAAAGTCATGAATTTTTCGTCTGAACCCCGATTTGTTGAAGTACTTTCACTTAAACAGACCCTTTATACGGTTGCCAATGTTAACGCTCGTGTGAACAGGCTCTTTACGACAGTAATGATATTAAACGCTCAGGAATACTCTTAGTTACCAAACATCGACGTTATTAAAAGTTGTTGAGTCAAATGGATAGATATGGGAACAATATAGACAGACACAACTAAACAGACATCAAGATAATAGATAGTTATGCCTTTAAAAAAGGCATTAAAAAACATTGAAAAGCTCTCAGTACATATAAAAATTACAAACACATTGCAAGCTGAAAGTATGATGACAGTTCGTTAAGAATGGAATGACACAATAGGACCACTTTTTCGCTTAAACGTAACTGTTATTGAAGTTATTTGTTACACTAATGTTATGGAGACTAGACATGGTATGAGAGACGTTACAAAACATGATGAAAGGAAATGCGATGTTATCATAGACTCTGTATATCTGGAAAGAACTAAAGCCTGATTTACAGTATGCAAGATCTTGTCTCTTACAAATAATAAAATAAAAGCAATTTCTTTTTATGGCATAATGGGCCTGCTCTTGACCTCGATCTCGCCTGATGGGAAGCGATGGATGAGGTATTTAATGGAACAAGCGTGCCCAGAAGATGCCTGTTCACTCTTGCTTTGAAGGCAGACGGGTTATATGTGGAAGGGAACACAGACGCTGGCAGAGAGTTCCATACTTTAGCTGTGCACGTAATAAATATGGAATTCGCAATAAATGACTCGCATCGTCTATATTGTGTAGATGATGCTACTTTTAATATAGCTTTCGATTATTGCATGCTTCGAGCAACTAAATTGCTTCCAGTACATGGGACTTTACTTACTGCTACAGACGATCAAACAGGTTGGTTGGTTATGATTATGACCTACACGATAGAAACGGATGGTACAGTAGACACATGTCGGTATCGGTGGTGACATTTTGAGTTTGAGCTGGCCTTGCTTAGTACGAAGTTTCAATAAAATGAGAGGCCAGCTTGTACTGGTTTTGTTACCACTGACGTGCAGCGTATTGTACACTAGAAACAAGAACCTGATGATGATGAAGGACTACAACTTGCAAGTAAAGATAAACAAACGATAAGATCTACGTTGTAATCTGATACTTTAGTTAATTAGCATGATCAGGTTATTATTGTCGTCATCGATATGTTTACTTTGTGTCATTATTAGTTTGGTCATTTGCTGTGTATATACACGACGCTGTCTCATTTTATTACGAAGTTACTGGAATCAACGAAGAGGTCGCATCGATGGTTGCATGGCGGCTGTCTTCTGATGACAGAGATGATGTCAGGGAGCCGCTGTCGTACGTACCACGTCCACAACGAACACCAGTTCGTGGAATATACCAATATTCCACCACAATCCTGATGATATTGAAGCTGCTAAACCCGAACTAATACGAGGACCACTTCTGCACGCGTAGCATGACCACCGTAGAAACGAGTTTTGTCGACGGAGAATAGACAAAATGACAGATTGTGATTTTTTATCTGTCATTTTGTCTATTCTTCCATCGACAAAACTCGTTTCTACGGTGGTCATGCTACGCGTGCTGGTAAAGGCTATCCTGCGTCGTTGTACTGATGTTTTTCGCCCAATAGCTTCCATCAATTTTAATGAACCAGTCTCTATTGTCATCGATAACATTTTACATTATTTTACTTAGAACATCAATCTCGTTAAAGCGTGGTATAAGGCTAACCACAATGGGGTAAATGCCAAAATCTCAGATAAAAACATGGATATTATTAATACACTGACCATGAAGACAAAGTTCAAAGAGAAGGAAGATGAGAAAAGAATAATTATATAGTCTCCCTTATTGATTTCGATAACGGCGGCCCTAAGAAATCAATTCCTTGCGTGTGCCCTTGGCTCGAAAAGAATAATTAAGTACCTATTTAATAAGTGGAAGGTACCTATAAGGGTCTAATGACATTAATGAAGTCACGGAAGTAAGATGTAATATTATTATTGACACGCAAGAACCTACCTAATGTTCATTTATACAATCATTATCGACTTCAATGAATTACTTAACATCATCTTCGTTAACAACGCTGTAGCTATCATGAAACATCTACTAATCGTTGAACATTATCTCCGGCCATCGCAAATGTCTTCCGCACAAGTACAGTTGAACAAGGTTTTGGTATACAGGCAAAAATATTAATTTTTCAGTAAAATACTTATTTTGAATTCCTATTTTCTCGCTCAAGAAACTTACAATAAATGCATGCCCCGTGTCATTAAAAGAGATACATTAATATTAATAGTTGACCGCTGACTGTTCACACTGCCGGCGAGAACTCGCTTTTCCCTAGTTTGTCGCAGTGACATCAAACTATCGAGCTATCAAAGAAAAAACTCGCTCAGCAACGCTCGCTTGGCAGACAGAACACTCGCTGCTCGTCAACTCGTTTCTAGTTGCTACCTCTAATCGCTTTTTGCTAATCGCCGGCGGTAGAAAAGGTACCTACACGTATACCGGGCTTTTGGTGCCTGTATAGCAAATTGCTTGTTCAACTGTACATCGATCAGTAATCACATCGTTCGGTTTGCGAACTGTCGTGTTTACACGGTATGTGTCAGAGAGCTGAGCCAACACAATCTGTGACGTCACTTCGAGTTTGTGGCAAATTGATCATGTATTGTTTATTGGATAAAATGTAATGCTATTGTGTAAGCACTTTTTGTAAAGGAAACTATATGTCTTTGTGAAAAAAGATTTGTTAGAGGACTGTTATTAGACTCAAAAAACAATAATGTAACGCATTTTTTCCTGATTTTGTAATACTTCTTTCGGCATTATAATTGTAGGTACCTATACTCTGTTTGAAATAAGATTAGACATAAACTAAACCTTTTTTACAGTCCGTTCAACCGATTTTGACTTCTATTGCGTTGGTCGCATGACAAATGGCAGCTGCAGTAAACAGTTGGTTTGTAACCACTTTTTTTGCTTTTAATGCCATCCTTATGTCTACGGTATAGAAGTCAAAATCGGTTGAACGGACTGTAAAAAGGTTTGTTTAAATGTCTAATCTTATTTCAAACGGTGTATAGTTTGAAAATTTCGAGATTGATGCCGAAAGCATACCTCTCGTAACATTAATTTATTCATAATAATACATTGTAGTAGTAGTAATAACAATACATTTTATTTTACCGCTAGGATCGGTGCCTACATAAAAATAAAAAATAAAAACGTGTGGCATTTGGGGACTGCCGCGGTAAAGCTATTGCATAGCATTTGTAACCTCCATACTTCCTATTTCTCAACGCTACACTTGGGATCATGACGTGATGACAAAAAACAAAAATTACGTTCCCATGACATCACGTTTCCCATGACAACATCACGTTGTCATGGGAACCGTCATTACATGGTAGGCGGAGTGGGGAGTGTTAGGTTTTTATTTTCGTTACGTTACGGAATTTCTTGATTCGGTCGCCGCGCTCAAAGCCCGCGATAAAAGCTATGCAATAGCTTAAAAAACATTGTTATTATCCGTATCAATTTTGCAACAGAAAGGAACTTCCTACAGTAATTAGATTTAATTTATATCGAACCAACTTCCCGGATATGAAGAAGATAATGGTGATGGCAGCTGACGTCATCGTCAGTAAAAATACATGGCATTTGCACCTTTATTTCTAAGAAAATGACATCTTCTACCTCATACAACCAACATTGTAAATCTATAAGAAGATTCGTGCGTGTTTTGCCTCCTGATATACTATATTATAAATCATTTAGGATCACTAGGTCCGGTTTGTAGACATATTTTCCCGGACATAATATCGATGGGTATTTCCTCACAAAAACAGAATCCGGATTCTTTGCACACAAATTTATTAATATTGTAACAATATTTGGGATTGCCAGACGGTTGAGGAAATAGCACGCTTACTCACTGCTGCATACATTTTTAACCAACGTTTATAATAGATTGCAAAAATTAGCGAACAAAACAGAGTGTTAGATTGGTGGTGTTATTATCACATAACGTTTAAATGTACCTAAGATCAAAGTAAAGAAAAACAGTTGAAATATATATAGTAAATATACATCCAATGAAGCTATCAAAAATCATATTACAAACTTTCAATAACTGCACTAAAAATCTAATGTACTACCACTAATTCCCAATCCAATAACCAATGATGATACTGCCGAAACGAATAAGGTTCCACTTAAAACCAATTTAAGTATCATCATTAATATCTTAATACAGATCACCCATAAAATACTTGTTAGAATATTACTTGTGGTCATTCTCATTCACTTTCACAGCCCACACTTTGACCAAATAATAGACCGTCTAGCAATTCAAGTAACTGCCGTTATTGTTATAGAAAGCTCTATAAATCAATTTAGTTATTAAAGTTAAAAGTTATTTGGTAATTGGCTTTTTGTAGAACAGTGGGTTTTGTAGTTGGTCGAGTGGCCTTGAATTTTTCATGGGTATTATTCTTGTTGTGTGCCTTGTTTTTTTATCTGTTTTGTTAACTATAGATTTGATTACTTTGTTTATGACTTGAATGTTGTCTGTTGGGTTGTTTTTATTGTTTTTATTCAATTTACTTCATTATCATCACTAATCACAACTTTTATCATTATCATCTGTCAGGAAAAATCTTCTTAAACATTACTAAAAATGCTTTTCCTTTCTTTTAAAGCAAAGGACGAACTTGAAAGGCTTGCAGCCGTTTGAAATTTGTTCTTTTAATTATTTTACTCCTTCCTTTCAACCCCGCAGTGCTACTGCAGCTCTTAAATCTATTGAAAAGCTGGCACAGTTAATATCATTAGGATAGTAAACTCTGAACAGTCCGTCGGTTTTGTTTACAAAGCTTTTCGCAAATTGTAAGCCAACTATGAAAATCGTTGGTTGGAATATCATTAAACCAGTGATATTTCATCTGATGATAAATAATGTTCATAGTCACCTTCATATTATTTAAAACTGGCTGCACCCCGTGGTTTCATCCGCATAATTCTCGATCCCGTGAGAATATCGGGATAAAAAGTATCCTATGTCCTAACCCAGGTCATGGTCTACCATTTTGCTAAATTTCATCCAAATACATTCAGCCGTTTTAGCGTGAAAGCGTAACAGACAAACGTACAAACATGCAAAAAGTCAAATCTTTTCTCTTAAAATGTAAGTTTAGATACATACATGATCACTACCATGAGATGTTTCTGCTACAAACAAAAAAATAACAATTCAATGAACAAATTAATATTAAAGATGTCTTCAGTGTATCATAAATTCATGAAGTGTTTCTGACTACTTCTTAACGAATAAGTCATTTAACGACTAACACTATTAGTAGATTTAGTAAAGAGAGAGGATACTCCTGATATAGGTATTTACAAAAAACTAGATATGACAAATAAAACCACAGACTGATCATTATAGAACCTCAATGGTGCGTGCAGGTCAATGACTAAAGTCTCATACATTTTGCAATCAGTAAAATTCAAGTGACTTGTGACTCACACTAAAAGACCAAGGTTCGTGTATGTACGACTATTTATAACTAAGTAATTAGTATTTATTGTATGTAAATCTAGCTAAGTTTTCTACGAACGTCTACGGAAGGTGGAATTTACATGCCATTTGTCAACGCGATGATACTGGCATGATTAGGCCCCGTACACACGGCGATGATGAGTACGATATTTTACTGTAAGTTTGGGATCTGAGTTTTAAGCCGTATGAACAGTGGGGTGCTGGCGTGTGATCCCAACTTTTTACCGTAAAATATCGTACAGGTCAGCGTTGTGTGAAAGGTCTTACTTGTAAATCTGATTTTAAATGGTGCTGGGTATTTCTTTACGAATTTTGGGATCATCAGCATTGGAAAAATTGAGTGCTTTGTTGCAAACCTTAATTCTAAATACCAATGCTTTATTTTTAATTACAACAAAGTTAGAAACACCAAGCATTAGTCACATAGAAGAATTCATATCTTTATTGTAGGTAGACCTTAGACCTAGAGTCCATGACGGCGCGATAATTATAAAAAATATCGTTGTACTTCAGAAAATGCATAAATTGTTTTTTTCTCCGAAAACTGATTAACAGTGGCATGTAAATTTTTGTATTAAACAAAATATTATTTACAAAATATATATGCTAACAACAGACTTTAAATGATTATAATAATATATGTAAATGTACATAAAATAAAAAGGAGGGGTAAGAATCATAGGGCATCAAAAAATTCGTCCACATCACTGTAACAGGAAAAGTGCCAAAAGGCGGGCAGCATTGCCAAGTTGTATGACGATGCTGTGAATGTGAAAAAAAATTTCGTTGGGTGTTTTCACAAGAATTTTACTCATCAAAACATTTCGTTATAAGATGTGAATTCGGAGCACTATTGTGTTTGAATGTTCATTTTTTGTATTCTTATTATATTGAATTAAATAATCACGTTCCTGTAATGTACTGAATCCACTAAAATTCTGAATTAATGATCTTTTACCTTTATTCTTTGTTTTTCTTTAATTTAATTCACTATCATGCCATCGACACGAGGACGGTGAATCAATTTTTTTTTATCCAGTTACATCAAAATTTTATCATTTTTCTTCAGATTTTTTTCTAATATCGATTTCTTTTGTTACAGATCCCAACAATATCACCAGAAATAGTGTTGTGAACGACAGTGTTCAAAATATATGTGTGTAAAGTGATGCAGTACAGTGTAACACGGTACCAAATGAAGCGACGTAAACTGCTGTCCCTGATACGGTACAGTGAATAAACCACAATGTTAGTGACACGCGCCTGGGTGTTCCTCGCAGGATGTCTTGCTTTCGGTAAGTGGAGCTAACTACTTATATAGACTTAAGACGCTGCCCAAACAGGGACACCGTAAGGCGCTTTGCAGATGGAGCAACTATTGCAGCAACTGGCAACTAGCTGTTTACATAATATCTCAATGGAACTGCGCACACGTAGTAACTCAAATTGCGTGTTCCGGTGATAGACAACAATTTTCAGTTACTGCAATCGATGACTAAGTTAGTTTCTAATTGCCACAACTAGCAACTGTCGAATTTGTATCGCTTGTGTAAAGTTGCTGGTTTCGTTGTTGACGCCGTCGACGGCGGTGACGTATTATAATGAGAACAAGTGCTGCTTCTTCGATATCCATCATCACACTGTACGTAGCGTAGATTGAGCAACTCAGCTATAAAAGTTGCTCACAGATTATCATAAAATTGCAGCAACCGTAAACCGGGCTATTTGGTTGTACCAACTGGCAACTTTTAAAGGAAACTTTTTAAAAGTTGATAGTTGTTTCAACTAAAGCTACATCTGCAAAGCGCCTAAAACCTTCAATTTTTCATCGCACAGCTAGCCGTATTGCTACATATTACAAGCCCAAAAAAATATAGTATATAAAAAAGACTTTTGAGAAAACTTCATCTCGAAATGCTCAATATTTTGAGCGACAGCTGTTCATATATTTTAACAATAAAATGTAAATTTAATCAACTAATGAATGTAAAAATAATCTAACTTATTGGTGTATACTTTTTTTAATTTAATTAAAACTAAGAAATTACTTTTATGTTAATGGCGGACACGAGATTCAACTAAAATCAAATGCATCGCCATTTTCAACCATATTTGTTTACCGCGATGCACTACTGTCGCTTCACCTATCTTCACTGTCGCTTCACCTATCTAAAGATTTGCTTCTTACCGCGCCTTAAGTGTGAGAAAGTTGATTGACGATGCTATAGAGTATAGGATGATACAAGTAGGTATATTATACCTACAGTCGACCACATTTAGGTAGTAACATTTTGACCTTGAGCTGGTTTATAGTAAGTATAGAGTTTCAAAAGTGGCTGAAGCCAGCTTTAAATGGTTTTTTCCTATTGAGATGCAGCCTACCGTACCATCATGCATCGGCTAAATTCAATAAAGGCACTTGCGGCAGAATGGTGCTATTTGAGATAAACTTAAAACAAACTCGGGCAGAAATTGACGTAGTAAGCGTTACGTTATTGAATGCGAGTAGAACGAAAAAAAAATTTAGTTATGGGGCACTTTAGAAATAACTGAATTCAATAAGAATGATTGAAAAAGAAAATCTATTTTGTCCATCAGTCAAATAAAATAAAAAATACTTTGATAAAGCGCATTAAAGTTGAGGAGTGGGGGCTTGCTCCGTCACAACTAAGTATAAAATCTACTTATGCGTGACGTCATGTTATATTTTAATGTATCGTCGTAATCTTTTATTTACGTAAAAAAGAAAAAACACGTGTCCAATATTTTTAATTGAAAAAGAAATTGTCGTTATCCCTATTGTTAACTTTATTGCTACGCTCTCTGCTAACATAATTGATATGCGTTAGATTACCCAATCCATGAAGGCGTTGGCCATCGAAGATAAGTGATTTCAAGTTGTTCCATAAAAGTGACGCGAAAATGATCTTACTTTTATCGAATCAAAAAGCATTAAATTTTGGTCTGCAAGTCTGCAACAGATTGAACTTGGAACGTGACACTTAGGTACTCTTAAGGGGTTACTTTTGAAATTCGGTTACTGTTATCTTCGTTCTTACATCTAATTAATACCTTTAAACGAGCAATTCTTGTATATTTAGAAAGAAAGAAAGAAAAAAACGTTTATTTGCGGTAAACATTACGCAAAAAATAGTTTAGAATATAAAATGAGTAAAGGTTAGAGGAAGCATGCGTCACATCCACGCAAATCGGCTACCGCTATATGTCTGAATCTCGGAAACGGCTGCAAACGATTTTCATCAAATTTAGTATGCAGGGGGTTTCGGGGGCGATAAATCAATCTAGCTAATAAGCTTTAATTGTAACGAAAATTATAAGAGGCTCTGCTAGTTTCAGAAAGTAAATGCTATTTATATATTTATTACTCTTACCATCCATAGATAAATATCACCCGTCTCTCCACTACTCCATTGCCTATTCAAGGATGCATATCCGGTACGGCTCGCAAATCCCTCCTTATCCTAAGGGCACGTCTTCCTTACCATTACCGCGCTACCCGGTCTACTCCTTGATATGCAATGGCCTCTGTAACCCCATGAAACATGAAGCTCCAGGGGCTAATGTAAATCTTGGGGTACATTCGATTTATCGAGTCTGGTTAAACTACGCTGGGATCGGTGCATTTCATTAATTAATAACATGTTGACCTTCATCTTTTAACAGGCTTAATCAATGCTATACATGTATAATGTATATTTGCTACTAGCTTCTGCCCCCAACTTCATAATATCGTCGCCCTCCCCGCTAACTGTCCTATCTCATAAACTGACGTATCTGCACTGACATTATCTACGTGTTCAGAACTTTGTTTCGAAAAAGTTCTCTCTAATCATCGTGTCTGTGTCGTTTGCCGTTTAGAAGATAATCACGTATTTTGTTTTGCGTGAGTTTTGTTGGAGGGAAAAATTATTCTCACCACCTGTCGTATATGCACACATCTACAGTTAGTGAGTTAAAGATTAAGTAAAGAGCTATTAACAAAAAGTTATTAATTCATTAATAAAGCCACAGCTAACGCAACTATATTAACATGATTGTAGCGCCCGACCGATAAACTGTTGCCCTGGAAAAATATCAATTGCTAGTTAGCAGGGAGGGCGACGATATGACACTCAACAATAGTATTACTTTTCATCAGTGAAATAATTTTTGTAATCATTACTTCCAAAGATTGAAGGAGGAGCTCGTGGCTAAGTAATAACAGTAGCACGGGTCGATCCATCAGGTTAAGCTACGCTTGCCAGGGTTGGTCCGTGGATGGGTGACCATCTTTACACATCAAGACTCCTCTGTCCCTCGGAAAGCACGTTAAACCATTGATCCCGGCTGTCATTCTTGGACTTTTGACAGTCGTTACGGGTCATCAGAAGCCCGAAAGTCTGACAATCAGTCTAACCAGGGGTATAGAGTTACTGGGTTGTGGAGGTCAGATTGACAGTCGCTTTATGTAAAATATTGATATTCAGCTGCATCCGGTTAGACTAGAAGCCGACCCCAACAAAGTTAGGAAAAGGCTAGGCAGATTGATTTTTACTTCCAGTGATTATCATTTACACTCAGGTAAACAATGTTGCCTCTTCATAATATTAGTGGTTCTTCGTTGGTCTAGTGGTCGCAAGCGCTACTGCAGAGCATGAGGTCCTAGGTTCGATTCCCGGGTCGGGCAAAGTGTTATTGGGTTTTTCTGTCTGAAATTTCTCAGTAACAGCTCGGAGTCTGGATATGTGCCCGGTTGATGGCAATAGGCTCACCACCTATTACATGGGACTTAAAGATAACTGGCGAAATGTGGGTGTACCTGCTACAGGGACATCTCTGCCCAACTCTTCGGGGAAACAAGGCGTGATGTTATGTTTATGTTAATATTAGTTTGAGATTTAGATTACACCCACATTTCGCCAGTTATGCACACCTCTGTCTAACCCTTCGGGGAATTTACAGGTGTTATGATCTTGCATTTTTATTATCTATACAATAGTATAGCTAAAAACAAATACAACAAAACAAAACAAACACATAAACAGTCTTTACTTTTCATTGAATTATAAGTACTTAATTAGCGAGGCTACAGTCGGTTCGCCAATGAGACTACAAAACAAGCGAAGGATTTAATTGATATTCCAAGATATAAGTTTAGATTCTGCACACGTATTAACGATTCACAATTTCTCATTAGGTCTTCTATTTTCTATCGTTCTGACAACAGTTATGATAAAATAATGGCTGGGCCAAAATGTATAAATTATTTCCATTGAGAAGCTTGTAGAGAATAAATAAACATGAAGGAAAAAGCTATTGTAGGTATACAAGTACAACACTATGGAGCTTTTTGCCCATTCTTCTCCACACGAAACTATCTTTGGGATGGGGCGCCTTGAATCAATTCTATTGTTTTGTAAATTTTGACGTTCTGTAGTGCCTTTTTAGTGGTATACTTGAAATAAATGATTTGACTATTATTGTGTTTTATCTCTGTGTAATACCAAAGGATTAGAGGCATAATACCTACACTACATCATTAGGCCTTGTAGAGAAAAAGAAAGAGAGAAAAATCAATTTACTGTTTTTTTAAAGTGAAAACTTCTTTAGGCATGTTGGGCATTTTTGAGATAGGAAAAAACAATTATGTAAACTCACGACACCATTACCAACACCTCATTTTTTGTAAACGCAATTGTGCTCTTTATTTATATTTCGTTACGGATCAATGTTCTATCTATGCAAGTGTTTTTACTTTAAAGGTTCTGGAAGTTTTTTTTTTTTTTTTGTAAACTTGATTGTGCTCTTTGTTTAGATAAGTTTACGGACCAATGTTCTATACAAGTATTTTTCTTATACTAAGGCAAGGCGATCTTGTTCAAGTTTTCACTTCTGTTGGCACTCCCAGAGTGCCACTGTTTTTTTTTTACAATATTTTGCACACATTCATTATACAACGTGTTCCTTTTGTTGTCCGACTCTATAAGTGAAAATAATACAAAAAGTCTTAGAACACGTGTTCCAATTATACATAGTTTCGAAGATAACATATCTGACACTAGACTGTCGATGTGTGTTTCATTGAAAAGTATGAGTAAATAAAGAAAAAGAAAGAAAAATTGTTTATTCTGCACAAAATAAACGCACATTACACAAAAAAAAAAAACATTACATAAAATACACATTCACCAAAAGCCAAAAGCCTCGTATCCAATATTCGAAAACTAATAAAAAGTTCGACAAATTTTGTCTATTGCTTAATCATTTTCATTCAAACCAATTATTCACTTCACCAATACTTCATTTATTTTATTATAGAAATTGAATCCACTTGACCTGTATCTTTTTTGTGTACGCTGAACTGGACTGAAGTTTTGAACTTAATCGTACCAAACAAAAATACAGAAGAATCTAACAAAATAGTCACAAATACCTTGTTTGAGTCAAATGTTGTTAAAAGCTAAGGCTACACAACAGTGAACACCCATTGTTTTGATAGTTTTGTACCGTTGTACAAGTATGTGCGGTTCAGAAGAATGCCGGCGGATAAGCGAGACTAAACGGCAGTTAATTTGCGTATAATGGAAAGAATGTCTACGTGTAAACCGACGTTCGCACGGACGTAATAAAATCGCGGGGATTTTTTTTCGTGTACTTGATTTTCAACGCTCTGTTTAGCGCCGAGAGTTAAAAATCCACGTGTGTTTTTTCAACGCGCTGGGACGAGAGAGCATCCCAGCGTATTGGATTCTCAACACTGGGCTTAACACCGATAATTGAAAATCCAGTACGCGATAAAATCCCGCCGCGATTTTATTACGTCCGTGCGAAAATAATTTGTATTCGTAGAAGCAGCTGTATATCATACTAACAGCGCCCCGTGGTTTCACGTGCACAAGTCTCGATCCCGTGGCAATATCGGGATATAAAGTAACCTATGTGTTAAGCCAGGTTATGAACAACTGTGTGCTAAATTTCATCCAAATACGTTCAGTAGTTTTTGCGTGAAGGAGTAACAAACATTCATCCATCCATCCTCACAAACTTTCGCGTTTATAATATTATTAGTAGGAAGTTAACAAAACTATTGTGTGTAGGCGACCTCTTCGTAATTGCTTTATCATCCTAAGTAACCTTAGAACTTAAGGTCACTTGCACGTCATGAAATAACAACGTCTATTTGTCTATGTCAGTAAGTGAAGTTTCAATTTAGTAGAAATTGTTTTCAAAATTGATAAATAAAGCAATGGTCGACTACACCTTTCATTTTTTTGGGTTGGATAGTATCAAATAACCTCCCCCGCTCTGGACGGAGCGGGAGGGCGTGTCATACTCTTACTGACTAAAACCCACCCGTTTGGCCACGATCTCCCTTTCGGAGTTCTTCGCAACCCCGGCAGGCATCGGCCCTAGCGGACCCCGTCAACTCTGCTGATATCTCTTTGAGGCGCACGTGGAACACAACGCGCCGTCGACCCGGGCCTGGTCCTTATCGGACGCCGAGCTACCGATTGCTCACCGTCCGCATGCCCGCGCCTACGGTGGCCGGGAATCGGCCTGGGATCGTGAGGAAACTTGCACTCGGCACTGCATCGACTACACCTCACCCTTTAAATAATTAACTCTTTTTAACGTGTCAATATTAAACTCATGACAGGTGGTCTGATTGGCTATATATAATAAGGCTTACTGGTGATTCGCACAAAAAAAAATATTTTTCTTGAGGTGATTCGCACAAAGTTAATTTATTTGTAGGCAAATCGATGACTCCAGAAATCGATTCGCCTACAAATAAAAAAACTTCGTTTGTATTGCCTCAAAAAGAATGAGCCGTCGCGGGACGCCTGGCAGATGTGAAACATCGAAATTATTATGTACAGGTAATATCCATAAAAGGATAGTTTACGACAGGAAATAAATATGGCGACTGTATGCGTGGCAACGCGTCGCCACGGCGCCACGCGTTCCCACGCCAACAGTCGGTCTGACCCGTCGCTATAGATGTGTCACATAAAAAAAAGGGTCAATTCGCCGGGCGAGTAAATTCGAGCGAATCACCAATAAGTCGAATTATAAGCCAACTAGCTTCTGCCCGCGACTTCGTTCGCATGGAAATCGTAAGACATCACAATATACTACAATAATATCCATATTTTTATAAAACTTCCCTGTATACTACGTTTGTAGTTTTATTCTCAGCAGCCAAAATATACAGAGAGTCAGGAATGGTGACTCGGGAGCAAGCGACGTAACAGTTGTCCGTGTGAGAAGCAGCTTATCCTGAGGTCGACACCCGCAGCCTTCAGCCTTCAGTGTCGGCCCCTGTGACTTGTTGATCCCAAAGCATACACTCCCAGAGAACTGCACGCGCTTTAACTGTTAACTCCGAAGATGATCAAGCTGCAGCGATCAACCACAGTATTCTCTCACAAATTGAAGGGAGTGAAGTGATATACACCTCCATTAATACTGATGTGGAGGAAGATAATGCCAAATATCACCCCGTAGAATTTCTCAATTCACAAATGGCAAGTGGACTTCCGGTTGTATATCTGTGTAACGGAAACCAGCTCAAAGTCATGTCTTTGCAGAGAAACGTCATCGAGGTGGAAATTCTAACAGGTTGTGGCGATGGTGAGACAGTGTTTATAGCGCGTATAAAGTACAAATTCCCCATAATTATAACGGAAACACGCCTAAGAATTCTCTTGGTACGGTATTTAACTGATATCCTCGTATATCAGACGAATAAGATCTTCTAAAGTGGGATCTACTCTACCAAAAGTCTCTGGTAGAGTGCTTTCACCAACTTTTAGAAGAACATCGGAGAATACTTGAGCATTTGAATTACCGCCAAGCCGAGCTCGTATGATGATGGTCAAGCGCAGTTTATGAACTCTCGACCATAGAGTCGACCTTTTCAACGAAGTATTCACTTTTTTTGTCAAAACTGTGACACCACCCATCATATCTTGGTTTCTGCGTATGTCCTGCAGGGTTCTGTTTACAGTTTCCACTGCTTTCCTTTTTGCCATAATGCATTCATCCGATACGACGAAGCGCAATCCCCTAAGCACACATCCCTTGTTACTGTTGCGTGACACCCCACAAACAGGCGTTTCGTTGCTCTCTAAATCGATGGCAATCTTAAACATGACGTGTGATGTTTTGCCACCAGGAAGCAGTGTGGCAGCGATTCCAGAAGAACCACACACATACATATTTTAAAATCGCTTGGACAAATCTGCTGTCAAAATCTGTAAAAAAACATTTTATTCCTAGTCTTTTGCTCTAAAATGATCAGAATACAACCTTGAATGTTTTGTGACTGTAAAGGACTTGTAACTTAGTAGTTTCCCATAGCTTACGAAGTTTTCCATTTTTTGTGAATTAATACATTCTATGAACAAACAACATACACAATGCAAAAAAAAAAAAACGTTTTACAAAAAGAGTTTAAAAAAACAGATGTAAATCGAACTTACTACCCCGGGCGGCCTACCACCAGCTCATAAAGCAGTATTATTTTAATGTTACTTCAGTGGGAGAAAGAGATGGAGCTATACATCCTGTAGAGCTTCATCTCTTTCCCACACTGAAGTAAACTAAAGTAATATTAAAATAATACTGCTTTTAAGCTGGTGGTAGGCCCTCAGGACTTCAAATCATTCGTCCAACCGCTTACTTATTCGCTTTGTTGAAAGTTAGCTAAAATAGCCGTTCCTATATAAAAGGTAGCGTGATGATAATCATTTCAAAAGTTAAATCGGTAACTACCTATCTACAATATCCCAACCTTTTGGCGCGTCCTTTTACAATTTGCAGAGAACAATACGAACATGATGTAATATTGCTCATCTCCCATAGCAAATAGCGTGATAGTTTATGCCCTACAGTTGGTACAGACAAACATTCTAAAAACTTTATTTTCCGCATAAGAATCGATCCCAGACCTCGTAGCAATAACTTTCTTTAAAAAAAATTAACTTCGCTACGATTTTATTATATCTATAGATTATAGGTACATAATCAAAAAAAATAATAATCGTATAACAAAATGTGAAAAAAAAGAAAAAAAAACCGTAGGTGGGAATCGAACTTACAACCCCATGTTTGCAAAGCAACCGCCCAACCGTTGAGCTAATTGCTTTGTTGAAACTTGTCTAAAATAGCCGTTCCTATATATTTAATGATTGACTGCTTAGTTCCATAAAGGTATAGCGTGATGATAATCATTTAAAAAGGTTAATCGATAACCATCTACAATATCCTAAAATTTTGGCGCGTTTTTTTCCAAAAATACGAACATAATATAATATTGCTCGTCCCCCATAGTAAATAGCGTGATAGTTTATACCCTATAGTTTGACCAGACTTATAGGGAACACCTATGCAAAATTTTAACAGAATCTATCCGGTAGAATTTGCGTCATGCTAGAACATAAAAATACAACATAATGTAATATTGCTCGTCCCCCATAGTAAATAGCGTGATAGTTTATACCCTATAGTTTGACCAGACACACAGGGAATATTTATGCAAAATTTTAACAGAATCTGTCCGGTAGAATTTGCGCCATGCTGGAACATACATACAGACAAACAGACAAACAGACAAACAGACAAAAATTCTAAAAAACATATTTTCGGCATTAGAATCGATCCTAGACCTCGTAGCAATTACTTTTTTTCAAAAATATTAAATGTACAGTTTTGACTTCGCTACGATTTTATTATATGTATAGATAAGACCACCTCTCATGTATTTAATATTGAGACGTTAATTTTGACATTTAGGTAACAGAAACTGGGTGTACTTATGTCTTACCTGGGGTCAGCTTTTCTCTCCTTCATTTTCCTCTTTGCGCTATTTTACTTTTTAGAAGTCCAAACTAACAAAGCCTCCTTCACAAACTTTTGACAAAACCGATCAATATTTCGTAATAAGTAGAAAACGAAAATGAATCTAAAACTAAATTATATATTTTGTAAAGAGGATTGATTTTAATTGAGTCTATAGGGGCAAACAATATGACTTGTATGTCCTTGAGATCTTAAAAAGTTTAAAAAACTATAAACGGATTTATTATATTTGATAGGACTTATAATTTCAATTTCATGAAAAAGTTTTCTTTTCTGATAAAAGATTTAGAGGTTCAGTATTTCAAGAAAACCGATATTAATGGAAAATAAATGGATATTTTGACTTAGGTATTTTGTTATTTAAAGTCATGTATACGACGCAAGTCCGTGATAAGGCCTGTCGTATTGTATGGATCGGAATGCTGGGCCGTGAAAAAGACAGATGTAAAAAGATTGCATGTAGCGGAGATGAGAATGTTAAGATGGATGTGTGGAGTGACAAAAATGGATAAAGTAAAAAATGAGTATATAAAAGGAAGTTTAAAAGTGGCGCTAGTGACAGAAAAGTTGAAAGGAAATCGTTTGACCTGGTATGGGCATGTGATGAGGAGAGAAGAAACGCATGTGACTAAAAGAGTAATGAATATAAATGTTGATGGATGGAGTGGGAGAGGAAGACCAAAGAAAAGATGGATGGATTGTGTGAGGAATGATATGAAAGAGAAGGGAGTGAATGATAGCGTGACGGTTGACAGGGGGGAGGGGAAAAAGAAAACGTGTGCGCCAACCCCACGTAACATGGGACAAGGGCAGGAAGATGATGATGTATACGACGCAAGTTTCTTGCCTGTGACATCCAATCAAAATGAAGCAACAGATTACTTGCATCACGCTCAATGTTGGTGGCCGATACAATAGACTTGTTTTCTTGAACACTGAACAACTACTCTAGTAACCTACTAGGGTTTTAAGTTATAATAAAATTAAGTGAAATTTAGGTGTTATGTTTCTTTATTTTATTGTGAATTTAGTTCAAAATACCATATTTTGTACTTAAGGCGGCGATAACCGATTTTATACTGAAGATGACGTCAAAACGAGTAGTGTTAATAATTTGGAAAAAATATATGTTAAATTAGAGCATTTTCCTAGTAACTTAATATAGGAATATTTTAGATTATGTAAGTTGTGTCTAACGCGGATAAAAAACTGAGAATCACACAATATTAATTAAGCATATTTTTCTGAAACCTTCACCATTTTAAAGATAATTAAATGATTGATCTTTTAGTATACGTGTTTTATTAAAATACCTTTTGTTTTATGTATAATAAATTAATAATGCGTCTAACATGAGACAGCGATCCTTGATGGGCGAGTGCTATTACTGGCTGGACGTAGGACGCGTTGCGTAAGCTCAGTACAGAACACGCAAGCTAACCACTCAAGGTCACTGGCATATATCTGCGTCTTAATTCTATCGCATTAGGACAACCTGTGAAGTTATATTTAAGGTGTTGTATAAAAAAAAAAAAAAATGAATACTCTTTAGAATTTGCTACTTTTATTGTTGCTTCTTCTTTAATGGCACCGTGTAAATCAGGCTTAATACTGTTGATTTTATAGTCTCGATTTTTTAGTAATTGCAAATATTTTGGAAACAAGTGTAAGCATTATGTCCTGACCTGTCCAGCACAGCATTATGTTGGGTGGCAGTCTTCTTGTGATAGTCACGCACTTCGTGCAGCTACCGACAATTTCTGTTCTGTGCTCGTGATAATAATTATACAATATCTACTTTGTTTTTTTTTAATTATTATTTATGGTAGTTTCACAGCTGACAGTAACTTTAACATTATTATTATTCTATACTAAACATTACGCCAATTACGAAGTACCTACACAGAAAAATGAGAAATATAGAGAGTAATAATATATAATTATTATTATTATTTCAGTTAAAAGAAAGAAAGAAAAAATATTTATTGAGACTCACACAGGAAATCACAAATTAAACTAAAAAACACTCACTATTAAAAAAATAACAAAGTAAAATTAAAATAAAAGCAGAAAGTCCCCGAAGAAAGTTACCTGAACTATGCACGTGTTTTTGTGGGAAATAAACTTCAAAAAACGGAGGAGGTTCTCAATTCGACTGTATTTTTTTTTAAAGTTTTTTTTAATGTTTGTTACCTCTCAGAACTTGCGACTGGGTGAACCGATTTTGATGATTCTTTATTTATTTGAAAGCTGGTGCTTCCCGTGTGGTCCCATATAAATTTTATTAAATTTGCTTGGATAGTTTTTGAGTTGGGTTCAATAATACGTATTTTTTTCCCACTTAGTATATGGACGATATCTTAATTTCCTGTCACTGTTATTTACATAGCAGGTAGTGGTATTCGAATTTGTGTTGGGTAGGTACCACAACTAAAAACTGAAATTTGTCTTTTTTATTTTTCTTTTACCTAAATCTACATAAACCTTTCTGCTCGTAAATAATGAAAATAATATTCCAGTCCTTATTAATACTTAATACTAGCTTATCTCTTGACAGTATATTAGCGTTATCAATCAATTAACTCAACCGTAAGATGAATGGGCTAGATATAACAGACATTAATTACACTCAGTTGGATACTTACGAAGTAAGGTAGGCAATAACTATGGATAACAAACCTGTTAGATTTTGTTTAACTTTCTGTGTGAGTTGGGAACAAACCAAAACTTTGCCTACGTAAGTTATAAATAGGTCTTGTTTTCTGAATACAAAGTTTCCGTGTGTTCATTTTATCCCACCAAAAACATAAATTACAAAAAGGGGCCAAGTTCGCCGATAAAATAATTGAGTTCTATACTTCATAGGATTAGGTAGTTAAATAAAGGTAAACAAAAAACCACGTGACGAGACAACCGACTAAATGAAATAACAGTCACTTCAGTTGTCATTCTACGTCACAGTCGTACTCTTCAATTTAGCAACTTTATAATTCGTTAACGTTTAGAATTTGGGCTCTTTACAATAGACAGATTACAAAATATTATATTATTAGTATAAATCTAACAAAACAATTGTGTTCAAGCAGTTACATCTACGAAGAATAGTTTAAAAATAAATGATAAAGTTTAACACAAATTAATAAAAGAGGAAACCATTGTAAAAATCTAAAATAAATTTAATTTGGTTTTATCATATTTTTAAACAAGAAAGTGTCATCTATAAAAACCCTTTTTACGATTTGTTTACCTTTATGTAACTACCTAAACCTATGGAGTATAGATGGGTGCCAAGCTCTATGGAGGTGAAAGAAAGTTTATTAGGTTCCTTGCAACTTGGCAAGTTTTAAAATTTTCAACAGTTACTAATCCTATACTATTAAACGAGCAATATTTGTATGTATATATATTTTTGTGTATACATTTGTACTTACTCATGTTCTCGAAATCGGCTCCAACGATTTTGATGAAAGTTGCAATATAGGGTTTACGGGGGCCAAAAATCGATCTAGCTAGGTCTCATTTGGGAAAATTAGGTTTCTCCGTATTTTCACCCGAGCAGAGCTCGGTCGTCCAAACTTAAAGACAAGATAATGAATAATGACATAACATTATTGACATTAAAATAATGATCATGACAGCATAGAATTAGTAAGTAGGTACCTACTATCATGGCAGTATGGAATTAGTAGGTACTATCCTATACTATTAAATGAGCATTCTCTATTTTCACCAGAGCAGAGCTCGGTCGCCCAGGTACTACTTAAATAATTGACTGACACATGGGTGTGTCTTCGCTTCGCCGAACTTGGTTTGACGCTCTGCCTTATGTCTAGATATTGATGTGAAGTACTGTCAGATACCTACTTATTCCACTCGAGAGTTGTAGCTCCCCTAACATTATTCAAAAGTTCGCTATTCGATATGATCGAATCTTTTGCAGAACTTAAGAAACCACTAAAATAAGGGCTTATTTATTTATTTATTTATTTTATTAAGGTCAACCAACAATTGTTTACGCCAGTACATTAGCAGTGTATTATGTATAATAGGATACAATTGCGGGTGCAACAATTAATTATAGGTTAACACCGCTAGCACAAAATAAACAGTGGTAAAAACATTAATTACTAAATTACGACGGATTCAAAAAAGTGTGAAAATTAAATTAATAAATTAGATCATAAACGAGTAAACATGTTACAAATTGAATGATAATTGATATTAAAGTATTAAAATTAGATTATAAATTAGACTAAAATAAAATAAATTAATTACATTGAACATTTAAGAAAAAATTAAAATAACAACAATTCAAATACTGACTGTGGTAAGATAAAAAATATAAAAGTATCCAACTCCATAACAAACACAAGAAAAATCGCTCAGGTAATCATTAATAAAAAATATAAAAAGAACAATAGAAACAAAAATAAGCAACCTAATTCAATAAACATAATTATTCTATCAAGTGATACAATTATACTAACAATAGCAATGAGATTTGCGTTTCGATCAAAGAAAATTACTGTACAAATAAAAATAAAGGTAATAAATAAAAAAACAAAATGTAAACAGCAATATCCTTACAAGTGTGCTTATTACAGAAATAACCACCGACAAATCCTGTGGGGATTTCTAGAAAAAAAATAGCAATCCCCACTGGTAGGGATTTGTCGGTGGGGATTTCTGGAATAAATAAAAAATAAGTACCAATGTAATACACAAATACTGTAATAATAAAATAAGTACCAATGTAATACACAAATACTGTAATAATAAAATAAGTACCAATGTAATATTATAAAATAAGTACCAAATGTAATACCATAAAATAAGTCATCATCTGCCTAGCCTTTTCCCAACTATGTTGGGGTCGGCTTCCAGTCTAACCGGATGCAGCTGAATACCAGTATTTTACATGGAGCGACTGCCTATCTGACCTCCACAACCTAGTGACTAGGTAACACGATACCCCTTGGTAAGACTGGTTGTCAGACTTTTTGGGCTTCTAACTACCCGTAACGACTGTCAAAGATCTACAAATGACAGCCGGGACCAACGGCTTAACGTGCTTTCCGAGGCACGGAGGGGACTTGGTATGTAAAGATGGTCACCCATCCACGGACCAACCGCGGCAAGCGTAGCTTAACCTGATCGATCGACCCGTGCAGCTGTTATTACTTAGCCACAAGCCCCTCATATAAAAAAATAAGTACTAATACCATAAAGCCACCAAGTAATGCCACCAAGTAATACCATAAAATAAGTACCAATGTAAAATAAATATTTTAAATCCAAATGGTCTTAAAGCAGAAAACCATTATGTACATAGATCACCAAAATACTTATTTTTTTAACCTACTTTCTACGAAAACTTGTTGACAACTTTACAGAGCGGTCCGATAAAAAATTCGGGTCCACTTTCCGACCGCCCCAGGTCCGGATTTTAACCACTTTCTGTCTAACGCAGGCTAAAACATTAGCCATATTTTTCTACTAGCCCCGCCTCTAAAGTGCGATATTTCAAAAAATGGTTTACTCTCTGGGGTTCTCTGTTTGGGCCGGCTTTCATGTCAACTCTGCTTAAATTACTGCTATCTATGACTTGATGTCACAGTACCGATTTAGTTAAAACTAGCTTCTGCCCGCGACTTTGTCCACGTGAATTTTCGGCCCCAGACCTGCTGCGTCGCGTCCCATCGCTCGCCCGCGTCGTTTACTTAGCGTTCTTTCTGACTTTTTTTCTTTTTGCTCGAATCCTAAGGGCCGTAGCGTGATGTTACATAGCCATAACCTTTCTCAAGAATTGGGTTATCCAATGCAAAAAGAATTTTTCAAATCCAACGGGTAGTTCCGGAGATTATCCCTTAAATAAAAAAAAACAAACAAAATTTTACCTCTTTATAATACTACTAGCGGACGTCACGTGGCTTCACCCGCGTAGTTCTCGTTCCCGTGGGAGTACGGGGTTAAAATATAGCTTATGTTACTCGCTGATAATGTAGCTATCCATTGCTGAAAGAATTTTTCAAATCGGTCCAGTATTTTTTAAGTTAATTCGTTACATACAAAAATACAAATCTTTCCTCTTTATAATATTAGTATAGTTTAGAAGTATAGATTAGTATAGCTGCTAGCCCAATGCCAACTAAGCTAATTTAACGGCGAAAGTAGTTCTAACAAAAAAAAGAAAAACTTACTTGAGAAAAGAAGAGGGAGTATTGTAGAATTTCTATAAGAAGATATTCGTAACTTTTATTACTAAAGTTGTTCGCGAATTTTATTACTCTCACGTCCCTCGCATGTTCTAATTTTATGTGCTTAATGTAAGGTCTGCATTAATTTGGGACTCCTTACGCATACAAATTAACAGGTAGACGAAATTTATGAATTGAATTCCTCCCTGTTTTCATAATAATTATTTAAACAAAACTGAGTTCAAACGTAAACCTTTGCTCAACCCTTGGGAAAATACAGGCCTGATGATAATGTCGTGTCAAATAATTTCCATAGGAAAAAAGAAATAAAGAAAGTTAAATTCTGCACAAACAAAACGCACTTCACAAAAAAATTACATAAAATACACACATTTAAAGTACCCAAAAGCGTCGTATAAAACTAATAAAACTTTGACAATTATTGTTAAACTTTTATTGCTTGAATACGTGGCTACAAATAAACTTTTTTTTTACATAAACTACCTACTCTACCTACAAACAAAACCGTTTTTTTTTATCTTTATATGTTAATTAATGTAACTGGTTTTGTGCAATAAATAAAAAATGTTATAATATTTAATTACACAATTAAATTAGCAACCATTTTGATTTTGTCTATGTAAAACAAAACAAGTTTACAAACAATATTATTCACAAAAGCTTGTCAAATGCCAAGTACACAACTTCAGTACAACTGTGTATTCGATACTAAGGTACCAGGGACACATGACTCAACAATGCTATGTGATTGCATTGAACTCATAACGTAATTGGGAACTTATGGCCATTCTATGGTAATGTTTCGCGTCGCAAATAGGACTACGGTATCTAAATGGAGGCTCGACATGACTTGGTAAACAAATTATAAGATGTAGGTATATATTATACCTATTAATAGACGGTTCTAAAGATTTCGTATGTGATAAAATATGAAGCAAAACATCCAACAAAAAATTTAATTTTCTCGTCCTATCGCCGTAAAGTGCAGGCTACACTGAGATCGAAACGAAACGAAGCTACCCGAAGTTCGTTTAGCTCTACTCATGTAGCTACCGCGTCTTTTAATTCGGTTCATACTGCGAACTATGAACCAAATTAAGAAAAAATCAATTGACCGAAAAAAACACTACAAAGAAAAAATTAACTTTAATTTTGGAAGTCAGTGCCAAAAAACGAAACTTCAAAACCAAAGTCACCGACTTCGAAATTAAAGTTATTTTTTTCTTTGTAGTGTTTTTTTTGGAAGTCGGTTGATTTTTTTGTAATTTTTTTTATTTTTCACTATTTAATTGTGGTACCTACCCCACACAAATTCGAATACCACTATCTGCTATGTAAATAACAGTGACATGAACTTATCATATCATCCACATACTAAGTGGGAAAAAATACGTATTATTGAAGCTAACTCAAAAACTGTCCAAGCAAAGTTAATAAAATTTATATGGGACCACCTTGAGAGAATAACCAATCAAACAAAAATAATTTTCAAAATCAGTCCATATTTGATGGAGAAAATCGGTGGACATACTATAAAAAAATAAAACTAACATAATATTATTATATAACCTCCTTTTTGGAAGTCTATTATAAAGAAGCGGTAGCTACATGAGCGAGGCTAAACGAACTTATACTCCGTTTGAAATAAGAGTAGACATTTAACTAAACCTTTTTTACAGTCCGTTCAACCGATTTTGACTTCTATTGCGATGGCAACATGACAAATGACAGCTGCAGTAAACAGTTGGTTTGTAACCACTTTTTTTGCTTTTATTGCCATCCTTATGCCTACGGAATAGAAGTCAAAATCGGTTGAACGGACTGTAAAAAAGGTTTGTTTAAATGTCTAATCTTATTTCAAACGGAGTATAGTTTTGTTTCATTTCGTTTCGTTCTCTGTGTGGCCTGAGCTCGAGAAGTAGGTACGTATATTTTGAAGTTTTCTTCTGGGAAATTCTAGCTTTAGATTGGTATGTAAATCATCATCTGCCTAGCCTTTTCCCAATTATGTTGGGGTCGGCTTCCAGTCTAACCGGATGCAGCTGAATACCAGTATTTTACATGGAGCGACTACCTATCTGACCTCCACAACCCAGTAACTGGGTAATACGATACCCCTTGATAAGACTGGTTGTCAGACTTTCGGGCTTCTGACGACCCGTAACGACTGTCAAAGATCCACGAATGACAGCCGGGACCAACGGCTTAACGTGCTTTCCGAGGCACGGAGGAGTCTCGGTATGTAAAGATGGTCACCCATCCACTAACCAACCCCGGCAAGCGTAGCTTAGCCTGATGGATCGACCAGTGCGGCTGTTATTACTTAGCCACGAGCTCGAGCTAGATTGGTATGTAAATACACACGTTTATTTTTTTACTTTAAACGTATATCTAATACTTATAGCTACAAATTTTCACGTTCATATCATAAAGTATTAATTTATTTCTTTACATATTCTAGAGAAATTTTTATTATTAACATAAAACTGAGTATGTCTGTAGAAAATTTTTGTACCTACTCAAATAACCTTTTTTATTTTATAACACTTTTTTTTTGTTAAATTTCTCTTCTTAAACTAATAGTATCTTCATCATGATGTTGGACAGATCATTACAAATAACTATCTTATTTACCTGTTCATCATCATTTCAGCCGAAAGACGCTCCCCCAAGCACCGCTACTTCGACCAATTCTGTGCTTCTTGCCTCCAGCGAATTTCTGCGGCCTTCACAATGTCATCTGTCCACCTTGTGGGAGGCCTTCCAACGCTACGTCTTCCGGTACGCGGTCGCCACTCTAGAACCTTTCGGCCCCATCGGCCATCTGTTCTGCGAGCAATGTGCCCTGCCCACTGCTACATAAGTTTGGCAACTCTTCGGTCTATGTCGGTTACCTTGGTTCTCCTACGGATCTCTTCATTTCTGATACTATATATTTACCTGTTACTCATCATTTGCCTAGCCTTTTCCCAACTATGTTGGGGTCGGCTTCCAGTCTAACCGGATGCAGCTGAATACCAGTATTTTACATGGAGCGACTGTCTATCGGACCTCCACAATCCAGTTACTGGGTAATACGATACCCCTTGGTAAGACTGGTTGTCAGACTTTCGGGCTTCTGACGACCCGTAACAACTGTCAAAGATCTACAAATGACAGCCGGAACCAACGGCTTAACGTGCTTTCCGAGGCATGGAGGGGTCTTAGTATGTAAAGATGGTCACCCATCCACGGACCAACCGCGGCAATCGTAGCTTAACCTGATAGATCGACCCGTGCGGCTGTCATTACTTAGCCACAAGCCCCCCATATATTTACCTGTTACTATGGAATAATAAAATACATTTTAGGTACAAAACTATAATGAAAGCAAATTTTCTAATGGAAAACTTGGTTACACAGATGGACTATTATGTGCTTTAGATTCGCTTCAGGTTTCTATCTACTGTGCAAAATTATTCATACAGAGTTTAACAAAACTGCTTTTCGACGTAAGTTGTTTGTGTTTCCTGGTTTTCTTCTAAACTGCGCAATGAATTTTGATGCGGTTTCCACCATAATGTAGACAATTTTTTCCGGAAGCATCATCTGCCTAGCCTTTTACTCTGATCGCATCATCTGCTTAACTATGTTGGGGTCGGCTTCCAGTCTAACCGAATGCAGCTGAATACCAGTATTTTACATGAAGCGACTGCCTATCTGACCTCCACAACCTAGTGACTAGGTTACACGATACTCCTTGGTGAGACTGGTTGTCAGACTTTTTTGGGCTTCTAACTACCCGTAACGACTATCAAATGACAGCCGGGACCAACGGCTTAACGTGCTTTCCGAGGCACGGAGGGGTCTTGGTATGTAAAGATCACCCATCCACGGACCAACCGCGGAAAGCGTAGCTTAACCTGATCGATCGACCCGTGCAGCTGTTGTTACTTAGCCACAAGACCCACAATTTTTTCCGGAAGCATTCTTATTTAATTAAAATATAATAATGAATCAGGTGAGGGTCGCTAGTTTAAAATCTAGCTAACTGAAGTATTTTTAAAATATGCTGAAGTAATTTAGTTTCCTTATTAATTTTATTATTCAAACATGGAATATGCATGTAAAGCAAAACGAAGTTTAGAAACAACATTGAAAAGAGTGAGCAGAGTTTTCTCTGAACTTTGTAATAATACTTAGTAATAATTTTCTACTTATAATAATGGCATAATTGCTAAAGATATTATTATTGTAAGCAACTGTAACTACTTTTCACTACGATTGCGAGAAAATAAAATAATCCAATACAATATTAAATTGTTTATTTTATTTAAATGTACAATTTGTACAATTCTGGATATTTAAGATGTTTTTTCTGGGAACTTAATTTCAGTCCTCTGTGAAGATGTTCTCACTAGATAATGACATTTTCACTGTTGTAAATTATATTACCTACGATTACCAATTCAATTCGTAATTAGAAAAAAATTCTAAAGATTTCGCGCCAATGCCTTTTTTATTTCTTCTGTAGCCACAACGCAATGTACGCATTCTACCGAAGAGATAGCCGCATTTAGTTCCATTTTTAAAAATAAAATGTTCTTACTTTTTTTTGTGAACCAGTAATAAATCTAGTCTATAATCATGATTATTCTACATAAGAATAAAGCCTTTTAAGTTTTTCAAGGCTCGTTATAACAGAGAAAAATTAAAAAAAAAACTTTTTTCCCTAGAGCAAGAAATGCTATTTTTTCCCCGCTCTGGTATTCTACAATGACGGCCTTTTTGAGCAAGAGGAGTGAAAAATGTGTTTCATATTAAGTACATGTTTTTATCAAGAAATAAGCCAAGAACAATATTATCTAAACTTGAAACAGAAAATGAGGAAAATGTGTCGCCATTTTCCCATATTTTCTATTATTTTTGCAATTATTCATTGAATTATTTATATACGAGCAATATTTATATGTTTACAATTTTATACTGCAGCTGTCGTGGTCACTAGTATCAAAATAGAGCAAAATAAATAAGTATAAAATACAAACCATTTCTGGTTTAATGGTATTAATAATGAATGCATAAAAATAAAACAAAAAATAAACCTACGCATTAAACAAATAACAATCTGCTTTTGTTTTAATAAACATTGCTGTTCAATTTTTTGTTTTAATTAAAATAGTTTAGAATTTACTGGTAAATGGTAATCGAAGTTATTTCTGGTAACATTGAAACCTACCGCAAAAGATTATATTTTTGGTTCGCAATTGAATTAATTTAAATCTTAGAATCTAGTCTGTTGGAAGAACTGAGAGCAGTTCAAAGGACGAATAATACGTTACGATGTTCAAAGAAAAAGAGGCGGTGGCATTTATAAACAGAAGATATTTAAATATAATAGAACACAGACATAAAAATATAAAGTTCAGATGATTTAAAAAGTCTAGCATGAAACCATAAGAGCTTTTAAGAACAAATGGGTACCAAAAAATCACAACAATATCCTTCAGTAATAACGTTGTCAACATTATTCTCAATCTGTTCTCAATGCTACAAGTAAGTATCGCCTCCCACACTTTATAACGAACAAATGATACAAGCTTGGTCACTCCTACAGCTCATCCGGCCCAGACCGATTTCTTTTGTACCTCTTAATAATTCGTTTGTGTGTGACTTTTTTACCAAGGACTTGCAGAAAACAAGGACGTATTAGGATATGCACAAAGTACAATTAAACGGGTAATAATTTTTTTAAACTGTTATTTAAATATTAGGGAGGTTATTATACATACACATACATACATAAACTCACGCCTTCTTCCCATGGGGGTAGGCAGAAACTACAGAACGCCACCTGCTACTATCCTTACATAGTCCTTTTGCCTCGTTTACGTTCATACATCTGATCATACACGCACGCCGGTTGCGAGTACTACGCACCTGGCCTTTCTGAAGAACATCACCAATAAGGTCAGTATATGTCCTCCTAGGGCGTCCCCGCCCGGCCTTTCCCTTTACATCAGCCTTGTAAATACATTTTGTTAGTCGCCTTTCATTCATTCTCTCAACATGCCCAAACCATCTCAGCATACCCTTTTCAATTTTTGTCACTACATCTTCTTTTAAATCACACCGCTGTCTTATCACATCGTTCCTCAGCCTATCATTCATAGTCAAGCCACACATGCTTCGCAAGGAACGCATTTCCACAGCATTTATTCTACTTTCATGTTGTTTTTGCCACACCCAACATTCACTACCATACATAAGCGTGGGCACCAGCACACCATTGTGAACAGCCAGTCGAGCCTTTTTAGACATCGACTGGTTGGTCACAATCGCATGTATAGCACCATTCACTTTGTTTCCCGCGTTTACTCTTCTTTCCACATCTCCATCAATCTTTCCATCCCTTGTAAACAGACTCCCCAAATATATAAATTCACTTACTTGCTCCACACTCTTATCATTTATTTTCACATCACATACCGATACATCCTCTCCTCTTTAAAAATATGCAGTCAGTAATTTAATTTTTCTGCGGTCGGTAAATTAGTATGACTGAAAAATATGAACAGCAACGAAAAGAAAATTGGTCAGTTATTTTCATCCTACAATGTCTGTACAAAAAATACTCAAGTACTCACTATAATATGAATGGGTGGTAGAAAAGTTGGAATGGGCGGTTGAACAAATAGTTCGGCAGTTCATAGATTTGATTGGAACTGTGACCAACCATGTGTGAGACGAATTGGTCGCAGTGTCTAACACAGAGCACTCCGACTAAATTGGTTGGGTTAGAATTGTGAAAAGCGGCGCACGAGCCGAGTGAGCGAAGCGAGCGGTGTAAGGCAGCGGCCGGCGAGCGCTACTTCCAAGTTAGATTTCTTACCGACTAATTCCGATTTGATAACTGTACGTTCAGTCATTTTAATTTATTTAATTAGTTCTGACTAGCCGTAAAAACTATCAAAGATTTACAAATGTCAGCCGGGAACAACGGCTTAACATGCTTTCCGAGGCATGGAGGGGTCTCAATATGTAATAGCTGGTTGTCTATCCACAGACAGACCTTGGCAAGCGTAGCTTAACCTTCACTCCACCCTTGTGACTGTCATTACCACAGTATAAATAAATAACAGTATTATATCTTCATAAAAAACAACCGAAACGATGCGCTTCGAAATCTCAGTGTAATCAGTACACTACGCACGGAAACGGAAGGTTTACCGAGCGGCCGTAGGTTTTTATTTCATGGTCACTGCCAGTAGATAATACTGTTACTTTATTATACTGTGTCATTACTTAGCCAAGAACACCGTCAATAATAATAATAGCTTCTTCAATATTAGTCCCTTGTTTAACCAGTCTCCGATTTTCCTTTCAATGTGCCGACATAGAAATTGTTACCGTAGGTTTTTTTCTCTTAGAAAACAAAAGAAAATATTTCATTTGGGACACGCACAGGAAATACAAACAGTAATAACAACTAAAAAGGAGTATCTAAAACTAACAAAATAACAAGAGAAGACTAATGGAATTCTGGGAAGGAATGCTGCAACTGCTAGGTGTGTTTATTTCTGACTGTCTCGATAAATTGAATGACTCTATTCAATTTAATTCAATTTATCCAGACAGTCAGAAATAAACTCCGTCTATCCAATTTATTCAGTTAATTAGTATTCTGTTGAGGGTTTTTGGCATTAATTAAGATAGAATTTCATTTGTTTATCGAATGATTAAGGGGCCGTGCACGAAATCGACTGATTTTTAACCGACTTCCAAAAGGAGGAGGTTCTCAATTCGACTGTATGTTTTTTTTTTGTATGTTTGTTACGCGATTACTCCGCTAATTATGAATTGATTTTTATGATTATTTTTTGTTTGGTAGATCATATTTCAGAGGTGGTCTCATATAAATTTTATTAACTTTGCTTGGGTAGTTTTTGAGTTAGCTTCAATAATACGTATTTTTTTCCACTTAGTATGTGAATGATATGATAATTTCCTGTCACTGCTATTTACGTAGCAGGTAGTGGTATTCGAATTTGTGTGGGGTAGGTACCACAACTAAAAAGTGAAAAATAAAAACTTTTTACAAAAAAAAAAACTGACTTAAAAAAAAACACTACAAAGTGAAAAATAACTTTAATTTCGGAAGTCGGTGACAAAGAATGAAAATTTAAAACCAAAGACACCAACTTCCGAAATTTAAGTTATTTTTCATTTTGTTTTTTTTTTTTTTTGAAGTCCTTTGGTTTTTTTTTTATAAAAAGTTTTTTGATCAATTTTGTTCATAAGTTGTGAGAAAGAAAAACAGAGTTTAAACAAAATTATTTGTGATTTGGAAAGTCGAATTCTTTGTCTTGTACACACAGCTACACATCAAGCTATAAATATCCAGTTTATGCTGATCTCGCATTGTATAGGATTACCATACAATGCGAGGTCAGCCGTGTGTCCATAGCGGAAAGGGATTTTTCAAATAAATTAAGAATTCGAAGAAAATCACTAAAATTCGCAACAAGTTTTCCAAAAATTGACGCCAGTCTGACGTTTGATCGTTTCGTTAGAAGAAACTAATGTTAATTTTAAAAATTAAAAATATCATCAACATCATTATTATGATCGACGTGTACATAGGGGAACCATTTTTTCAACTTCCATACAAAATATAGCTGAAAAAGAAAATTGAGAAAACCATATTTTATTAAAAAACCCAATCAGGTATGTATTTTTTCCCATTATTTAGCAAACCATATCAAGAAAGCTATCATACTTAGCAAAGAAATTTAGGATTACTAATATATATAAACTTGGTACTGTTAAAATGATCTTTTTTTAAAGTGAATTGTTTAAAGTGGTTTCTACATGAGTCTCTTTGTGAGATCCTTACTTATAGTATTTATAACACGTTTCTGTAAAATAAACGTTTTCTGACAGTTGTAACTACAGCTGTTTCCCCAAAGCATTATGCTGTATCTTAACCTAGATTCTACTATCGCGTAATATATAGCCTTTAGTTGCTTTAGATCCAATATTATCTCTAAGGCTCCTGAATGCATAGCATGCTGATGAAATTGAAGAGTCAATAGCAGCTAGCTCCTGTTTCCAATGCAAATGCACATCTATGTTAATCCCTAAAAATTTGGCTTTTTCCACTAAATCGAAAAGCAAAAGGTTATTGGCTGTAAACCAATCGCAGAGATTTTGTAGGCTTTTATTTACATTTTTGGTCAAATCATTTAAGTCATTGACCCCAATTATTATATTTGTATCATCTGCAAAGATAACAAGTTTTACATCAGGCTGAACATAGTGCATAAAGTTAAGCAAGTCATTTGTAAATAAAATAAATAGTATCGGTCCTAAAATGGTGCCTTGGGGCACACCACGTTTACATATTTGTAATTTTAGAAGTGTATGATTTGATTACTTTCGTCGATGATTTTAATTTCTACAAATATTCGTCTATTTTGTAAGTAAGATCTTAAAATTTGCAAGGACTTGTCTCTGATACCATAAAATTCACGTTTAGTTTGTAGTAATTCGTAATCAATTGTATCAAAAGTGGAGCTAAAGTCGATGAATAGCCACTTTCATTTTGTCGCTTAATTTATCAACTATGTCATTTATAAGAGTGTTTATAGCATCTGAGCAACCGACGCCTTTCTGAAAAATGGTCTTAAATTAAAAAATTTATTTACATTTAAATTTACCATCAGTCTAGTTTTAATGATTTTTTCAAATACTTTTGACAAGGTTGGCAAAAGGGATATAGGTTGCTAATTTTTTGGGTCAGTCTGAATACCTTTTTTGAATATGGGAACTAGTTTAGCCAATTTCAACTGGTCTGCAAAGTCAAAACATTTATTTAAAAAATCAGAAAGAGGGAATGCCAAAGAGTCTATATTCTCCTTTAAAATTGATTTCGGTAAATCATCAAAATCACATGATTTTTTATGGCCATTTTACTAATAATCTTTGCAATTTCAGATGGTGTAGTTGTATAGAAGGTTAAATCACTCTCTACTCTTTTCGTGCTATATAATAGAAAAGTCATTGCCCTTTCTTTTTCATCGCTAGCGAGTGACGATTTGAACATAAAACTGTTAATGAATTAATTTGCGACCTGCTTCATATAATACACCAATAATATCTAAGCAATTTGGGGCTATTTCAACCTACATGTAAGTAATAAATAATGGAAATAGTTCCAGACACCAAAACACCCTTTCTAGAATATAAGTCGAAATAGACATTGAATCATCTGTCGAAAATAAAAAACGTGTGGCACTCGGGGACTGCCGCGGTAATGCTATTGCATAGCATTTGTAACCTCCATACTGACTATTTGTCAACGCTACACTTGGGATGATGACGTGATGACATAAAACAAAAATTACGTTCCCATGACAACATCACGTTGTCATGGGAACCGGTACATGGTAGGCGGAGTAAAAAATAAAACCTAACACCCCCCGTGTTAGGTTTTATTTTCGTTACGGAATTTCTTGATTCGGTCGCCGCGCTCAAAGCCCGCGATAAAAGCTATGCAATAGCTTAAAATCCTAACTGATATTATAAATGCGAAAGCGTTTGTTTCTTAGGTACTCTTTCATGCTAAACCGGTTCGGGACGATTTGAATGAAATTTGGCACATGGGTAGACCATGACCTGGATTAGGACTTAGGATACTTTTTATCCCGATATTCCCACGGGATCGAGACTTATGTGGGTGAAACCGCGGGGCGCTGCTTGTTTACTATACAGTGTGAGTCTTCATAATGTGCACATATCGAAATTAGGGAATCTATGCTTAATTTTAACGACAGAAAAAAATATTTAAAAAATCTAAATAATTTTTTTATACTTTTTATGTTTTTTTTTTTAACAAAACTGTAACTTTTAAACTGAATCAGCTATCGCGATGAAACTAACTCCATAATGATTGGAAGTAAGTAGGCGTCCACATAAAATTAAAATTGAGAAAAAAACTACCCTCAATTGAAAATAAACATGTTCTTTTAGTAAAAATCTGTATTTTTTCATAAATTTTTACAATAATTGTAAAATTTATAAATAAGATGACAAAGAGAATAAAAAAAAAATAAAAAATAAAATTGACCATTTTTTCCGTCGATAAAATTAAGCATAGATTCCCTCATTTCGATATGTGCACATTATGAAGACTCACAATGTATAAGTAGACTAGCTTCTACCCGCGACTTTGTCATAGCCTATAACTTTTCCCAAGAATTGGGCTATCCAATGCAAAAAGAATTGTTCAAATCCGATTGGTAGTTTACCCCTACATACAAATTTATAAACAAAGAAATATACATCCAAACAAACAAATTTTAGCTCTTTATAATATTAGTATAGATTCAATAATAAAAGACATTTTTTTTGGGAATGTCTATAAAACTTCCGTTTGATACAAAGGACAGGCGGATATGATTCATAAAATAAACAGAGGTTTTTCAGATGAAATATAGAATTTTCTTTTTGAACTCAATAATATGAATATAATCTATTTACCTAGTTCATCAAGAACAAAGTAGCTATACTTATAAGGGTTAACTTATAAACGTTGATTAAAGTCAAGTAATGATTAGCAACTGGTTAACCATACATTTTAGACGTTTAATTAAACGTCTCTTGACTTGACACATTTATTAATAAAATAAATATTGTTAAAAATTCAAAGCAACATTAAAAAGGTAAAAGGCTTTACATAAACCTAATTTAGTTCAAAAAGGGTTAATAAAGATTAAAGGTATAGGGTACCATTTAAAATTTTGGCCTGTATTTAAACGTTTTATTTGCATTACCTACATCATCTATCATTATACATTTTGATGAAAACCTAGGGATTAATATTTTATTAGCCGTAGGTAAATAGCAGTGTTAGTGTTCTATAGTGCTCTTGAATCATCCTAGTTAATTTTAAACCCCCCCCCCCCTGTTTTACCGACTTAATAAACGGTTAAAGTCGATAAAAAATGTACGTGTATACGAATAAATTTTTCACCGCTGCCACCATACCACCAACTGAAACCATGGATTCACATGATTCTGAACCCCCTTGCGTTGAAATTTTTCGTCGGTTATTAAAAAAAAAATCTGCTGTTTCATAGAAAAGTGCAATACCTACGCGGTCAAAATGCATGGAACAACAGATTTTTTTTTAATAACCGACGAAAAATGTCAACGCAGGCGTGTTCAGAATCATGTACTGAATCCATGGTTTCAGTTTTCGCGTCGATGTCCCTGCCACCCTGTATAGTGTAATGAATAAAATACGTCTGGATAACAACTGATTTAATGTCATAATGAAGTTACCATTACCATAATCAGCCTGTAATGTTCCCACTGCTGGGACACAGGCCTCCTCTCGGTGAGAGGGAGTGGGCCGTAATCTACCACGCGGGCCCAGTACGGGTTGGTAGATGTCAGATGTCTTCGAATTTTTGGTCCTAGTACATGCTGGTTTCCTCACGATGTTTTCCTTCACCGTTTTGAGAGCAGTGGTGATAAAATTATTTACACAAAGTAAAGCACCTGTCAGGATTCTAACCTACGACCTATCAACTCGGTAAGTCGTGGCCATTACCACTGGTTCATAGAATTTACAAACAAAAGTTATCCATAAGAGAAGAGAGAGAAAATCCAGTCTTGCTAATTTATCTGAGCTAAATCTATGTACATTCAATTTACATTCAAGTCGAACTCTGTAAACAAAAGCCCCAACGGAAAACTCCCATGTACCATTACACAACTAACATGTTGGAATATTTAGAATCAAAACAATTATCCCTAACGCCAAAACAATGTTTGTCTAGACTCGCTCGACGCCCACTAACAGTAGGCTAAAGGTAAGGCTCAACTATATGTATAATAGTATAGAATAAACGACTTTTAATGATTTAATACTGAAGATCACGTCTAAACGAGTAGTTTTGAGGATTTCGAAAAAACATATATTAAATTAGAGTATTTTCTTAGTAACTTAATCTGTGAATATTTCAGATTATATTACTCGTAATATTATTTACATATTGTAAAAATTCAAAGTAAATCATCGCAGATTCTCACCTCAACCACCCTCAACGCCCGTTCGAATTTTGAATTGATGTTAGAAAAAAAACTTTTTTACAAAAAACACAACCGACTTCCAAACTACAAAGTGAAAGATAACTTTAATTTCGGAAGTCGGTGTCTTTGGATCAGATCAGTATTTTAATTTTTTGACACCGACTTCCGAAAATTAAAGTTATTTTTCACTTTGTAGTTTGAAAGTCGGTTGTGTTTTTTGTAAAAAAGTTTTTTTTTTCACTTTTTAGTGGGTTGGTTTGTAATTTATCTAAGTTACAATAGCCTTATGTCAACTGCTCATCAAAAATACCCAAATCGCTATAGATGTGCCTTTAATATTTGAAGAGTTCCCTCGATTTCTCCAAGATCCCATCATCAGATCATGACCAAATGACAATGGGACCAATTTGAAAGTATACTCTTTCAAACAAAAAAAGAATTTTTCAAATCAGTCCAGCCGTCTTCGAATAATCGGGGAACATACATAAAAAAAAAAAAAATATCCCGACGAATTGAGAACCTCCTCCTTTTTTTTGAAGTCGGTTAAAAATAACAGTACTGTATCTATACACGCTATTATGTCTGATACCCTTATAAATATCAGAAAAGATTTCAATAGATACCTATCAGAATAAATGGCCTGCTTAGTGGTTTAGAAGCTATTATGTTTGCCGAAATTGTGGGTGTCGTCAAGTAGGGTTGCCAACGCTACTATACTATATTTTTATTTCAATACAAAATGGAGAAATGATCGTAATTAGAGCCAGTAACCTTAATTTAGAGTGTAAAAATTGTTGTGAAACATTAAAAAAAAACCTGTTTATGAAGGTTCATACTCCTAGTAACAAAAAATATGTATTTAAAGAATAAAAATGCTTTCGAAATATACCTACTACATTTTTTCGCTATCTAGTATACAGGATGGTAGGGAATATCGACGCGAAAACTATTACCATGGATTCAGTACATGCTTCTAAACCCAAAAAAAAAGGGGGATTGAAATTTTTCATCGGTTATTTAAAGAAAAATCAGCTATTCCATACATTTTGACTGCGTAGGTATTGCACTTTTCTATAAAACAGCAGATTTAAAAAAAAATACCGACGATATATTTCAACGCAGAGGGGTTCAGAATAATGTACTAAATCCATGGTAACAGTTTTTGCGTCAATGTCCCCACCACCCTGTATTTTTACAGGCAATGGCTTCGAAAATACTATATTTGATGTAAAAAATGTTGGCAACCCTAGTGTCAAGGTATCTGAATCTCAATGGTCTGATCCTGATAAATTAGTAGTATCGGCAAATCTAGGCGTTTTACAGTCAATAAGTCTAAAACATTTGTGGTGAATATATTTTCTGAAGGTGATCCTAATATTCAAGTTTTATTGTTTAATGTCGCCAAGGAGGAACCTTTTTGCCTTGTTTTTCGGAGATAGGTAGTGAATTAATATAATAATAAATTTATTGAACCGATGTTACAATTATTAGGTACCTTATAATCAGCTTAACTTAATATCGGTCTGTAACTGTAAGCAATCTCATTATTTTGCTTTATTTTTTCCTGGGGACCGCCCCAAAATAAACGGTGCCTGTATCTTGGGGACCAGTTAAGTTGTGATACATAATGCTATGTAGAATTGTTAACTAACAACCTTTTTACAAAAAATACAACCAACTTCCAAACTACAAAGTGAAAAATAACTTTAATTTCGGAAGTCGGTATCTTTGGATCAGTATTATAGTTTTTTGATACCGACTTCCGAAATTAAAGTTGTTTTTTACTTTGTAGTTTGGAAGTCGGTTGTATTTTTTGTAAAAAGGTTTTTTTTTCACTTTTTAGTGTGTTGATTTATAATTTATCTAAGTTACAATAGCCTTATGTCAACTGCTCATCAAAAATACCCAAATCGCTATAGATGTGTCTTTAATATTTGAAGAGTTCCCTCGATTTCTCCAAGATACCCTTTCAAATAAAAAAATAATTTTTCAAATCGGTCTAGCCGTCTTCGAGTAATCGGGGAATATACATAAAAAAAATTGAGAACCTCCTCCTTTTTTTGAAGTCGGTTAAAAACATAGACCACTACAATCAATCAATCAATCTGCCTAGCCTTTCCTCAACTATGTTGGGGTTGGCTTCCAATCTAACCGAATCCAGCTGAATACAATTATTTTACATGGAGTGACTGCCTATCTGACCTCTACAACCCAGTTACATGATACCCCTTGGTGAGACAGGTTGTCAGAGTTTTAGGCTTCTGACTAAACCGTTACGAATGTCAAAGATCTATGAATGACAGCCGGGACCAGCAGCTTAACGTGCTTTCCGAGGCACGAAGTGGTCTCGATATGTAATGTATGGTAACCCATCCACGAACTGGCCGTGGCAAGCGTGACTTAACCTTCGATCGACTCATGTGGCTGTTATTATTTAGCTATAAGCCTCTTCAAAGGATCAAAGTGACCTTTTATGACATAATAGTTCTGGAAAATCTTGTTTTATCTATAAAGGTAGGAAATTTGCTCTAACCGGTGAAGGGTATTAAATATCTTTTTTTTTAGCCTCTGTGGTCCAGTGGTTAGCCCATCTGTCCCAGACCCAAAGGTCGCGGGCTCGATTCCCAGTGGGGGCAAAATTTGTTGCTCGGTTTGGTTGGTAGCAGGGCTTGTTCTAAGTCCGCCTGGCTAGCTACCACCATCTTATCTAAGTCTGTAGCCTTAACAACAATGTTAACAGCATTGTTGTGTTTCGGCAGTTGGAGGTAAGATAGCCAGTTCCTCTGTGGTTGAGGATTCCGGGTGAGATGTAGACCAAGAGCTTCCCCGTAATGGATACAAAAAAAACAGTGGCACTCCGGAAGTGCCGACAGAAATGAAAACTTGAAAAAAAATTGGCACCGCGGAAATCAATGCGTTGATATCTTTTACTCCACGCATCGCGGTAATCTACGCGTTGATGTCTTTTACTTCACGGTGTCTGTAAATTGCGTTCCAGTGTCGCGAAATCATTGGTTTAGTCCCATCTCAAAAATACCCAAATGCTAAAGAAGTTTTCACTTCAAAAAGTGTGTCTAAATCAAAAGTGAAAACTATAAAGAGTTGCTCGTTTTCTAAGAAAATGACGCATCTGTAAATTCGACCCAACGGACCGTTCCCTACAGTATATCGGGTTTATATTTGATAAAAAAAGCTTCACATAAAAGCCAGTTCAGCTCTTAATTATTCACACACATACAATGTCATGACCATATTAATCACGAACATAATGCTAAAACTTTGTCTGAAAATGCCTACAATGCCTAGAATACATTCTCTCCTAGATTAATGGCCCAACTGTAATGGAGAAACAACTAAAACCCTTCTTAAGAGGCTATGACTCAATTGATTTTATTTTAATTGATGTTGGGTTTTATTTTATATTATTTTATTTTAATTGATCTTATTTGTTAATGTATGTTTGGCTGTGGGTGTTATTTACCTGAAATAAATGAATTTATTTATTTGTTATTATAACACCTCAAATTGCTTAAGCATGACCCACCGTTATATCGAAATTACTGCAGCATTAATTTTAAAATAAATTAGTATGGTAAAGTTGAAGATTCCTTAAAAATTTCTCCATAGAAAAAAAAAACCAAAGTTACCTTCAAACCGAACAATAATCCGCTGATATTCATAAATGACTTCAAATTAGATCATGAAACTTTGCATAATAATAACTGAAATAACTATAAAGCAGATACTAAATTTTTACTTTTTTAAAATTACCATTTATTTCGCCGTAAAAAGAAATTACCTAATCTATTGGCGCCTTGGACTCTTCTCCCCGCCATTCAGTCTCGCTCTCACGCAGTCCGCGAGCAGTGTCGTGCGAGCGAGATAAAGAGTGAATTTGAGTTGAGGTATTATAGACTCTTAAGTACTGAATATCCTAGTGATCATTCTGACTAATTGCATTTCGGCTTGAGCGATTCGTTTATGCATAGTAACTTAATACGGCTTTGCGCTAAGTGAGACGAAATTGTCTATTAGAGAGATTATCTCTTTATAAAAATAGGCCTGTGTCCAAAAATATTTTATTTTGTCCGTTTTGTAGATTATTAAAAAATATTGAACACATATTTTTTCTTTTTTGACGTAATCAAAAGATTACGGCAATACATTGAGTTAAAATGTGGCATGACCTCACGCCTTGCTAGATTTTATACTGCGTTGTGACGTAGCGAGCCCCACTCCCCAACTTTAATGCGTGTTTTCAAAGTTATTTTTGATTAATATGATAAAGCAAAAAATACGTGTCTAATATTTTTTATTATCTGAAAGACGGACTAAATAGAAACTCTATTTATCAAATTCAAAATATTTTATTTCACATAAACCTACAAGAGCACTTATAAAACGTTAGAAGCTAGGTGCACGGTTCCAATTGGTCGCTTCCTATGGAGAAGAGCCGGCGAGAAACTCCACGGTTACTCTTTTAAAAATAATTGGCTTTTACAATACTTTCAAATAACAGTGTTACTAGGTATGGAAGGACAGTGTAGGTCTTTCAATAAGTACCAGGTACAATCCATTAAGCCCACAGCGTTCTCACATTCACAAAATAGAAAAGAATCTATACAAAAGATAAATAAATTAATAAGAATAAAAACCTAAATCAGTTCCATAGTTAAAGCTGTCAGTCGAAATATTCCTACAGAAAAACGTCTTATTTAATTAAGGATTACTAAGGAAGGATATGTTAATATTATCTTCATCAATATTAAAACTTACCTATTATAGTAATATATTATCCTACAAAAAACTCAATTACAGGTAACCACAGCCACAGCACACAATTTTGGCACAAGTCGAAACTATTCTGTCCATAAAATACGTATGTACTTATCTGTTTTGATTCTTATGTCGTAGGTAGACTGTCTAAAGATGTCCATGGAATTGGTTTTCAATGTACTTAAGTAAAGAAAGAAAAAACATTTATTTGGACACAGTTCGTGAAACACAAAATATAAATAGTAAAATAAAAATAATGTTTTAACAACAAAAGTGTGTGCCTCACGGCTGCGCCAAAAAGGTTCATTTCAGCATTAATGCCAGAAAAATGCTGTCTGACGCTGGTTTTCTAATGAACCCTTAAAAAGACAAGTGACGGGGAGTACAAACAGTTTCAACATACCTAATACATAATTTGTAAACAAAAAACTTTTTACAAAAAAAAAACAACCGACCTCCAAAAAAAACACTACAAAGTGAAAAATAACTTTAATTTCGGAAGTCGGTGTCTTGAGTTTTGTATTTTCGTTTTTTGCCACCGACTTCCGAAATTAAAGTTATTTTTCACTTTGTAGTGTTTTTTTTTGGAGGACGGTTGTTTTCTTTTTTTGTAAAAAGTTTTTATTTTTCACTTTTTAGTTGTGGTACCTACCCCACACACATTCGAATACCACTATCTGCTACCAATGACAGAAACTTAACATATCATCTACATACTAAGTGGGAAAAAAATACGTTTTGTAGCTAACTCAAAAACTATCCAAGCAAAGTTAATAAAATTTATATGGGACCAATTCGAGAGCACACCCTTTCAAAAAAAAAAGAATTTTCAAAATCGGTCCACAATTGACGGAGAAATCGGTGGACATACATAAAAAAAAAAAAACAAACATACGCGACGAACATATAACCTCCTCCTTTTTGGAAGTCGGTAAAAAAAAAGGATTGTGTGGTTTTATGAAACCACGGTAAAAGTGAAACTTTTAACCGAACTATAGGCGCCGCCATATTGGCCTTGGCTGCTCTGACGAGCGCATTTCACTTTATCCCTACTCTGCGGCTGACCATCACGCGACATGCAACACACAGACGAAAAAGTTTGAGACGATGTAGTAAAAGTTTCACTTTAAAAACATACGAAAACAACAAGAACTGTCCCAGTAATAGACGGAAAATTACTGATGTATTAAATAAACATTAATTCAGTTATGTTGTCATGGAACATGCAATGAATCCTGCACCGTTACAGATAGGTATGTACCTAACTGAATTAATCGGCCAGTGTCGATTTACTTATTCGCTAATAATTAGTACATGTTCTTCGGCTTCAGTTATTTATAAAAAAAATATATACCTTAACAAAGAACAACAAACGCCTGACAGATATAAAAAAAACATGTTTTAATGTTTTTGTTTTGCCTTTACAGTAAAATGCTTATAAACTTTTTTGAACACAACTATTTGCACTAGGTACTAAATTAAAATGTATATAAATAAAACTAAAACAAAAGGGACACTTATGCGTTTAAACACATTACAAACCGAATTGAAAATTATGAGCCACGTAGATACATAAATAATTATAATTAATTAAATTGTACGCACAATTTGTCTCATTCAACTGCAGCATTCAATTATAACATCATTTATACTTAAGTATGTTATTTTCCTGTCCTGCTTACAAATAGATATTCCTAATGAATGCCTTAAATGTATGAAACATGGTTGACTAACTGTATTCACTGGAAAATTACATTATTACAAGTAAACACATCAAATTACATTTGTTTTACTTGGTTAAATTCTAAACAAACAACAAGCTAGTCATACAAAACATGTTTAGATTATTCATGGCTTCATTCCTCGTGTGTATTAGATTCCTCAGAGCATTAGATGTTCTTAGAAAGTACTAGGATGTCATAACATAGCAACAGGTCTAGCCTAGCAATCCCGTATGTGGGACGCCCGTATCCCGAGTCCAGTTCCGACACAAACACACATGTAAACTCACATTGATAGAGGACTTTTCTATGATCCCTATACCTGTTTCTTTCTGACGCTCACATAACGTAGAGTTAGAGCGAGACCACATATGGATACGCATCTATGAACTAGGTGTGGTTAGTGGGAACAATTTTCTTCTTTTTTTTATGGCTGTGTGCGTGTTAGAGAGGGAAGTATTGAAGGCTTGTGTTTTAATAAAAGGAAAATATTCAATAAAGACCATTAATAGAAGTATACAAAGTTTATCTTGGTAATTAAAGTATTAGACGGGGATAAAGTAGGGTCGATGAAACGCCTGAATAATTAAAATATGGTTGGATTTTATAAACGTGGGTGGGCCTATATTTGTTAATCGAGATAGAAATGTTAGTTTGAATGAAAATGAATCGTGTTCGGAAATAAAATAAGTAGATAACATTGGTGGTCCTCCTAATGAACTTTCTCTTTTAGGTTTTAGGAAAATTTTGTGCCTATATAAAAGATTTTCAAACCTGAAAACATTACAATGTATTTTGTTTTTCTTATAAGTTTCTGTTTTTGAACAAATGTAACCTTTTCAAGCGTATTTTCCCTGTTGCCAACTACTGCTGCTGGATTATGAAACCCTGATAGCAACAGAGGAACTAAAAAGGGAACGTGTTTCTTCGATTAAAAGTTTTGAAGAAAAATCGATTTCGATAATGAACGAAATCAAATTACAAGAATTTTTGCGGATCGAATGAAAAAAAAAAGTGCCGACAGAAAAGAAAACTTGAACAAGATCACCTTGGTGGAAAAAAATACTTGTATAGAACATTGGTCCGTAAACTTTTCTGAATAAAGAGAACAATCGGTTTACAAAAAAAAAAATACTTCCAAAACCTTTAAAGTAAAAATACTTGCTTAGAACATTAATCCGTAACGTAACATAAATAAAGAGCACAATCGCGTTTACATAAATGAGGTGTCGGTAACGGTGTCGAAAGTTCAATTATTTTTTCCCATCTCAAGAATTCCCAACGCGCCTAAAGAAGTTTTCAATTCAAAAACCGCATTACGTTATAAAGTTTTGTTTGAAGCAGGTAAGTAAGTAACCATTCAGAAATGTATTGTGCCCTTTGGCGAAAAGACCATCAGTTTCAACAAAACTAATAATAGGAACAGTAAAATTTTACACAAATTTACTACTTACTTAACTTACCGTTAACTAAATCAGTCTGCCTCATCTAACTCAATATAAAGTAATGAATCCATTTTACAGCGAAACACTTGAATTGCAGTTTAATGCATTTTTTACGGACTGTAAAAGTTAATTGGTTTAGTCGCAGCTGATTCCAGAATTACAATAAATTGTAATACAGTATTAAACTACACTATACTCCGTTTGAAATAAGATTAGACATTTAAACATGAATGGTCTTAAAATGAACATGGACAAGACGAAAGTCATGTCAAATGCCCATGTGACACCCACTCCCATGAAGATCGGAGACGCTACGCTCGAAGTTGTGGACGAGTATGTTTACCTAGGACAAATTGTCCAGCTAGGTAGGTCCAACTTCGAAAAAGAGGTCAATCGTCGAATCCGACTCGGCTGGGCAGCGTTCGGGAAGCTACGCAATATCTTTTCGTCCCACATACCACAGTGTCTCAAGACGAAAGTCTTCGACCAGTGCGTGTTGCCAGTGATGACCTATGGTACTGAAACGTGGTCGCTCACAATGGGCCTTATCAGAAGGCTAAAAGTCACCCAAAGGGCAATGGAGAGGGCTATGCTTGGAGTTTCCCTACGTGATCGAATCAGAAATGAAGAGATCCGCAGGAGAACCAAGGTAACCGACATAGCCCGAAGAATTGCCAAACTTAAGTGGCAATGGGCAGGGCACATTGCTCGCAGAACGGATGGCCGATGGGGTCGAAAGGTTCTGGAGTGGCGACCACGTACCGGAAGACGTAGCGTTGGAAGGCCTCCCACAAGATGGACCGATGACCTTGTGAAGGCCGCAGGAATCCGCTGGATGCAGAAAGCACAGAATCGGTCGAAGTGGCGGTGCTTGGGGGAGGCCTATGTCCAGCAGTGGACGTCTTTCGGCTGAAATGATGATTTAAACAAACCTTTTTACAGTCCGTTCAAGCGATTTTGAATTCTATACCGTAAGCATAAGGATGGCATTAAAAGCATTAAAAGTGGTTACAAACCAACTGTTTACTGCAGTTGTCATTTTTCATGCCACCAACGCAACAGAAGTCAAAATCGGTTGAACCGACTGTAAAAAAGGTTTAGTTAAATGTCTAATCTTATTTCAAACGGAGTATAACACAGATCGCCCGGTTGATGGCAATAGGCTCGCCCCCTATTACATGGGACTTGAACATAACTGGCGAAATGTGGGTGTACCTGCTACAGGGACACCTCTGCCCAACCCTTCGGGGAAACAAGGCGTGATGTTATGTTATGTTATAACACAGATCCTATTTGAACCGTATACATTTCGCTCCTGCTATCTTAGTAGATTATTTCTTAGCTCAAAATGGCACAGGGTCAAAGCTGTCGCCTTTAGAGCCAACGTTTCAAAACCTGCAAAGTTATTAGGTATGCACAGTGGTCTCGAACCTATCGATTTTTCGGTATTTCTAAAGACATGGGCTCGATGTGATTTTGACGGCACGGTTGACGCAGTGGTTAAGCCATTGACTGCTGCGCTGCGTGTCGCGAGTTCGATTCCCGCACGGAACAAATATTTATATGACCTACAAGTAGTTGTTCCGGGTCTGGCTGTTCGTGTATGTGAATTTAAATGTTTGTAAACGCACCTACAATACAGGAGAAATTCCTAGTGCGAGGCAAAGTTTAAAAAAAAAAATAACAAAACATAACATCACGCCTTGTTTCCCCGAAGGGTTGGGCAGAGGTGTCCCTGTAGCAGGTACACCCACATTTCGCCAGTTATGTTTAAGTCCCATGTAATAGGGGCGAGCCTATTGTCATCAACCGGGCACAAATCCAGACTCGGAGCTGCTACTGAGAAATTTCAGATACAAAAACCCAATAACACTTTGCCCGACCCGGGAATCGAACCCAGGACCTCATGCTCAGCTGTAGCGCTTGCGCCCCTAGACTAACGAGGCAGAAAAAAAAGTTCTACCGAAATACCGAAATGCAACGATTTTTCCACAAGTCCTTGATTTCAGAGAATAACAAAGTCAAAACAATTCCTGATGATGTAGGACTATTTTGGGATAAAGTAAGTTTACCAAAGCGTGGTGATGACATTCAAATGTTTCCTTTGTTGTCCACTTTCATCTTTAATATTTTATTCATCCGCCAACGTTGAACGCATATTTTCGCATATTAATCTTATGAAAACAAAACAGTGAAATAGGCTGTCTACTGAGTCAATCACTGGTCTATTACCATGTAAAAAACTTTTTACAAAAAAAAACAACCGACTACAAAGTGAAAAATAACTTTAATTTCGGAAGTCGGTGTCTTTGGTTTTTAATTTTCGTTCTTTGTCACCGACTTCCGAAATTAAAGTTATTTTTCACTTTGTAGTGTTTTTTTGAAGTCGGTTGTTTTTTTTTTTGTAAATGTTTTTATTTTTCACTTTTTAGTTGTGATACCTACCCCACACAAATTCGAATACCACTACCTGCTATGTAAATAACAGTGACAGGAAGTTATCATAATATCATCCACATACTAAGTAAGGAAAAAATACGTATTATTGAAGCTAACTCAAAAACTACCTAAGCAAAGTTAATAAAATTTATATGGGACCACCTCTGAAGTACGATCTACCAAACAAAAAAAGAATCATCAAAATCAATTCATAATTGACGGAGTAATCGCGTAAAAAACATACAAAAAAAAAATACAGTCGAATTGAGAACCTCCTCCTTTTGGAAGTCGGTTAAAAACGACTCTTTAATGACGCTAATTGACTTGGAAATTAATTCCAAGATGACCACGGCTAGGGCCAAAAAATATTTATATGATCCTAAAGATTGTAAAAAATAATTATATTTAAGTGTGTTTGATGTAAAGTAAATTAGATTGTTAGTTTATTTTCTGATAAATAAACGAATTTGATTGAATATTGTATTTTTTAAGTGAAAACTTCTTTAGTCGCGTTGGGCTTATTTGAGATGGGACTAAACCATTGATTTTGCGACACTGTTACGACTCCAGCTTTTGACCATGAAAAAGACATCAACGCATTGATTACCACGGTGCCGGTGGAGTGGCACTGTTTTTTTTTTTTGTCATATACCGGTTTTGAGTACAAATATTATATTTGTACCGAAAATTTTAGTGGGCAGCTCTACCGATTTCTCACTATGACGTTCGAGACCACTGGGTATGCATAGCTTTGTCGATTCCTACGGTTCTGCCTGTGGGTAGTTTTTCAATTTCTGGGATGAAAAAAAGGTGTGTTTCTATCTATTTTGTTTTCGGCTAGATAGTCTTTTCACCATAGTCACTATAAAAATATTGGAGGACCAACCCTTGTATGAACTGGCTGTAATCACGGCAAATTGACGTAGCGTAATTCAATAAACAATTAATTATCCTTTGCGTACCTAATCATTGTAAATAGGATCCTGGAAATAAGTCCAGATAACTAATTACGTAACACATTTTCGTAAGGGATTAAGACTAATCTGTTTCATTTTGACAGTTCAACGACATCCATTGCGTTATTTACGTTGTTGAGCAGTTTTTTTTCCAACTTATGAAGCAATGGATTAGCAATCTGTTTCAAATCGAATTAGATTGTGGTTGTGTTGTATTACGCAATTAGGGTACAGATAACTAACTATGTAACACATTTTCGTACTAATCTGTTTAATTTTGACAGTTCAACAACATTCATTGCGTTATTTACGTTGTTGAACACTTTTTTCTTACTTATGAGGCAATGGATTAGCAATGTGTTTCAAAACGATTCAGATTGTGATGGATCGTGTATTACGCAATTAGGGTACAGAAAAAAATAATATGCTGAGTAATACCGATGTGAACTTTACGAAATTGAAATTTGATTTCCTTCAGTGTCCAAACGCTGGAAATATTTTAGGTAGGTAACCTTCCCTTCACCTTTTAATCAAGTTCTTTACAACATTTTTCATCTTTTTATTTTCGTAGTCTAATAGATATTATAGAATATGATTATTAAATATTTTATCGAATAGAATCTAGTTTTTTGGAAATATAAGATTAAATTTGAAGCGAAGAGCGGTAAGCATGTACCTGCAAAAATTAATTAGTAGCGTATCAATGTAATTAGAAATGATTAATTTTTCACGCTAACATCGTGAAAATTTTATAAAAAGTGTGTAATGTAGATTACGGTTAATGAATAGGTGGTTTTGGATACGAAAAGAAGATAAGTTTTTAGGGTTCCGTAGTCAACAAGGAACCCTTATAGTTTCGCCATGTCCGTCTGTCTGTTTGTCCGCGACTTAGCTCAGTGACTGTTAAGTACTAGACAGCTGTAACATTTTAAAGGGTACCTCTAAGGCATCTAACTCTTCTACTCTCTACTCGCAAAGTGGGGATGTTTTTTTTTTCTCGACTATCCCATGGTGTGGGGTATCGTTGGAAAGATCGCGCTCCTTGATTGGCGAGTCCTATTACTGGCTGGACGTACGACGCGTTGCGTGAGCTCAGTACAGAACACGCAAGCTAACCACTCAAGGTCACTGTCATATATCTTCGTCTTAAGTTGTTAAGTTTATTTTTGGGATAAATTCATCCCAACTATGGAACCCTTCATTGTGCGCACTTGGTCGGTTTTTAGGGTTCCGTTAAAAAACGGAACCCTTATAGATTCGTCATGTCTGTCTGTCTGTCTGTCTGTCTGTCTGTCCGTCCGTATGTCACAGCCACTTTTTTCCGAAACTATAAGAGCTATGCTGTTGAAACTTGGTAAGTAGATGTATTCTGTGAACCGCATTAAGATTTTCACACAAAAATAGAAAAAAAACAAATAATTTTGGAGTTCCCCATACTTAGAACTGAAACTCAAAAATTTTTTTTTTCATCAATCCCATACGTGTGGGGTATCTATGGATAGGTCTTCAAAAATGATATTGAGGTTTCTAATATAATTTTTTTCTAAACAGAATAGTTTGTGCGAGAGACACTTCCAAAGTGGTAAAATGTGTGTCCCCCCCCCTGTAACTTCTAAAATAAGAGAATGATAAAACTAAAAAAAATATATGATGTACGTTACTATGTAAACTTCCACCGAAAATTGGTTTGAACGAGATCTAGCAAGTAGTTTTTTTTTAATAAATCGTAAACTTATCGTTACTTGCTGCTACGGAACCCTTCATGGGCGAGTACGACTCGCACTTGGCCGCTTTTTTTATAAATAGATCGGGTATCCATACTAATATTAGGAATGCGAAAATAATTAACTATGTTACCTTTTGATACCGTAACAACCGAAAGGATTTCGATGAAATTATAACATTTGGCCCCACAGTTAGGTAGACCATGAACTAAATTTAGGACATATTTTTTCTTGGTAGTACGTTCCTTGGGGATAATTTTTAACCTCCACACGGGCGAAGCCGCGGGCATAAACTATTACGTAGTAGGTACAATAAATAGCCGGGGTCGCGGGAAAGTCCGAAAAGGATACCGTGGCCCATGGCAACATACAGGCAATTGAAGGAACTGAACGGGTGGGTATTTAGTCAGTAAGAGTCTGACACGCCCGCTCCGCCCAGAGCGGGAGAAGTTATTTGATAACATCCCATCCAAAAAAAAGGTACTATAATAAATAGGGGAGATGTGAGTGAGAGAGTTATTGCTTCACATCTGAAACGGTAACCTAACGTAGCTGAAAGTTATTCAGGAAAAGGATTTTCCATTGTATTCGTTTACATCCCATTTCATCCCTTCCAAGGTTCCTTTTATATTATCAGTGAGGCTATGTTTGCGTTGCCTGAAGTCAGATAGCCTAGAAATGTTTATTGGGACGAAGTTCGTTGATTGATAGAAATCGTCACATAAGGAAAAAGCGTTATGCCCGTCCATGCGACTTTCTCTCTCTCTCTTTCTTTTATATACTGTGTGATTCTTCATAATGTGCACATATCGAAATGAAGGAATCTATGCTTAATTTTATCGACAGAAAAAAAAAAAAATTTTTGTTTAAAAAAATAAATTATAATAAAAAAAATTATTCTCTTTGGCATCTTATTTACAAAATTTTACAATTATTGTAAAAATTGATTAAAAAAGAACAGATTTTTGCTAATACAACATGTTTAATTTCAATTGAGGGTAGTTTTTTTCTCAATTTTCATTTTATGTGGACGCCTAATTACTTCCAATCATTATGGAGTTTGTTTCATCGCGATAGATGATTTAGTTTAAGAGTTACACAGTTTTGTTACAATTTTTTATTTAATTCCATAAAAAATATTAAAAAAAATATTTAGATTTTTTTAAATATTTTTTCTGTCGTTAAAATTAAGCATAGATTCTCTCATTTCGATATGTGCACATTATGAAGAATCACACTGTATAATACAAAGAGACAATTTTGGGGCGTATTTTACCTAATTACCTAGATAAGGAACTCAGTTGCCACGGTCGATCCGTGGATTCCGAGACCCCTCCGTGCCTCGGAAAGCACGTTAATGCCATTGGTCCCGGCTGTCATTCTTGGATCTTTGACAGTCGCATCGGGTCGTCAGAGGCCTGAAAGTTTGACAACCAGTCTTACCAAGGCGTATCGTGTTACCCAGTTACTGGGTTGTGGCGCTCAGTTAGACAGTCTATATAAAATATTAGTATTTAGCTGCATCCGGTTTCTGGAAGCCGATCTCAAAAATAGTTGGGAAAAGTCTAGACAGATCATATTTTTTCGTATTTTTCCAGTTCAGGTAGGGCACGGCAAAAAGTGTTTTGAAGTGAAAACTTCTTTAAACGCATTGGGCATTTTTGAGATGGGAAAAATAATTGAACTCGCGACACCGTTACCGACACCTCATTTTTGTGAACGCTATTGTGCTCTTTATTTATATGTATTACGTTACGGATCAATGTTATGAAAGTATTTTTACTTTGAAGGTTTTGGAAGTATATTTTTTTGTAAACGCGATTGTGCTCTTTATTTAGATAAGGTTACGGACCAATGTTTTATACAAGTTTTTTTTTCCACCAAGGTGATCTTGTTCAAGTTTTCACTTCTATCGGCACTCCCGGAGTGCCGCTGTTTATTTTTTAAATAAAATTAGAACAATTACATTAATTTTATCAAAACATGAAGGCCAATTCCCGTAACAAAAAACGCTCAAATTCAAGTCGCAATCTCATCTCGACGACAATCAAGTCAAAAATGTATGAAAATTAAAAGATTTTTGAAAAATTAAAATGAGAACGTTCTTAAAACTATGGGAATTGCCCCTTAGTTATAGGTTGTGGCTTTCCTTCAATACGTTGACAAACACAGAAACAATTAATTAACTATTCAAATTAATGTTTGATGTAAGCCTCTACAAGCTAATTCATTTGATGACGTCACGCGACTCATGGATCGAGCGAGTTGACATTGTATGGCACTTGCTTTGAGAGCCGATGATGCATCAACAAACCAATAAGCGAGATGGAATTAACTTTAGTATATTAATTTGTAGTTCTATTAATTATATTACGAAAGGTGAGGATGAGAAAGTTCGAGGTCTGTTAAATAAGTGATGACATATGATCGACAAATTGTTGTCCCATTAGCAATACAGTCAAACCTGGGTAAGTGAGAACTGGGTAAGCGAGAAAAATCTATAAATGAGAGTAATTGCCAGGTCCCGTCATTTTAACCGTCTAAAACCTCTATAAGTAAGACACAGAAACCTCTATAAGAGAAAGACGTTTTACATTCGTGGACCTCTATAATTGACACTGCTACTTGCCTGTACCTCTATAAGCGACAGTCGAGTGTAATTTAACATCTGCTATTTATGACTCATTCTTAAATTTCTAGGAAAAAATATTGTTTTTTTTCCTCTCTACCTTTCCCAACCAGCCTCAATCTCTATAAGTGAGAAAGGCGCTGCCGTACCTCTATAAGCTAGTGTTAGGTTTCAATTTAATACATAATTGTTTGATATTGTACTGGCAACACCGAAAGATTCGATATGTCAAAATAGCGAACACAACTGTCTTGTGGGTCGAGCGCTCGTGACGATAAGACGTGCTAGTGGCTGTGTCGGTAAAAAGATAGATTGGCATAGTATTGGTTGGAGATCTACTGTAAATTAAGGTAACCTATTAGTTTTATGGTAAATATTAGAATACTGATTGAGTTGTAATATTATGTGGGGAATAGGAGATGTGATGGTATGGTGTAGAATATTGAATTTGATTGGCAAAGTAATATAAATGACTGACAAAATATCTTGGTGTTTCATATTATTTTCCTTATCCCTGAAATATTGATAATTATATTCGGTATTAAATTAGTATTTTAGAGCAAGGGTAGCTTCTTATTACACTAGAAACTCGAGGTACTGAGAAACCTCCATAAGCGAAAAAGAGATCGCAGTCCCTTGAACTCTCGCTTATCCAGGTTCGACTGTAGTACATTACTATCGTAAAAATACGGGTCGTGGCGAAGCCGAGACACACATACGTGATTCCATCAATGCCTGTTTGCGGCCAAGGCTTGTATAGTACTTTTCTCAATAATGCGCGGAAATTCGAAGTACATATTATGTAAATTAATTATAATAATTATAAATTCCAGAATCAATGACGCACAACGTTAATTTTTCACGCGCCAATTATGTTCATTTGTTTTTTTTTTACTTTAAATAGTTCTATTTTCAAATCAGATCGGAATTTAAATAAAATCTTTGACAAGTTACCTCCTTGGTTGTCATGTGTTGAAGTAAAAAGTTCGTTCCATTTATAAATAACACGACAGATATGGTATTATAGTAATTTATTTACAAACATTGCCGGCCACTCGCATGTGAACGACCTGTTCAGCTGTTTCGATTTATCTCGACGAAGGTTGCCAAAATAATTGTACCTTAGCCATAAGCCTTTATAACACCTTTAAACATTATGGAATGCAAATAAAGCTATGAATATTAATAAGCTAGGTATTTATAGCTAGGTAACTTTACAAGTAAGTTTTAAAAACGTATGATAGTATTTTTTTTTTGTTTTAGTAAGCTTTCAAATAAGTGAAATTGTGACTAAAATTTAGAACGTAAAGAGATTTTATATAACATATCTATCAGAGATAAATAACATCAGAAAGTTTATTCAAAAGTTCTTGCAGGCATTCCATAAATAAAAAATAAAACACAACCGGCAAAAAGGCTATCATAAAAAATAAACTCTGAAGTAAAACTTCTTTATTTCATTAAACCCTCACTCCACACATTGACGATGTATTGAAGAGCGGTTAAGAAACATGTCAAGACAGGTGGCCTATTGAGCATTACACACACAGCAATGTATGTGAGCTTAACATCATAACACTGTGAAGACGCCTTCGTTGAGGCTTTACCTAGTACCTTCAGTTTTCCCTTCATTCCACTGCCAAATACCATCTTTAGTACCCTGAAGTTAAAGTCCAGTTTCGTATGTGAATACTTCCAATTTACCTCCTCAGAGTTTCTGTTAGCCTAGTACTCTCGAACGCACACACGTCGTGTCGCCGCGATTCTCATTCCATATATCAAGGTCACATAGACTCACATGCAGCTGCCATCGTCCGTCCTTGTCACATATACTTGTAATACATCCGTGAGACAAGGTCAGAAATATTTTTCGTTGTGTGACTACGCTGTCTAGACTTTATGTGGAACTTTCTTGCGGTCACCACCATGCTTTCCTTAGAAACTCGACAATGATAACTTTATTGAGATACTCGTTAGAAGAATTTCCTTTGTGACATTATTTTTATAACTTTAAAACTGAACTATTTTCAGTAGTTTATTTCAGTTTAGTGTGAATGTGAAGTTACGTGGAATTTTGGATTGTTATCCCTTTCAAATAAATAAAAAAACATTATTTATCAAATTAACACAAACAAAATAGATATGCTAGAAGAGTACCTCTCATTTTACTGCATGACGTATGATGCGCCATTGCAATAAAATATGAAATACCAGGGCCGCAAGAGGCTTAGAAGTCATATTACCGGTGTATGTTAGATTAGAATACCTGCCGAGACCTAATATTATTAGGATCAAAGTCTAATGTATGCATGAATTTTAGAATGTGTTAACAAAACACTTTTAAAAGAGTTTTTCATTGGGTAAACGCTAGCCAATTGAGCACACTTAGGTATTTCATATAAGCCCAGCATAAGTTATAACGTTTTAACCAAAACAACATTATGTTTATGAGATACTAGCTTTCGCTTGAGGTTTCGCTCGCGTGACATCTTTATAAATTACTAGCTTTTTCCCGCAGCTTCGCTCGCGTGGAAGTTGGAAATTATCCCATGGAAACGCACTACCTATTATAAACTATATTCTGCCTCATCCAAATCCTATTAGTAGCATAATATAATGATTGAATACTATCGTGAATTCATGCAAGCCTAGTACTTTTTGTTACGTTACGTTACTGCTCAGAAATTGTGCATAACGTCTAATGATTGAAATACTATATTAAATTCATGCAAGCCTAGTAATTTTTGTGCCAAGTTTCAAGTTAAATAATATTTTTCATACAATTTTTGCCCCCCTTTTTCACTCCCTTAGGGGTAAAATTTCGAAAAATCCTTTCTTATCGGATGCCTGTGTCATACAAAGAACACACCCTCCACGTTTCAGGTCTCTATGATCAGCGGTTTAGGCTGTGCGTTGATCCGTCAGTCAGTCATACAGGACAAAGCATTTTATATGTATAGATAGATAGCCTACAAGCAGCGCTCCGCGGTTTCACCCGCATAAGTTTCGTTCCCGTGAGAATATCGGGATAAAAGGTATTCTATGTCTTCAGGTTATGGTCTACACATGTGCCAAATTTCATCCAAATCCGTTAAGTCGTTTTAGCTTAAAAGAGCGTAACAAACTCAGTTTCGCATTCATAATATTAGTTAGGATGTTACTCAGTGATAATATTGTATACTAGGTTTTTTTTTTTTTTAAATCGGGCCTGTTGTTTTTGAGTTTATTCATTAAAAACAATAGAAAAACAGTGGCACTCCGGGAGTGCCAACAGAAAAGAAAACTTGAAAAAAAATCAGCACCGCGGTAATCAATGCGTTGATGTCTTTTACTCCACGCACCGCGGAAACGAACGCGTTGATGTCTTTTACTCCTCGGTGTCGGTAACAGGTCGTGAAATCAATGGTTTAGTCCCATCTCAAAAATTCAAAACGTACCTAAAGAAGTTTTCACTTCAAAAATACAAATCATTTCTCCATGAGAACTGCGGTAGGCTGATGATCATGGATGATGTTGAAACTCTATGTTGCATCCCATTTGAAATAGTATTACATTTTCTTTTATATAATGTAGCTTGATATTATCAAGCTATACATTTCCAGTATAAGCTGATCTCGCATTATATGAACAATGAGATCACCCAATGGCAATGTATAGGTGGATATGTAGCCGCGTGTACAAGTACGCTAGTTAATAGAGCCGTGCTTTCCTATAATTTACATGCGGGGTTTATAATTATGATAAAGGCTCTAGGTTAATGCTGCATAGGTATGTATTTAATTGTTAATTAACCTCTTGACAGTCCGGTGCTCTCCTGGAGATCGATAACAATTAAAATTCTATTGTTTTTTTTTGGACTGTTGAAGGTTTAAGCCTTTTGAAAACCAGCGTCAGGCACTTAATGTTGTCTGGCATTTTTGCTGAACTGGGCCTTTTTGGTGCAGCCGTGAGGCACACTCCCCTGCTAATTTCTTACATCGCTCTTTACACTTATTGTTTGATTTTTATTTTTTTATCTGCTGTTAATTATATTGTGTGCTTTTTTGGTCTGTGTTAAATAAATGTATGTATTTTCCTTTACATAAACAAATACGTAGAATTTCAGCCAAGGCAGAAAAGAGCCTCCTAGTGCATCTGCACTATAGTTTGACCGATGTTCCGCGCTTTATGATTGAACGGCGGGCGGGATGCCACGTAATGTGAGCATTGTCGAATGAGCGGCCTGCACTGCCTCGCTGCGCACATACCTAAGGGCGCGGAACAGTGGTCCTGGGAAAACTATACCATGTTAATTATAGTTTGCCCCGACTTTCGGTACCTCGGGTCGCTTGTGCAAAGGGATGGCGGAGTAGACCGAGATGTAACACGCCGGATCAACTCAGGATGGATGAAATGGCGACAGGTCACAGGAGCAACTTGCAACCTATGGATACTTGAGGGGCCTCAAGTTAAAGGGGAAAATCTACAAGACTGTGATAACGCCTGTCGTATTGTATGGATCAGAATGCTAGGCCGTGAAGAAGACGGATGAAAAAAGATTGAATGTAGTGGAGATGAGAATGTTGATGTGGATGTGTGGAGTGACGAAAATTTATAAAGTAAGAAATGAGCATATTAGGAGAAGTTTTAAAGTGGCGCCAGTGACAGTAAAGTTGAAAGGAAATCGTTTGCCCTGGTTTGGCATGTGATGAGGAGAGAGGAAACGCATGTGACTAAAAGAGTAATGAATATAAATGTTGATGGATGGAGAGGGAGAGGAAGGCCAAAGAAAAGATGGATGGATTGTGTGAGGAATGATATGAAAGAGAAGGGAGTGAATGATAGTGTGACGGTTGACAGGGGAGAGTGGAAAAAGAAAACGTGTTGCGCCGACCCCAAGTAACATGGGACAAGGGCAGGAAGATGATGATTATATACCATCACGCCTGTATTTCCTGAAGGGTTAGGCAGGGTGTACTTAATGTACACCCACATTTCGTAAGTTATGTTTAACTATTGCCATCAACCGGGCACAGTCCAGACTCCGGGCTGCTACTGAGAAATTCCAGATGGAAAAACCCAATAACACATTCCCCGACCCAGTGTTCACCTGTAGTGCTTGCGACCACTAGACGAAGGCGGCAGTGCACTAATTAATTATTTCACGGATATTTGTCAGAACCAGTGAAATAACAGTAACTGGTGCATAAAGTATGATTACGTGTATATAACAATATTGCCAACACTATGTTGTAAAGTCGTTTCATAAAAGCATACTTATCGTTCCAGTTCAGGCAACACAATCCTTTTCAGGCTTGCACTAAAATGAGGATGCAAATAATTTCGTATTGGGCTGTCTGTCCATTGACGCGGAGCGAGGTAGCGGAGCGGAGCGAGGGAATAATACGGAGCGGAGTTGCGGACTGTCCGGAGGTAGGCCGAGTTCACGCGACAAGTAATTTGAGCGGGCTGCAATACCCCGCGGCCGGTATTTTTCCGCTTCCCCGCTCCAGTTCCTAGCTCCGCTTCCCGGTTTTGTATGAATTTTTGAACTAGTTCGCAAATCACGGAGCGCAGATTTTATGCAATTCTATTGGTTAATATTGGCACAGCTCCACTCCTCCTCTCTGCTCCTGTACAGTCAGCCTTACAGTACAAAATTTTGTTTTTAAATCGTATATTATACAGCAAATTTTAAACCAAGTATTATGGAAGTTATTTTAAAAAGTTCAATTATTTTTTTATCAAAAGTAAAGATTACGAATAAATTAAAAACGGTACCCACTTGAGGGCTAGACTTACCACGAGACAATCTAAAATTCTCAGATAGAAGCTTGAAGATAATGCCTTACTGCTTTAAAAGATCCTCTACGGCTTTCTCAAGTATGCCTAGCGCACTTTAGATAGCTGGCCTCGCTACCAATCTCGTAGACTGGCTTAACTTTTCTCAAGGATAGAAGTTATTCAGCATTCTTATTACGTAACACATTTTCAATCTTAATCCGAGGGTTTTGAAGGAAATTTCCAATCCTTCATTGATTAAAATATAAAACAGTGGCACTCCGGGAGTGCCGAGTGAAGAAAAAACTTGAAAAAAAAATCGGCACCACGGTAATCAACGCGTTGAAGTCTTTTACTCCACGCACCAGGGTAATCAACGCGTGAAGTCTTTTACTCCACGGTGTCGGTAACAGGTCACGAAATCAATGGTTTAGTCCCATCTCAAAAATGCACAACGCGCCTAAAGAAGTTTTCAGTTCAAAAATTCGTCTGCGCAATAGCGTAGTTGCTAACGATTGCCTTTTACACACATATTTAAGCAATAACCCCGTTTTTATAAAGCCACAGACACACAGGCAGGAGCTTCACTTGCTGCTTGGATATACGCTGAGTGCTCAACCCGCACTGGGCCTGAGTGGTGGTTTATGGCCCGCTCCCTCTCACACAGAAGAGGCCTGTGTCCCAGCAGTGGGAATTTTATAAGCTGATTATAGTGTGCTTGCGTTTTTTTAAGTTTTACTGTTGCAATCATCACACCGACGCATGATGGTGCCGCGCAGCCGCGCTATATGACTAAACCAGCGGCACAGTTTGATGGCGCCTCTGACAGCTAACAAATTATAATTATTAAACTGTTTTGGTGATCTCGGGTCTACCTACATAGCGTCTAGTTTCGATATCTAATTCGTATTTTGCATTTTTCTTTTTATTTTCCTAAATACTTTTGTAAACACGGAATAGAAACTATTTTAAAACATTTTTTTAAAGAGTAACTATGAAGTTTTTTGTCCATTCTTCTTTACGCGAAAAAACCATTAGGAAGGGATAACTCGAATCAATTATATTTTCTTGTGAAATTTTGACGTTCAGAACCGCCTTTTACGTGCCTAATTGAAATACAAATGATGTGACTTTTATGAAAATGAAGCTTAACGATTCGATTTTGGATTAATAGTTCCATTGTTACGGCATTATTGCGGCCCATATACCTAACAATGTTATATAGCATTTTTTCCTGACGTTTAGCAGGCAATATTATCGGAACATCATAAAAACCTACAAACGTCACAAGCCGACATACAGTGGTGTCGATTCCCTTGTTCACAAACTAAACTAAATTTAAGTTCAGTGCATCTTTTTCTTTCTATTTCATTAAGAAAAGAACAGAAGATAAATTTTAGTTTAGTCCTGTCTAATTAATCATCGCCTGTCACTCTCCATACAAGTTTAGACGTGATTAAAAACTTGCCGACTAAAATTACGTCAATTTACGTCAAGCGCTGATCAATTTGACAGGACTAAACTAAAATTTATCTTCTGTCCTTTTCTTAATGAAATAGAAAGAAAAAGACGCACTGAACTTAAATTTAGTTTAGTTTGTGAACAAGGGAATCGGCACCCATGTACCTAGTTTTATTTATTTTAATTTGTCACATAGTTTGATCTACGCTACCAAGTCTCACCAATCGACGCGCAACGCCTTCTGTGTGGCTTAGACTTTTAAGCACTTGCCGCCATAAGAGAAGATAATTAAACTGACAAATTACCGCCAGATCTAATTAATGCCTTCACGCCAGTAGCACACCTCCGCCGCGAAAACGCAGTAGTTCAATTCAACTGACACGCGTCATGTTCCACTATTCGAGTTCATCATCATCAGCCTATAAATGTTCCAACTGCTGGGATACAGGCCTTCTCTCTGTGAGAGGGAGTGGGCCGTAATCTACCACGCGGGCTCAGTGCGGGTTGGTAGATTTCACATGTCTTCGAATTTCCGGTTCTAGGACATGCCGGTTTCCTTACGATGTTTTCCTTCACCGTTTTTGAGAGCAGTGGTGATGAAATAATTTACACAAAGTAAAGCGCCTGTCTGGGTTCGAACCTATGACCTACAACTCGTAAGTCGCGGCTGTTACCACTGGGCCACCACTGCTCTCTTATTCAAGTTCCGCTCCTCGAATTTCGTGTAGCGCTATTCAAGTTCCGCTCTTCGAATTTCGTGTAGCGCTATTCAAGTTCCGCTCTTTTAATTTCGTGTAGCGCTATTCGAGTTCCGCTCCTCGAATTTCGTGTGGCGCTATTCGAGTTCCGCTCCTCGAAATTCGTGTAGCGGAACATGACGCGAGCCAGTTGAATTGAACTACTGCGGTTTCGCGGCAGAGGTGTGCTGCTGGCTTCAAGGAAATACGCCAAGAGAGTATTCGGCAATATTTTATCACTCCATTTCTACCTACATAAGTAATTATATTTACCTAAATTCCTGCTTACTCTCTAAAGATGACAAATGACAATGGTTTTTCTTTTGTTTTTTGTCTGACAAAGCATTATTTTTGTGCCTTCCTTAAATTATTCATATCAAGGAAATTGAAAGTGAAGTAGGAAGGTATTCCCGCCGCTTTTCACTGCCTGCTTTGTTTACCTTATCAGTACTTTCATAGATTTTAAAGGGAAATGATTTTTTTATTATTACTTTGCAAACGAATTCTTATTCTTTTTGATTTATGAAAGTAGAATAATGAACTGAATCGACAGTCGATCAGATAAAAATACTTTTTGTTTAATTTTGATTATCGAAACAAAAGTTGGTTCGAAGAGATAGATTATTTTAACTACAAAAATACTCCACTGGAGATACCAAGAGAATGTTCCTAACTCCAAAGTTCTAGATATTTTTTGTTTTTTGCAATGGCCTCTCGCTGTTTTTACCACTAAGGTCTTGGCTGCTTAACCGGACTTTCCTGTGGGTGCCTTAAGCTACTACACTTAGAGCCTCCAGTCAGGAGTAAATGAACTATTCTAAATTAAAATTAAGCGAACGCTCGCTAAGGGCACCCCCTGTGAGATACGAACCTCGGCTTAGGGCGTCGCTGGGGGGAGGACAGCAAGAAGGGACAGGCTGGATCAAAAGTGGATTATCATCATGATTATTCTAGAAATAAATAATAAACACGAATCTATATAGAGGGTCGATAGAGCCAAAACCAATGGCCCCATGGTAAAAGCCACGACTACCAGTTGTACATAGGTTGTAAGTTCGAACCCTGACAGGCGCTTTACTTTGTGTAAATAATTTCATCACCACTGCTCTCAAAATGATGAAGGAAAACATCGTGAGGAAACCGACATCTCCTAGAACCAAAAATTCGAAGACATGTGACATCTACCAACCCGCACTGGGCCCGCGTGGTGGATTACGGCCACTCCCTCTCATAGAGAGGAGGCCTGTATCCCAGCAGTGAGAATATTATAGGCTGATTATGCTACAGGGTCTATACTCAACCCAAACACAGAAAAACAAAATTACTTACATCGTACAGAAGAATGTTTACCTTCATCATTATTGGTGCCGATTCTCTTGTCACAAATGCCTCTAAACTAAACTAAAAATCACCAAAATTTAGTTTATTCCTGTCAAACGACGATTTCCCATTCTGAAATAGACTAAAGTGACACAACTTAACTATATTTTAGTTTGACAGCACTAAGATGGCACTGAGATATTAGTTTAGTGAAAATGGCAATTTTGCTATTCTGAATTTGACGTTTTTAACCTAAAATTTAGATTTTCTAACTAAATATGACTATTTTTAATCGCGACTAGAAACATGTGGAATAAAATTGGTTGTCATGAACTAAAATTCACACCAACACCTCGACTACAGATGAAAAAACAGTACTGAATATTTTTTTTTCTTTTTCTTATATCTCGAAAACGGTGTGTCCAATCGCAAAAATAATGAAAATTTCGACACCCTTTATAAAACCATTAAACCCCTAACACTCTACATATAGGTAATATTTATTTCTTATTTTCCATACAAAAAGTGAAAAATCCATATAAAACACGTCGAGGCTGCCCCCCCTGCTCGCCTCCGGCTGTAAAAAGATTCACGTGGTTAGGTATCACGTGTGGAGTCGCGATTGTCAAATTCGATTTAGATGTGTCAAAATTATTTTTAAATTTAGAGAATTTATTTTGCAGAATAGCTTTGAGATTCTCATAGTCAAAAGTAAGGAATTTTAGTGATAGCTTTGACTGCACGATTGGCGCAGTGGTTAAGCGATTGACTGCTGCGCTTGCGTGTCGCGGGTTCGATTCCCGCACGGAACAAATATTTGTATGACCTACAAGTAGTTGTTCCGGGTCTGGCTGTTTGTGTATGTGAGTTTAAATGTTTGTAAACGCACCCACAACACAGGAGAAATTCCTAGTGTGGGGCAACGTTTTTTAAAAAAAAGAAAGAAAGAAAGTTTAGTTAGTTTAGTTCGGTGTACAAGAGAATCGGCACCAGTGGCAGCATTGTTCCTCTTACTTTTGAGTACAGGCCTCCTCCCTCTTGTGCTATGATTCCCTGGTATCTACGAAAAAGAATGTTGCCAAATATCCTATTAATATTATAAACGCGAAAGTTTGAGGATGGATGGATGGATGTTTATTACTCTTTCGCGCACATAAATTTGGCACATAGATAGTTTATAACCTATCTTACTTATACTATACTAACTTGTTACCCGGATATTGCTCCGGGATCGTGACTTAGCCCACGTACGCACGGACGTAATAAAATCGCGGCGATATTTTTTCGTGCTATTGATTTTCAACGCTCTGCTTAGCGCCGAGAGTTGAAAATCCAACAGTGTGTTTTTTCAACGCGCTGGGTCGAGAGTGCGTACCAGCGCGTTGGATTTTCAACGCTCATCTTAACGCCGAGAGTTGAAAATCCAGTGCGCGATAAAATCCCGCCGCGATTTTATTACGTCTATGCAAACGTCGGCTTATGCGGTTGAAACCGCGAAGCGTTGCTAGTTAAAAAAAAAAAAAAAAAAAAAAAAAATTATTTCGTAATGTTGATCCAAAATTAGGAAATGACTCAACATTCTTTAAAACAAGATTCTCGAACAAAGACAGTCGATGAGTCAAATACCAGTTTTTTAAGAGAAAAAAAAAATTGGCTTGCTGAATCGGGCGCAAACAAATCGATTTGTGCTCAAATTGCCGTTTTATCACTTTGAAACTGGACTAATGCCCGAGATACACGACGCTAGTTTCTCAAACCAATACATATTATACTTAGTTAGCTAGTATTCGGATTCTCCTAATACAGGCACTATCTGCCTAAAAGGAGGATCCAATCAAAAAATTTGTTAAGACCTCTACTTGTTTTTACCAATAAACAATTTTTTTTTTTTTTTTTTAGTGTTCGTAAGCTAGCAAGCTAGTAACTCTGACTTCGTGTATACAGACCTAGCTTCATTTCTAGGCTAGTAGGCTAGTGAAAAAGTTGGAGTCTCATTTTCTACGAAACATTATGGAAAAAGGTTTTTATGATTTCTGATTTTTCTAGTACTCAAACCTTAGTTGGTTCGATAGAGTTTATTGATCCTTATATAAGAAACAAAATCGAATCGCACCAAAAAAACTTTTTGTGAACATTGCTCATTTGCTTGCTTCATTTTTTTCAAAATCTGTGATTCGAAAGACCAAAGTTTTAAGCTAGCGTAATTAGCTAAGATAGTTTAATAGGATGGTTTTCTATTTTTAGAGCTAGTAGCTTCCCCCACTACTGATTTTTCTATCTTGGCTTGGGTACTAGCTTCATGTGGCCGGCGAAGCTAATATTTGATTTTTACGAACGAAATTCAATTTACGTCACGGACTTGTTGTTACCTTTTTAAGCACGTTATGGCGTCCTTTGAATGAAACTCGGTTCAGTTGTAATAGATGTGTATTTGTATCACACAACACAGTATCCAAGCGACAGTGGAACAAATGTATACACAAACCAGTACCCTAATTGCGTAACTTATTTTCGTAAACAATTTTGCCTAATTTGTTTCATTTTGACAGCTCAACAACATTCATTGCGTTATTTACGTTGTTGAGTAGATTTTGTTTTCCAACTTATGAAGCAATTAGGGTACAGGATAATATTGTTAGTTACACGTTACACAGTCTAGTAGGTAATATTATTAAGCCATCAAGGTTTTACATTCAGATTCAAACTCCTTTCTTCTTCACTTGAAGTGACTTGAACCATAGACTAACTGCTTTAGACCAACTAGACAGTGTTGTCAGGTTATATCTAACAGTGGGAACCATAGATAATTAGTTAGGTCGCCACACTTTAATCACTGAAATGGTACTGGCTTAAAATTATCTGGCATCATGTAAGCAGCACTAGCATGTGCCAAGCCAGGACAGCAAGAAGGTTATTATACCGAGCTTGCTATCCTAGCTTTAAAAAACTAGCCTCGTGTATCTCAGGCATGACATCGAACTATCTACATCAGATGGTTACAACAGTACTAAACTTCAATTAATGTTCTTTAACAAATTATCGAAATGAAACTACGGGTTAGCCGACGTTCGCACAGACGTAATAAAATAGCGGCGATTTTTTTTCGTGCACTAGATTTTCAACTTTAGTTGAAAATCCAACAGTGTGTTTTTTCAATGCACTGGGACGAGCGTGCGTCCCAGCGCGTTGGATTCTCAACGCTCGGCTCTACATCAAGAGTTGAAAATCAAGTGCGCGATAAAATCCCGCCACGGTTTTATTACGTCCGTGCGAACGTCGCGGCTTAGTGTTAACAGTTTAGTGGTAGTAGAGAATCAAGTGTCTATTAACATTTTGATAGAGTTGATAGTGTCCTGCATTCTTTATTACTCACAAGTTCACAACCATCTAACTATATTTTGAACGGTTTTCGTGGAAATTATCATGATTAATGCATTTTTCAGGTCAGTTTAGTAACTTTGAGTAAATAAAAAAAAAACTATCAATTAATCTACCTAGCCTTTTCCCAACTTTGTTGGGGTCGGCTTCCAGTTGAACCAGATGCAGGTGAATACCACTATTTTACATGGAGCGACTGCCTATCTGACCTCCACAATCCAGTACCTGGGTAATACGATACACCTTGGTGAGACTGGTTGTCAGAATTTCGGGCTTCTGACGACTCGTAACGACTGTCAAAGATCCACGAATGATAGCCGGGATCAACGGCTTAATGTGCTTTCCGAGGCACGGAGGAGTCTCGGTATGTAAAGGTGGTCACCTATCCACGGATTCCTGATGGATCGACAAGCATTTTTTTTTTTTTATTTGGCCAATGTTCGTGATTGATTTCTTTGGTGATTGGCACTATTACTAATAATATCCACATTCCAAATTCAAATCACTTTTGGTCCCTAGGGATTAATAAGCTATTTTGGTCCCTGTTTACAAAGAATAAACTAGCTCTTTTTGAATAGATGTGATAAAAATAGTTTTGCAGTTTATTCCGGCTGAGTTTTTCTATGAGATAAATGGAAGATATCAAAAACTTTTTACACTACATTGACGATAATGCGTATTTAATGTGTTTTTGTTCCCTATTTCATAACTTCTCTTCCGCGTTTACCGACACGCGATCCGCAAAAAAACAAACAAGAAAATACATCCTCTCTTCAAATTCATACGTCGAATTTGTTTGCGAAACATTTTTGCGAGTCCATTCCAGTTTTTGTGTCTCGCTCTTTTGTTAAACGTTGGATAGAGATGGGGCGATTAAACAAACAGTCATCGTCGGTGAAAGCAAGGCGACCTCACACTTTCACTTAAAGATAACCTTGGGTTATGGAACACGTAACATGTTACCATATTATTACTGATTCAATTCGTATAAGTTGTATAATAAAAAACAGTTTCCCTATAGAAGTTGAGTCTTCTCAGAAGATTGGTTTCATTTGCCTAAGGCGTAGTACAAACGAGGAATTATTTTTTGAGTGATTTTGCTTCAACAAGATGTGTTTTGTGTCTGTTATAAATGATAACAACATCTCAAGGGAAATAAAGTATTTGAAAGAAAATTGGGCCTGTCGTGAAAAATAAGAAAATGAAATTTTTCGTGAATCATTTTCTTATTTCCTATTACAGTACCTGGGCGACCGAGTTCTGCTCTGACGAAAATAGAGAATGCTCATTTAATAGTATACAGTGTGAGTCTTCATAATGTGCACATATCGAAATGAGGAAATCTATGCTTAATTTTAACGACAGAAAAAATATTTAAAAAATCTAAATATTGTTTTTTATACTTTTTATGAAATTAAAAAAAAAATTGTAACAAAACTGTGTAACTTTTAAACTGAATCAGCTATCGCGATGAAACAAACTCCATAATGATTGAAAGTAAGTAGCCGTCCACATAAAATTAAAATTGAGAAAAAAACTACCCTCAATTGAAAATAAACATGTTTTTTTAGTAAAAATCTGTATTTTTTTCTTCAATTTTTAATTGTAAAATTTATAAATAAGATAATAATAAAAAGAGAGCAAAAAAAAATTTTTTTAAAAAAATTTTTTTTGTAAATTTTTTTTTTTTTTTTAAACTAAAAAAAAAAATTACCATTTTTTCCGTCGATAAAATTAAGCATAGACTCCCTCATTTCGATATGTGCACATTATGAAGACTCACACTGTAGGATAGTTCAATCCCAAGTATAGTACATACTAATTCCATGTTGCCAAGATAGTAGGTACTTACTAATTCCATGCCGCTAATGTCATTATTCTTATGTCATTATTCTATCTGTTTGTATAATAAGTCCATGATCTGTAAGAGTTTAACGGCCACAATGCCTCATTGAGGTGGATAGCAATTAAAATTCTATTGTGTCTCATTAATTACAGTTGAAAATACTTTATTTCTAATCTTTACTGTGAAGCCTACAACGAAACACACAATGTTAACCTGACGTAATTACTAAACTTTTTGTCGATACTTTTATAATTCTTAAGTCAAAAAAATCTATTTTCAGAGAAAAATACTTTTGATAAATGAGAATCTTAAAAATGGATCTGATTTATTTACTCTCTGTTCTCGCCTCTTCAGCTTTCAGAAAGTTTTTTTGGTAATAAATCTGAAGTGGCAAGAAGAGAGAAACAGATTGTCCATCGAGTCATTCATATATCTAAATTTTGGTTGTACAACTACCTTTGAAACATACAAATACCTACAGCAAAAAATTGTTAGCGTTTGCTAAAAGCACCCAAAAACATGTTTTTGGGAATAAAAACATAAATTTGAAAAACAAGTCTTCTTTTTTCGAGGTGCTTATTTTTCCTAATTTAAAGAACTTGATACGTTATATTACTCAAAAAAAGTTGGCAAGCCTACACCTCTGCCTAACCCCTTGGGGATTAAGGGCGTGATATCAGAAACACCGTATCAGGAGAAACACGAAGGTACCCATAAAACAAACACCATTGAAAATCAAATGTGCCGTGTAAGGGCGCCGTGTTCCATCCATGAAAATTTATGGAACATTCTCACATTAGAAGATTGAACGGGATTCAACGTTGCGTGAAAAGTTTTTCTTTATATCCTCCTGTTTAGTTTTCATAATGTTGCTTTGATTTGAATAAATATTAGGTAGATTCTTCTTGTCGCTTTTAACTATACGAGAATAATTTATGCTGAAGAAAAAATCTTCCAGACGCGAGGCGGGACGGAGCGTATTCTAGAGAATATCTTAGTCCCTTGAAGATATCCTATTAGTAGTGAATATTTTATTACTTATTTATTTTCATTTTCATTTATAAATATATCTTCATGTTGTGTTAGTTTATAATAAATACTTTCGATACAATATAAAATTTGTTAAAGAAAGAAAAAAAAAACAGTGGCACTTCGGGACTGCCGACAGAAGTGAAAACTTGAAAAAAAATCGGCATCGCGGTAATCAACGCGTTGATGTCGTTTACTCCACGTTGTCGGTAAATTGCTTAACAGTGTCGCGATCAATGGTTTAGTCCCATCTCAAAAATGCCCAACGCGCTTAAAGAAGTTTTCACTTCAAAAGTTATACGAAAATAGGTTTTGCCGTCTGATTTGTAAATAATCTCAATTTTAATGAAGTTTGTCAGTCGTATTAGCTTTTTGTGTGATACAGATTTTCGTATTATATTTTTTTACGATTCTTCAACATGCAATTTCAACAAAGTAATATTTAAACACGTCTACAGTAAGAACTCTAGAGAAGCCAATAAAGTGCAGCTGTTCTGTCTATACTTTTACAAAAAAACCGGCCAAGTGCGAGTCGTACTCGCCCATAAAGGGTTCCGTAGCAGCAAGTAACATTGAATGAAAGGTAAATTGCGGTTTACGATTTATGACGTATTAAAAAAAAACTAGTTGTTCGATCTCGTTCAAACCAATTTTCGGTGGAAGTTTACATGGTAATGTACATCATATATTTTTTTTAGTTTTATCATTCTCTTATTTTAGAAGTTACAGGGGGGGGGACACACATTTTACCACTTTGGAAGTGTCTCTCGCGCAAACTATTCAGTTTAGAAAAAAATGATATTAGAAACCTCAATATCATTTTTGAAGACTATCCATAGATACCCCACACGTATGGGATTGATGAAAAAAAATTTTTTGAGTTTCAGTTCTAAGTATGGGGAACTCCAAAATTATTTGTTTTTTTTCTATTTTTATGTGAAAATCTTAATGCGGTTCACAGAATACATCTACTTACCAAGTTTCAACAGCGTAGCTCTTATAGTTTCGGAAAAAAGTGGCTGTGACATACGGACGGACAGACAGACAGACAGACAGACAGACAGACAGACAGACAGACAGATAGACAGACAGACAGACAGACATGACGAATCTATAAGGGTTCCGTTTTTTGCCATTTGGCAACGGAACCCTAAAAAGGACATTATGAATAATAAAAAAACCGGCCAAGTGCGTGCGGGACTACGCACAATGAAGGCTTCCTTCCGTAGTTGAGATAAATTTATCCCAAATACAAACTTAACATTGTAGTTGAAACACATGTTCTCCCATACATTCCAACTGCAAATGTAAGTTTGTACGCACAATTTTGAGATTTTTACCATGTTATTTTATTTAACATGGTAAAAATTTATTTTAAGACTATAGACTTCTTATAGGTTTTTCTGTAATCTATGAGTAAAGAGCCATACTATGTATTTTTTTCAAAATTTAAGATCCAGAAGTTTCGAAGATAAGGGGGAATGGTCAATTTTCATCGAATTTCTTAAATATCTTTAAAAGTATTATTTTTAAAATTATATAAAAAATATGTTTAAAATCCTCGCAACAAGCCCTTTCATTTAATATATCACACGGTACTGTTAGCAAAACTTTTTTTTTTTAATTTTCTTATTTGCCCTCCAAAAGTGACCCCTATATTCAAAATTAATTTATTTACGTTCGTGTTTGGGTCAAAGAAATACATATGTGTACCAAATTTTAACTTAATCGATTCATTAGATTTGGAGCAAATTGGCTGTGACAGACGGACCGACAGACACACGAGTGATTCTATAAGGGTTCCGATTTTTCCTTTTGAGGTACATCATCAAGCCTATAAATGAGGTATGGAACCCTAAAAATTATCAACCGCTGAGGCGGTGCGGGATTCGATGAGCAAATATTCTCTTTTCAGACACTTTCAACATAGAACAAGATGGAATTTTTTATTGTCATTTGTTTGAACTGCGTATGTTGAAGATACGGTCCCTGAAAGTTTTGAGTTTCAATGTGGATCGAGTTAAGCGTAGCAACACACCTACCGAATATTCCGCGTGCTTATTATTTTTAATAAGTTACACAAGTTTTCTATGAAAATTTCCGACTTAATTTCCAAGACTATAACTGCACTAACTCATCATCTGTTACAACGCCTCATTGAGGTGGAAAACAATTAAAATTCTATTGTGTCTCGTTTCTCCCGCTTCCGCAGCTGTTCATCTGAAACCCCAATAATTTCGTCGATAAAGGTTTGGTTTTCATCAAAATCTTTGGCAAGGGACTTTAAAGGTATCTAAGCGATTATTCAATTGTAGAATATCAGTTTCTAACATGGTTTTTATTTTTTATTTTAATCTTTATATATATAATTCTTCTGTGAGTGTGTATATCACTGAACTTCTCTCAAACGACTGGACCGATTTTGATGAAATTTTTTGTGTGTGTTCAAGGGGATCTGGGAATGGTTTAGATTCACAATCGGACCCGATAGGTGGCGGTATTCGGTCAGGACAACGTCTGTCAGGTCCGCTAGTAATTCTATATAATTTTTGAAAATAGTAACCTTTGCTTTGTGACTTGCTCGTCTTTTTTATAAGTACTGAGCTGTGAATCGAAATCATCTGGCATATTACGAATAAAATCAAAAACTACTGAACCGATTTAAAAAAATCTTTCACCAGTAGAATGCTATATTATCACTGAGCAACATAGGCTATAATTTATAAAGATATCACGGGGCGAAGCCGGTGAAGGAAGTTAGTTGATAATAATAATGTGATTAATATCAAGGCAAGTGTGTATCGATTGTCATTGAATGTAGTTGTAATTCCTGACACCGATGTCGATGAAGATGATCCGACCTTAGGACTGAGGAAAACTCATTGTTTGTCATATTTAATTACTTGTCGTGTAGTGTGAGGTCATAGGAATAATTGTCTGATAATAAATAAAAGCCATATACAATGGTACAGCCAATAGCCCAGTGGTTAAGGCCGTTAAGGATTTCAGCGGCGCACGCCAATAAAGTTCCCAGCTGGCAGGATTTTTTTCCGACATCTTCAACAATAATCGCCAAATTTCAGCCAATTTACACAAAACCTTTAATGAATTATACACTAAAACCTTCCGCATGAATGATTTTATCCATTGGTGGAAACCGTTTGAAAATCCGTTCGGTAGTTTTTGAGTTTATCACATTCAGACAGACAGACAGACAGACGCGGCGGGGGACTTTGTTTTATAATATTTAAGGATAATTACATCTGTGATTTTTTTAAATATTCATATTTTCGTTACTTAAAATAAATATTCCCTAAGATACCGAAACAGGTGGCGGTGCAGCGTGAGCGCGACGGTCATTTGTATGGCCAAGGTCAACGGCGTTTACCCGACCCTTAAGTTCGCAAAATTTCACAGCCATAAATTGATTGATAATCTACATCTAATCATAATGAAAACTGTTTTCTTATTTTTCTTTTCTTCAAACTTCAATTTACTTGAAAATTATTTAAACAACAGGGATTTATATAAGTAGGTACGCAACTGAATAAAATTAATTTTGTATTACGTTTTTAGAAATTCTTAAAATTTACTTATGTACTTAGTATATTGGTTAAGTTGTCTTCATCCAAACTTAAACTTTAAATAAATATACATACGGCTACATATCAAGCCATCCTGTTCCAGTATGAACTGACCTTTCATTGTACAGAAATCCGATACAATGCGAGATCAACTTATACTGCAAATTTATAGCTTGATAATTATATAGCCGTGTATACATCCTTTAAAAAAGAAATTAAAATAGCGATTGCCCTTTTTACTTGTAGTCGCAAGCACTACTGCTGAGCAAGAGGTCCTGGTTTTGATTTCCAGGTCGAGTAAAGTGTTATTCAGTACCATTAGGAATTTCTCAGTAGCAGCCCAGAGTTTGAATTTGTTCCCGGTTGATGGCAATAGGCTCGCCCGCTATTTTTCTTCTTCTTCTTCTTCGTACTTTTGTCAGTGCGGTCGTGGTCTTCATGTAGTTTCTTGTCCAGAAGCTGATGTGATTCGCCTCACGATTTCTCGCCATGTACTCCGATTTTTGGTGTTATTTTTGCACTCATACACGAGGTCGCCCACTGCGGATTTAATTTGGTCAGTCCATCTCAAGGGTGAGTGTCCCTATTACACGGGACTTAAACATAACTGGCAAAATGTACCTAGTATATACACCTCTGCCTAACCCTTCGGTGAAACAAGGCGTGATGTTATGTTAAAACAGTAATATGATTAGGTATCGATATCATACCCATCACGTCGATTAAGTTTTACCAACCAGTCACAAGTATTTAACATTAAATTAGTAATTTTCTGGTAGGTACTTAATAAAGAGGATTGGGATTAGAAGAGCTTCCACGAATATTATTAACCAAAAATAGTATTCTTTTAATACTATTTATTTTATCCTTGAAGATTATTAATTAATCTGTAATATAATAAAATCGTAGCGAAGTTAAAACTGTACATTGAATATTTAAAAAAAAAAGTTATTGCTAGGTCTGGGATCGATTCGATATTTTTTGTGCTAATTTTTTTTACATTCTGAAATAGGATTATTTTTGTTTTTGTATAAGCCAGTATTGAATAACTCTAACAAAACAAAATAGAACTTAACATTATACGCAAACGGCATGTAGGTACTGTGAGGTTTTATTATGAGATCTAATCTCATGCTGTAGAGGCTGGCAAGAACACTGTACGGCATCCGAACAATCTGACAGAATATGTTTAAATTTGGATTTTTTTATATGGTTTTCGTTAAAAAAAAAAACAAAAAATCAAAATCATTTATTTGCATAAATAAGGTACAGAAAGTTCTTATGAAAATATATTGATCTCTTATTATGCCTTTAATTTCGGCGTGCAAATTTTACATAATCAGATATTATTATAAGAATTTAATTAGTTATTTGAATAATGCATGCGATTAGTAAATTACATTAAATAAATTCAAATTTGGTACCTACTTAACAATTAATTCATATTCGTTTGTTAGTAAAAAAAAATATAGTCTAGCCACAGGCGTCGGTCGCGCTGGTATTATCGTAATTTTGTACTAATGGTTTGAATATAATCTTGCTCTCCAAAAGTTATTTAATTTTTACACTGTCCCGATCCTGAGTGCCGCAGCCAAGCGTGGTCCTCACAGTACCTACAAAAAGATCACATTACATTATAACTTTTGGGTTCCATACACCAAGTTTTTCTCGGAACCAGAAACACCAGAAAGCTCATTAATATTCCTTGTCCTATCACACCAAAGACTGTACAGGTGTTTAACAATACTGTGCCGTCAAAGTGTAAGTGTCAACGGCAATATGTACTTGGAAAGCAGGACCGGTTGTTGGTATGTCAAAACAACGTTCGCGGCGAGTGGCGTGATGTCAGAGCGTACCGAGCGTAGGTACCCTTTGAAAAATTCAACAAAGCTTTGAAAATTTTTACAAAGCTTTGAAAAATCTGGTGACAGTAACAGCTACACAGCCTTTTATGCTATCCTGGTAGCTGCAATGAGAAATGTTAAAAAATATATTTATTTGCAATAAATAGGAACTTTATTTCTTGTAGAAAGATTTGGGACCGATATTTCAATCTTCAGATAACTTATTATAAAAGAAATAAAAATTACGGTCATATTTATAAAACAGATAAAAGTTACCGGAGGATTAAAAAATCGAAGTAGTCCACTTAGAGCACCCGTCCGAATAGCACCTGCGCGAATAGCAGCTAGCCTAGTCCACGAAGAGCACCCAGGTGCTCTTAATATATCACATCATAATCAGTCGTAGCCGAGAGAATACCTCATGTCTCGCCTGGCGGTATACGCAGACAAGGTGCAACCTAATGAGAGTAATAATAAGAGCACACCGCGGACATTTTGTCTGCCATTTTTCCTCGTCTACGCAGGCTCTAACGCTGATTTTGCAATAAATGTAATATGTGGAGACTGATTATGATATGATATATAAAAAATAAGAAATTTTTATTATTAGGTAAGATTTAATTAAGGCTGATTTTGCAATAAAAGTGATATGTGGAGACTGATTGTGATATATTAAAAATAAGAAGTGTTATTATTTGGTAAGATTAATAATTATTGTCAGTGACTTTTATTATTTTTCATTTTTAAATGTCGCCTTGACAAATTTTGTATGTGTAATTAATAAACATTCTAGTGATTTTTATCGATATCTAATAATATCTTTGATAACGTCCTTTAAAACAAGTACATCCCAGCAGTAGGCTGGTAAGTCGTAGGTGCTCTTCGTGGACAAAAATTTTAAAATTTATTTTAAACTAGGCTAGGTGCTATTCGCGCAGGTGCTATTCTGACGGGTGCTCTAAGTGGACTACTTAAAAAAATTGGCCGTAAAAGATATAATATAATATAATGAAAGTTTTGCTTTTCGTAAGTATATATATATAGTCCTCTTCACCGTATCCGGCGACAGCGACCCAGACTAATTTTCTTTTTTCCTTTCGTGAGCTCTGTGATCTTGTATGTAGTATGTTACATACTATATACGTACGAAAAAGAACTTTGGAAAAGAGTACTACATACTGTATGTAGTACTTTTTTCCAAAGGAAAACTTACATAATTTGAGCGTAGGAAGTTTCATGTTTCATTTCATATAATCATTTCAAGATGAAATATTTCTTAGAAGCAAATATAAATTAGATTGCGGCACACAGAAATCTAGAACTAAATAAAGATATTTGTCTCTATTCGTTTTACGTACCTAAGTGTGAATGCCGAATTCCCGGTAACCGTTATTTAGTTTTACCGAATTTTTCCTCAAGTTTGCGTAATGAACTAATGACTTCCTCATGAAAGAAAAAAGGGGTATTCCGAGTGCCGAGACAGAAGTGAAAACTTGAACAAGATCGCCTTGGTGGAAGAAAAATACTTGAATAGAACATTTGTCCGTAACCTTATCTAAATAAAGAGCACAATCGCGTTTACAAAAAAAAAAAAACTTTTAAAACCTTTAAAGTAAAAATACTTGCATTGAATATTGATCCGCAACGTAAAGAGCACAATCGCGTTTACAAAAATGAAGTGTCGGTAACGGTGTCGCGAGTTCAATTGTTTTTTTCCCATCTCAAAAATGCCCAACACGCCTAAAGAAGTTTTCACTCCAAAAAATCTTTTTCTACAATAGTTATTTAATTACTTATTGAAAACATTTTGGAGCTTTAAGATTTTTTTAATGTACTGTGATGTAATTCTCGTATCTCGAGCTTTCGGGTTTTCCTAATATTTAAAACTTCCAATATTCGTCACGTGTGTAGGCAGTATCTTTCATTTTTCTTTGCGCCTGCGCATGTTTTTCTAACAACACAGATGCAACAGAAACACAAACCTCTGTAATAAAAAAAATATATGTTTTGTACTAGATGACCCGGTGAACTTTGATTTTTCAGCTGTTCCTTTGAGTTTTTCCTAATTTTCTTTTTTCCTATACCAATCCAGTACGAAGGCGAAAAAAAAATTTTAATTTTTTTTTTTGTTGTTCGAGCTATTTTCGACTTTTTGCGAGACTGACGCACGGCAATTGATTTTTTATCATATACTTAGATAGACGATATTCATAGCAATGTTAAGCGCGTGTGTTAGAAGGTATTTTTTCTCTGTTATTGCATCTTGCCATCAATTTGTGTTTCTATGCGTCGAATTGTCGAGCAAAAAGGTCACACTCAGCCCGATTCATGTATGAAATGAATATCATTTGTATTACAAACATTATTTAACGCAGGCCGTCACCTCCTTCTGCGAAGCGGTAATGCTCGCGAAGGAGGAGGCGGAACGCGTGAGAGAGGCAAATTTCGCGCCCTCACGCCCCTAACCGCCGCAATAGAAGGAGACGCCCGAGGCGGTAATCGCGAGCCGATTTCCGGCCACCGTAGGCGCGGGCTTTGCGGACGGTGAGCAATGGGTAGCTCGCCGTCCGATAAGGACCAAGCCCGGGTCGATGGCGCGTTGTGTTCCACGCGCGCCTCAAAGAGATGTCAGCAGAATTGACGGGGTCCGCTAGGGCCAATGCCTGCCGGGGGTTCGAAGAAAACCGATAGGGAAATCGTGGCCCCCGGCAACAGGGCAACCGAAGGAACACGGGTGGGTTTTAGTCAGTTAGAGTCTGACATGCCCTCCCGCTCCGCCCAGAGTGGGAGAAGTTAATTGATAATTTCCCACCCAAAAAAAAAAGGAGTAAACAGAAGTACTAATAATAAGACTGGCATTAATAATAATAAATAAGCGAGCAGTGATAGCCTAGTGGTGTGACCGTCGGACTGCCGAGTCATAGGTCTCGAGTTCAAACCCAAGGTAAGCACCTCTGACATTTCGGATTCATGTGCGTATTGTATAATTATCACTTGCTTCAAAAACGGTGAAGGAAAACATCATTAGGAAACCGGCATGCCTGAGAGATATTTCTCGACACTGCTCGTTAAACAAACACTTCCACACAATAGGCATAACAGACAGTCCTCTGTGCAGGGCGTGCATGGAGGCTGAGGGAACCGTAGCGCACGTGCTCTTTGAATGCACAGGCGTCACCAAGATTAGAACAGAAACCCTCGGGTCATCCAGATCCTATACAGATGTTCTGGACAGACCAGGAGATTTAATTAGCTTCTGGAGGGAGGTGGGCTGGTTGGAATAACCACCAAACAGCCGTCATGGCCCACGCACAATGGTCCACCTGACGGACTAAGTGTGGAAACCAAACCCTAGAACATAGAACATAGAAACTAGGGAAGCTCATAATTATACGGTGACACGACCACTAAACCAACAAGGAATAAAAAAAATGCTGAATAGGTAATAGGACTTATAGCTAGTCTTTTTAAAAGCTGTCTAAACTTTAGTATGTCTCCAAGCCAATCTTTTAAGGAAAAACTTCAGGTCTTTAAAGTTTTGTTCGCATTTCAGCCGAAGCACGGCCGGCAAAAGTTTTAAAAACTTTCTTTACTGAACTATCGACGACTTCATTAATAAACTACAACTTTGTCTGTGGATTTTAAGTTAGTGGTAAAGTTATTAGAGTATAGGAATCTAAGAATTGATATAACTGTGAAGTGATTTGAGAGAGAGCCTTTTTATCGACGTTAAAATGAAACGTACCTACCTATCTACTGAAAGTTTTGTTCTCTAGGAAATATTCACTATAATGATAGCAGATTCTATAAAAAAAGTTCAACCACAGTGGGTCCCGCTTAATGGCAGACGTCATCGCGGCAAGCCCAGACGGAGATGGCGGGGTGAGCTGGACTTCTTTAAGATTGGTCCTTGGAAGCTCTGGACAGAGAGAGGTGGGAAGAGAATAGGGAGGCCTTTACCCAGCAGTGGGACAATAACGGCAAAGAAAAAAAAAATTGGTGCTGTTTCTCAAACAAGAAATCTACCTATCTAATAAGAAAATAAACCGAAAACTTAAGAGATTTTTAGAACCCTTTCTTCGTCATTTATGTTTCAATAATTAGATAAACGTAAAATTAAAGCTAGGCATAGAAACTATCTTGCCAGCATTTTGCTAATGGACTTACCTAATGGCTTCTCCTACTCTCTTTAGGTAGATAATAAATGTGGCCAAGATTTTAGCAATTCTTCGTTAATTGAATATTGGAATTATAAATTACGTTGATCTGCAAAATTAATCTGGAAGATACAGTTAGGTTTTTTCAAAACACGGGGGATGTTGGTAAATATTGAATTAGTTTTAAAAGGGTTGAAGAAACTTTTTAAAGTCCTTACATGCTGCTAGCTCCAATATTTTTTTGTAATACTACATACTTCAATAAGGGCCAAGAAAAAAAATATGTCCACAAATAAAAATGTTTTTTCACACAATCTTTACTTTCATAGTCAAGTCCCATCAAATTTTGAAATCATGTGCGTTAAAATCTTAGCAATAACGGAGGTTTCAAATCGCCAAAACTAGTAAGACAAACACTATTTAAAAACCATTAATAAAGATAGTAGACAAGTCACTTTGACCATTTTAAAACCCAACAATTTTCAGAACTTACTAGGTCTTATAATGGTTAATGTGACGCACGATAAACAAGAAAATTAATTATCAAAAAACCTAGCTACCTGTACCCTAATTGCGTAATGCAACACAATCACAATTTGTTTCGATTTGAAACAGATTGCTAATCCATTGCTTCATAAGTTGGAAAAAAAAATCTGCTCAGCAACGTAAATAACGTTATGAATGTTGTTGAACTGTCAAAATGAAACAAATTAGACAAAATTGTTTACGAAAATAAGTTACGCAATTAGGGTACTGTTTTTGCGCTCTCCTGGAAAATTTTGTTTGAGCACTTACTGGGTTTTAATATGGGGCAGCCAAAATGTCAAATTCGTGTTCAAAATTCAAAATTATTATTTTTTATTTTCACATAAACCTTTAAGGGCACTTATGAAACGTCAGAAACTAGGTGCACGGTTCCAATTAGTCGCTTCCTATGGAGAAGAGCCGGCAAGAAACTACACGGTTACTTTTTAAAAATAATTTTGTTATCAAGTAGCTACCTACTACTATAATTGGCTACCATTGAAATCATTCATTTTAACTCTTAACAAAAACTATTGACACTCTTTGGTACCCCGACTCCGAAGAACTCTTAAATTACAGTGCAAATAAAAAAGAACAAACTCGACTAGAATTTTTAAAGAACTGTTCTCTAGCGGCTAAAACATTTAAGAACTCTTTTGTATCTAACTTTAAATTACATGAACTTTGCTCCAGCTTTGAGTTTTCAGTACATTTAAAACGTTCTTGCATTAAAGAATAATGTGCATTGGGTGAATTCAATTGCTTTGTTGTAAGTGACTTTCTTTGATGCGCATTTTAGTCTGTAATTGCTCGCAATAAATATTTTATTTAGTCGGAGTGAGAATTCTTTAGTAGCAGCAGGTACGAAAATAATGTTAAACTTAAGACGACCTTCATACAGTACCACACAAAACTGTTATTTAATAGTATTACGACCTGTTAGTTAAGGGTGGTTAGACAGTGAAACTACTCAATGATTTTAACACGGTTTTATTCAAATGGCTATAAGATATGCCAGCCTTAGAGGCAGTGACAGTGGCACCAAAACACAACTAATTATAAATTAATAGTTTGAAAAACACTAGAAAAACACGCTTGAAACCTGATCGTGTTCAAAGTCCATTACGTGGCCTTTCTCACAAGTGCAAACACGACAATGATACGATATTCCATCATGGAATGCCAGTGCCTATCTTCCGGCTTCATCATCAGACCTTGAAACCTAATCGAGGTCAAAGTTCATTACAAGACTTTTCTAAGAAATCCAAAACAGCTATGATACGTTTTTCCATCATGAAGTTCCAGTTTATATCTTCCGACTCCATCATTAGATCAGTTCGACAGTACCATATTATTGTATTGTCATCAAAACTACATACAGCTGCCAATTTTCATTACGCTACGACCCTTGGAAGATGGTTAAATTAGTTACCTTAGATTCCATTACATAGTTAGTTACATACAGGTCGACCTAATAAAAGCGTGTTAAAAACTAACTTAACCCTAAATAAAAGGGCGCCAGGAGGGTTTCAGACAGGTTGCGGTAGGAGCATGGAACCCTTCCAGTCCTCAGTACTGCCGGCTAGCGTGAGTCTTCGCCACAGAAGTGGTGAACAATATCGATAATAGATTTATAACTATGAGAAATTGTACATACGGTTTAGCATGTGCACTATGTCTTTCCACAAGAATTCTCCAACAATCAAAGGGCGTGACGTGATAATCACTTAATCAAAATAGATTCTCCGTATTGATTGTCGGTTACAACATTTATAATTTTGACATGGCGATATCTCGAGAACATTTACACATAAGCGACACACGTCTGTCTCCGACTAGTCTTTGCGCTGCTATGTCAATATTTTACATTTATTTATTATCTTACCAAGTACAAAAAATATGTATATTTAATTAATAAAGGAGCCTGCCTATTTTTTTTAATATGAATTTAAAAAAATAGGCAGTCATAGGGACTGCCGACAGAAGTGAAAACTTAAAACTGGTATAAGCGCCATCTATATTCTATAATACAGCACTACGGTGCTAGATGTCGGTGATGCGAATCCATAAGTTTGCCCCCTACTAAAAATCTCTCAACGCGCCTAAAGAAGTTTTCACTTCAAAAATCTTTTACACCTGGGTCCATAGTTAAAAAAAATCACACTCAATTGATCACAAATGGTAAGAGCTTTTATTCTGAAAGTGGGCAACGTCGCAAATAGACGTCAAATATTTCGCGGTTTTGATTAATTTGGCAATATAACTGTATGGAAATAAGAAACGTGGCTAACTAGTTTCCTAGAATATTAATAATGAATTGCAATTATAACACTCAACTTGATGTTGTAACAATTTTAGGTGTAAAAAAGGCATTTGAAAAGTTTCCAATTACTTTTTTTATATCTAAAACTAAATATTCGGTATTACGATATTAATTATTGCATTTCATAAACAATATTTTAGTTCCCTAGTTATCCACATTTCTTCATTCCAAACAGTAATATTGCCAAATTAATCAAAACAGGTAAATATTTGACAGCTATTTATGACGTTGACAACTTTTAGGATAAACCCTCTTAAGTGACGTTGCAACGCCTGAACTGGCAAAGATAACTAATGATAAATGTTGTATATGTTACGATGCAAGTCTTCAGCGACGACGAAGCAGATTTTGGCTTGTGACAATATTGCACAGCAGGTCAAAAGGCCTAAGAGATTATGATGTTTAGGGTTCCGTAGCGAAATGGCAAAAATGGAACCCTTAAAATTTCGTCATGTCCGTCTCTGCGTTCGTCCGTCTATATGTCTGTCCGGATGATACACTGCCATTTTACTCGAAGTCTTTTGGCACTAAATCGATGAAAATTGAAAAGAAGGTGTATTCGGCGTACTGCTAAAATAATGTGCAGTAAAATTATGAAAATAATAATAAGCATTATGCACATAAGCGTGTCCTATCGTTGTTCATGTCTCATAAATTAAAAACATGATAATTTGTCTAATCGACTTTTTGACTTTAGTCATTAGTTTGTTGAGTTGAGGGATGTTTTCCATTGCAACCGCACTGTCAAGTTTATTTTTCATATTTTGGATGCGGAACATCCTTCCTCTCGCTTTCCTGCAATCATAATCTAAATAATCAAATCTGTGGAAGTGATTTCGTAAAAAGGGACGGAAGTGTATCACAGGAAGCGCTATTTCATTTGACCAAAGAGCGCGCGCGGTGCTGGAGTTGGCCGTCGGAAATGACCTTGACGAGGCCCCGCCCCTTTAATGTTGCTTATTACCAAAGTGAGATGTCAGACGTTACACATCAGATGCGACTACTGTAAGGCTCGCTAGTTTTTTTTTTCTAGAAATACTACGAAATACAAAATTATTTTTGCGGTTGATAAAATGAGTACTGTACATGCGTAAATATTTATCCCAACTACGGAACCCTTCTCTATATGTGTGGTCCGACATGCACTTGGACCGTTTTTTAAGTGAAAACTTCTTTAGGCGCGTTGCGCATTTTTGAGATGGGACTAAACCATTGATTTCACGACAATATAACGCAATTTACCAACACCGTGGAGTAAAAGACATCAACGCGTTGATTACCGCGGTGCCGATGTTTTTTCACGTTTTTACTTCTATCGGCACTCGCGGAGTGCCACTGTATTTTTTTTTTCTAAAATTCTTTTATCTGAGTTTGAAATTAAATAGGATTGAGTTAGTTCTAATCTCTCCTCTTCGAATTTATGAAGCTTTAAAGCTTCTTAGAAAACGTCTTATCTCATTACATACAGTTCTCAAAGGATGAGTAACGTGGCATGTTTCATCTTTAAAGAGAGTATGTTTTGAAGCCTAAGCTCAGTCAGAAGCTAAAAGTGCACTGCATTAACTACTTATACTTGTCTTGCCAAGGTAACTGTAACTATACGTGGTATAAAACAAAGTCACTTTTCGTGTGTTGACTGCTCAGTTCTTCTGAACTACACAATGAATTTTGAAGCGGTGTTTAATACACACGGTTACACATCAAGCTATAACTTTCCAGTTTATACTAATCTCGCATTCTATAGGAATTCCGTACAATGCGAGATCATCTTATACTGGAAATGTATAGCTTGATGTGCAGCCGTGTGTACCATTTACAGCATTTATTTCGGAAGGTTTATGCGTATAATACATTCATAAATGAATTAATAAAATAAAAAATCTTTATTGCAGACCACATGTGATCTATATAAAAACACGATTAAAAAAATTATAATAATAACATATAAATAAAAATAAATTAACTAATAAAAACGAATAAAGTAACTATTAATATTTAACTTACATTATTAGCAAAGAAATCTCGATGTTTTGACATGTAGCCGCATTAATAAACTGCACCTATTCAAAGCAGGGGCGGATCACTAATATTTTATACATACATTTTAGATGTGTTTGTCCAATTGTAACCAATAAAGTCTAAAGGCTCCCGGAGTTAGGCGCGACGTGACTCTGATGGAACAATTTCTATGAAAACTTCACGCAAATTGTTCTACCGGGCAGTGTCGCGTCATGCGTTGGCGTCGTCGCGATGCTTGATTTGTAGGTTTTAGGTAGGTACTGGATTTCCTATACACCGTGACATTTTAGTTGTCTTACAAAAGCAGCCCACTTCATGTATCCAATGACTAATAAACATTCTTAAAAAACAAAACATATTGTAACAATTTTTTAATTGCTCCTAGAGGTATTTTATGTCGGATACATTGAGTGGCCTTTGTAAGACGACTAAAATGTCACGGTGTATAAATATTTTGAGAGACGTGTAATGTTAGTTTCTGTATGAGATGGCTTTAGAGCGCTTTAAATTTAGACGTTTCGTGTCGGACCGCTGCCGCACGTTTACCGTGCCGCTGGTTATAACCCGTTGCCGGACTGCTGCAGTACGGTAGCAGTCCGATACCAAACGCCTAAATTGAAAGCGTATCTGACTGCCGTGCGTTTGTATGCTAGTGATATTTTAAATATATTTGACAACAGACCAGTTAAGCCATGGACTCTGACGAAATGAACACGTGGAGTTTGCGACGTTGCCGTCCTGTTGTCGAGCGTTCGCGGTACCGACGCCGCACTGTTGCCGCACCGCGCGCTTTGTGTGAAAACAAACGACCATCCGTGCGCAATACGACAAACGCACCGCTTCGGCACCACAGCTTTCCGACACGAAACGTCTAAATTGAAAGCGCCCTTACTCCTGATATCTCGTGCTTACTGCGATAAGAGGGCATAAAGTAATGAATTTTCAATGTAGTAAATTTGGTTTGGGGAAACAAGGCGTGATGTTATGTTATGTGTACATTTAGAACTTCTTTCTCGGTGAGAACTACAACGATGTTTTATAAATTATTTTTCTCACACTATTCTCTGTTTTCGATAAGGCTGTAATATCCGATTCACATACCTCCTAAGAAGGACACATCATAACTGTACACAAAAACAAAACGACAACTCGACGACCAGTTCACCAAGGATTGCAGACTGCAGACAGTTACAATAAATCAGCTAGTTCACTGCAGTACAACAGTGAAATATATTGATTTATTACCAATGCGAGTTGTCATTAGGATTTAGAACTGAGAAGATTTATAGTCCGATTATGAGCTCATTGGAGAAAGACGAATTGGGTTTTATAATTTACTGTGACACGTCATTTTTTTTTTTTTCTATTGGGCTTCTCACAGCTGGTTCCGAAAACCGTAGCTGTTTAACCGGTCAATCCTGTGGTTGCCTTAAGCTACTACACTCAAAGCCTCCAGCCAGGGCACAAATAAACTAAGCTAAAGATTTAAGGATGAACGCTCACTAAGGGCACCCCCTGCGGGGTACGAGCCTCGGCTTAGGGCGTTATCCGGAGGGAGGACATCAAAAGATGGGACGGGCTGGGTGACACGTCAGTTAATGTCGTGGCATATGACGAATGACGTTTGTTGACGTGGAATGACGATATCGTCGACGAAAAATTAAAAACGTCAATCATACAACACTTTCCTGTAGAGTTTCACAATACGTTATTATCGTGGACTAATGATGAATGACGTTTGTTGTCGTGGAATGACGTTATCGTCGACGAAAAATTAAAAACATAATACAATGCTTTCTTGTGTAGAGTATCGTGACGGTAATTTTACTGTCACGATGCACTGCATGAAAGCGTTGAATGACACTTTATTTTTTTTTTATCTTACCAGGCAAATGGAAAAAAAATCTAAAATCTATATTTTCGGTATCCTGACTCGTTCTCACACCTTGTAGCAGCCCCGGATCTAGATTTTTTTTGAGGTGGGGTAAAAACTGCCGTCTGCCGCCCTCCGCCAATCTTTTATGGAGATGCGCTACGTTAGCCCCCGAAAATTAAAATTTTCTCAAAATGAAAATTTTGGCAGCAACATATTAATCAAATTGTATCGATTGATAATGTACTAATTCAACAGGGGCGTCAAAACTATTGTAAAAAAGTGGAAAAATAGAAAGATTATAAATGTGCTGCGCGTCTCATTTATTGCAAAGTTGCTGTGTGCTGGGTGGTGCACTTGTCTGTCTGCTACGCTTGAATTTGTCGCCCCCTGAAGTTGGCGCCTGGGGCACGGGCCCCCGGCTTGCCCCCTCTAGATCCGGGACTGCCTCGTAGCAACTACTTTAAAAAGAAAAAAACAATTTACAGTTTTGACTTCGTTACTATTTTATTATTATTTGATGCTAAGTGTTATTAGTAGGTAAGTATACTTATCTGATGAAACACAACGGTTAAATAAAAAACCCAAGACTACACTGCAGTCGTAAGGTGTTATTAGTTAGATAAGTTATTATTAAAGCTAACTCTGATGTTTTTTTAATGATTGGAATGCCAATTATAAGTTCTGCACATTCAGCTACAATAATAAAAATTAATATTCCTTCGTGACTTTTAAGGATCGGTTTTGTTAAATATTTTTATTACCGTAATAATAATATTTAACAAAAACGATCCTTTAATTTTGTAATGTTGTTTGTGGCATATAATTATGGAGGGACAACAAAATTCCATTTGGTTCTTGAAATTATAAATGCTTAACATTAATTTTGCGTCATCGTCTCTAAGAATGTTTGAAAATTTTAAAAATTTCGCAATTTTAGTTTGTTCAAATAACACGTCATAAAGATAATTCATTTTCAAATGCAAATTAAATATATTAATAGCTGCTTGTGAAAGCTGGTTTTCAATGAATAATCTTTAATTTAATGTTAATAAGACAAAATGTATGATATTTAGATCTACAGTTAGGAACAAAGCTTTGGTAAACGTAGAATCTTTAAGCAGAAAAATTGATATAGTGGAAAGTTTAAAATTTTTAGGGGTACAAATTGATTCTTTACAGAACTAGATTCAATTACGAATACAATAAGTAGTGCTTGTTATGCTATCAGATCTCTGAGGGATGTTTTGTCTATTGCCCAACTTTGTACTGTCTAGTTGAATCTAAACATTAAATTTTGGGGAAACAGCTATAAATATATTATAAAGGCAGCCTTAACTATACAAAAGCGAGCATTAAGAACCATGCTTCGTTTAAATCAGATGGAATCATGTGGGGAGTTTTATGTTAAACTTAGAATGTTGAGGGTACCATGTCTTTATATTTTAGTTCTCCTTACTCATTTAAACAAAAACTTGAACGAGTTTGAAACAGACGATGAAAGAAAAACTAGAGTAGATACTCGCAAAAAAGACCTTCCTACTATTCTGCAGGCAAAGCTTAATGTTGTCAAACACTCGTCACGCGTGCAGGGGCCCAAGTCTGCTATTTTTATAAATTGATCATTCCAACACGATCCCATTGTCATTTTGCTAAAAGTTCGTAATCTGCTAAATTCATAATGGTCGATCATTGGTCGGTCAATGGTCTCGTAATAGAATTGTGTTATAATAGCATTGTCGTACAATACGACCAATGATACCGCCTAAGTCAATCATTCATTTGTCATTATGTACGAGATTACCAATAAGTGCCATTTCTTTCAATGAAGTGTCAGTGGCTGACCATTGGAAAGTCATAATGACGCCATTATATTAGTAGATTACCAAACTTGTCAAAATCAACAATTATGAAATCAATAATAGATCATCATCATCATCATCAGCCTATAGCAGTCCACTGCTGGACATAGGCCTCTCCAATTGCACGCCATTCAGCTCGATTCTCGGCAACTCTCATCCAGCTGCTACCAGCCACCCTTCGAAGATCGTCACTCCACCTAGCCTGAGGGCGTCCTACCTTACGTTTGCCAATTCGCGGTCTCCACTCAAGAACACGTATACCCCAACGGTCATCGGTTCTACGGCTGATATGGCCGGCCCACTGCCACTTCAGCTTGCTAATTCTGTGATCTATGTCGATAACTTTGGTTCTCTGCCGGATCACTTCGTTCCGGATTCGATCCCTCAGAGAGACTCCAAGCATAGCCCGCTCCATGGTTCACTGAGCAACCTTAAATTTATGGACCAGCCGTACCGTGAGTGTCCACGTTTCGGCTCCGTAAGTCATAATAGATCATTCTGACACTATTGTAATAGCAGACTTGAGGCCCTGTCTGTCAGTCTGTTTAACAAATTACCAGCAGAATTAAAGAATATTCAGAATGTGAACATGTTTAAAAATAACCTCAGGGCTTTGTTAATAAATAAAGCCTATTACAGCATTGATGAATTTTGTAATGACAAAAAATCTTAAAACTAGTATTAAATTAAACTAAAATTAATATGTACACCCATTGCTTTTTGACTTTGTTATACATGCGTGCGATAATGTTAATAATTAGACGATAGACATTCTCACTTCGATGGTGGGTGAGGGACGAGGTTGCTTGTATTATAATTGTTTATGTTGTTTCTTTTGTGTACCTATTGTGCAGATATTTCGACACAAATGTGTTTTTGTTATTAAATAAATAACTTGAACATTAACCTAAAATTTTCATTTTTCGTATGTATAGTACCTACAGTATTTCGAATAAATATGTATGTTATTTATTCTACATACGTACAGAGCAGAAAAAAATTGGCACCAGCTATAGAAGTACTGCTCTTATTTTGGTTCAAAATCCTGTTTTTACGGCAATTGACTACTAGTGTTAAAAAAAATTACGAAAATTGTAAATAAGGCCATAATGTTTCTTAATCAAATCATCGAAAGTTGACGAGGAAAAGGGTTGGATGGATGGCTCGTACACACGTAGACGTGTGTACGAGCCATCCATCCAACCCTTTTCTTTTTTGATTTTTTTTTTTTGTTTTTCAGTTCTAAGTATGGGGAACTCCAAAATTATTTGTTTTTTTTTTCAATTTTTGTGTGAAAATCTTAATGCGGTTTACAGAATACATCTACTTACCAAGTTTCAACAGCATAGCTCTTATAGTTTCGGAAAAAAGTGGCTGAGACATACGGACGGACCGACAGACAGACAGACAGACATGATGAATCTATAAGGGTTCCGTTTTTTGCCATTTGGCAACGGAACCCTAAAAAGGGTCGTGTGCGTTACCCCGATGGTACCTAAACGGAAAAAAAATGCAGGTGCAGCGCGATACAAAACCACACCGCGTGTGTGAAGCTCCCTTTAATTCACTTAAAGGCTCATGCCGACAGGCGCGACTCTAGTAGAACAATTTATATGAAAACTTTAAGGAAATTATTCTACCAGAATACCGTTGCGTCGTGCCTGTTTGCGGAGCCTTAAACAATGTTTTCGGCATGATTTATTTATTTATTTATACACGTGCCGTGATACCCTGTGCCGTGCACATGATACACATACCAAAATCCTCTAAATGACACCACTATTATTCACTATCGAGATTAATCTCATTAGAGTGCAGTGATGGATTTGCTATTTGGCTAGAATGACGTACAATTAATAGGCAGTATTATTCACCTGTTCACAACAACATTCTAAATTATATTTCAAACTTTGAATTCGGTTGTTTTAATTAAAATGAAGGTCAGTTGCAAAATTTGTTTTCTATTCGAAAGGATAACTTAAATTAAGTATTATTTTTAACTGTCTTCAAAAAGGAGGAGTTTTTTAAATTCAATAGCTTGTTTTTTTTTGTATGTTTGTTACGCGATTAATCCGCCCATTATGAATTGTTTTTTTTTTTGTTTTATAGATCATACTTTAGAGGTAGTCCCACGTAATTTGTATTAACTTTGCTTGGGCACTTTTTAAGTTAGCTTCAATAATACGTATTTTTTCCACCTGTCACTGTTATTTACATAGCAGGTAGTGTTCGAATTTGTGTGGGGTAGGTACCACAACTAAAATAGGGAAAAATAAAAACTCTTAAAACAATAATATTAAAAAAAGCTTTTTACAAAAAAAAATATCCGAGTCGACTTCCAAAAAAAACACTACAAAGTGAAAAATAACTTTAATTTTGGAAGTCGGTGTGTTTGGTTTTGAATTTTCGTTTATTTTTTAAGTCGGTTGTGTTTTTTTTTGTAAAAAGTTTTTTTTGTTTTCTTATGTTATCTCCAGCAAACGGCCACCAGAGAATTTTAGGGTAGGTAAGATGCAGAGACGTCAACTTACCTAGGCTTCGATCTGTATGTGTGTTATTTACGTGTTTTTTTTTATCTTTCTTTGCGTCATGTTTACCGCAAATAAACGAATTTTCTTTCTTTTTTTATCTGTCAAAATCACGCCAAAATGCTCCGATTTTGACAGCTCGAACCGTGATTTAATGCTAAGAGTCCCTTCACACTAGCGTTTATCCAACGTATGAGCAGCGCAGACGCTGCGACAAAGCTGTGAAGAAGCTCTAAATTTCGACTCTGCATCTCTTACCCCGAGTGGGTCAGAAATAGGTACACACGGATACACATCAAGCTATACATTTCCAGTTTATACTGATCTCGCATTGTATAGGATTTCCGTACAATGCGAGGTCAGCTTATACTGGAAATTTATAACTTAGTGTGTAGCCGTGTGTACATGACAAGCGAATCTTTAGGAATAATTTATTAATTTATTTAAAACTAGCTTTTGCCCGCGGCTTTACCAGCGTATAAGTCGGAAATATTCCCACGGTAACGCGTACTACCGGGACAAAACTTATCCTATACCTGTGTTTTCATCGAAATCTATTCAGCCGTTAAGGCGTGAAATGTTAACAGACGATAGATAGAGTTACTTTTAAATTTAAATTATTAGGATAAGGGTTTGTTCACAATATTTTGGACCGACATTTTTCCTTGTTACAGCATCGTCACAAGGCCCTCCGGGCTTCAACCTGCCAGCGATCATGCACGTCGAAAGGAACTGGTACGTCATGCCATCCGAGCCACTCGGGTCGTTCGTGACGAAGGTCTACCGTGAGAACACTGGCAACGACAGGGTTACCTTCGGGCTGGAGACCTTTGGACCGCCGGCTCCGTTCAGGATTGATCCTCATACGGGGGTCGTGACTGTCAATGATACACTTGTTGATAAGGTAAGACTGACTGTCATATTATTTATATCGCAGATTTCTTTAACGATTTCAAGTCACAGTGTCTGAAAGATTTAGTGAAAAAAAATTCGCCGAATGCATAACCTCTTTTTTAGCCGACTGCCCCAGAAGGAGGCTATGTATGTATGTCTATTTCTTTGGCAAGCTCTGTAGCCTAAACGGCTTGATTAATTTTAACATATAAGGTGTCGTTAGATTCGTCTTAATTGTGGGAGTGACATAGGTTACATAATATTTACATAATGTATTTGCATCTGCAAATACAAAACAGGGAGGAGCAGGTTTAAAAAAAAACTACATTATTGGTATCAAATAAAAGCTAGTAATGAGTCAATTACAAATATGTAATATAAATATATTAATAAAACTAAAAAGCTTGAAATAAAACAAATTATTTAAAAAAACTAAAAACCCGACTGCAAGAGTATGTGAAAACCATTTTTGGATTCAGGGATCCGTTTGCGAAATATTAAGTTTTAAAGTGCTAATTTTTGTTAGAGTCAAGTGTCCCCTGCCAGCTAAATGGTTGATTTTGGATGTGTGAAAAAAATCACAGCAGTAGTTTATATAACGAAATTAAAAGAAAAACTATCACCCCTAAGTAGGCTCTACAAGTTAACGAGTAATAATCGACCAACTTATATTTGCAGTCGCGAAAACATGTTTTCCCATACATTCCGTATGGGAGAACATGTTTTTCAACAACAAAGTTAAGCTTGTTTTTGGGATAAATTCATCCCAACTAGGGAACCCTTCATTGTGCGTGGTCCGACACGCACTTGACCCGTTTTATTTTTATTTGTTATTTTGCTGAACCTAATAAAATAGTTATAATTAACTCGTTTCCACAAATCAAAAGAAAAACCGACAATATAAGCTATTATGGCCAGACATTTTTTTAAATTTAAATAAACGGTTAGAATACCGATGCTTTATTTTAAATCTACACAATAATAGTAACAATATACAATACCGTTAATTTATAATTGTACATTATTTTCTTAATGAACTAAACATCACCTGTGGTGATAAAACAAAAGACGCTCGGTACATCAAAAAGACAAGCAGTAGTGATGTACTGAGTTCAAAGATCGATATCGAGAAGTTTTGACAGGTTTGCGATATCATCGTAATTACATTTAGATTACAAATCGATTATACTCAAAGCAAAATAACTAAATTGGATAGTGAATGCGGGTGTTATGAGCTGTTCATAGAAATTGAAGATGCCATAATTGTAATATTTTTATTATTATTGGATGAATGAAATTGTACTTATTGAGATTTTTGGAACGAAGTTCCTTATCGCGCGTTGCGAAAGGGGGCTAGACGGAAAAAATTAAGACCAAAAGTTGTAACAACACTTTTTGCTATACCTAGTTGTAAGCCGTGCGGCGTGCGCGTGTTTCTCTGTCTGTCTCTCTCTCTCTCTCATAGAAAGCAAGCCAATTATTTTCGTTTCGTCTTTCTATTTCGCATTGAACAGTGAATAATAAAAAAAAAAAATTATAAATAAAAAATAAAAAAAAAGTTACAATTCCTTAACTAATTAATCGAAAGGAACTTCGTTCCATACGGGTGTCCCTTGACACCTCTCAAGTTTTTTTATATTGAGTGATCTTCTATGATCTTTGACCTTTTCCTTATTGCATACCGACAAAATATGTTCATTTGTATCATTAATAAAATTGAAAAACTTCTTTACGCAAAATAATTTATTAAATTATAAAATTTTCATGATAACGAATTCATAACTCGTTATGTCGATAACTATTTCTAAAATTGAAATATGATAGACTTAGAAACTTAGAACTATTTTAACTGGAAAACAATTGGAACAAAACGAATTTAGCTTAATAACTAAAAATTTAATTATTTTGCCTATTAAGAGAGAAGTGTCAGGGTAGCCCGCGAAATTCAAATTTTCTTACGTTTTTTGCATTTTGCAGATCAGTGTCAGGTTTTATGTTGATTAAAATATTATTCGCGGTCGTAAAAAATATAGCTTTATTCAATTATAATCATTACAATCAGCAATACAACTCTATAAGTTAGCAAAGTTGTCAAATGTCATGATTTCATGAAATTATGACATTTGACACCTTTATCTTCTTCTTAATCACTATTGCTGATTGTAATGATTATAATTTGAGTAAAACCATATTTGTTACGACCGCGAATCATATTTTAATCAACATAAAACCTGACACTGACTTGCAAAATACAAAAAACGTAAAAAAAATGAATTTGGCGGGTTACCCTGACGCTTCCCCCTTAAGTTCACCGCATTTAATTTAGTTTTTACTTTAGGTAGGATTTCATTACCATCAGTGGTACCCACTGGCTGGCGAGGAGCTCGTGGCTAAGTAATAACAGCCGCACGGGTCGATTCATCTAGTTAAGCTACGCTTGCCGGGGTTGGTCTGTGGATGGGTGACCATCTTTACATACCAAGACTCCTCCGTGCCTCGGAAAGCACGTTAAGCCGTTGGTCCCGGCTGTCTGGATTTTTGACAATCCTTACGGGTCGTCAGAAGCCCGAAAGTCTGACAACCAGTGTTACCAAGGGGTGTCGTATTACCCAATTACTGGGTTGAGGACGTCAGATAGGCAGTCGCTCCATGTAAAATACTGGTATTCAGCTGCATCCGGTTAGACTGGAAGCCGACCCCAATATAGTAGGATAAAGGCTAAGCAGATGGATCGGCACCCACTGCTGAGTGCTGAGTAGGGATCTCCTCTCTCTTGTGCCATGCTTCCCTGGTCTGTGCGTGTCTTGACCTAATCTTACCCACATTTCATTTCATCTTTCATAAAATCAAGTGGCATACCACACTTTATTATTTTCTCTCATGCTCGAGACATTTTTGCCCTATAACTTTAGTACCATTAATCTAACTGTCGGAAGCTGGCATCAAAAAATGTTTTAGTTTCGCCACTAATGTACAACTCAATTCGTAGGTACTGTCTGTTTCGAAAGTATCTGATAAAAGTATAAACAAACCCTGTTTATATTAAATTCTAACGCAATAACTCACTAAAAGGAATTAGTAACACATTTAATAGTATTTAGAAGCTTTCAAATTTATATCTCACCATTTTTTCCATCAATTATTATTATTTGAATAACATTATTAAATTCATCCAGCAAATAGTTTTATAACAGCTACGTGCACAGATTGCAATAAGTTTGCGGTGCCTGAGTCGCAGACGGAACGAAATGTTGCCATTTTAAATATTACCTATATTTGTACGTATAACATTTAGGATAAGTATTGTATTTATTTTATTTTTGATTTGTTATTTCACTATATGCTGCACCGGTTGAGGTCATTACATTAGCGCCGGCTATCGCTGAAAACCAGCGCTGGGGCTCTGTCTCGCAAGGGGTCGCAGCATTATGCTGGATATGACCCATATTTTCCTCCAATTTGTTATTTACGTGTTTTTTTTCATCTTTATTTGCGTCATGTTTACCGCAAATAAACGTATTTTCTTTATTTCAAATTGTAATTGAAAAATCATCGACAAAATTTGAGGTTATAAAATTACCCTCAACTGTCAAAAGAAAAACATCCCTAATCAAGTTGATTTAAAAAATTTAATTTCGGGTTTAAATATTTAAATAATCAAATCACTCAATTTATAAGTGGCAAATTGGCATCTACAGGTACTATCGAAGAAGCGCATATCTGTACACAGTAAGGACTACTTTTGCTTACACGCTCGGCCGCTATAGTATCGCTTCCCTACGAAAGAAAAGGGTCGTGTGCACGGGATTTTGTTTTCAAAATGCTTAGACATGCGTTACCCCGATGGTACGTTTTCTGATCCATTTATTTACATTTTCATCAAATACTTTTGGAACAGATTATATTTGTAATTAGGAAGGTACTGATATTTTCTCCGTTCAGTTTTTACGAAGATTCAAGCTGGTGCTGCAATAAAACGCATTCGAGCCACAGCCATGGCGAAAATTGAATGCTTTTTGATAAAACCAAGATTATTAGAGTGCCAGCTAAAATATTCAGCTTCAATTATGAAAATTCTTCAAAAGGCCGCTAATGAGAATTTTTACAATACAGGTCCATTAAGTACACGAACAAAAATAGCAAGTTTCGTTTTTTTAAATACCTCACGACTAAAAAGCTTTTAAAAATTTTCTTTGTTAGCCAGGATATTAATTAACTAAGTATTGAGATTTTAAGTTTAAATTAAATTTAAAAAAAAAAAATATTGACTTTAAATGCACTCGACACACGATTAATATTAATGGCACGACCATGACACGGGATAACTCACTTTTATTTCAAAAATAAAAAATGCAATTGAAAAAATGTCTTAGTAGATTTATTTACTGAATAAATATTATTATTTATCATTAATCAATGTGAAGTAGATTGAGGGCAAAATTATTGAGATTGACAAATAACTTGGGATTCAAAAACAAATTGGACTGAAAATGAAGTAATCTGTTGTATTTTGATATCTATCAATAACTGTGACAGTATGTTAAGCTGCTATGTTTCAAAATTGAACTGCGAATATAATATTTACATACATACAGAATTACAGATATATAAACTCACTCCTTTTTCCCATTGGGGTAGGCAGAAAGTACAAAACACCACCTGCGGCTATCCGAATATGCGAATATGATCTAAACTAATATTTTAAAGAGAAAATATTTAATTATAAAGATAAAAGATTTTTTTTGTATGTTTCTAAGTTTGTCTAAACCAAGGCTGCTCAACTTATTTTGAAGATGGGCCAAAATTTTGATTTCGTTATATCCGGTGGGCCATCTTTTGTAAAAAATAAAACTAAAACTTAAAATAAAACTTGCCTTCAGGAGCCCAAGTCTGCTATTTTTATATATTCGTCATCCTAACACGATCCCATTGTCATTTTGCTAAAAGTTCGCAATCTGCTAAATTCATAATGGTCAATCATTGGTCAGTCAATGGTCTCGTAATAGAATTATGTTATAATGGCATTGTCGTACAATACGACCAATGATACCGCCTAAGTCAGTCATTCATTTGTTATTATGTACGAGTAATCTCGTACATAATGACAAATGAAAGAAATGGCACTTATTGGTAATCCAATAAGTGCCATTTCTTTCAATGGAGTGTCAGTGGCTGATAATTGGAAAGTCATAATGATGCCATTATATTAGTAGATTACCAAACTTGTCAAAATAAACAATTATGAAATCAATGATAGACCATTCTGACACTATTGTAATAGCCGTAGTAACCAGCCTACCGCTGTTAGCGGGCAAAAGACGCTGGCGGGCCATTATATGGCCCGCGGGCCTGGGGTTGAGCAACCTTGGTCTAAACTAATATTAAAAAGGGAAAAGATTAAATCTAAACTAATATTAGAAGGAGAAAATATTACATTATTTGTAAGTTTGTTTGTTGCGCTTTCACGAATAAACGGCTGAAGCGATTTTAACAAAATTTGGTATGGGGATAGTTTGAACCCTGGGGAAGGACATAGGCTACTTTTTATCGACATAATATGCGGGCGAAGCCGCGGGCGGAAGCTAGTATTTAATAATTTTTATAGGTTTGCATGCGTAGCTTAAATCTAATTTTGTCAACGTCAATATACGTTTAAGATTTTAATGCATTTTGTTATCAAAGTTTAAATTTAGGTACAGGAATAATTGTGGTAAAATGAATGCTAATAATGCTGCTTAATGAGCTACTACTATAATATGATGAACGTACTAATGGAGCCTGTGGATCATTTCAAACCGTCAGGTTTTGTGGTTGTTACCACAAATCCTGCCGATTTGAAAATGATTCACAGGCCGATTCATTAGTACGTTCCAACCTATTATTATACCTTGCCTAGCAAAGCAAGTCTGATATAATATCGATTATTAGAAATATTAAGAGCGTCATTACTTTGCACGTAAACTTAAAAATAAATGTGAAATCCATCAATTTTAGATTCTAAATTAAAATTGGTTGCCTTGTAACTTTGTCAATGAATTAGTAGTAGAAAAAAAGAAAATACGTTTATTTGCTGTAGACATGACGCAACTGAATTTCGGCGATGGCAGCCTTATTTAGAGTGCACAATTATGTGCGCAGATACAAATATACTCTCTCTTCCCTCACTCTTATAGTCCGATGGGACGACAATCCGACACGACCGGAGAGAGATCAGACTCATGACCAACGTACTTTCCGAGACACGGGGGTATCACACCGCCAACTTCTTAACTCCGGGCTGTTGCTGAGAAAATCCTAAAGGAAAAACCCAATAACACTTTGCTCGACCTGGGGCAAAGTGTTATTCTAAGCCAGGACCCCCACAAGACCAACGGGGTAGTCGAGGATTCATACAAATGAAATTGTTTATTCTGTAAATATGATATTGGAATCACTTGGCAACAGTGGCACTCCGGGAGTGCCGACAGAAGTGAAAGCTTGAAAGAAAATCGGCTCCACTGTAATCAACGCGTTAATGTCTTTTACTCCACGCACTGTGGTAATCAACGCGTTGATGTCTTTTTATTGTTCAAAAGCTGGTGTCGTCACAGTGTCGCGAAATCAATGGTTTAGTCCCATCTCAAAAATTCCCAACGCACCTAAAGAAGTTTTCACTTAAAAAAAAAATAAGCTGGATGAGTTCGGCGTTTCCTATCTGACTACTCTGAGAAGAAAGGCCGAAACAAACTCGGAGGTCGCAGTCTCTTTTAAAGTCCAGACATAATCTTGGTCAGGCCATATGAGGACCATGTAGATTAGTTTCTGAAATGGTTTTTTTGAGGAAAGAACCACACAGATTTGAGTGGAAGTGTCCAGTCAGTGCAAGCATTTGTCAGTAATCGTGGCACACTATAACGTTTGCGTAGGTGTCCTGTTATTCAAAACAAACACGGTAAAAGATAGTTAATTGATTCAGGCGTGACTTTGCAGAAATCCATTATAAAATACAATAGACGTGGATATATTTAGTAACCTGTTCCGCTTAGCTATTTCTAAAGAGCCATAAAAAACCCTGAAAGAAATCGACACGTGTCACCTCTCAACGAGGCACGCAGAGTAACTCTGCGTTCAGCGCTCGGTGTGGCAACACGCTGTGTTCGGGTTCGCGATAGTAAATCGTCATCCTGAGGAAGCCTCGTTGAGAGGTGAAATACGTATCGATTTCTTTCAGGGTTTTTTATGGCTCTTTAGAAATAGTTAAGCGGAGCAGGTTACTAAATATATCAACGTCTATTGTATTTTACACGGTAAAACTACACTTCTCTTAAAATAAACAAAAGTAAACTTAACACACAAAAACTCCGCATGCAAAACGATAAACCTTTCAATTTGGGTTCCGATTTTTAACGGGTCGTTATTTTAATCACTTAAGTGGCAGTTTAAGAGTACCTCAGTCTTGGAGGTCAGGGCAATCAATAATAATGCTGTGGGAATCATGGCGGCAGCTTTTATCTGTCTAACATCTGTTATAGGAGAAGATAAATATTTTATGTTTAAATGTTTTATGACATTCTAGAATCGCAAGCGGAACTATTTTGCTTCAGTGTCTAGGTTTTTAGTCCCCAGCAAAGTGCTATTGGCTATTTCCAAAAATATTTTTTCAGCTGCAGCCTTTCTTTTTGGGTTGGAAATAATCAAATAACTTCTCCGGCTCTGAGCGGAGCGGACTCATACTGACTAAAACCCACCCGTGTTCCTTCAGTTGCCGGTGTTTTGCCGTGGCCCACGGTAACTTTTTTGGACTTTCCCGCGACCCTGGCAAGCGTCGGCCCTAGCAGATCCCACCAATTGTGCTGACATCTCTTTGAGGCGCGTGGAACACAACGCGCCGTCGACCCGGGCCTGGTCCTTTTCAGACGGCGAGCTACCCAACGCTCTCCGTCCGCAAGCCCGCGCCTACTGTTGCCGGGAATTGGCCTGGGATTCCCGACGTCCAGGGCGTCTCTTTCAGTAGCAGCTTGAAGTCTAGATTTATGTCGCCGGGTTATTGTCAATAAAGAAAAAAAAACAACATTAATCATTCACATCGGACTTAATTAAACAAAACTGACGAAATAAGGTTGTACTACACCTCTGCATAACCCGTCAGGGAATAATTTAGGCGTGATGTTATATATTTTATGTTGTGTCTCCCTTTTAAGATTTTGATTTCTATCTGTTTCTTGTGATCTGTGTGTACGTTTAATTGTTATTTATGCAACTGTTGTAAAGGGATATTTAAACACGTGGGTTTTTATAGTATCACATGACTGTTTTAATATCTAATTATGTGCAGTTGCATACAAGACTTTATCTACACCCGTGATATGAATCCTCTATAAAAGGTTCTGAAACCATAGGGTGTTGTACAAAATTGTTTTCTCGATTTTCTGGTAATATTTGGTTAGAACTGTCCTTTGCTGCATTAGAAATATCTGGTGGTGTGTTATCAAAGCTTGTATCACTCATTTTTGTAATTTTGTAATTTTTGTACTAATATCAAACAAAAATGGCTGGATACGACGTTAATTCGAATAACCTAAAAGTTTTTTTTTTTTTTTTAGTTCGTCTTGCATAATGCAATTTAGTACAACATATAACACTCGTTTGGATGATATTTAATGTTGGCAATAAGCTATTTCAGAAACTTTTATAGAGGATTTACAGCATGGGTGTAGATAAAAAAGTTAATTGGTAGTAGTAGATTGAATTTAACTGTATCATTATCAATAAAAAGTTTTAATCAACGTTTATTTTAGGTTTCGAAATCAAATCTGAAATGTAAAACCTCTTATAAAACAAAAAAAAACACTAAACGCACGGCTAAACTTCTATTCTATATTCAAATCCTTGATTCCAGTTGATGATATTTCGACTTAAACAAATATCAACTTTGTAGAACAATAAATTAAGTTGAATATACTGTTGACAAAGTCATAAAAATGTTTGAAGTTGTAATGCAAAATGAATTTCATTGCATTAAAGTTATTTATCCAAAAACACGTGTTTGGAAACTTAACTGCGTACGCAGTAAAATGTATTAAATTGATTTTCTAATAAAAACCAGAGCAAATGAAGCGTGGGTATTTTTATTCTGGCATGCGCAACGAAGAATCTTAATGAGAACACGAATAATAATTAACCCATTAAACAGTTATTAATTCGATAATAAACGTTCATAATCTTCAATTTGTCTTGTCTAGGTATATCAAGTATTAACTTGATTCTGTAATTAAAATGGAAAACTTAATCAACAATTTTATTAAATCAATCAATATTAAGCTTTTAAGTTTCTATTTCGAGTTTTAAATAATAATTTAATCTATTAAAGTAATTAATTGATTTGAAGGATTAATCATTTCAGTTAATAGATTTTGGGAGCGCTCATAGTTATTTTAAAATCATTAGAACTCAAATATTCAAAAACAGTTCGTAAATTGAAATAGTAGTTCGGAAGTGTCGTATTTATTTATAAATTTGAATTATTTCGTTTTATTCAAGTTACACTAAGACCTAGTGAAATTAGAACTCTAGCCTTGTATAAATTACTCGATTTATAAGGTCTCTATTTCTATAATAGGGTCCATTGATGTTATTTTAGGAAATTCTAGCACTCAAAGTGCCTGAAATTCAAAAGCTTTTTACAGTACCTAAGTAGGTGCTTGTATTTCTGCTTGATACCGAGTGTCTATATTTAGATGTTTTTCTATTGAAAAAAAACGTCTAAAGAATCTTCAGAATCTTGCAAAGTACACTTTTATGGAACATGCATTGAAATTGAAGATCAAAATAAATACTAACACCCTGTTTTTGAGCGATACCTATTTAAGGTGATACCCCGCAGAATTCAAAATGTTTCTCATAAGATAATTCTCCAATAGCGAAAAAACATATTCTTGCAGTTGCGGGCTACATTGAAGGAATCACCTTAAGAGTCTAATTTACCTCAAATTCCTTAGCATAGATCCTCCGTAATTTTGTAATAATTATTTTGGTAAAGTTGAGGATTAATTTTAAGTACTATGTGCGACGAAAACTCGATTCCATAAATATTCTCGATAGAAAAATAAAACAAAGTTTTGGAGGTATCCAAACCGAACAATAAACCGCTGGTATTAAAAAAATACATCAAATTATATCATAAAACTTTGCATAATAACTGAACTAACTATAAAGCAGATACTATGTGTTTTTTTTAATTACCGTTATTTTCTCCGTATAAAAAAAATATCTAAACTATTGGCGCCTTGGAGCCTTCTCCCCGCCACTCAGTCTTGCTCTCACTCAGTCCGCGAGCAGTCACGTGCGAGCGAGATAAGGAGTGATTTTCAGCTGATGTATTACGGACTTTTAAGTAACGATAAAGTAGAGTTTGACAAGTAACTTAAAATTCTCAACTCAGAAACCAGGTGTAAATATAGGTAGTTCTTAATATAAACAATCTTCCACGTAGTATCATCTGTGAGAATACTACAACTCTTAAGAATTTTCATCAAGTTAGTGCAAATAAAATATGAGCAGAATTTACTTTTGCGTTCAACAAGTTCCAAGTTATGCACAAAATCTGCGCTTAAGTATAACTTAATTAATGCATGAATTAACTTCGTTTTAGTACGAAATTTACTTAATGTTCCTTCAAACTTATCATTAAATCTGCACTTTAATGTTTTTACTAAACAAGTTAATGTGATTCCACCACGTTTAATTTTGACACGAGATTTTTGAGAGCAACAACTATGATAATGGGACATTTTGCGAATAGGACGTTTCGCGAATAGGACATTTGTTTTCACGGTGACATTTTACAAATGGGACATTCTGCGTCAGATCCTCCTGACGTAATGTCGTTACAAAGGAGTTTAACTAATAGTTTATTGAAATAATTGATTTACATAAATATTTACAAAATAGGACCTTAAACTAGAAGTTAAGGTATATATAATAATTGGATTCTACCTGAACTAGGAATAAATCTATATCTCAGGTATTAGTGCTTCAGGTACTCAGTGCTTATATTTAAGTGTTCTACTATAAATTATGGTATCATTCAAATTAAGGAAATAATATGCTACTTTTTTCCACCGTCGTAAGACATTTTTGCAATGTAACATTTTTAACAAACTAAACCATTTTGTTGATGTTATACCTACACAACATTCTATAACCAGTATTTTGTAACTTTCCAGGAAAACCGCTCCTATTCGCTATGGGTAACAGCATACGACGGCTCCATACCACAGAAGACCGAAGTCTACGCCACAGTCTCCGATAAATCCGGCCAGCGACCCAAGTTACCCCACCCGCCAACCTTAAACTTTCCCGCCTATCCCAACATACCTTTACAACCAAAGTTCACTAGGACCACACAAAGCACTACCAAAGCAACAAATATTTACGTAACAGTACCTGAAGATACCACGACACTCACTACTTTAAGTCCTCCGAACCCTCCTGATGATACACCGCCTGGTGGACAGAGCATTGTCCGAAATGATGATGGAACAACCAGCACTGAAGCGCCTAATAAGAATCCCACGAACAGTGAAATGCCTCTGACAGTGGTACCTCTTGTCGCTATTGGTGCCCTGGTAGTTATTGTCGCAGTTGTCATACTCTTCGTGTGCAGGAAAAATAATGCTCAAAAGAAGGATAGCAAAAAAGATGACATGGTGAGTACTGAACTAATTCTTTTTGTATTCGTTGGTCACGAAACTCCCAGTGAATGTCAATTTAGGAAAGTCAATTTTAATTTTCTTTTGTAAAGCAACTTCAATTTTAACTTGTTATCTGTCAGATAAGATAATGAAAATGCTTTTAGTGCGCAGACATTTAAATTATTATTCATTTGAGGAATCACAGCGCACACACAGAATAATGTAGATAACTATTTTGAAAAATTGATTTTAATTGCAAGGGCAATTCAATTAAACCACTTCGTTAAAAATTCGGGCGAATGTAATTTGGAAATATGAACCCGTATTTAATATGTGGCAAATTTACACGAATATGATTCAACATTTTGATTAAATTCTCGTGTTACGGTAACGAAATTATTTAAAGGTTAAAATAACCGCTGGCGGCTATTCCAAATTGGCTATCGATAATTTTGTGTGTATTTAAAATTAATTGAAAAATAATCAAATATTGCTTTTAATAATAGAAAAAAACTTGTAAAATAAATGGGCGTTAGAATTGTAAATTGTATCTAGATTGCAGAAGTTATTTTGTTTATATATTCCGATCAAAGACAGCTGTGCTGCTGGGAAGTTTGTTGCGCCACTTCTGCTTCTCAGCCAAAGCATTAAGAAGCGGTGAAGTGCGAGCGTTTTGGGGGACTGTTTTATGTAGTTTTGATGTTCAAATAGTCCTCACTCTCAGCCTAGTTTGAAAAAATTACTTAATTTTGATCACATTTTAACTTCATGACAAAACCAGAAGCAAGCATTTGTTAGTCTAATCCTATGCTATTAAACGAGCAATATTTGTATATATATTTGTATATAGATTCCTACTCACGTTCTCGAAATCGGCTCTAACGATTTCGATGAAAGTTGCAATATAAGGGTTTACGAGGGCGAAAATCGATCTAGTTAGGTCTTATATCTGGGAAAATTTGTTTTCTCCGTATTTTCATCCGAGCTGAGCTCGGTCGCCCAAAGGTTAGAACAAGATAATGAAGAATGACATGACATTATTGACATTAGAATAATGGTCAGGGCAGCATGGAATTAGTAAGTACCTACTATCATGGCAGCATGGAATTAGTAGGTACTATCCTATACTATTAAATGAGCATTCTCTATTTTCACCAGAGCAGAGCTCGGTCGCCTAGGTACTAATGTTTGAAATTCAAACTCAGTCAGTGTCATTATTTCAACAGTATTTATTACCTTTAGAACTACAGATGAATAGAACTGAGTACAACAGTCTCGAGAAATCCAACCCACACACCTGTTTCCAGTAACCACTACGCAAATACCAATAATACGATTCCCTTAATTTTAGTCTATTCATAAATCTTATACATAAGATTCCCATTGTTCACAGAGCAAAGACTCCAGTGGAATAGTCCTTCAAGATGCGTCTCTCAATATGTGGGACCACCCACGGGCGTACTCCAACCGATACGAATCCTGGGATAATGGTCACTTGCAGGTCAGTTTAAAATTTTATATTCTACTATCTATTCCCCTTCCTCTTTAGCTTCCTTAGGCAGATCGTCCACGAATAAAACGGTACTTTTGAGTACGGTATTTAACCAATTACGAATTAAAATCACCAATGAGTAGCCAGAATCACCTAGTGATCTCAATTAAATCCAATCTCACCTAGTGGATAGACTCGGATTACACACACAAATTCACACACCTAAACACACAAACCTTCATTCAAACACCTACATCTACACACCCATCATACATATCACCATGCACTTGCTAACCCCGTTTTATTTTAAAACAGAAAATGTTTTAGAGTTATTATTACTTCTTATCTTGTTGATTATTTTTTCGTCTATTTTTCATTTTATTCCAATTTTCTTTTATTCATTTTAAGAATCACTTAATTATATTTAGTCTAAGTCTTCTCATGTTGGTCCATGTAACTGGAGAAACCTCGACCCCTGTCATACAGGATGTCCTAGTTCAGGGGTCGAGACCTCATTGATGTAATGTGTACTGAAGTTTTGGAAATAAATTACTATTAGGTACTACTACTAGAATGATACAGTAGGTACTAGTGTTGCAATGCAACACGACGCCATCAATCACAAGCAATTGAGGCGGAGACTGACTTGTAACATCTGTTTGTAATGTAACTCGTTACAGTAGTCGAGCCGCTCGATGCGAGCGCCGGATCCTCTACTCGACTATCGACTGTTTGTAAATTCCTTTGAATCGGAAATATGAGAAATGAAAATTTCATGGTGCTTGAAACGAGCGTCTTGTGTATCAAGCTCGCCGCGAATGATACATCACAAACAAATGTTTCAAGTTAGTCTCCGCCTTTAAATAACGCGTTAGTAAGTCGCGTCGTGTACGGACCGCCACTGTAAATACGAGTGCTGTGACATTCTGGCTACTTTAATCTGATACAGCCTGTCCCGTGCTATCCTCCCCTAGCGTCGCCCTAAGCCGAGGTCCGTACCCCATTAGCGTGTAGTCGCTTAGTTCATAAGTTTTAAACACTGGTTGGTGGCCGTAATTTAATGAGACACCCACAGGAAAATCCGGTTAAGCTGCCGACAACCGCCTAAGTTGACCTGCGAGATGCCGTTCCACAAAAACTTAAACAATTCTGGGTACTCATTGTTGAGAACATTTAGAACATGTTACTTTTGAGTAGAATCGTGGACGATGAACCTAAGATGTAACTTTAATTAATTTATCTTTTCTGGTTTTGTAACATTCTATTGCTAGGCTAAGGCCTTTTGATATCCTTATTTTCATATTGCTAATACTGATTTGTATTCGTTTCTTTTTTGAGTCAGGAGTAGCCATTACCCTGCAGTGGAGGAATTAGGCTGTTTGAACTCTCATTTGCTTTTTTTTTTTTTTCAAAATATTTGTGTTACTGAGGTTTCCTGCCTTAAAAGTCACTTCAATATTGAAGTGTTGCGTTAACTCCATAATTTAAACATCGTTTACTTAGTTATTGACATCTGTCTCGCATTCTTTGTCAATTACTTTTTTTATACCTTCGTATTCATCATGACTCCTCCTCTTATCCCAATTTATTTGTGGTTGGTACTACATGTCCCTTTCTTCCATACTTCTATATTAGTCATCATCTCGGTAGTCACCCCCTTTCTAGTCATATCATCTTCCACACAGTCCATCCATCATTTATTTGGTCTTCCCCTACTCTTATAGCCATCGACATTCATACTCAAAACTTTCCTCACGACATTTTCCTCATTCCTCCGTATCACCTGCCCCTACCATGACAACCGATTTCCGCACAACTTTTCAGTCATCGATGCCAGTTTCAAACTTCCTCTTATGTACTCATTTCTTGTTATATCTATTTGCGTAACACCACACATCCCTCTTGGCATTCTTATCTTAGCTGCATGCAATTGCCTTTCATTCATCCCCAACATTCTGATTCATACAAGACAGCAGGTCTAATTGTCTTATATATCTTCTTTTGAATGCGAGAGTTGCAGATTGTTCCCGTGACCTGCTGCCATTTCATCCACCCAATGTTAATCCCGTGCTTAACCTTTAAACCTTGAGTTTTTTTTTATATACCTTCGTATTCTAATACTATATTTTATATCCATGAATGTTATTAGATTGCTTACGTTTACATAAAGATGTTTCAATCTACCTTTGGCATGCAGACGTAAATAAACTTTTTGTTATATTTTTTCATAGGCTACGTGCGTTTGACTTTATTAAATCTAGTGCTTACGTTACAAAAACTTTATTTTTAGGATTCCGTAGTCAACAAGGAACCCTTATAGTTTCGCCATGTCGTCTGTCCGTAGCTTAGCTCAGAGACTCTTAGTACTAGAAAGCTATAATTTAGCAAGGGTATACATATTAATTACGCCGACAAAGTGGTAAAATAAAATCGAAAATGTGATTGTGATTTTTTTTTAGGGTACCTCCCATGCTTATAAAGTGGGATGTTTTTTTTCTCGTCTAACCCATGATGTGGGGTATCGTTGGAAAGGTCGTACAAAAATATTGGGAGTTTGTTTAAACCATTGTTGGATTCAGAAATCCGTTTGCGAAATATTAAGCTTTAAAGTGCTAATTTCTGTTAGAGTCAAGTGTCCCCCCCCCCCTGCCAGCTAAATGATTGGTTTATGTGAAAAAAACCACAGCAGTAGTATATAATAACGAAGTTGAAAGGAAAACTATCACAGCTAAATAGGCTCTATAAGTTAACGAGTAAAAATCGACCAATTTAAATTTGCAGTTGCACAAACATGTTCACCCACACATTTCGTATGGGAGAACATGTTTTTCAACTACCTACAATGTTAAGTTTGTTCTTGGAATAAATTCATCCCAAACGGAACCCTTCATTGTGCGTGGTCAGACACGCACTTGACTGGTTTTTTATTTCCAGTCAGAAAATATCATTCGTGGCAAAAAACAGTAATATTTGGTACCTAAATGTATATACTTGGATCATGTTGGTTTAACCTCCGTCATATTTTGCGGTATGAACGCACAATAATACGGTTGACTAAGGTCGAATTTTACCAATAAAAATGAACGCTATCAGCACTTCTAATCCACGTTCAAAATCAAAAAATCAAAATCAAAATAGGTATTTTATTTCACATAAACCTACAAGGGCACTTACGAAACGTCAGAAGCTAGGTGCACGGTTCCAATTGGTCGCTTCCTATGGAGAAGAGCCGGCAAAAAACTCCACGATTACTCTTTTCAAAATAAATTGTTTCTACAATGTTTTCAAATTACAGTGTTAATAGCTATGGGAGGACAGTGTTGGCCTATCAACAAGTACCAGGTACTTAGTAAAATATAAAATGGTCCACAAGTCTACAGCCTACAACGTTCTCACATTCACAAAATCTAAAAGAAAAGAATAAAAGTTCATGAACTATCAGTGTCATCATTGTTGTGGAACATCACGCCTGTAATCCCCGAAGGGTATAGATGTGTACCTTAGTACACCCACATTTCGTCCGCCAGTCATGTTTAAGTCCCATGTAATAGGGGGCGAGCCTATTGCCATCAACGGGGCACAATTCCAGACTCCGGGCTGCTACTGAGAAATTCCTTATAGAAAAACCCAATAACACTTAACACTTACACTTTGCTTTCTGTACGGAGACAGTCATTAATATCAGAAAATTTATATGCACTAATTAAATTTACAGTTATCAGAAGAAACATCGATATCAAAGGACGACCAGCCGCCAGACAAGTGGGAGTTCCCTCGTCATAAGCTAAGGATCTTCAACATTGTGGGAGAAGGAGCCTTCGGGCAGGTGTGGCGAGCACAGGCTTTGGATATTGCTGGTAAGTGCTTATAGTTTAAGGAAACAGAAAGCGCGCGAAGAATTGCCAAACTCAAGTGGCAGTGGGCAAGGGGTATCGTATTACCCAGTAACGCCCAGCCTCCATCAAAGCGGAGATGTGCGGAAATGTCCGAAGCGGAGACGAGAAGACATGTTTTTTAGCTATGGTGTATCCACCGAAGCTCTGGCTAGAGCGGAGATGTGTGCTGGCTAGAGCGGAGAAGTGTACTGGCTAGATCGGAACTGTTACAGCGCCGCTCATATCTCTTTTCGTCTCCGCTGCGCGCCGTCGCCAGCTTGCGAGGCACAGCTTACATCTCCGCTTTGAAACGCCGCCCAGCTCTCGGTGAGCCACAGCTCACATCTTTGCTTCTATTGCGCCATACAAACATGAAACATCTCCGCTCGTGGTCTCCATTGAAGCTGGGTGAAGACGAGATGTGTGAATAACGAAATTCTATTGGTTGTTTAAAACACATCTCCTCTCCTCTCGTCTCTGCTTTGGTGGAGTCCGGGCCCTACTGGGTTGTGGAGGTCAGATAAGCAGTATCAAGTATTCAGCAGCATCCGGTTATCCAACGATGACTGGAAGCCAATCCCGAAACAGGGAAATAGGTATGGGCGTTATTTCACGTCACTAGTTACAATAACTGGCTACGGGGCATGTAACCGAATAACTAGTTTCCAGTCACACATAAACACGTGATTTTTATAACTAGTTACATCACAGTGGTTGAATGAAAAGAGTGAAATGAAACAAAAATACGTTGCGAGTGGATGTTGTTTCTTTTGCGCGTTAACTGCTTATATGTAGCTACAAAACTTATTCGTTCCAAAAACTTAAAGCTTGTGATATGTAACGTATTACGAAGGTAATCATTTATATTTTCGTTTCGCAAATAACTGTAATACTTCGATAGAATCACCGTGTTGAATCACCGAATAGAATTTGAAAAATAACTAGTTACTAAAATCACTAGTTTTCAAAACCGGTGACGCCTTCGAAGTCACTAGTTACGTTACGTTTCGCAAAAATCACGTAAAGACCCACGATTACAGGGAAAACTCTAGGCAGATGATCAAATGGCAGTGGGCGGGGGCACATTACTCGCCAATCGGATTGCCGATAGGGCCAAAAAGTTTTGGAGTGACGACCGCGTACCGTAAGGCGCAGCATAGGTAGGCATCCTACAAGGTGGACCGATGACCTGGTGAGAGCCACGGAAATGAACTGGAATTGCAGGACCGGTGGTTGTGGCGATAATTAGGGCAGGACTTGACCAGCAGTGAACATTTTTCCACTGAATGATAATGAAGTTGACAATGGAGCTAGTTTTAGGTAAATCACGCCAAGCACAGACAAGGGACATTTTCACGGCGTAATTTTTTGTCCTTGGGAAAAAAAACCCATCCCTAAATTCTCAAATGGCATTTAACTTTAAGACGTAGATACATAAAAGGTCTTTTTTCTCCAAAATAAACATGACACATAAAGACGACTTAAAATTGAGTGGCGTTTGAGTGTTTTTCTGAGAAAAATACATCACATAACACACACGACGACGCATAGTCTAAAAGTATCACGTACAATCAAAATGTATTATTTTTATGAACGAAAAGAAAACGTACGACAAGGACAAACTGTCCATTGTCTTTTATGTGCTTAATAAGGGTAGGTTCTTGCGCATGTGTATCAACATCTGCCTAGCCTTTTCCCAACTATGTTGAAGTCGGCTTCAAGTCTGACCGGATGCAGCTGAATATCAGTATTTTACATGGAGCGACAGCCTATCTGACCTCAACAACCCAGTTACCCAGGTAACACGATACCCCTTGGTAAGACTGGTTGTCAGACTTTCGGGTTTCTGACTACCCGTAACGGTGGTCAAAGATCTACAAATGACAGCCGGGTCCAACGGTTTAACGTGCTTTTCGAGGCACGGACTAGTCTTGATATGTAATAGATGGTCACCAATCCACCGATCGACCTTGACAAGCATAGCTTAACCTTCATTAGACCTGTGCGGCTGTAAATAAAAAAAAATGTGTTTCTATACCCCCTTTACTGCATGTGTGTTTGAAACTGGAATTGAACTGACTGACTGTGTGTGAGTAGGTATGTGTTTCTGCGCATCGCAATAATAATAAATAAAAACAACCGACTTTAAAAAAAAACACTACAAAGTGAAAAATAACTTTAAAATTGGAAATTGGTCTTTGGTCTTTACAGTTATCGGAAGAAACATCATTTGCCACCGACTTCCGAATTTAAAGTTATTTTTGAATTTGTTTTTTTTTTTTGGAAGTCGGTGCTGTTTTTTTTTTTTTGCAAAAAGTTTTTATTTTTCACTTTTTAGCTGTGGTTCCTACCCCACACAAATTCGAATACCACTATGTAAATAACAGTGACAGGAACTTATAATATCATCCACATACTAAGTAAGAAAAAATACGTATTATTGAAGCTAACTCAAAAACTGTTCAAGCAAAGTTAATAAAATTTATATGGGACCAAACCCTTTCAAACAAAAAAAATAATAATTTTCAAAATCGGTTCACAATTGATGGAGAAATCGGTGGACATACATGAAAAAACATATATAGGTACGCTACGAACATATAACCTAACCTAACCTAACCTACGAAAATATTTTTCACTATCTGCTCGTTATTCTAAATTACTTTAGATTTTGGACTCGAAAATTGTTGCTTATCTGTTTGTAAAAATACATTTTCTAATTATTTTTTAAGTACTATATAGCACAACAAATAAATAAGCGTGAAGTATGTATGTTGTTAAAATATAGAAGAAATTCAAACAACTCTGTGGCACGCGCAGTTTGTTATTGTTTCACAAACCTCGAAGTTTAATATTAATTTCAAAACATTTCACATTGTTCATTCTCTTAAAACTTTATTGAAACTTAAACACAACAAATTTTAGATAAATTAGTGCCTTAAGCGTTTACCTTTACATAACTTAAGTTAAATATTTTGTTTAAAATAAATAGAAGGAAATTTTTAAATTTTTTGAAGTTCTTTTGCATCTTATGGCTTTTCGTGACCTTCACAAAGTCATCTGTCTGCCTAATACGTAGGGCAAGCCAATGCGACGTCTGTAAGTTATGCCATTATCTATAAGCTGTGATGGGTACCCCTGGGTACTCGATGTAGAAGGCGTATATACGCCTTCATATCAGACATAGTATGTCAAGTATTATGGTTTTAGATAAATGGCAGGGACATCGACACGAAAACTTTTACCATGGATTTAGTACATGATTCTGAACCCCCTGCGTTAATATTTTTTGTTGTAAAATTTAAAAAAATCTGCTGTTCCATACATTTTGATCGCGTAGGTATTGCACTTTTCTATGAAACAGCAGATTTTTTTTAAATAACCTACGAAAAATTTCAACGCAGTGGCATTCAGAATCATGTACTGAATCCATGGTAACAGTTTTCGTGTCGATGTCCCTGTCACCCTGTAAAGTAGGGCTGCTTAGTGCGAGTTTTTATATATATATTCGATCGCGTTAAGGGGGATCCGCATTGGTAACCTGCGAAATTCAAATTTACTTATGTTTTTTTGCAATTTGCAGAACCCTGTCTATCACACGATCAATCATAATCTGAATCATTTTGAAAGATATTGCTAATCCATTGCTTTATACGTTGGAAAAATTTGTCTGCTCAACAACGTAAATAACGCAATGAATGTTGTTGAACTGTCAAAATGAAACAGGTTGTGTTTGATCGTGTGTTACGCAATTTGTTATATCTTGATCAAAATATGATTCGCGACCATAACGAATATGTATTTACAGAATTATAATCATTAAAATCATTAATACTCTCTCTACATTATATTTGTTTCATTAGATGATATTTTCATGACACCATTGACATTTGATAACATGTAAAGTTCAACGCACATTTCATCTGCTTAGATTAAGTGAGAAAAGTAATTAACTACCTTCGTGGATTATTTGTCAGCCTAGGGAATGAGATAAAGGTCTCTTAAAACCGCAGAAAACAATTACATTATTTATGGAATAATTTAAAGCGATTCGCTTAGAGTGGAGACTGACCACAGAACTATGTAGAATAAGGCCCAGACTCCATCAAAGCGAAGATGAGAGGAGAGATGTGTTTTAAACAGCCAATAGAATTTCGTTATTCACACATCTCGTGTCCGCTCAGGTTCAGTGGAGACCACTGACCGGAGATGTATCATATTTGTATGGCGCGATCGAAGCGGAGATGTGAGCTGTGCCTCGTAAGCTGGTGACGGCGCGCAGCAAAGACGAGAAGAGATGTGAGCGGCGCCGTAACAGTTCCGCTCTAGCCAGCAAACATCTCCTCTCTAGCCAGTACACATCTCTGCTCTAGCTAGTACACATCTCCGTACAGCTTCGGTGGATACACCCTAGCTGAAAAACATCTCTTCTCGTCTCCGCTTCGGACATCTTCGCACATCTCCGCTTTGGTGGAGTCCGGGCCTAACCTTGCTTTTAACCTTTTTCATCTTTCTGATCGAATGAATTCTGTTTTCATTTTCTATTACCATTTTTACTAGCGCCATGTAAGCAAAATATTCAAAATTGTTTTAGTAAATGTGCTGGTAAATAGTTAAGGCTCCATAATTTGCCTATAATTTCCTCACTGCTGGGACACATGTCTCCTCGCTGTGAGATAGGAAATGGCGGGTGCAATGCTTATAAAATAGAAACATTAAAATGAGGTTCTACTGTGTGAACACGCCTTAACAAAAAAGTTTTGCGAACTTCACAGACTTAATTTTACGTAGACAGTTAAATCATCTTCATCTACCTTTTCCCAATAACGTTGAGGTTGGCTTCCAATCTAACCGGATGCAGCTGAATATCAGTACTTTACATGAACCGACTGCAATGCTGACCTCCACAACATAGTTACTAGGTAACACGATATCCATTGATAAGACTGGTTGTCAGACTTTCGGGCTTCTAACTACCCGTAACGAATGTCAAAGATCCATGAATGACAGCCGAGACCAACAGCTTAACGTGCTTTTCGAGACACACAGGAGTCTCGGTATGTAAAGGATGGTCACCTATCCACGGACTGAGCTCGGTAAGCGTAGCTTAGTCTTCGATCGATCCGCGTGGTTGTTATTATTTGGCAAAAACTCCTTTTACGTAGACAGTTAAATAAAACATTCAAACCAAGCTGACTGGTTTTCACACAAATTTTCTTTACTGAAAGCATTACCTTGAAAGGAAGAAATAAATACCTACTTTCTGACTTTGCAATTTTAGATACAATCTTTGTCGAAACGGGCGGAAGAGCAATCCAGCGTTGGTTGAAATACCAAAGATGGATTGGTCGTCCGTCCGACACTGTTGTAGGAGAAAAGAAAAGTGGCACAAAAGTGGTCTTTCTTAATTTAGGAAAATAGTACCCGTCAGCAAAGACACAGATGAGTGACATTTTGTCAGAGAAAAAATACTCTTTTCGTGTGACTCGTGTCACTTAGCTCTAAAATGCATTCAATCTATGTTAATAGTTAAAAACAGGGATGGGCCGAACCGAACTTCGGCATTGGGCTGAAATTCGGTTCAGATGCCGAACATTCGGCACAAAAAAATAATACCTACTTGCACTATTTTGACTGAAATTTAACAGAATTAGAATAGCATTACTGTAAAATAAAATTATGTTTACTCACTCATGGTAATTTATTTTAGTTAGGAACATTGTAAATGTAAACCTTAAATTAAATCAGTTCTTCTTATTAGTTTTAGAAATCTGTTCTTCTTATTAGGCCACGCGGTGGAAGCGCGGTGTGCGGGCGGGGTACATCTAGCAATAATTGAAGTAAATACGTAAACAAGTCACGACGTGTCTCTCTCGAGAAAGCGCGCGAAATTTAATCGAAGTTCAGATTCGGTTCAAACCACATTCGGCCCATCTCTACTTAAAATACTTCCCCACACTTTGCATAAAGCGACCATAAATAAAAGAAATACTCCATTTGACCCAGAATCTTTAACTGCAACAGTCTCACATAGTTATCAAACCTAAACACGTCGCTCTCACGATTGCTATTCCGCCAGTAAAAATGTGAGGACTCTCAAATAACATAAAGATTCCTATCTAGTACCCTATCAAAGAATTAAAAAAACCATATAGAAGTGACATTCATGTCCTTTTCTGCCGAAATAAGCACATACAGTATTCTCGGAAATCATCGCATTTCCGAATACAAACGAATGCTAATTTCCATGTCTATCAATTATTAGATTTATCTTGTACAATAATTTGAATTCAGAAATAAGTACTTTATTGTCGTTTTGTTTTATTTTCGTGTGAACTTTATAGAGCTGTAAAACTATTTTCCTGTCTGTCGTGCCTGCGACTTTAGCAGCTTTCCTACCATTTTTAAAATAAGTTAAAAGAGTATTAACAACTCTATATACTTCCAAGTCGATTGAGAGCGCCCGGTCTGCACTAACTGCAAAGGGCAACTGATAGAAATCCGACGACTGACGAAACACGAGGTTTGCCGAGGGACATTAAGAACATATTTGTACTGTACCTACCTCCCCATCACCGTTGAGAGGAGTGATGGCCAAGCTGTAATTGTCCCGACTTACGAGTTGTAAGACTGTGGTGGTGGATTTGAATCGAGACTGCAATTTTTCATCAGCACTGCTCTTAAAACGGGGATGGAGGAAACCGGCACGCCCTTGAACCAAACATTCAAAGACATGTGAAATTCACTAACCCGTGGTGGATTAGAATTCACTCCAGTCTCCTCTCTCTCTCTCTCTAGGAAAGAGAATTGACCTAGCAATTGAAAAATTATAGGCTGGCAAGCCGAGCATCCGATGCGATTTCCCTTAGAAAATAACGATCTTCCATACAAAGTTTCTTATGCTATTAAACCAGGGATGAATTTACAAATATCTTTCCTCAGTGCACACTTTCGTTATATAAGAAAGCCTTGCTCATTTCATGATTCTGGACCTAGGTGGACCTGTACCCTAATTGCATAATACAACACAATCAGTTACGATTTTAAACATTGCTAATCCATTGCTCCATAAGTTGGAAAAAAAATCTGCTCAACAACTTAAATAACGCAATGAATGTTGTTGAACTATCAAAATGAAACAAATTAGACAAAATTGTTTACGAAAATAAGTTACGCAATTAGGGTACTGGTTCCAGTTTAGGCTGTGCTTTGTCTGTCAGTGACTAAATTTAAGATATTAATTAAATAGTTATTAAGTAGATGTGGCGCTACAATCCTGACCATGTTAGAAGTTTCATACGCCCCTAAAATGTAGTCAAAAAGTGAAGCTTAGGATGCGAACTGAACAGGAATTTCTCTTCTACAATTCTTATTCTATGTTAACTTAAATATACACTGAGTCACGTTCAGAGTTCGTGACGCGTCTCCTTTATTAATGAATAATGTAGGTACATAGATTGAAATTGGTATTTGCTATTTCGGGAAGCTTTCAAAGTGCGACTTGAATCGGATTGCTCAGGGCCTTTGGATTTACCTTGTGGAAATCAGGAAGTTGTTAATTAGAAGTGTATACAGAAATTAAAAATAGATTTACCCAAATAAACATTTAATAGTTTAATTAAGGTGGATCCGCAGTTGTAGCCCGCGAAACTAAAATTTTCTTATTTTTTTTTTTGCAATTTGCAGATCAGTCAGATTGTATCTTGATCAAAATTAATATTGCGACTATAACAGATATGTATTTACAGAATTATAATAATTGGAATTATATATGTATTAGATTTGTGGATAAAAATAAATTTCTTATGGAACAAATCTAACTTAGAGGCCCAAATTGCAAAAAACGTAAGAAAATTTGAATTTCGCGGGCTACAACTGCGGATTCACCTTAATCCAGAAACTTTCTGACTAACATAACTTAAGCGCAGACTACACTGGGAACGAAGCAAGTTCAGTTTAGTTTCTTCACTCATGTAGCCACCGCGTGTTTGCATAGATAGTTTTTTTTTTAAACGTTGCCTCACACTAGGCATTTCTCCTGTATTGTGGGTGCGTTTACAAACATTTAAACTCACATACACAAACAGCCCGACCCGGAACAACTACTTGTAGGTCATACAAATATTTGTTTCGTGCGGGAATCGAACTCAAAACACGCAGCGTAGCAGTCAATCGCTTAACCACTGCGCCAACCGTGTCGTCATAAATAGATAGAATATTCTACACACTTCGGCAACACCACGCCGCGCCTTCGGTATCGGCTTCGGCATACTTCGGTTTACACTTAAGGTTTAAAAGAATGTAAAGTACGTAACGTAGAATTAAAGCATAATGTCGGAGGTCCCAAATAAACAATTAAACAAATGAATGCATTTTGATACAAACGAGCAATTAACTTTAAAAATATAACTATCGCTAATTCGATACTAAAATACAACAGTGTGTAAGTTTCAGTGAAAAGCTGGATTAAAGCAGAATGGTTTGAAATAAATACAGCGTATCGAGTGACTAATGTTTATAGTAGAGGATCCAACCTAGGAACGACCTTTCACCCATCTGTTTCATGGATGAAAAGTATTTTAATTCAAATTTTGTATCTTAGAAAATATATCACGAGTGGGTTGGCTAAAACATTCCTGGCCAGACTGTTATTATAAAAAAAAAAACAGTGGCACTCCGGGAGTGCCGACAGAATTGAAAACTGCAGCGTGGTAATCAACGCGTTGATGTCTTTTTAATGGTCAAAAGCTGGTGTCGTAACAGTTTCGCGAAATCAATGGTTTAGTCCCATCTCAAAAATGCCTAGCTCGCCTAAAGAAGTTTTCACTTCAAAAACAAAAATGACTTTAAACATTGTAAAATATACACCAATGGAATGAGCTTTTCAAAGAGAACCTTTGCTACTACATAACTCGACTTTTATCAATTGCTAGGTAATTCTGAATTAATGACCTAAATATTATTTGAATTTTTGAATTATTTGAATTAAATAGGTGACTACTTGGCCACCTTAGTTTAAGAATATTCTTCGCGCCCAATAGCCATAAGTGACAATATCATAAATAGTGCTTTTTAAGAGAAACATTTGTTACTAAAATGAATTAATCGTTAAACGAATGAGAGCAATAAAAAAAACAGTGGCACTCCGGGAGTGCCGACAGAAGTGAAAACTTGAACAAGATCGCCTTGGTGGAAGAAAAATACTTGTATAGAACATTGGTCTGTAACCTTATCTAAATAAAGAACACAATCGCGTTTACAAAAATGAGGTGTCGGTAATGTTGTCACGAGTTCAATTGTTTTTCCCATCTCAATAATGCCCAACGCGCCTAAAGTTTTGACTTCAAAAAAAAAAATTTTTTTTTTAATCCTAACTTTTAGCCAGGAAGTTTTTAGCCAACCCACTCGCGGTATATTTTTTAACACACTTTTGAAATAAAATACTTTTCATCCATTAAACAAATGAGTGAAGGTCGTCTCTAGGTCGGATGTTAGACTATTAAAACAATACCAGCAATAAAAATAAACAACGATTTTTATTGTTTTTTCTATCCCACTTCGGATAACGGACCGCTGCGCTGCACAAAGCTTCAATGGGGATAAAAAATGTACTAGACCAGCACAACCATTGTTTTTATTTGCAAGTTAATGTTCAATGGTTTGGATTGCTGCTTTTTAGGGTTACGTACCCGGGGTGCCAAACGAGACCCTATTACTAAGCCACACGGCTGTTTCGGGAGGTACCTGTTCAGGATAAAGCGGGAGGAAATACCCGGATGTCGTCACTATGTGGATCGCCCGGAGGACACGGTGGAGCATACGGTGGAACTCTGCCCGGCTTGGGCGGGGCATCGCCGTGTCCTCGTGGAGGCGATCGGCGGCAGTGATCTCTCGCGTCCGGCCCTGGTTCGGGCCATGGTACGGAGCGAGAGGAAATGGGAGGCCGTCACCACCTTCTGTGAAGCAGTAATGCTCGCGAAGGAAGAGGTGGAACGTGTGAGGGAGAGGCAAATTTCGCGCCCTCGCGTCCCTAACCGCCGCAGGAGAAGACGCCCTGGGCGTCGGGAATCACAGGCAGATTTCCGACCACGTAGGCGCGGACTCGCGGACGGTGAGCAATGGGTAGTTCGCCGTCCGATAAGGACCAAGCCCGGGTCGACAGCGCGTTGTGTTCTACGCGCGCCTCAAAGAAATGTCAGCAGAATTGACGGGGTCCGCTAGGGCTAATGCCTGCCGGGGCTGCGAATATGGGCCGAAAGGGAAATCGTGGCCCCCCGGCAACATGGCAACTGAAGGAACACGGGTGGGTTTTAGTCAGTAAGAGTCTGACACGCAAAAAAAAAGCCTGCACTGTCCGTCCGTCCATCTGTCTGTCAGAGGGCTGTATCTCATGAACTGTAATAGGTAGACAGTTGAAATTTTCACAGAATGTGTATTTCTATTGTCGCTATAACAACAAATAACAAAAGCAAAATTTAAAATTAAAGTTAAAAAAAAGAGTTTCTTGTATCGACCCCCATGCAATAAACTTTTTTTTAAATAAATACATTTTCTTTTTTGGGTGGGAAATTATCAAATTCCTTCTCCCGCTCTGGGCGGAGCGGGAGGGCGTGTCAGACTCTTACTGACAAAACCCACCCGTGTTCCTTCGGTTGCCCTGTTGCCGGGGGCCACGATTTCCCTATCAGTTTTCTTCGAACCCCCGGCAGGCATTGGCCCTAGCAGACCCCGTTAATTCTGAGTAAATACTTAGTTCCAGTCAAAGATATAAATGTCTAGATAGACAGTCAAAGCTGTGAACTCGTCGAATAACTAAATGCACGCACACTAGAAAAGTACAATGACGTGGCGCAAGTGTAAGACGTAGTTGTCACACAGAAACGAGTTTTGTCGACGGAAGAATAGACAAAATGACAGATAAACAATCACAATCTGTCATTTTGTCTATTCTTCCGTCGACAAAACTCGTTTCTACGGTGGTCATGCTACGCGTGCTGTAAAACCTTGGCCTGTTCGTAGTTTTTTTGCAGCTCGACACTCTATCTAGATCTCGCCCGATAAGGGCGAATCACTAGTTGAGTTCCACTATACTCCATTTGAAATAAGATTAGACATTTAAACAAACCTCTTTAACAGTCCGTTCAAACGATTATGACTTCTATACAGTAGGCATAAGGGTGGCATTAAAAGCAAAAAAACTGGTAACAATACCAACTGTTTACTGCAGCTGCCATTTGTCATGCCACTATCGCAATAGAAGTCAAAATCGGTTGAACGGACTGTAAAAAAAGCGGCCAAGTGCGAGTCGTACTCGCCCATGAAGGGTTCCGTAGCAGCAAGTAACGATAAGTTTACGATTTATGACGTATTAAAAAAAAACTACTTGCTAGATCTCGTTCAAACCAATTTTCGGTGGAAGTTTACATAGTAATGTACATCATATATTTTTTTTAGTTTTATTATTCTCTTATTTTAGAAGTTACAGGGGGGGGGACACACATTTTACCACTTTGGAAGTGTCTCTCGCACAAACTATTCAGTTTAGAAAAAAATGATACTAGAAACCTCAATACCATTTTTGAAGACCTATTCATAGATACCCCACACGTATGGGATTGATGAAAAAAAATTTTTTGAGTTTCAGTTCTAAGTATGGGGAACTCCAAAATTATTTGTTTTTTTTCTATTTTTGTATAAAAATCTTAATGCGGTTCACAGAATACATCTACTTACCAAGTTTCAACAGCATAGCTCTTATAGTTTCGGAAAAAAGTGGCTGTGACATACGGACGGACAGACAGACAGACAGACAGACAGACATGACGAATCTATAAGGGTTCCGTTTTTTAACGGAACCCTAAAAAGGTTAAGTTAAATGTCTAATCTTATTTCAAATGGAGTACAGTTACTTAATGGAGTACAGTTGTTTACTTAGCAGTGGTGGCCCAGTGGTAACGGCCGCGACTTACGAGTTGTAGGTCGTAGGTTCGAACCCAGACAGGCGCTTTACTTTGTGTAAATTATTTCATCACCACTGCTCTCAAAACGGTGAAGGAAAACATCGTGAGGAAACCGGCATGTCCTAGAACCGAAAATTCGAAGACATGTGACATCTACCAACCCGCACTGGGCCCGCGTGGTGGATTACGGCCCACTCCCTCTCACAGAGAGGAGGCCTGTGTCCCAGCAGTGGGAACATTATAGGCTGATGATGATGATGATGACAGTTACTTATACTTCGTTGGTTTAGGTACCTAGTTAATAAAGGTAAACAACAAAAAGACACGTGACGAGAGAGCAGTCAAGTAACCGACTAAACGTAATACCTATCACTTCAGTTGTCATGCTACGTCACAGTTGAACCTGCTTTTGGGTTCTTTACAATAGAAAGATTACAAAGTCATCATCTGCCTAGCCTTTTCCCAAGTATTTTACATGGAGCGACTGCCTATCTGACCTCCACAACCTAGTGACTAGGTAACACGATACCCCTTGGTAAGACTGGTTGTCAGACTTTTGGGCTTCTAACTACCCGTAACGACTGTCAAAGATCTACAAATGACAGCCGGGACCAACGGCTTAACGTGCTTTCCGAGGCACGGAGGGGACTTGGTATATAAAGATGGTCACCTATCCACGGACCAACCACGGCAAGCGTAGCTTAACCTGATCGATCGACCCGTGCAGCTGCTATTACTTAGTCACAAGCCCAAAAAGATTACAAAGTATTATATTATTAATATAAATTTAACTAAAACATTTTGCTCAAGCAATTATCTACGAAGAGTAGCTCAAGAATAAATGATAAAGTTTAACATACATTAGTAAAAGAGGTAAATAACCTAAAAATCTAAAATTAATTTAATTTGGTGCATATTTTTAAACAAGAAAATGGTGCCGATTCCCTTGTTCACAAACTAAACTAAATTTAAGTTCAGTGCATCTTTTTCTTTCTATTTCATTAAGAAAAGGACAAAAGATAAATTTTAGTTTAGTCCTGTCAAATTAATCAGCACCTGTCAGTCTCCATACAAGTTTAGACGTGATTAAAAACTTGCCAACTAAAATTACGTCAAGCGCTGATTAATTTGACAGGACTAAACTAATTTAACTTCTGTCCTTTTCTTAATGAAATAGAAAGAAAAAGATGCACTGAACTTAAATTTAGTTTAGTTTGTGAACAAGGGAATCGGCACCATTGTCATTCATATAACCCTTTTTACAATGTGTTTACTTTTATTTTTAGCTAAACCAATGGAGTATAGGTACTAAAAAAAAAATATGTTGGCCTACCTACCTATATTCTTCCAAAATGAAGCCTCGTTTCTAAATTCTTCGGCTGGTTGCGGTTGTTAATACTGAACGTATTTCCGGCCTTTTAATTTGAATCAGATAACATTTTGGTAATGTTAGCTTTCACCCGATTTCGTAACAATGTTATTACAATTCATGCGGGTATTGTTTAGTTTCAATTGCGAAATTAAGCTAATTGGTATCGATATTTCAATTGCTAACGTATCATTGTTTTGTAAAATTCTATTTGCATTTGAGCGTTTTGGTTTCATTCATTATTGGGCTATTGATTTATGTAATTAAAACAACATTAATTTATACCGTAATTCGATATGTAATTAACGTTTAAAGTAGCTCACCTCTGTTGTGTTTACATTAAATTAATTTCTTTTAAATCTAAAAGCAAATAATGATTTTAATAGGAAGTAACGGTGTTATTAGTTAGTCAACACAAGCCATTAGTGCCGATTCCTTTGTTCACAAACTAAACTAAAGGAGATGTCCGCTTTTTGTAGGGACGTTGGTTTTTTATTCCGAGAAAAATCTAACCAGCATCAAACTACATCTAAATAAAAACGACAAAATATGAAACTAGGAACCACTGAAATAATATTTTTAGACCCCTCCATTTAAGAGAAAAATTATAAACTATTTAAAGTACAAACGTTTTATTTGTTGATGGCAACTATGACAAATATGATATAAATTGACACATGGTACAGCCATTACTGCCAATCAATTGACAGTGATGACAGTAACATGTGTCAATTTTGACAAGTTTACCATTTGAATATGTCAGTATGACATAAATTGACACATAGTACTGTCATTACTGTCAATGAATTGACAGTAATGACAGTAACATGTGTCAATTTTGACAAGTTTACTATTTTATGGGGTGTGTTCACTATATTATCCTAGATAATTAGAAAGGTTTGTTCGTTTTAGGAGTAAATTCTTACTAAAATAAAAAACGATTTTTCTCAAAATCGGAGGTCTTTAAAAATGTATGATATAGTTAGAACCACTAGTTTTTGGGGTGTCTATCCAAATATATTTAACTTATCCTGGTTAGAATTATTGAATAATAAAAAACCATTTTAGGACATGTCCTTTAAGTTCAGTGCATCTTTTTCTTTCTATTTCATTAAGAACACTACAGCAGATAAATTTTAGTTTAGTCCTGTCAAATTAATCAACGCTTGACGTAAATTGACGTAATTTTAGTCGGCAAGTTTTTAATCACGTCTAAACTTGTATGGAGAGTGACAGGCGCTGATTAATTTGACAGGACTAAACTAAAATTTATCTTCTGTCCTTTTCTTAATGAAATAGAAAGAAAAAGATGCACTGAACTTAAATTTAGTTTAGTTTGTGAACAAGGGAATCGGCATCATTAAGCTATTTCTTTAAAATATGTTTAGAAATAAGTTTTTGTATCTACTTTATTTTTTAAATTCACAATTTAGGTCTGAATTTTAAAACTAAAGTTTACAAAAATCATTAATCTGGAGTTCTAATTAAGTTTCCTCACAATTAAAGAAATAGGTAAGGTACAGCTTAATCTATGAAAAATTAATTTATGCAAAAAAAAATAGTAGGACCTTTTGTGATCTAATTCTCGTCCAGAGGTGTAACGCTCGTGTAAATCTAATCCATCATCGGCCGAACTATGTTCGTACGTCGTCGACCGAACTCGGCCGTTCGAACCGAACATATGTACAAGAAAGTGAGTGCGTATACCCGGTGATGCTCGGTTCCCATAAACAAAAACGAATCTTTTTGCTTACCAATGGTAGCTGTTTTTATTAGTGTCCGACCGAAACTAGTTTTTATGACCGAAACCGAAACCGAATTTTGGCAACAGTCTCAGTTTCGGCCGAAACCGAAACCGAAACTTCCTTACAAGGATCATGTTTTGAGGGAAAAATATAGAAAACGTTATTATAATCAGTCAGACTTTATTTTGTTTTAATAAATCACTAATATCACACGAAAACTCACAAAAAACAAAATGAACTGCAAACACAAGCCAGTCACGACATGATTAGGCACGTGGACGCGGCAAAATGTCTTCGTCGCTTACTCGCTTGGATGGAATTTAACGCGCCGAACATGTCCGATCACAGCGCGAGAACTCCCGAATACAGTTTCGGCAGGATTGCCGCCGAAACCGAAACTCTTTTTTTGCCGAAACTCAACCGATACCGAAACCAAACTTTCGGTTGGACACTAGTTTTTATTGCCCAAATGGAAACTAAACAGATTCGTAAGCAAACCTGTGACAGCCAATTCCATATAGGAGAGTCTACTATTATAGTAGTCCTACCGCGTGACGAGTATATATACAAAGTCCCGACATCAATCGTCGGGCCATTGCCCACCAGACACGACACCCGTCTGATCGGAGGATTCTACCTTTTCAATGGAGGATGAGTGAACTTTATACCCTGTTCTTCATACCTCTATACATTTGACAAATATTAACCAATACCGGCTGCTTCTTAACGTTATACATGCGCCAAAAAAACAGTGGCACTCCGGGAGTGCCGACAGAAGTGAAAATTTGAACAAGATCGCCTTGGTGGAAAAATACTTGTATAGAACATTGGTCCGAAACCTTTTCTAAATAAAGAGCACAATCGCGTTTACAAAAATGAGGTGTTGGTAACGATATCGTGAGTTCAATTGTTTTTTTTCCCATCTCAAAAATTTCCAACACGCCTAAAGAAGTTTTCACTTCAAAAACCTTGAAGCACGGCATATAATTTTTGATTCGATCGCTCGATGGCGGATTAGGTGTACGCATCGTGTAATAGGAGATTCGCTTGAATTGATCTTATTACGTTTTACTGCGAACATCTAATTTCCCTATGGATATACGATAAGATGAGACGAGCCTCCAGACAGCCGAAAAGTTGTTAATTATAATGATGAAATTGGATTTTGTTAATGAATAATACTGATTATCTGCACACTTCTGACGATAAATAAGTTAATAAATAGAGTATAATTTATAGAATCAGTTTCAACATGGATTGCTATAATATATTTTTTCTATTAATGAATAATATAATCAGTCTCAAATGTCGTACCAACGCCCGGGGGCCAACCAGCACCACAATAGTATCCTATACTATTAAATGAGCAATATTTGTAATAGAAAGAAAAGAAAGAAAGAAAAAACGTTTATTTGCGGTAAACATGACGCAAAAATAAATAAATATTACATTACAAAAATGAGTAAAAGTTGGGGGAAGCATGCGTCACATCCACGCAAATCGGCTATCACTCAGCATTATGCTACGACCCTGTGCAAGACAGAGCAAGTAATCACGTTCACATAAACGGCTCTAACGATTTCGATGAAAACTCGATCTAGCTAGGTTTCACATCTGGGAAAATTCATTTTCTCTTTTTTCACCCGAGCAGAGCTCGGTCGTCCAGGTACTTATTTTAATATTAAATCAAAAATCTCTACATCTATACACTGAGATTTCGGAGCGCGTCATTTCGGCCGTTTTCTATGAAGACATAATACTGTCACTTTTTTATACTATGACAATGATGACACTGATAGCTAATGCAAGCGGTTTAGATGTGCTGATCGCGTCCAATTTAATTGATGGAATTTGCCCTAAGACATTTTTGTTGTTACAGGCAAGAAAGGTGAACAAACAGTAGCAGTGAAGACTCTCAAAGAAAATGCTTCAGAAAAAGAGAAAATAGATCTGCTGCAGGAACTATTAGTTATGAAGAACTTGGGATGTCATCCTAATGTTGTACAGCTGATTGGCTGTTGTACTGAAAAGGTAAGACTACCTACTAAAGGACTATGACTCGGTCTACTTACTTTACGACTAACATCACATCACGCCTGTTATCCCCGAAGGGGTACTACTAGTAGTACACCCCTATGATGTGGCTGTACTACTAGTAGTACACCCATCCTTTCAACCGTCATTAATGAGACACAATCAAATTTTAATTGTTATCGATCTCAATGAGTTCTCGTGACCGTTGAACTCAGTTTAAGTCCCATGTAATGGGTATAAAAGGGGTATAAAGGGGTGAGCTTATTGCCATTCTCTTCTCTACCATTATTTTCTAACTTGAACAGACAGCTGTGCTGCTGGGGAGTTTGTTGCGCCACTTCTTCTTCCCAGCTAAAGGCACTAGGAAGTGGTGAAGGGTGGGCGTTTTTGGGGGACTGTCTTATGTAATTTTGACGTTCGAAAAGTGCTGATTCTCAGCCTAGTTTGAATAAATGACTTTTGAATTTTGAATTTTGAATTGCTATTGCTACTGAGAAATACTAATCTTAAAAATACAACTTTTTCCATTATTTAAGATTAATTATGTGGCCGAAAACACTTGAGAAAACACTTAGAAATAATTCATCAATAGCAATGTTTTAGAAGTAAATGTAATGTAATATTTATTAAACCTTCACAAACACAATACAAACCATTACAGTCCAGAATAGTCTGGATTCCATTAATATTAGGTCTGAGACCAATCTCAACCCTAATATTAATGGATTTCCAATTTTACAATCTGAGTGTTATTTGTATCGCGATAAATCTTTGGTTATAGAAACAAGTTCAAGTTATTAATGATGATAATTAATATTGTAGCTAGCTAGCAAATACTTTATTACCATTCCGTTAAAGTACTATGTCCTCAACAAAAACTTTCATAGGCACATACTTCATAAACTTGATGGAACGTAAATGAAATAGAAATTCTTGCAATCATTTTAAACCATCCAATGAGTTTCTCAAAAATCGTGGATTATTAAAAAAAATACAATTTGTTAACCCGCTATTGCGGGTTAACGGGAACACCCTCGTGCACCCACGCTATACTATTGTATAGTGTTCAAAACGGAAAAAAAAAAATTACATCTGAACAAAAAGGTTAATATTATTTTATTCATAAAATAATCATTAAATATACAGAGTGTACAGAGAACATTCTGTACACTCTGTATATTTGATACGTAAAAGAATCATTTTACGTATCAATTTAATATTGTTTGTGTTTTTTTTATTTCGGTTTTAATATTTTTTTTAGCATGTATGGACGCTATATTATTATGGGTTAGCGGGAATTCCCTCTGTTAACGTACTGTATACACCGTGAAATTTAAATCACAGTTTTGCTAGAACAAACGTTGTTCAGACCATGGTCTACTACCATTCTACAGCATCCAATAAAAAAAAACATAATTGGTTTTGAAAAAACACAAAAAAAACAAAGTTTAAAATGTCAAGATTATCGTTACTCCCTGTAACACAGACACCACGCATGGGACACAGCATTGTTTACAGGGAAATGTACCTCCATAAACGAAATTTTGTAAGCAGTAGATAATCTTGACATTTTAAACTTTGTCTTTTTTCAAAAACCAATTTATGTTTTTATTTTTTTATTTTATGCTGAAGAATGGTAGTAGACCATGGTCTGAATAACGTTTGTTCTAGCAAAACTGTGATTCAAATTTCACGGTGTATAAGTAAATTATAACCTACATTTTATAAGGATAAAATTTACCGAATATAAAACAGAGCCGACTTTTCTGTGCATAAAAACCTACAGACCTACTTTGAAAATCCAATCATTGACCATACCTGAGAATTGCCATGAATTCCCTTTTTGTTGTTCGTAAATTGTCTGACATCTATATTCAGTGCTAACAAAAAAATATATAATATACATATAAATATCGATAAAGTTTCTCATATATTTTTTATTTTATCAAAGTTTATATTCCAATATGTTATTTGTCGTGAATAATGTTATGATTCCTATACCTACTGGGTGGCAGGGACATCGACGTGAAAACTGAAACCATGGATTCAGTACATGATTCTGAACCCGCCTGCGTTGAAATTTTTCGTCGGTTATTTAAAAAAAAAATCTGCTGTTACATAGAAAAGTGCAATACCTACGCGGTCAAAATGTATGGAACAGCTGATTTTTTTTTAAATAACCGACAAAACATTTCAACGCAGGGGGCTTCAGAATCATGTACTGAATCCATAGTTTTAGTTTTCGCGTCGATGTCCCTGCCACCCTGTATAATATATTATAGAACTTAAAGTTCCTAATAGTTTTAAATGGTAAATATTTTTTATTACATATAGACAGCATAATTATAAGAGACCGCACTATCGCATTAGGTGATGAACCTGTAATGATAGCTATAAGGGGGAGATAAATAAAAAATAAACACTTGATGAAACGAAATACTTGTTGCAGGAACCCACCCTGGTTATAATGGAGTTCGTAAGCCTGGGCAAGCTGCAGCAGTTCCTACGAGACTCCAGAGCTGAACGCCATTACGGCAACACACATGGAAGCCAGTTCCTGACGTCACAGGATCTCACCAAGTTTGCGTTCCAAGTCGCGAGAGGAATGCAGTTCCTTAGTTTACAAGGGGTAAGAGTATTTGCATTTCCTATCATCACCGTTCAGTTGAAAAACGTCCACTGTTGGACAAAGACCTCCTCCAAACATCACCACATTGACCGGTCATGGGCTTCTCGCATCCAGCAGATTCCTAGAAAGAAGAAAGAAAATTCGTTTATTTGCAGTAAACATGACGCAAAGAAAGATAAAAAAAAAACACGTAAATAACAAATTGCGGGAAAATATGCATCACATCCACGCCAAACGGCTATCGCTCACCATAAAGCTGCGACCCCATGCGAGACAGAGCTCCAGCGCTGGTTTTCAGCGATAGCCAGCGCTGACGTGATGACGTCAACCGGTGCAGCATATAGTGAAATAACAAATCAAAAATAAAATAAATACAATACTAGGCCTAAATGTTTATACTCCTGTTTATATTCATGCGCACTTTACCTGGTCATCGGACCACCTTCTCTTTTTAACCGACTTCAAAAAGGAGGAGGTTCTCAATTCAACTGTATGTTTTTTTTTTTGTGTTTGTTATGCGATTACTCCGCCAATTATGAATTGTTTTGATAATTATTTTTTTGTTTGGTAGGTCATACTTCAGAGGTGGATAAATGTAAATTGTATTAACTTTGCTCGGGCAGTTTTTGAGTTAGCTTCAATAATACGTATTTTTCCCACTTGGTCTATATGGATGATGTTATAATAAGTTCCTGTCACTGTACATAGCTGGTAGTGGTATTCGAATTTGTGCGGGATAGGTTCCACAATTAAAAAAGTGAAAAAGAAAAACTTTTACATAAAAAAAACAACTGACTTAAAAAAACACTACAATGTGAAAAATTACTTTAATTTCGGAAGTCGGTGGCAATAAACGAAAACTCAAAACCAAAGACACCGACTTCCAATACTTAGTAATTTTTCACTTTATATAGTTTTTTTTTTGTTTGGAAGTCGGTTGTATTTTTTTAAATCTTATGTAGCATCAATTCGGTGGGTGCCGTTAGTACAGGAACGGTAGTTGCTTCAATGTTTTTGGAAGGTTTATGTAAAATTCTGTTGGCCTATATGATGATGATGTAATAATTACGAAATCCTCCAAAGGTTCTGAGAAATTTCATGCCTATGCATTGATTTTATAAGAGCCATTTCCGCAGCATTCACTTTTAAGTTCTATATTGTGGTTTGGGCATTGACACAGTATAATAAAGTAACAGTATTATGTCTCGGCAGTGACCTTGAGATAATTACCTACGGCGCCCGGTAGATAAACCTTCCGCGTCCGTGCGTAACTGCCGCGCACTCGAGACTGTTGCGTACTGATATACACTGAGATTTCAAAGCGCGTTGTGTCGGCCGTTTTCTATGAAGACATAATACTTACTTATTTATTTAGTGAAAATAAAATAGCAGTGTTATTGAAAAGCGACAAGGCTAGTCATTTATTGTAGTCCAGCCCTCCAAGGTTCACTTTTATCTGCTCCATATGGATAAATGAGACGATTTCTCTGTTTTTACTACTTTGTTTTTCTTAGGTAAATTCAATTCTAAGAGACTTTTCCGGTAATTGGGTCAGTTGGCGAATAAACTTCGAATCAACAGCTTTTTTTCATAGAGTTTTTTTTTCTTTCATCCCTCAAGTAGGTATTTGATGTATTTTCTGTATTTTTACTTAGCATTGTAGTTGAAGAACGTGATTGTTTTTCCATATATATTCCAACTCGCTATACGCTCAAAATTGGGAGATTTACCATGTTATTTTAAGACCATAGACTTCTTATAAGTTTTCCTGTAATCTACAAGTTAGTGTAGAACTACATTCTGTATTTTTTCAAAACTTTAGGCTCCGTTTCTTAGATAAGGGGGGAGGGGGGTGGTCAATTTTCATAAATTTTCCTAAACATCTTTAAAAGTGTTTATTTTAAATTATAAAAAAACATATATTTTAAATCCTCACAACAAGCCCTTTCATTTGATATATCACACAATACAGTTTCCAAACCTTTTTTTGACGTGATAACGTCTTATAAATCGATGAACGCCGGCTGCACACACGAAAAAGTATCACGTTCCGCCTGAGCCGAGCGTGCAAGTGAGAGCGTGGAACAAGCGATGGAGAGGCACGATCGGCCTAAGCGTTTGGCTTGTGACGTTATCACGTAAAATTATCGTTCGTAAACCGAATTTACAGACAACCAATTTTTTTTACTTTTTCAATTTGCCCCCGAAAAGTGACCCCCATATTTAAAATTAATTTATTTTCGTTACACGTCCGTATTTGGGTCATGGAAATTGATATGTGTACCAAATTTCAACTTAATCGATCCATTAGATTCTTATTGGCTGTGATAGACGGATAGACAGACTGATAGACAGACAGACACACGAGTGATCCTATAAAGGTTCCAGTTTTTCCTTTTGAGGTACGCAACCTTAAGAATGACTTAGATAAAACGCAAGTTGGGTAATGGGGGTTCGTTACCTACAGCATAACTCACTATAAAATCTACCAAGGCGTGACGTCATGCCACATTTTAACTTTAATGTATCGCCGTAAAAAGAAAAAAATACGTGTCCAATATTTTTTAACAATCTAAACAACGGACATCAAAAATAATAATTGGCGTCATCTCTATTCTATTTATAGAAGGATGTGATCTATTCTAAAACCTCAGGCAAAAATTACATAATTATCAACAAGAAACTTCAGTGAGACAATGTTAATCGACTTTGCAAAAGTTTTCAAGCGCAGTTTAAGAGTTCATTTATATTGATAAACAGTGAAGCTAAAGTTAGGAAATAAGTTTCAGGGTACTCCCAAAACAATGTCAGTTTCGAATTGTTTCAATACGAATTCAAATTAAAGTTCTTCAAGCTTGGAACGAAAATTCTATACCTACTTATAATAAGTTAAGGAGAAACAGATCTCAGCACTTAGAATTTCTTTGTGAACTCAAGAATATCTGTGTCTTGTTTAGCAGGTCTGCAGTCTGTGCCTGAAATAGGCCTATAAAATATAGAAGCTGCTTTTTTCTCGAAATATTAGCTTTTTGATCTTTAATCTTACAACAAATTATCTCTCGACTTAAATATTGAAAGAATGCTGAATATTCTAAAAATCTTAACAAATTATGCCTCTTTTGATTCTCAGCAGATATTTTTATAATTTTGTCAAGCCTAAAATTTTTCAGATATTTGCCTTACTAAATAAGGAATACCTACATGTACAGGGTATAACAAGACTCTTCACGAAGCTGCCATCTACGCATTCTAACCATTAAACTAAATAACTTTGTGCAAAAATAATTGCTAGGAAATGACTATTATTTTTGGTTTGAAAATTCTCAGGGGGCCTACCACCAGCTCAAAAGCAGTATTATTTTAATATTACTTCAGTGGGAGAAAGAGATGGAGTTATACGTCCTGTAGAGCTTCATCTCTTTCCCACACTAATGTAATATTAAAATAATATTGCTTTATGAGCTGGTGGTAGGCCCCCGAGTCACGATAGTGCAAAACGTTACGCACGTAAAACATTGTGCTTATGGGTGCATGCAACGGTACAGGGATCGTGGAAGAATTTAATGTTAAAACATTTAAAACTTATTTTCATTAAAAACATATAAAAAATGTTGGAACTTTGACCTTTGGAGTCGGAGCTACGGAGATATTATTCATAACGAGAAGGTTTCTAGGCATGTAAGTAGGTATTGGGTCCAGTACAAAAAAAAAATAGGCATTAATGGGGACTGCCGATGCCGTCAGAAGTAAAAACTTCAAACTGGTATTAGCGCCATCTATATTCTGTGGTACAGAACTACAACGCGAGTACCTATGTCGGTGACGCGAATTCATAATAATATGTTTATTTCCCCTACCAAAAATCGGTCAACGTGCCTCAAGAAGTTTTCATTTCGAAAAATTCATAATAATAGGAAGAGCAAGTGATTCTCGTCTTTGTAAAGAGTATTTTTCATCCGTTAAACATTATCTACATACAGTATCAAAATATCCTCTCTGAAAGATTGTTAAAAATCCTGAGTATCGCTTTCCTATTGAAATGTTTCACAAAGAGGAAAAAATTTAGAATTTAATTTTGATTTTATGAAGACTCTTCGTCTCACACTACATTTCATTTCTTTATTATAATAGACTTCATAATATTTTGAAGTGCCTACCCGGACGTAAAACAATATAAAAAGACTGTTTATGACACGATTCATATTTCATAAGTATATAAACAGTGTGTTTTCTCATAAAGGCGGAAAAACCTCACTTTTAGGACGTACGATTAAATCTTGGAGAGAAAACCTACTTGAGAATGAATGACACTTTTAACACTTGGAAGGGAAAATAATTGCGCCTTTTAATTAGTTTATAATTTGAAGAATTTGAGCAAGACTCATCATCATTCTCCTACTCTTATTCTTTATTTGAGGTCGGCGTAACATGTTCCTTTTTAGGGTTCCGTACCTCAAAAGTCTGTCTGTCTGTCACAGCCAATTTGCTCCGAATCGAATGGACCGATTAATTTCAAATTTGGTACACATATGTATTTCTGTGACCCAAATACGGACGTTTATCGTAAATAAATGAATTTTGAATATGGGGGTGACTTTTGGGGGGAAAATAAGAAAATAAAAATAAAAAGTTTATCAAACTGCATCGTGTGACATATCAAACGAAAGGGCTTGTTGTGAAGATATCAAACATTTTTTTAATTATAATTTTAAAATAAATACATTTAAATTTCTTTTTGAATATTGGCCATTCCCCCCTTATCTCCGAAACTATTGAGCCTATCTGGAAAATAAATTGTTATGCGGATTGACTTCCAAGAAAAATGTCCGTATAATCAAATCACAACTGTCATTCTTTGAAAGTTGTGTGAAATGGGATTGGCAACTGTCAAAGTGGCGTTAGCATAGCTTTACCCAAAATAGAATAAGAATTTTCTAAGGCACATTTAATTTTGATTTGACATTTATTTGACATTTGATTTGATTTGACAAGGTCTGCTTTCCTTCCTCGTAAAGATGCACCTCGTTTCTTCAATTCAGCTTTTAACTCACTCATCCGCCATGTCGAACACATGTTCTTTCTCAATAGTTCTTTCAATATTATAAAAAACCGGCCAAGTGCATGTCGGACCACGCACAATGTAGGGTTCCGTAGTTGGAATGAATTTATCCCAAGAACAAACTTAACTTTGTAGTTGAGAAACATGTTCTCCGATACATTCTGTATGGGAGAACATGTTTTTATAACCGCAAATCTAAGTTGGTCGATTATTACTCGTTAACTTGTAAAGCCTACTCAGCTGTGATAGTTTTCCTTTTAAATTCGTTATATAAGCTACTGTTGTGAATTTTTTCACATATGTGAAACCAACCATTTAGCTGGCAGGGGGGGGGATACTTGACTCTAACAAAAATTTTCACCTTAAAGCTTAATATTTCGCAAACGGATCTCTGAATTCAAAAATGGTTTTAACATACTCACAATGTTTTTGAAAGACCTTTCCAATGATACCACACATGGTGGGATAAAAAAATAAAAAAAAAACATCATCACTTTACGTGTATGGGAGGTACCCTAAAAAAAATGTTTTTCATAATTTTGTTTTACCACTTTGTCGGCATAATTGATATGTATACCTATGCCAAATTCCAGCTTTCTAGTACTAAGGGTCTCGGAGCTAGACCGCGGACAGACAGACAGACAGACAGACAGACAGACAGACAGACAGATAGACAGACAGACAGACAGACAGACAGACAGACAGACAGACAGACAGACGGACATGACGAAACTATAAGGGTTCCTTGTTTACTACGGAACCCTAAAAACGCAGTCATCACGGGAAGCCAAAACACAACACAAACATGAACAAGTGAAAGCTATGCTAGCGCCATCTATCTAAAGTTTTTACTGGACAAGTCCACTCAATTTGTGTGATTCTTTCCTCGAAAGACCATTTCAGACATCAATCTACGTGGTGTTCACATGATCTGACCAAGATTATATCCGGACTTTAAAAGGGACTGTCCTCTAAGTTTGTAAAGGGACTGACTGACCTCTGAGTTTGTTTCTGCCTTTCTTCTCACAGTAGTCAGATAGAAAACGCTGACCTCATCTAGATTTTAAAATAAGATTGACGTGTAAAACTGTTTGTACAGACCTACTTATATAGAAACTAGCTGACCCCGGCAAACGTTGTTTTGCCAATTATTTGTTTGGGGTGGACAACCCTTATCACTTAGGGGTATGAAAAATAGATGGTAACCAATTCTCAGACCTACTGAATATGCATATAAAATTTGGTAAAAATCAGTAAAGCCGTTTCGGAGGAGTAAGGTAACTAACATTGTGACACGAGAATTTTATATATAAGATAGATAAAATCATTAATACTGTATCACAATTACCAATAGACACAGTCAACAAATTCACTTTCGAACAAGTCTCAGGGGCGTTAATTAATTAACCGATTCTAAGAGATTTTCTTCAGTCTAATGATTTAGTAGGTACTGTTACTTGGAGACATCTTTGTGAAGGCCCAATTTACAAAGTATGAGCAGTATTGTCTATTATTGTAATTAGATATGCCAAATAAATAATTACAGACTAAGAAATGTTTCTCAAAATATTTCCTTTAAAGCTGTAAATCACTCGTTAAATAATGTTGCAAATTTGAACACATGGGTACCACATATTAAACACGTCACACAAACATGTAACATTTCCAATTATTTAGAGAGAACACATTAGTCATTATTATCTTGTCAAGCCCAACGTTTTGCGGTAATACTGCTTTTATTTGAGCTCTAACAAGACAGCGTTTACACAAGGAGTGTTTCTCGCCCATCGCGAAGCGAGAATGTACATAGGCATTAAGTAACACCCAAGCGAGAAACAAAAAATCGTTTACGATTAAGAAAATTGATTGAGAAAATTGAAATGAAATCTTTTATTTCCAGATACAAAAAAAAAACCTACAATCACTACATAGTATAAAACAAAGTTGCTTTTTCTGTCCCTATGTATGCTTAAATCTTTAAAACTACGCAACGGATTTTGATGCAGTTTTTTTTAATAGATAGAGTGATTGAAGAGGAAGGTTTATATGTATAATAACCCGGTTTATACCCGTGCGAAGTTTATACCCGTGCGAAGCCGGGGCGGGTCGCTAGTATTCAATAAATCAATCAATCAAAAAATTTATTACAGATCAAACAATCCAATTTGTTAGTAATTACACTAATTACATACACATCTTAAACACTAGTGTTAGTACATAATAATATTCGGCAAACTTTGGTCATAATTACTAGTAATGTCAAAATAATCAATAATAACGTCAAAATCACAATTATAATATCAAAATCATAACTATAATGTCAAAAAAATACACACATAGATAACGTAATAAATATATAATGTCATAAATATAACACATTCACATTACACACATACACATCGAAATTGCCTGAAGAATCATATACAATTTTCTCGATCTTTTATACAAAATTCAGGCGAAGAACTTATCTTGTATTAATGAGCCTCAACCAACGAAATGGCCCAAATTAATTGAAAAAAAATCATTTCCATTTTTTTGCTGTTATAACTCAAATTGTGAAGTAATTTCAAGTATTTATCCTTAGGTTAAAGACCTGCGAAGTTGCGGTTCGTTAGTCTTTATGGGCTTTTTACTTTGCAAAATGAGTTACTTCGTCATTGTTAAGATTTTTTTTAGTAACATAACATTTTTCCTTTTCTACTTAACTAAATAAACCACGAGTAAAATAAGCATAATAAGCAAATGTTATTATACGTGTTTTTTTATTATGTGTAACATCTTGCCTCTCGCTTTCCTGTAATCTGTGGGAGTGATTTAGTGAAAAGGGACGGAAGGAAGTATGTAACAGGAAGCCGGGGAAGCGCGCGCGGTTGATTTGACCAATGAGCGCGCGTGGTGCTAGGGTTGGCCGTCAGATGGTACCAACCCATTTTCCGAGAGGTTGAGGATAATGACGATGACGATGCTGATGATGAAAATTGTTTATAACATATATATATTTTTTTTTTGAAACCATATTTATATACGTCAGCCAAGATGTAAAATGTTACACATCATTTGCGACTACTGTAAGGATCGCTTTTTTTTTTTCATATCCTTTAGTCGTTTTCAAGTGGCTCAACCAGATCTTAAGCCTTTATTATAACTACTACTCAGATCAAATTGCCTGCAAGGAGACATACAACATGAGTCCAAAGATGGATGGAAATTCTTAAAAACTTTTCTCAGGAAACACATTAAATCGTCGATTTTGGTTGTCATAAAAATACCTATGACAATCGTTTTGAGGAGTCATTAGCGTTATAGTTTAAATTCCTTTCAAATTTGTACGATCACTTGTATAAATAAATAGAACCCAACGACTCTCGTCTAAGAAACTTCCATACCACCGGCATGAGTGGGCCCACAGGCAAAGAATGACTCAATCGAATCCGTGTCATTTATTTTACCCACTGTATTTACTTCCCAGTGACACAGCATAAGCTTATTATAATCAACTAATAATGTTCCCACTGCTGGGACACAGGTCTCCTCTCTAGTAGAGGGAGCGGGCTATAATCCACCACACGGGCCCAGTGCGGGTTGGTGGATGCCACATGTCTTCGAATTTTTGGTTGTAGTACATGCCGGTTTCCTCACGATGTTTTCCTTCACCATTTCTAGAGCAATGATCATAAAATAAATCCCACAAAGTAAAGTTTTACAACCAATTTTTTTTTTTTGACGTGATGACGTCTTATAAATCGATGAACGCCGGCTGCACGCACGAAAGTGTCACGTTCCGCCTGAGCCGAGCGTGCAAGCGAGAGCGCGGAACAAGCGATAGAGAGGCACGATCGGCCTAAGCGTTCGGCTTGTGACGTTATCACGTGATATTATCGTCCGTAAACCGATTTTTTTCTAACTGAACAGATAGCTCTAGCTGTGTTGCTGGGGAGTTTGTTGCGCCACTTCTTCCCAGCTAAAGCACTAGGAAGTGGTGAAGGGTGGGCGTTTTGGGGGACTGTAATTTTGACGTTCGAAAAGTGTTGATTCTCAGCCTTGTTTGAATAAAAGACTTTTAAAGAATTTTGAATTAAATTCTCCTTTTTTATTTTTCAGATAATTCATCGAGACTTGGCTGCGAGGAACGTGCTGATAACAGAAGACAGAGTGTGTAAAGTAGCAGACTTTGGGTTTGCGAGGGATGTGGCCGACACTCATGTTTATGAGAGAAAGAGTGATGGACGGCTGCCTATCAGGTTGGTGGCGATTATTTAAAATACTAACCCCATAAATTATTGTTTCACTATAAATCGTAATATAACCCATTCTTCTTAAATTTTCGTCAGTTATTGTCCCTTTAGGAAACCAGCGTCAGACAGCATTGTCTGGCATTACTGCTGAAATAGACCTTTTTGGCGCAGCCGTGAGTCACTCACTATTATTTTTCAAGCATTTCACTTTTTACCCGACTGTCGTCTCTATGTACCCTCGTAACTATTAAACGGTGGAATCGATTTTGATGAATTATATGTCGTTAGATTTGTCATTATTGCAAGAGTGTCACTGGGTATATTAAAATTATTAAAATTGGAACGGCGGATTTTTGGCTCCAAAAGGTGTTTTAAAAAAAACTCCCTTCCCTATCGAGTGGAAGGGTTTTGAAAGCTGATTACAAAAATATATACAAATTATAATATCTATGTTCAAATGTAAATGGAATGGAAATGAATGAGAAATTATGAAAAGCTGAAAACTGTTGCCAAACAAATATTAATCTTTATTTCTCATCTTATGGTAACAAATTAACCAGTCAATCAGTAAGGTTGGCAGTGAGACTGACTGTTTAGAGTATTTACTTAAATCTGTAATGCCTATTGAAGTAAGGATCTTTTAAAATTCACGGTGATTGAAGATAATAATATCCTCTAAAAAATCCAAGAATTCTATCTTCTTGTTTGCTGATCTTGAACCAGTTTAATGTCGGCACCACATTATCGTCCAACAGTCCATCACTCCAACATGACTCTAGTCTGTCCCAACTCACGATCAATGAAAACAGACTGTTCAACATCGTCAAATATAATATGTAAAAAAACCCTGTCCGATCCGTGAGGGTATTGTTAGGTATAGTACTGAGAGCCTATTTATGTGTTAATAATTTTCAGAAAATACGAAAAAAGCAATTAATTGGCAATAAAAAAAATTCTATTGTTAATTTTACCGAGTTATTACATGGGGCGCGGGAGGCCATCGTTTAGCGGGTATCTACAAGTCATAACTTATCACCTCTGTAGAAAATTTGCTAATTTTTTGTGAATTTGGGGTAATTTTGGTAATAAAAATATGATTTTTAAATAACAATAACTTTTTTATATTCAAAAATAATTAGATTTTTTATTACTTTTAGGTAATATTATTGCAGTATCTATGAGCCCCTTTTGGATCGGACAGGGTTTTTTTAACATATTGTATACAGGAACTATCTGTCTACACGTAGAAGATTGGACGAACAGTTGGACTGTTAGACGATAGTGTGGAGCCGGCATAATACCTTAATGGTCGCGAAATGGGCTAGGGACCTTGTTACTACAGACCAGGGATATTTACAAGTTATCAGACCCACGGGTACACTGTATGTGGTGTAAGGATTACCTACTTCCATTACGTTGAACAAGACGGAAGTCAGACCGTTAATAATATTGTACATAACTCTGACATTTTGCCAGCAAAGTTTGTAGTTTCTAGTTCGTTGTTATTGTTAGTTTCTCGTAAAATTACTGCACACACAGTGCACCATGTAACCTTCTGGGAAATTAGAAAGTTCTGATTTTCTCAGGTCTACGATAAAATGAATCCCTGAAGTAACGAGAAATTGATCAGCTTATTCTGAATTTACGGTCTCAAGGTTACAGTGTGTTATTTGCGCCCACAACTTAGTCTGAGCTGTAGAGATAAATATTTTCTAGTATATTTAAGTAAGACACTTGACAGCTAATTATCCAGCCCGTCCCATCTTTGATGTCCTCCCCCCAGTAAACAAACGCCCTAAGCCGAGGTTCGTACCCCACAGGGGGTGCCCTTAGCGAGCGTTCACCTAGTTTATAAGCTTAGTTTGTATGCCCCCGGCTAAAGGCTTTGAGTTTAGCAGCTTAAGGCACCCACAGGATTGACCGCTTAAATAGTCATGACCTCAGAGGTCAGCTATGAGATGCACTACAGAAAATAAAAAAAACTAATGATGGCAGTTCTTTTAGCTTAAAAGTGTCTAAAATGTACAACGGAAACTGGACGTAAAAAGCGTAAAATTAGTAAAGAAACTTTTGGCCAGAACTGAGATGAAAATGTGTTCTTATCGAAAATATCTGTTACCAAATTACTAATGAAATGTAGTTATCACTGTAACACACTCAAATTAAAATCATTAACAAGAACATAATTATATCCAAAAATGTAACCCTCTTCTTTCTTCGTTTTCAGATGGATGGCCCCCGAGTCTCTCTACGATAATATATTTAGCGTTAAGTCCGATATTTGGAGCTTCGGCATCCTGTTATGGGAGATCGTGACCCTTGGCTCCACACCATATCCTGGATTATCAGCCAATGACGTCATGAAAAAGGTACGTTCTTCTTCACTTATAAACAACTAATTATAAGCATTGAGTATTGTTGTAAAACCTACTTGCTAAGATACTTTTTGTTAGGTTTTAAATAAATCAAAATCAAAATATTTTATTTCACATAAACCTACAAGGGCACTTGTGAAACGTCAGAAGCTAGGTGCACAGTTCCAATTGGTCGCTTTCTATGGAGAAGAGCCGGCAAGAAACTCCACGGTTACTCCTTTCAAAATAAATTGTTTCTACAATGTTTTCAAATTACAGTGTTAATAGGTATGGGAGGACAGTGTAGGCCTATCAACAAGTACCAGGTACTTAGTAAAATAGAAAATGGTCCACAAGTCTACAGCCTACAACGTTCTCACATTAACAAAATCTAAAAGAAAAGAATCTATGTAAAAGATAAACAAAATAATAAAAATAAGGACCTAAAAATACAATAGACGTGGATATATTTAGTAACCTGTTCCGCTTATCTATTTCTAAATAGCCATAAAAAACTCCTGAAATAAATAATAATAAGGACCTATTTAAACCAAATGACATAATTGCCACTACAGCTGTAACAAATCTAATTTGATTAAAAAAATATATAGAAAATTGTAGGTATATAATACAATGTCATTTGTAATGTCGATAAAAAGATTTTCGAAGTTTAAATTCTGTACTCGTTACTTGAAGTTTGAATAGCAAACATTGTACAACGTTTACTAAGTTTTTCATTTTGCTATTTTCACAGTATTTATTTAGGAACGTGATTCTTCAGATTACAATTACAACAAGTATTTTGAGTAAGTGTGAGTGAAATGACTTTGATAACACTTCAAATTGAACTTTAGCTATTTCTCAATATGACTAAAATTGGAATAGCGATATTATGTTATAAGGTCTGCGCTGAATTTTATCTTAATTTAGACATTTTAAGAAGTTATTGTTAGCAAGATTTTCTTCATCCCTATTATCCTTGAGTAGTTAATCTGCTAATCTCAAACACGTGCTACCGATTTGCTTGTTAAACAGCCCCAGATCACGCCACCATAATTATTTGGGAAGTTGTCACATCATCCTTATCGATAACTATAATCGTATTGCAATCGCCCTCAGAATATGTAACGCAATGTGACCGGTAGCAATTACCTGATGTGCCGCCGTTTGCTGCCCTGTTGACCTCTAGAAAAGTGAAACTATAACAAGTTTAGGCGTCTTTCTGTGGAGTGTAGTGGTTGGACATTTGAATTTAATTGTTCTTATACTCGTAAGTGCCTTTTACTGATAGTAATATAGTCAGTACTGATTGCCTAGTTATTATGCATGTTAATGTTACTTTCTGCTTAATGGAAAGCAGTAGGGGCAATAATGAGCAGTGGTCTGATAAATTACTATATTTCGTAGTCAATATTTTTACTCAAGTGACAAGCGACAAGGTACAAAAACATAAGCCGTAACTATATTAATTTGAATCGGTGACAGGCGTGTGCATTGTGCAACAGGCCCGTGCATACATATATGCGACCTCTTCCAATACTGCTCAAATAAAAAAAAAATTGAAATGTTGCCGGAAAAATTGGAAAATTCGGGTAAACTGACAGTGCATTTTCTATGAGAATTCCAGAGAGCTGAATACACCTACGCCTGATTACTTTTCAATTTACCTGAAAATAAATTCATTCTTATTTGAAGCTTAGGTGAAAATTATATTTCGTGGTACGATAGTAAAACTGAAATAACTTTTACCTAAAATCAAATTCCTATAACCTTTCACATTGTAGTAATGAACCCTTATGAAAAAAATATTGTAGTTGTCAGATAAAATCATAACTACTAAGGTATTTTATATTCACATCATCATAATCAGCTTCTAATGTTCCCACTGCTGGGACACAGGCCTCCTCTCTGTGAGAGGGAGTGGGCTGTAATCTACCACGCGAGCCCAGTGCGTGTTGGTAGATGTCACATGTCTTCGAATTTTTGGTTCTAGGACATGCCGGTGTCCTCACGATGTTTTCCTTCACCGTTTTGAGAGCAGTGGTGATGAAATTAAATACACAAAGTAAAGCGCCCACCTGGGTTCGAACCTACGACCTACAACTCGTAAGTCGGGGCCGTTACCACTGTGCCACCACTGTTCTCTCATATATTCACATATCAATCGCAAAAGAACTGATTTCATTAATAAACTTATCGTTTTTTACCCTCCTTCGGTAGGTAATGTTTTTCATCCTACTAATCATATTATACGGGAAATATGAGGATGGATGGATGGATGTCTGTTACTCTTTGACGCAAAAACTACTGAACGGATTTGGATGAAATTTGGCACACAGATAGTTTATAACCTGGATTAACATATAGGATACGTTTTATCCCGATACTCCCACGGAATAGAGACTTATGTGGGTAAAACCGCGAGGTACTGCTAGTGTTTCATAAATGTAATTAATCAGAATATTAAAAAAATTGATCTGCGAAATAGGATTAACGAGATAGAGAGATAGGTAGCAAAGGTTCATTGACAAAATAATAACATAACATCACGCCTGTAATTCCCGAAGGGTTAGGCAGAGGTGTACCTACAGCACACCCACATTTCGCCAGTTATGTTTAAGTCTCATGTAATAGGTGGCGAGCCTATTGCCATCAACCGGGCACAAATCCAGACTGAGCTGCTACTGAAATATTCCAGATTGTAAAACCCAATACCGCTTTGCTCGACCCGGGAATCGAACCCAGGACCTCATGCTCAGCAGTAGCGCTTGCGACCACTAGACCAACGAGGCAGTCAAATAATAATAATCATAAATAGTAATAATCTTCCTAATTATGTTACCATGGTAAATCTAGTCATGGTAAGTCTTTTACCCGACTACGACGAAGTAAAAAGAAGGTTTATGATTTTGACCGGCATGTATGTATGTATGTTCATCTGTTCATAACTTCTAAACTACTTATCATAATTAGACAAATGAAGCATTAGAAGCATTTTGAGCGTCCGTTCATGACGTTACATTAAATTGAAAATGGCACACGTGTGACTCCAGATTTTTTGTCTGTCTGTGATGTCTTGTTTATACCTTTTTAGTTGGCGTTTTTGTCGTAGTCGGGTTTTAGTTTTTATAAACAAACAGACAGAGTCTCTAATTGATAAAAAGACTCGTGAAAGTGGACTTTTCGCTCTAGCTGTCCTTTGTAACCCTTACCCAGAGACGCTAAAAGAACATTTATCTCCTTACTAACTTATATAAGTAATAAATTCTAACTTTTTCATGAAACGCTCTCAACTTGTGACATTTTAATCTTAAGTTTAGCATGAGTTCTTGAGCGGTGAAGATGCAAAACTACTCGCTCTTGCATGTCACAGCGTACATATTTTATATTTAAAGAGTAAAGTTTTTATCCGTACCACATGAGTACCTATCACGCATCTTTATAAATATATACTAATATTATAAAGTGGTAAAATTTGTTTGTTTGTATGTATCCATTACATAATTATTTTTTCTGTCATTGCTTCATTTTTAATTATTTTTACCTATTGTGGTATACTAATCTTATTCCAGGAGCATCGTCTTCACATTTAATTTTATAATTAATGTATACAAAATATTGTAAGACATTTTAAAAGAGTAACGGTGGAGTTTCTTGCCTATTCTTCTCCATACGAAAACTTTCTTTTCGAAGGGGCGACTAGAATCAATCTATTTTTTGTTTTTGACGTTCAAAAGTGCCTTTTTGTGCCCAATTGAAATAAATTATTTGACTTTGACTATAAAGGGGTTAATCTCTGGAACTACCAGTCGGATTTGAAAAATTATTTTTGCATTGGATAGCCCAATTTTTTGAGGAAGATTAGGCTCGCGGACAGAAGCTAAAAAAAACTAGCTTTTTTATGGAGGTCGGGAATTATCCCACGGGATGGTACTACCGGGAAAAATAGTATCCTATGTCCTAACTCATGGCCTATCCGTGTGCCAAATTTCATCCATATCCTTCCAACCGTCGAGGCGTGAAAATTTAACAGACAGCCAAACTGACAGACAGACGGAATTTGACATACCATACCAATATTACACAGAGGTAAAATTTGTTTGTTTGTTTATATGTAGGGGATAATCTCCGGAACTACCAGTCGGATTTTAAAAATTCTTTTTGCATTAAATAGCCCAATTCTTAAGGAAGGTTATGTGCTATGTAACATTACGCTACAACCCTTAGGAGCCGAGCAAAAATAGGAAGCAAGTCAGGAAGAACGCTAAGCGAAAACGAAGTAATAGCGCGAGTGGGCGATGCGATGCGACGCAGTGAGTCAGGGTCTGAAATTCCACGCGGACGAAGTTACGGGCAGAAGCTAGTTTATATATATTATATAAATGATAAGGATGTTTTTAAAAGTGCATTTTATCACAACCGCAAAAATACCTATAGACAAACCATGTTCTTAATGTCCCTCGGCAAACCTCGTGTTTCGTCAGTCGTCGGATTTCTATCAGCTGCCCTTTGCACTTGGTGCAGACCGGACGCTCTCAATCGACTTGGAAGTATATATAGACTTGTTAGTGCCTTTTTAACTTAATGTAATTTATTTTAAAAAAGCTAGAAAAGCTGCTAAAGTCGCAGGCACGATAGATAGGAAAATAGTTTTACAGCTCTATATAGATCACACGAAAATCAAATAAAACAAAAATAAAGTAATTCTGAAATCAAATTATAATTAAGATAAATCTAACAATTGATGGACATGGAAATTAGCATTCGTTTGTATTCGGAAATCCGATGATTCCCGAGGGACATTAAGATAATAGAAATACTACACTTATTATGTCTCTGAAATTACCTTAAATTATTTCTGACAACAGTTTTTTCGACACATAGTACCTGCCTGTGTATTTGGTAATTTCTTTGATTTTCTTACTAAGTTTTTTTTTCTCTGAAAAACAAATTCATATTAATCACGCTTTTCTACGCATAATCTAAAAAGAGAAACCCAGGTCCGTGATCTTGGAATTCTGTTGGATGACAAACTCCATTTAGATTCTCATATTAGCAAAATTGTTAATAATGCCTTCCGTATGTTCGGCTTTATTATGAGAACGGCTACAGTATTTACCCGATCTCATACCTATTTGTATCTTTATAAATCGTTGGTTCGTTCTCAGCTGGAGTATGCTGTTTCGGTATGGAATCCCCACTATAGTAAATATTCCGATATGATTGAAAAAGTACAAAGAAAGTTTTTAAAGGCCATGCATTTTCGTTGCTATCGTACTTATACATCCTACAGCGACCTACTGAAGAAGTATCATCTGCAAAGTTTGAAGTCTAGACGAATTATATTGGAAACGATGTTCCTGTTTGATCTGTGCAATAATTATGATTGTATCGATATTCGCAACAAAATTTGTTATGTAGTACCCAGAACAACGATTTGCCGTGGGGTGCGCGCAAGACCTCTATTTGCAGTAAGTTCTTGTCGTACGAACGCAGGCTTGCGTGCACCCTTACGTCGCCTTGCCAATCAATACAATAAGATCTTTGTAGACATCGACTTTTTTTCTGTCTCTGCTCAAAAATTTAGAAGTACAATACACAAAACAATTTTGGATCATAATAGTTAGATTAATACGTATATTTACTCATTCTCTCTCCCTCTCTCCTTCTCTGTTCTTTGCATGCCTGTGTTTGTTTAAGTTTACTACCAACTACTTTTCTGTTTTAGCAGCTTAGAATAGCGCACTTTTAGATATAGGTTTTAATATGTTGTGGAAAATATCGTAGGTTATACATTTGTAACTTTTGTATATTTATATAACTTAGTATAAGATTTTAATGTATAGCTGTTTATTTTCCCGAACAAATAAAATAAAATAAAATAACAGAAACATTCTAACCATATTCACAAATACAGAAATACTTTGCTTTGACCCTTAACGCATCAAAGTCCATACAAATTACGCTGTGATGAGAATTCCAGTGTGGAATAAATTATGGAAGTTGATGGTCAACACGAAAAAAAAATGACGTTGAAACAGAGCAGCGGTGACAAGTTAATCACATTAGCTATTTCAACTTGCATTCGGCACGTCAGAATCGCTAACGTAGTCGAAATGCGGTGACAGACCGGCTAGAAAACAGTGGACCAGACACTATCGAAATTCAAAATTCAAACTAAGCTGAGAATCAGCACTTTTCGAACGTCATATTACATATGACAGTCCCCCAAAACGCCCACCCTTCATGTATCAGTAATGACTTCAATATTACAGTCAATGCTTCCAATATTGACGTCAAACTATTAAAATAACTAGATTGATGATGATTGATTGATGAAATAATATAATTCCAACCACCACACTGTCAGTAGTAATATCATTATTTGAATGTAATGTCATTATTACTGATAGTGTCTGATCCAATTTTAATTTCACTATTTGGGAACTGTTGATTATTCTTAAAGGATATATAGAGGAATGTTAAATGAAACCAATTTTAATCTCGAAAATGATTTAATTGTTAGTGTTAATATTCTCTGGAGTTGGGTTTTTCCATCTAGAATTTCTCAGTAGCAGCCCGGAGTCTGGATTTGTGCCCGGTTGATGACAATAGACTCGTCCCTTATACCATGGGCCTTTTAAGGCGATGATAACCGACTTTTTATGATTTTATACTGAAGATTACGTCTAAATGGGTAGTGTTAATGATTTGGAATAAATATATGTTAAATTAGAGCATTTTCTTAATAAATTAATATTTATATTATTAATATTTTAGATTATGTATCTAACGCGGATAAAGAACTGAGAATCAGGCAAACTCTATCAAGCGTATTTTTTTTAAACTTTCACCATTTTAAAGATAATTTAATTATTGATCTTTTCGTATACGTGTTTTACTAAAATAACTTTTGTTTTAAGTATAATAAATTAATAATGCGTCTAATTTGGAACCGCGTTCCTCGATGGGCGAGTCCTATTACTGACTGGACGTACGACGCGTTGCGTGAGCTCAGTACAGAACACGCAAGCTAACCACTCAAGGTCACTAGCATATATCTGCGTCTTAAATATAATTGGCGAAATGTGGGTGTACTATATAGGTACACTTTTGCCTTACCATTCGGGGATTACAAACCAGGGCCTAAAACTGCCACATTAAGCAATTCCTCTAAAAGCAATTAATTTTCTGAATTCCTAGCAGACCATTAGCAATTTCTTTATGGTGACTGACACATGAGCTGAATCTTATTCAATTCAATTCATATCAGAATCATATTCGATGTTAATATAGCTGCATGAAAAAAATGAAGACCGTAATTTTACCGGATAAAATTTTTCTTTACAGTTTTTATGAATCAAATGAGATTTTTATTTATTATTTCTACAGTCTAAATGTTATTTGATTATAATACAAAATTGTCAAACAGATGAATTGCGTAAGAATTGAACGCAGATAATATTATGAATTGTCAGTTTGCTGATTCATATTTTCATATTATGATTCTACCAAAGCGGCTGTTTTAGGCCCCCTGATGTTATCTAATCTTATGTCAAAATAAAGTAGCCTTCAATAACACGATACAGACTTACCTAACTTAAATAATTTTTAATTTCGTTCCCTTTTTTCCCAGGTCATCGAAGGATATCGTCTCGAAAAGCCAGAGCACTGTCATCGGGAGCTCTATAACATAATGTATTATTGCTGGGAGGCGGAGCCGAAGGAACGACCAGACTTCGCAGACATTGTCGCTAGATTAGAACCGCTAATTAACAAAGATATGGACTACATACAGCTGGAAAGATTCCCAGATCATTCGTACTATAATCTACAACATCTAGATGGGGAGAAACTATGATTGTTTTAGACAGGGATAGTGAAATTGTTGATGAAGTGAAAATACCTCCGTAGTTTGGAATTTTCATTATGAAAATCCATTACAATTATTACAGTTTTAGTTTTCATCTTTGTAGATTTTTTTTCATTAGTGCCCTAAATTGTATTGGCCTATTTAAATGATCTATACTCCGTTTGAAATAAGATTAGACTTTTAAACAAACCTTTTTTACAGTTCGTTCAACCGATTTTGACTTCTATACCGTAGGCATAAGGATGGCATTAAAAGCAAAAAAAGTGGTTACAAACCAACTGTTTACTGCAGCTGTCATTTATCATGCCACCAACGCAATAGAAGTTAAAATCGGTTGAACGGACTGTAAAAAAGGTTTAGTTAAATGTCTAATCTTATTTCAAACGGGGTATAGGTAATTTCTTTTTCATTAAAACTGCTATCAATTCATGTTTCTTTTAAGAGGTATTGCCACTTTATCGACGTTGGACGTCAAACTATTTATTTGTGCAAGAAATAAATTGCGGCATAAACTTAATATCAATAAAAGACAGTAAAGTTGTTCCACAGTTTGTATTATATTGTGCATTATTTAGACTTATGAGTACATGTTAGTACCAATAATCCTTATAGGTGGTACTTATGGGTAAATTATGTAAATATCTTCTGAATTAGAAATTACTGCATACTCTTGTTTCATAATTCCAAAATAAAATAACTATAACGTTGAACTTACGTAGGTACTTAATTGCAAAAGTTTGAGAAATATTTTAAAACTCATCTGATTAATTAAAAACAATCTCGTAATTAATGAGTAATGTAAATTAATTTGAAACTGCTACTTACACAAACAAAAAGTTAACTGAGATTAAAATACTTTAAATGATTGCAATAATATTTTTTAAGTAATTTTAGAACTTCACATAGACTAGTCTTTAGAATATTATAATAATTTAAATTTTAGTAATCATTAAAATTAAAATAATGATCTTATAAATGTACAGTACATTTAAGCTTTTCGTTAAATAAAAATACATATAATTTGTATAATAAATGTTTTGTTGTATAAAGATTTTTTTTTTAATTTCCCTTTATAACCAAAATCACAGCGATAAAATACTTTAGACTCATAAAGTCATGACAAAAAGTTAATTCTTCGTTTACACTGACAAAATTTCTTCTGTAAATATCCAGTCTTGACTACTATTTCTACAATAAGTGCCAAGGTACCGCTAACATATCCGAAAGCTAAAGCCAAGAAGCCGCCTTGCAGATGCTGCCACGACAACGGATTAACATCGGATTTCTCCTTCAATAAAGCCCTCAGTCGACGAGCCCGTCGCCTCTCAGTGAACGTTGCAAAGTGATCCCTAAGAGCTTCATTTAACCCGCTCTGCTTAAGCAGCGTTATTGTTGTCGAAAACTCCGGCATAAAAGGAAACCCTTTTAAAGCTATAGTTTCTATAGGTACACTGAAAACATCCTTCGTAAACGTATAATATTTATGGTTACCAATACTGTCACTCAGCTCTGGTGTTATTGAAGAAACATGTGCCAACTCAAGACGACTACATAATAACGAAAAATTTCTATGAACAGTAACATCTATCATTGCTTTAGTAATATTCTCAATATCAGTCCATTTCTGACCAATACGATAGTCGAAAGGATCGGTTGAGTTATAAAACAGATCATGTAACTCCTCGAAACCACCAAATTTTAAATCACTGTCAACCAATTCTTCGACTGTCTGTATTTGGTACTCATAAGATGGGTTCGTCAACACTTCGAATAATTTCGTTTGGTATGCCGTTGAAAATAGTATACAATAGATATTGAGAAACACAAAAAACACGCGAAGACTTTCTTTAGAAGGATGTAGGTAAGCTACAAAGCCGAATATTGTAATCCAAGTATTAAGAAAACAATGACCAAGCGAACTATTGTAATCAGAATCTCCACTGAGCTGCCCTATAATTTTCCACGTTATACCACACAGAAAGAAACCAGCTATTAAAGAATACCAAACCAAATGCTTAAATATAATAACCAAAGCTACCCATGCAGCTGATTTGTGAGCTCTTGGGACAACCCAAGTATAAGCATCAGCTAAATACGTAATGCTTGTCTCAAAGTCTTCGTGCACATCGAAATCTGGAAATATTCCACCCAAAAGCAAGTGTCCTTTCTTCGATGCCAATTGCTTTAAAGCTCCATTCCATTCACCAACATTTTCTCGTTCTCCTCGGAATCCATCAACGAAGTGATATCTAGCCGTCATCTTATATCGTCTAAGCATTGCATTTATCATTATTTTCTCAATATTAACCTCACATTCATCATTACTTACGAACGGCTGTCTTTGCAATGCTATTATTTCTATGACACAACCATTCATGTCGTGTGGTACTTTATCATCAAACACATATTTATCATATTTTAATACTCCTCGTTCACATGTGTTTTGTATCACAAGTCTGTCTTTAGCAGTTTCGTTGAAATAACCACAATACTCTGGAGGGTCGTAAGGTTTCCAACTATAAATAATGGCGTTCCGAAAATTGTTTGCTTGAGGCACAGCTATAATTATATTTATTGCATTATATTTGAAGAGACAGCTAAGTACTTTCTCGACGTATTCAATATTCATTTTATCATTCCGAACGAAGTTGAAAAGTAAAATAATAAATTTTGCAAATGGGTTCCAACTTCGTGATCGTATTAATTTACTGGCTAGAAAAGAAAAATCGGTGTAACTGTCTATTATGATAACAAAGTAATTAGCTATTGGTATGGCTACATAACTATCTACGTGCAGGACTCCAAGATTATAATTATCTTGATCACAGATTTCCACTTCTTTTTCAGGACTCATGACTTGCACACTGAACTTGATTCTTTCATTGATCTTCTTCAATAGTTCAGTCCTAATTCTCGATACAGAAGTGCTCACATTATTAGTGTTAGCGATTATCAAAAGACCAGGCTCTTCGAATTCATTTTCAATCACTTGACTAATACATCTAGTATAGTCATTAATAACAGTTGGGCCATGTGGATTTACAACTCCATAGGAGTTATCAACTAACACGAATATTACTAGAATTATTTTATTAACAGACATCCGTGTTGCCTTAATTTGTAAACCATTAGTACTAAAAGCAAAACTACAATAAACCGCCGTTGCATGATTAGTATCGTCATGTTGTTTAATCTACACTGATCTCTACTTAAAAGCACAAATAACATGATAAAATATGACATATTACCATCAGTGTAACATGTTCAAGGAAAGCATATTTTATTTCACACCAGACAAAATACCAAACTTATTTTTATGCAGCAATGTTTAATTTCATTGCAAATTTTGATGTGATATTATTTTTTTTATCACAAATCGTTGAGCACCCTAAAATAAATCGATGATAGCGATTGTAGATTGCTTCAAAACGACACAGCACACAACGATGAAATTTTTTCAATAACACTTACCCAATATACGACAACATCTCAAAATGGATAAACCAGAGTCCTTGCTCTTCAAGTCATTTAAAAAATAATAATATTAAAATGTAGCTCAAATACTCGAGTTTTCAAACATGTTGGACGCACTTCAAAACTTAGTGCAGTATATTAAAATTACGAACATAATGTGATTGTATATTCTCTATTTTATTATTAAATGCTCCGAAAGCTTTTGGAGAATATTAAATAAATGTAATTATTTACATATCTTCAGCAGTTGAGTTTTAATTGGCTTTATCCAAGCAACGAATTTTCAAAAAAAATTTTTTTTTTTAATACATTTGACCTTAGTCAAATATTCTAGTCTAATTATATGATATTGCTCGTCAAACCAAACACAATTTTTTAAAAGAAAATTCGTGGAAATGATCTTTAAGATGCTCCGGAGTGCTCATTCTCATTTCAAATTAAAGAGTTTAAAATATTTCAGGTTTCATTACTTTAAACAAAGTTTTAAACAAACTTCCCTTCGTATAATTTTCTTTTTTTTAAATAAGTTCTTTAAGAGCGTGTATTCTGAAAGTGGGCAACGTCGCAATGTCAAATATTTAGCTGTTTTAATTGATTTGGCAATATTACTGTATGGATATAATAATATAAAATATGACTAACTAGTGAACTAAAGTATTGATTATGAAATACAATAATTGATATCGTAACACCGAATATTTCTTCATTTTAGATGTAAAAAGTTTTTGGAAAATTATAGGTATTCTTTTGGTGATTCACTTTGTTTTTTAAAAAAAAAAAAATAAGTACTGATATAAAATTCTATCCAAGTACAACTGAAAAAAACAAAAACATCTTTAAAATCTGCTACTGAAATATTAAAGTGTTCCACTGAATGCACAACTGAAGAAAACAAAAACATTTTAAACGTTGCTGCTGAAATAATAAAGTAAAATGTTCCGAAATCAATTTAGTCAGTAATTTAAAGAAAACACTAAACTAAAACGACGCCTGTCTCAGTTCACAAACTTGTTTACTGTCTTAGACTTTAAACATTTGTACAAAATTTTAACGTGCCAAGAGAAAACTTACTTAAGGATAAGTAATTGCAGATTTTTGTATAGACAAGCAAAATTGGCACAAAAAGTTTATTTTCTGGAAATAATTATTATCTTCTTTAGAAATGTGTGTTATAAACGAAATATTAATTTAATCTCCAGTGGCTACTTTTTCTGTATGCTCAAAATGTTCATCTTCATCTTTTAGGGATGTTTTTTTTCATTGGTATCTCGCAGGTCAATCTAAGAGGTTATCGGCTGCTTAACCGGACTTTACTGTGGCTGCCTTAATAAACTAAGGCCTCCAGCCAGGGCATAAAACTTAGAAACTAAGCGACTACATGCTAAGGGCACCCCTGTTGGGTACGGATCTCGGCTTAGGGCCGTATCACTGGGGGAGGACAGCAAGGGACAGCCTGGATCGGATTAATTATAGGAATATTGGAAAACGCTCCTGTATGTAACGCTACCTACGTCTTTTGTAAATTTTATTAAAAAAATACAAACCTGATACAAAAGGCACAAAATAATTACAAAATAACGAAAGCCAAAAACAAGGCAAATTATAAACCAGAAAAAACACAATATTCCCAGCCAACGTATCGATAAAATTAAATTTATTAATAAAATTATAACAGATCCAAAGAACATTTCTAATGCATTTGTTAACTACTTTGTTGATAAAATACAGCCCAAATTAATGGACGGTAGCTAATCTAAAACGTTCATTCTTTCATTTATTCATATTCATGACAAATATACCAAATGATATACTTAAAATAATAATGTCACGGAAAAATACAAATAGCGTAGGTTACGATGGCCTCTCTACAAAGATTTTTAAATCTGTAGCTAATGAGATATGTGTTCATTTAAGTCACAGATTCTTTATAAACACACATTATAAAACCAATATTTAAGAGGAAAATTAGAGAGTTAATGGAAAATTACAGGCAATCTCACTGATTCCGATTACAAAAAAAATGAGATGTTTATTTACAAAGAGCTATACAAATACTTAGAAAAAAAAAACAATATTTTGTGTGAACAACAAAAAGGATTTAGACCAAGCAGAACAATAAATATGGCAATTTTTGATTTTATACAGTATGTCATTAATAATGTATATAAACGAAACCCAGTGTGCCCCATTTTCTGTGACATGACGCAGGCATTTGATTATGTTCACCATCCTACACTTCTGAAGAAACTCGAAGCTTATGGTATAAGGGGTAATTTTCTAGACCTGTTTCACATAATAGACTACAAATAACTGAAATTAATATAATTAATAAACAAAACGACATATTTAGGTCAGACTCAATTGTTATTTACGGGGTACCGCAGGGAAGTGTGTTGGGCTCTTTGCTATTTATATTACATATTAATGACTTACCGGAATGTATTGAACAACTATTAACCCTATTTGCAGATGACAGTACCATGACAATACCTACCAAAAGTGTAGAAATATTTCTTTAAAATCGATTATAAAATGGTTAGACGAAAATAACGTAAGAATAAATATAAGAAAAACAAAGATAAATGCATTTTAACTAACGCATGATAAGAGCAATCTGCATGTACAATATAATAATGATACTGGTAACGATGTAATAAGTACTAAATTTCTAGGACTTGAAATAGACATTAAACTTAGTTGGAAACAACACATGGAGTCACTTTGCAAAAAACTAAGCACATCCGCTTACGCTTACCATACTTTGTCGTCTGTTGTAAATCTAGATGCACTCCTGACTGTATGCCATGGTTTAATCGAATGCCACCAACGATACGGCGTTATCTTTTGGGGCAACTCCACCGAAAGAGAAACTGCATTCAAAGCACAGAAAATATGCATACGGTCCTTTTAAAATTGCAAATTATTCATAGCTGCGTGCTATATTTTAAACAGAATAAAATATTAACTTTACCATTCATATATATTTTAGAAATGGCAGTGTTTGTAAAGTTGAACCCTTGATCGCTTTGACCGCATAGCTGACGTATTTCTACGAAATAAGCGTGATAATAGTACGCTATGTCTCTCTAGTGCGAGAACGATTTTAATGCGCAAGAATGTCTGCTACATGACGCCAGTCATTTATAATAAATTACCGAGGAGTTGGAAAGTATTTAAAAAAACTTCGATTTTTTTTTAGTAGACAAAGCGTATTATTGTGTGACGGAATTTTTAACAGAGATAGGAATTTCTTGATTACTTTTATACTGATTAGAAATTACAAAAATATGACATTTAATTTTATTTTATTCCAACACTAAATAATTTGACTGCAGAAGAATTGTGTATAATATAAATTTTAAAAACTAGCAGGCTAGATTGTGCGTTTGTGAACCACTGCTGCAAGGTATCGGCTGGGCCTGTCACCTTGCAGCAGTGATGTCACAAATTGTTTCTGTGTTAATGTTTTACTAACGTATTTTATAAGTTATTAACACTATGAGTCTAGTTGCTTGATTTATTGAATAAAATTATTATTATATTTAAATTCAAAATATTTTATTTCACATAAACCTACAAGGGCTCTTATGATACGTCAGAAGCTAGGTGCACGGTTCCAATTGGTCGCTTCCTATGGAGAAAAGCTGGCAAGAAACTCCACGTTTACTCTTTTCAAAATAAATGGTTTCTACAATGTTTTCAAATTACCGTGTTAATAGGTATGGGAGGACAGTGTTGGCCTATCAACAAGTACCAGGTACTTAGTAAAATAGAAAATGGTCCAAAGTCTACAGTCTACAACGTCCTCACATGCACAAAATCTAAAAGATAAGAATCTATTTAAAAGATAAACAAAATAATAAAAATAAGGATCTATGTATTTAAATCAAATTACATGATTGCCACTACAGCTGTAACAAATCTAATTTGAAATATAATTAAATTTTAATTATAGTTAACCAATCTTTACATTGACATTGTTTATCTTTATTATTATGTACTTAGCATCTCTAGTGTATTTTGTACTTTTGCATGCTTTCTCGTGAAATATGGCTGTTGCTAATTATATTTTTATGTCACCGTGTTTTGTACCCATATTTGCAAAATAAATATGTTATCAATTTTTTTTTTTTGGTGGGAAATTATCAAATAACTTCTCCCGCTCTGGGTGGAGCAGGAGGGCGTGTCAAAATCTTGCTGACTAAAACCCACCCGTGTTCCTTCAGTTGCCATGTTGCCGGGGGCCACGATTTTCCTTTCGGCCTTATTCGCAACCCCGGCAGGCGTTGGCTCTAACGGACTCCGTCAATTCTGCTGACATCTCCTTGAGGCGCGCGTGGAACACAACGCGCCGTCGACCCGGGCCTGGTCCTTATCGGGCAGCGAGCTACCCATTGCTCACCGTCCGCAAGCCCGCGCCTACGGTGGCCTGAAATCGGCTCGCGATTCGTCTCCGCTTGCGATAAATGTTATTTTATCTTACATTCTTTACTTTGTTCTCCATGATTCTGTTTCTTTTCTATTATTCTAAACCTACTGGTGGACAAAGGGCTCATCTTTCTAGTTTCTCTTGGTATTTTTTTAGCTCCATATATTAATCATTTATGTAAACAGACAGACAAAAATCCTTGAGGGGTAGATTTTTATACAGGTGGGTACCCCTCAGGAACATTGTTCGCAACAATTTAATCCAGAAGGGTATAAAACTTTTATTTACCTTTTAGGTATCACACATCACAAGTAGATAGAACACCGAGTTTTAAAGCAATAAAATACAGACAAAATGTGCTTAAAACTTTTCAATCGCAAAAGGAGTTGAAACACAATGTGGTTTGTTTTAAATGAAGCGTTGGAAGCACAAAGGATGAACTTTTGATATACTTTGCAGATATACTCATGCATGCTATTTGTGCTGCAGGCGATATTAAACTTTGCGGATTCAATTGTGTATTCAAAAAATTTAAATCGAACTTTGGATAACCATTCTGTATGCTCGAATGTGATTACATTTGTTTTTACTGAATACTGAATTAAAAATAATATTTGTTTGTTGATAAAGGCCATTTCACATACACTCGAATGAGCATTCGCTACACTCGCTTGGGAGTTTCAGATACCTACTGAAATGGAAAATAATGTTGTCTAATTTAACTTTGTTTATTTAAAGTCTTGCTGTTATTTAAATCATTATAGAAGAGCTACTATCAAATTTAAGTGAACAATATGAAAGCCAAAGCTTACTTAGATGAAAAGCAACAAAACGTTTAAAAAATTCGGCCATTTACGTGTTGACTACGCATAGTGAAGGGTTCCGTAGTTGGGATGAATATTTACGCATGAACAGTATTGATTTTGTCAACCGCAAAAATTCAAATCCGAACTAATATTAAAATGCGAAAGTGAATTTGTTTGTTTGTTATGCTTTCACGATAAAACGGCTGAACGGATTTGGATGAAATTTGGCACGTGGGTAGACCATGACCTGGAGATAGATATTTTTTATCCTGGATCGTAGACGAGATTGCGGGCAACAGCTAGTAAGTTTATATTTCATATATTTTTTTCGAAAAAAACGATGAAAAAGTATAAATTTCTGTGATTGGAACAGAAAATATCTCAAAAACCATTGACTTAAATAGTGAAGTCACTTAGAAACATCCTAATCTTTTGAATTATGGGATCTAACAATATCTAACACACTTAAGTATGTCTCAAACTCAAACTCAAAGCATTTATTTCAAATAAACCAATTACAGGTACTTTTGAATTGTCAAGGGGTCGGTCAGTCAGAAAAAATGAAGCTAGTTGACCATTCCAAAGCGTAGTAGGTACCTATGGAGAAGAACGGGCAAGAAACTCCACGAACACTCTTTTAAATCAAAATATTGTTACAAAATATTGGTTACATCATTCGTGTTGAACTTATACATATACATGTAAGAACAATGTAGAAAGACGTGCACGTTAAAAGCGTCCGTAATAAAAATATAATAACAATTCAAAAATTTAAATAAATTAAAATAAACCGTGGCAGGTAAGAGATGACCAGTCCCTTCTGACGGCGCCCGTTCACGAACATGACGCATGGATCAGCACCATTTAGCTCAACCATTTTGAAGGGAACTTAATGATCCAACACACACGCCACCATCAGCGAGACATTTGAGTGAGCATGACATACCTCAGCCGCCAGGGCACATTCAAGTCAATGAAAGACGTGCCCAGTAAATGGTAGCTTTATGGAATGTACAACATGGTCAGAGTGCTCACACATGTGATATGCAATTATACATATTATATCTCTTTACCTACTTCGCAAAGGAAAGCGTAAAGTTATAGTAGTAGTAGTACCTACAATGTAGTGTTCATCATAAAATGGTTATTTTTTACATTTTACAATAACATTCGTTAGAATGCACCTAGTTTTTTAACTAATTGGCTAAACACCAAGTCATTTTCTATAGAATTTTAACAACATTTTTATTTAGCCAAATACTTAATGTTTTAAGTTGGCGAATATTACTCGTTAACTGGTAGAGCCTTCTTAGCTGTGATAGTTTTCCTTATAATTTCTGTCCTTTTAGATCGTGAATACTTTTCACATACCCAAAAACAACGGACTCGTGACACTAACAAAACTACAACTTTAAATTACAATATTTCGCAACATTTCCCTAAATCGAAAAAACAAAATAAAAAACTCATACCCAATATTTTTGTAAGATCTATCCAACGATACCCCAAACAATGGAATGGACGAGTAAAAAAAAAACAGCCAAACGTGAGTTATGTAAATATCTTTTTTTTTTCATCAACCATGAACTAAAATAGGTACAGCTTTTTAGTAATAATAGTCTCGGGTTAAACCGTGGCTTGGCGAAACTCTTGTAGCATAAAATAGAATGTTCTTGCCACATGTCCAACGTCACGCGGGAATTGAACCCGGGGCATCGTAAGGATAAGGAATGAAAGGTGTGATTGCGGTAAAATAACACTGTATATTTAATAAGTAAAACAAAAGAACACGTTTATATAAAATAAAATAAATTGGGTAGCCGTCAGCTTGGTTTTTTAAAATTATTAAAAGTAGGAAAGGAATTAACGAAGGTAATGTTAACGGAGGCTTAGGCCCATCGATCAACACAATTTAGATGTTGGCGATACGACGCGGCCAATAGCTATTTGTCGAACCCCGAGTCGTCACGATAGGCAAGCACGCATGTTGAAAGCGGTCGCGATGAACCTAATTCCCGATTTTGGTACGAATGGTTAGATAGTTCACCCTAAATCAAATCACTAGCAATCTACGAAAAAACAAAACTATAGATCCGCTGAAGGGTGGCTCTTCGCGGAGGATACATTAAACCCGTTCACCGTCCCGAGACGCCCGGCTAAGCACGGCCGGTAACTCTGCCTGGATCGCTAGCTCTCGCTGCACAGCTCACACTCCCTGGACCGCTGACGGAACATGGATGCCGAGGACCCTGGCGATGAATGGGGCCGGCAGTCCGGCTCTGGCCCAGAGGGTGCGGCCGAAATCGGCCTTTTCTGTCCGGATCTAAGATAAACAGCATTTCATTCCAGGAAGCAAGGCCGAATTACGTAAGGGGTTTGACGAAAGATAAATTGGTATACTCACAAATATAAACCAAGAATATGGGTACCTGGGGACAATATCCCCGACTGCTCCCGAGAATGGGCACAATCAAGACTTAAGAACTTCACAACATCAGATCACAAATCAGACATCAAACCGTTAGATACAACGGGATATTTTTTTTTTAATGATATTTTAGTTTCTTCTCTGCACTACGGTAGCTGACGACTGACTCTTCACCACCGAAAAAAACACATCTTTTCTCCCATCAAAAATTTGAATCGGTGTCATCATGAAAAAGGAAAAAATAAAGCGGCCTATGTTCGCGTGAAAAAGGTTGATAATGCAGTGTAATATTGCACTCTGTTTTATTATGGAAGCCTAAAAACTAGTTCACGTTAAATTTAATTAGTGGACTAGTTTCTCATGTTATTACTCCTTTACTCCCAACTTTTTCATTAAATCGTGAGTAAATAAAAGTATATTTTTTCCTTTTAATTTCATTGTTTTTCCTCGACAGAACAGTTTCCGGGAGATGAAATTTGATTGCCTTGACGTTAATTTTAAACTGGTGATACACGTATTCTATAGCTGTGTAAAGTTAATTAAATTTTGTGGACAATGGACTTGCTTTTGGTTCTAAATAAAGCTATATTAGTGTATGTAGAGGGTAAAGGGTTTTCTATAGGTAAATAAACCTTTGTGAAAAGGTGGATAAGTAAAGTATAAGGGCGTGTTTCATTATTAAATCTAAAAAAATCTGTCCTAAAGATGATGTTCCAGAAATGTATGGAGCCTGGGCTAGACTGTATACACTATTATGTAAATATCACTAAACAATATTATAGTAAGCGTTTTTATGTTAATTTTCTATAATTATACTTCGTTTTATTGTACATTCAAATTAACTCAGTCAAGGAGAGCAACACAACGTAAATATGGTGGATCAGCACTATGCGAAATAGAGTAGTTCTTTAATGCGAAATGTCATTTTGACACTGACATTTGATTGATGTGTCTATGTGTATCTGCGATAAAAAAAACATACGACTTCCGAAAATATTTGAGTTTAATTTTAGTTATAATAATGAAATAGGACTACATAAACTGACAAAAAAGGCTTTTTTTGTTAGTCTGAGGGCAGCAAAGACCAAGTCAAAGAAAGACGTCACGTCACGAAACTTAAAACTGTCAAAGTCAGTCAAACGTCATGTCAAACACAACTTTCATGGCTGCCCTAAAAATGGGGTTGCTTTATTAAAAATCTTTCTAAATAATCATTTTCGTACGCCTGTGAGTTTCTTCATATTATTTTTCACCTCATCACCTCAAAGAAGCAGGTTTTGCTGTTTAAAGATTAAAGACAGAATTCAAGATTCAAAAGTCATTCATTCAAAGTAGGCTGAGATTCAGCACTTTTCGAATGTCAAAATTTCATAAGACAGTCCCCCAAAAACGCCCGCTCTTCACAGTGAGCAAAATTCGATTTTGCTGCGAGCATGAGATAGAGTAACTTATTTTTTTTTAATCCACGATCTTTACGAAATTTGAAAGTTTTTTTTTTTTCACAAATACATTAATAATAGTCGATCCGAAGTTCGATTTTGAAATTCTTTATGTTCAACTCTCGGTGTTAAGCTGAGCGTTGAGAATCCAACGCGCTGGGACGCACTCTCGTCCCAGCGGGTTGTTTTATTTTTATTATTTTTTTAGGTAGAGCATCTCGTAGTTGACCTCTGAGATCATGACTACTTAACCGGGCTTTCCTGTGGGTGCCTTAAGCTACTACACTTAAAACCTCCAGCCAGGGGTTATTCAACTATGCTAATTAAAACTAGGTGAATGCTCGCTAAAGGCACCCCCTGTGGGGTACGAACCTCGGCTTTAGGGCGTCAACCGGAAGAAGGACATCAAGGAGTACCTACTATGACTATTTACTGATTTGATTGTATTTGATGTTTCCTTTTATCCTTTTCTTTTCATGTATTTAATTAATTTAAAATATATTTTTTTTCTAATGGAATAATCTAATGACACCTAACGGGTATATATAGGTATTACCCAAATTAGCAAGCTTTGAATGTCAGAATGATTACTGGTTATTTACTATGTATGAAAGTTCTGATGTATATGTTTATAGGTAAAGGATTTCATGAATTAAACCACAGAAAGACAAGGCTAGACATTTATTTAATTAGACTTGTCAGTATTTAATCAGAAAGCTAGTTGTCCGTTCGCAAAACTAGGTCTTCATGGAGAAGAAGGACAAGAAACTCCATGGAAACAGTATTACAGTATTCTATCAATACATTTCTTATATTTCCATAAATTATCGTTATCTCGAAAACAGTTTAATTATATGTCTTGAATAATAGCAACATAATAAAAATAGCAATATTAGCAATAATATACCATACACAACAACATAATCATAATAAGCAATAATTACTGTATAATATCAAATTACTTAACTTACATGACACCTGGTCCATCTATTCCACACAACAACGATACTAGAACCAACCAACTGAACATCTACCGAGCAACTGACTCGATAACTTTTTTTTTTTTTCTGTAGGGCATCTCACAGCTGGTTCCGAAAACCGTGGCTGTTTAACCGGTCAATCCTGTGGTTGCCTTAAGCTACTACATTCAAAGCCTCCAGCCAGGGCATACATTTAATAAACTAAGCTAAAAGCTTAGGATGAACGCTCGCTAAGGGCACCCCCTGTGGGGTACGAGCCTCGGCTTAAGGCGTTATCCGGAGGGAGGACATCAAAAGATGGGACGGGCTGGATCAAAGGGTTTTGATCATTATTATTAGACGGGGAATTTAAAGCTCCGTGCACAGCTGCAACAACTGCTGGCACCTCGTTTTCGAGCAAGGGTCGGGGGGGAGTATTATTTACTCGGGGGCGCGGCGGTCGAGATCGCAAAGGACCTCGGCGGCGAGGTCGGAATGACGGGAGGCGTCGGTATTTGTACACTGTACTTGTTTCCCTATTGCTCTCCTGGAGGAGGGTTATGGGGTCATCGGGGTCTACGAGGATATGCCTTGGACGGCGAACTGACTCGATAACGCCATTACAATCCTTTTTATATCCTACCAAACGTCACTATGTTAAACATCTACCGTCATTTTGAATAAATGTCTGTTTACATAGGTGTTTACATAACACCTATGTAAACACCTTGTAAACACCGATGTAAACACCTATGTATCACAAATAAACGTATTGATTGATGAGACGGGCCAGCGCGTTGAAAAAACACACTGTTGGATATTCAATTTTCGGCGCTAAGCAGATCGTTAAAAATACAGTGCACTTAAAAGAAAAAAAAACGCCCCGTTCACGGTGCGATGGACAAACAGTGTAACGGTACATTCCTTTATCAAAATTATCTGGAATCACATTCCACATAATTTACGTTTTTGTCTCTTTGTAGACAAAGAAACAAAACATTATAATTTTGAATTATGATCTTTATCAAGTTACGGAAATGTGGCCTTTTGTTCAAAAATACATACATACCCGGAAAGGGCCGCCAAGGGAGCTCATATGAAAATACTTCGGATAATAAACGAGAATAATGTTATTTCCTGAACTATGAGAATGAGATAACATACCGTTTCCTTGTCAAAATTATTCAACGGTATTACAAAGGATCCCATAAAAGGGAGATGTATGTAATTTTTATGGTACAATTTGCTGATGCAGTCAGATCCTTGTCTGAAAAAGGTTATAAATCGGGTTTTTATACGATGGCTTGGGGCTGTTGATTTTGTGGTTATTTTGCAAGGACATGAGAGAGAGCTGTCTATACACTACATAATAAATACGTAAGTCTTCAGTTGAACCCAGGAATTCACAATATTTCTGTGCGTATTTCAAAGATTTTTCTGCACTAAATTATTAAGGTACGTTCAGTGACAAAAAAAAAAAAAAAATTAAATTAAAAAAATTCAAAATATTTTATTTCACATAAACCTACATGGGCACTTATGAAACGTCAGAAGCTAGGTGCACGGTTCCAATTGGTCTTTTCCTATGGAGTAGAGCCGGAAAGAAACTCCACGGTTACTCTTTTAAAAATAATTGGCTTTTACAATACTTTCAAATAACAGTGTTACTAGGTATGGGAGGACAGTGTAGGTCTTTCAATAAGTACTAAGTACTTAACAAAATAGAAAATGGTCTACAGGTCACATCATCTTAATTGAAACATTTTATTTCAGTATTTCATTTAATAGCACAACTCCTGAGGCGCAATTCCCGTATTTTTAAGAACGTTCGCATTCGCATCTAATTTGCAATCTGTCAAAAATACAATCTATTTACAAACATTTTTGTCAAGTTCGACAGATTACGACTTGAATGTGAACGGTTTTTTAAGTACGAGAATTCGCCTTCTGTTCTAGAACCAGAATGATATTTTTTATTTGAATATGCGATTTATCGCGCCATTCCTAAACCTCCTATAAGCTGCTTCGTCCTATTTTTTGTGCGGTTTTTTTTGCTTTCCTTTTTGTCCTCCTTTTGCTTTTCCTTTTTTTTCCTTTATGCTTACGGAATATTTATTTTAATTATTTACTCCCTTTTATTTTATAATAAGAAAATCCAAGGTATTCAATGAGTTAATAATATTCTTTTAATTTTACTTCTTAACCGATCGTAATTTAATATTTTGCTAAATAATTAAGATCATAAAACTGAAGTGTTAATCGACTTTTGGCGCTACACTATCTATAAATTCCGATTGAATTCCAGATAACATACTTTTATCAAATTAAACAAATAAAGCAATAGGTAAGTTCTAAGATATTATGTACGAATTTCCCAAAACTTTGTTCAGATACTCCCGGAAACGTTACCGAACACAACTTTCAAACATTAAGTAAGGGTGCCGTACAAAGAGTACAAGGGAAAACATATTAAGTTGGTTGGACTTAAGGAACTGAGCTACAAGAAGACTTATGGAAATATTCACGGGTTGTGCCTACTTGTGCGTTGCGTGTGCAGTACCCTTATTGCGTAGACACACTTTCAATCACAATACAAGATTTTTTGAAGAAAATCACTCATTCATAGCTTCATAATATGTTTGAAAAGTTTGTCTGCTCAACAACGTAAATGACGTAATGAATGTTGTTGAACTGTCAAATTGAAAACTGTCACATTGTTAGTGTGTTTTAAGGTTAATGTGATTTTGTTTTGTTTCTTTTAACATCATTTTTTTTTTTTGAGTAGCGTCCTTAATTTTTTTTTTCTACATAGACCAGATTGGTTTTTCATGACCGTACCCCCGATTTTCTTTAAAAAAAAAATAAACAAACCGCATCGTTCCGCACCGCACCATGCTTGGTTAATGGCGAATCTCACGAATATTAAAAGGAAAGTAAATATTCCTTGTGCTATGATTTTAGCTATCCGAATTCTCGTAAATCCAACACTAACAGCCCTAGAATAAAAAATCGACTAGTGGGTCAAAGACTTTGATGACTTTAAAGTAAAAAAAAAAATGTCCACTTTGACTCAAAGTGGTTTTTTTTTTAACATTCCATTTTTGCCTACTTGGTGGGGCAACTTGGTGGGGCAAAGTGGAATAATAGATGATCAAACGAACTTCCTGAAGTGAAATTAAGACGGAAGAACCGTAATGTAGGTAGAAAAAAAAAACTCTGAAATCGTGCGATGTTGCCTGTAGGTTAAAGGGACTACTTAGTAAACATATTATATCTGAAGAATGAAGCGACGAATATATAATTCAACTCGCCTTGCCTTTTCGTTTTTATTCTAATTTTGCTACCTTTCATGTAAGTTAGTACGCTTATTCAGTTTCTAGCAATTGAATAAAATGAGGTTTGTGTCGCAAGGGTGTTTGTTTGTAAATACAAATGAAGTTTTTGAGTTCGGATATCTCGAGGACGCCGTGATCTATGAACAAAACTCTTGTTTATATTATCACATGACTAATTTACTACGGTACAGAGCTGTGGTGGCCCAGTGGACAAAGCAGTGGTGGCCCAGTGGTAACGGCCGCGACTTACGAGTTATAGGTCGTAGGTTCGAACCCAAACAGGCGCTTTACTTTGTGTAAATTATTTCATCACCACTGCTCTCAAAACGGTGAAGGAAAACATCGTGAGGAAACCGGCATGTCCTAGAACCGAAAATGTGAAGACATGTGACATCTACCAACCCGCACTGGGCCCGCGTGGTGGATTACGGCCCACTCCCTCTCACAGAGAGGTGGCCTGTGTCCTAGCAGTGGGAACATTTATAGGCTGATGATGATGATGATGAATTTACTACGAACGTTATTAGAGTTTTGTTTTTGATACGGCTTAATTAATTTATAATAAAATAACGTCAGTTATCTACATGGTATACAACAGTTTCTCAAAGAAATTTTTGATATCACCATCATTGACAGTTCGACCTCACCCACTTATGGCTCCCTCTTATTGATTTTGGTTTAAGATACTGAAAAAGTTACTCTTATAACAACATAATAATAGTACCATTCCATTCCTCTCCAATTATTCAACCTTGAATCTCATCTAAGTTACAAAATATCGCAAAAGAATTAACTAAATAAATGTAATATTTCGTTACAAGAGTAAATAGCAATTATACAGTGTGATTCTTTATAATGTACATATATCGAAATGAGGGAATCCATGCTTAATTTTATCGACAGTTTTTTTGTATATTTTTTTTCTCTTTTTATAAATTTTACAATTATTTTAAAAATTGATGAAAAAAATACAGATTTTTGCTAAAAAAACATGTTTATTTTTAATTGAGGGTAATTTTTTTTCTCAATTTTCATTTTATGTGGACGCCTAATTACTTCCAATCATTATGGAGTATGTTTCATCGCGATAGATGATTTAGTTTAAAAGTTACACAGTCTTGTTACATTTTTTTTTAATTTTATAAAAAGTATTTAAATATATTTAGATTTTTTTAAATATTTTTTCTGTCGTTAAAATTAAGCATAGATTCCCCCATTTTGATATGTGCACATTATGAAGAATCACAATGTATAGGCAAATAGCACATATTTCTCAGTACTTCCATCTTATTCACGCCCTGAGGCCTTTCTCCCTCATTTTGTTCAGAATTGGTTCACGTTTTGGGGTGCAAATATTTTACGCAAAAAAACTACTTTTGGTTAGACAGAGCTGAAACGTGATCGGGTTGGTCCCCAAAGACGTGTTTGGCCTTGTTGCTTTCGCCTTTTTTCGGCTGAAATTGAGCCCTGAATATGAATAAACCTTGCGTTGGTTTGTGTTCAGGTTAGGGAAATAAGAATCTGCTGATAAGAGTCTGTATCATAGTACACGTGGTCGAGATTTTTGTCTTGTACAACTTAAATGAAAGGCTGTTTTCACTGTAATAATTATTACTTTTGTTCTAAATAGCCTGTTATCATATTATTATACATTTTTATTCAAGAAATTTAACTTTTTTAAATAAAATAACATTAAAAAAGAACCGGCCAAATGCGAGTCGAACTCGCACACGAAGAGTTCCATACCACCTTACATTATTAACAAAAAAGCAATAAACGCCAGAAAAACACATTTCTTGCATTTTTAACTTTATAGGTATTATTTTTATTATTTGTTGTTATAGCGACAACAGAAATATACAATCTGTGATAGATAGATCGTTTATTTGGTGCACACAAAAAACATAGCGCAACATACAAAAACACGATTAAATAGTAACTGTGAAAATTTCTACTGCCTACCTATTACGGTTTATGAGATACAACCCGCCGACAGTCAGACGGACAGCGAAGGCTTAGTAATAGGATTTTTTTTTTTTTTTTTTAAAACGTTGCCCCACACTAGGAATTTCTCCTGTATCGTGGGTGCGTTTACAAACATTTAAACTCACATACACAAACAGCCAGACCCGGAACAACTACTTGTAGGTCATACAAATATTTGTTCCGTGCGGGAATCGAACCCGCGACACGCAGCGCAGCAGTCAATCGCTTAACCACTGCGCCAACCGTGCCGTTAAAACGATTCCGTTTGGCACCCTTTTTTTGGGTGGGAAATTATCAAATAACTTCTCATAGTCTGGGCGGAGCGGGAGACAGACAGACAGGTGTCACGGGTGTCAGACTTTTACTGACTAAAACCCACCCGTGTGCCTTCAGTTGCCTGTATGTTGCCAGAGGCCACGGTATCCTTTTCAGACTTGCCCGCGACCCCAGCAGGCATCGGCCCTCTTCAATTGTGCTGACATCTCTTGAAGGTGCGCGTGGAACACAATGTGCCGTTGACCCGGATCTGGTGCTTATCGGACGGTGAGCTGCTCATTGCTCACCGCCCGCAAGCCTGCGCCTACGGTGGCTGGGAATCGGCCTGCTATTCCCGTCGCCTAGGGCGTCTCCTGCGGCAGTTAAGGGCGTGATGGCGCGCAATTTGCCTCTCCCTCACGCGTTCCGCTTCCTCCTACGCGAGCATTACTGCTTCACAAAAGGAGGTGATAGCCTCCCATGTCCTCTAGATAGATAGATAGAATATTATTTATTATGTACACCATAGCTCCGTACCATGACACGGACCAGGGCCTGACACGAGAGAACACCGCCGCCAATCGCCTCCACGAAGACACGCCGGTGCTCCGCCCAGGCCGGGCAGACCTCCCCCGTATGCTCCACTGTGTCCTCCGGGCGGTCTACACAATGGTGACACCCAGGCGTTTCCTCTTGCCTTATCTGAAACAGGAACCTCCCGAAACAACCGTGTCCGGTGACGACCTGCGTCAGGTGAGGACGCCGTGGCGCCTCTCAAGCCACTCCTCAAAGATTGGACTTATCACCGCAATTGTGGCGTACCCAGCACTCCGCTGATCTACAAATCTTCACTATCAATTAAGTATTATAAAGCCCATAATAACTTCAACTTATAAGCTACTTTACACGAAGTAGGAACCCATACAAAGTTTTAATCAATTTTCTCAAAGGGCAATTTGTTTATACCCCTTATTTTAATTGCTGATCTTTTATTAATTGGCAATTAAGAAAGACTTAAGCAAACTAGCAGCTATTAATTGATGATGTACTGGAATCTAATAATCACAGGCTTGCGAACGGTGAGCAATGGGTAGCTCGCCGTCCGATAAGGACCAAGCCCGGGTCGACGACGCGTTGTGTTCCACGCGCGCCTCATAGAGATATCAGCAGAACTGACGGAGTCCGCTAGGGTCTTGCCTGCTGGGGTTACGGAAAACTCCGAAATACCGTGGCCCCTGGCAACATGGCAACTGAAAGAACACGGGTGGATTTTAGTCAGTAAGAGACGTGACACGCCCTCCCGCTTCATCCAGAGCGGGAGAAGTTATTTGATAATTTTCAAACCAAAAAAAAACGTGTCGTAATAATGAAAGAAGTACGGTGTCAATCAACGCAGCCTATTGCAGTCCACAGCTGCACCCTAATCGCGTAACACACGATCAATCATAATCTGAATCATTTAGAAGGATATTGCTAATCCATTGCTTCATAAGTTCGAAAAATTTGTCTGCTCAACAACGTAAATATCGCAATGAATGTTGTTGAATTGTCAAAATGAAACAGATTATGATTGATCGTGTATTACGTAATTAGGGTGCTGAACATAGGCATACAATCCTGATGTACCTACGTCGAAATTTTACTCAAGGCATACTTCTATTATTTTTTTCTAAAAAAGAAAAAAAAATGTTTATTCTGCACAATATAAACGCACATTACAAAAAAAATAATCTAGACTGCACTAAGATTTTCCTATCATAATTAGGTAATTTGATTATTTATTCAATACTATAAAATATATTATTATCGTATAGCTGTGTCCCGTTACTTCGATTTCGCTTAGCGTTCTTTCTATCTTTTTTCCTTTTGCTCGGCTCCTTAGGGTCTTAGCGTAGGTTTAATAGAAAATACTTCCTAAAGAATTAGGCTATAAAATGCAAAAAGATTTTTTCAAATCCCTCTGGTAGTTCCAGAGATTAGCGTGTTCAAACAAACAAACTCTTCAGTTTTATTCTATTTTAGAAGTATATATTGTATTCGAATTTGTACACTGATGAAACAAGACTCCTTAGAGACACTCATTTTCAAAAAGTTTTCGTCCCATTGGAATGATACTGGCCACTTTTTGACAACCTGTCAAACAATTCCAAAAAAAAAAAACAAAAAAATGAGGTTATAATTTTAAATGTCAAATCATTTTTGGATTTTACAAAAGCGATCAAAACCACGTACGAAAAAACATAAATATTAATTTACACGTTAAAATTGGATTTTGTAGGGACAACGTGAACATTTTTTAAATCATATGCTTCAGATAAGGATACCAAAGGTTACGCTATGTTGTTTACTGTTGATACACATCCAAGCATCCAGATACACAGGTATTTGAATCTGATGGCTTTTTTGAATTACTGTTCAAAAGATTTGCATGTAAAACGAGAAATTATTTCGCTTGGTATTAATGAATAAAAACCTTTTGTAACGGGACTTTGTACCTATATCCGTAGATACTTCGCCCCGTTTCAGAGCTTTAATACCTCGCTTTGTGTGCAAATCTGATTAAGTTGGCGGTTAGTTTCAGTAGTTAAAATGTATTGCTTAGATGTTTAGAAATTAGACTATATATAATACGTAAAGTCCCCGTCACGAGAAGCTATAATTTTTGTAAATAAAGAACTTCTACCAAGTTACGTAGCGACAATTTAATCAACAACAAATAATCCCAAATTTAATGAAGTCAAACTAACGTACGTGTTATACGAAACTAATGAGCAATTTCACTTGATCGGGTTATATTTTAGCGATATAAAGCGCTGTCGTCTAAGGTTTTGTGGTACTGGAACGCATCTGATTCATGGAACGTAAACATTTGAGCCACGATTTTGAAGTAAGTTCACGCTGACGTTGTCTCTGCTGTCTTTCGAGTTTCGAATGCGTCTGTTTGTTTGTGGTGTTTTCGCGGATTAGGTTATATTGTTTGTTTGTAATTAGATGTGTGTGTTAATACAATTATATCCCTGTAAAAAAATAGTACAAAACTGTTTTTATTTTATTTTATCCTTTTTTATGTATTTTATATGTGTGTTTACAAAATTTATAGCTTCTCGTGACGGGGACTTTAGATATAATCTCGCGAATAACCTTTACCACGTGCCTTGACCAAGATTGAAGAAGATCAGTCTGATATTATAATTAATGCCTGATATTATATCTTCAAACTTCTATGACGTCTAGCTGTTAGCACAATTATGGGAATTAATTTAGAAACGTTTCCAGTTCACGTTTCGTTCTTTGCGACTCCCACACGAAATTTTTAAGGTCATTAGATAACTTGGAAGCTTAAAATGCCTATGCATTCCACAACTTTCCTCGACAAGTCCTTTACTGTCCAGGGGGCCTACCACCAGCTCAAAAGCAGTATTATTTTAATATTACTTCAGTGTGGAAAAGAGATGAAGCTCTACAGGACGTATAGCTCCATCTCTTTCTCCCACTGAAGTTTGTGCTCGTGAAGCCGCTCGTTTGTGGAATACATTGCCAGTTCAAATAAAACGCGCGCAATCGTTACCTATATTTAAGAGACTCGTAAAGGAACATTACTTGTCGTTGTGATCTTGTTCTCGTAACTGTAATTATCTATAGTCTTCATTTATTTTTGTTGCTTTATGTATCTGTTATTTAGGATATGTATATATCTGTGTACCTATTCTAGTATATTGTATACTTATTATTTGCACCAAAGACAGCCCCATTTTATGTCCAGGCAAAACACTGTCCATTCCAAGGTTGCCTGGAAGAGATCGCGGAAAGCGATAAGGCCGTCCTTGTATATTTTGTAGTGCTTGATTTTCTTTTAACCGACTTCAAAAAAAGGAGGATGTTCTCAGTTCGTCGGGATACTTATTGAAATCGGTGTCAAAAACTAAAATACTGATCTAAGGACGTCGACTTCCGAAATTAAAATTATTTTTCACTGTGTAGTTTGGAAGTCGGTTGTATTTTTTGTAAAAAAGTTTTTTTTGTTATGTATTTTTGTGTTGTACAATAAAGTATATATAAATAAATAAGGGATACTTCCGCACCCCTGTCAATCCCTTGAATCCGGCCCACATGTTTATTTATTTAGTTAAAATATATATATATATATAGGTACGCCAACAGCATTTACATTGTACATTAAATAATAATAAAAGTTAACAAGTATGGGTTCTTTCACATAAAACAAAGTAGTATAATCAGTCAATAATATTCCACCGTTTTTTTTTGGGTGGGATATTATCAAATAACTTCTCCCGCTCTGAGCGGAGCAGGAGGGCGTGTCAGACTCTTCCTGACTAAAACCCACCCGTGTTCCTTCTGTTGCCTGTATGTTGCCAGGGGCCACGGTAACCCTTTCGGACAAACTCACAACCCCGCTGGGACATAGGCTGGGCCGTAATCCACCACGCGGGTCCAGTGCGGGTTGGTAGATGTCACATGTCTTCGAATTTTTGGTTCTAGGACATGCCGGTTTCCTCACGATGCTTTTCTTTGCCGTTTTCTAACTTCATAAGTATACCAGTATACCTACTTTGTTTTAAAGCTTCATAAATTTAAATTGCAACTTTGCTTATAGATTTTATTTTTATTTTCTTAAGATTAATAAATTCTAGCTAAATACAGAAAAATGTACTTACATTATACAGTTACCCATAAATGTTTTACAATGTTGTGAAAGAGCGGAGCCTTCTAATACAGGCATTGTTTGCCTAAAAGGAGGCTCCAAACACGTTAAAATGTAATGTAATTTTCTATTTGGCACAATAAACTATTTTGTATTTGTAATTGTAAATATCGCTCAAAATTAAACTACCTTCGTAAATTATGTAAAACTAAAACATTAATTTAAATGAAAAACAAAATTATAAACAAAACAGCTTTGACTAAGTCAACTAAAAACAATATTACTCTCTATAAGTACCTAGGCCAAATTTTGTTTCTTAAATTAACAGTAATTGCTTGATTATGTTCTATTTTTAATCGAATTCAAAAAAGGAGGAGGTTCTCAGATCGTTGGTTTTTTTTTTTTAGTGTATATTCCCCGATTGCTCGAAGACGGCTGGACCGATTTCAAAAATTCTTGTTTGTTTGAAAAAGTATATTTTCAAGTTGGTCCCATTGTCATTTGGTCACGATCTGATGATGGGATCTTCGAGAAATCGAGGGAACTCTTCAAATATTATAGGCATATCTATAGCGATTTGGGTATTTTTGATGAGCAGTTGACATTAGGATATTGTAACTTAGATAAATTACAAGCCAACCCACTAAATAGAGAAAAAAAAATCTTTTTACAAAAAATACAACCGACTTCCAAACTAAAAAGTGAAAAATAACTAACTTCGGAAATCGGTGTCTTTGAATCAGTATTTTAGTTTTTTTACTTTATTTTTCACTTTGTAGTTTGGAAGTCGGTTGTATTTTTTGTAAAAAAAAGGATTGTGTGGTTTTATGAAACCACAGTAAAAGTGAAACTTTTAAGCGAACTATAGGCGCCGCCATATTGGCCTTGGCTGCTCTGATGAGCGCCTTTCACTTTATCCCTACTCCGCGGCTGACCGTCACGCGACATGCAACACATAGACGAAAAAGTTTGAGACGATGTAATAAAAGTTTCACTTTAAAAGTTTTATTACGTACCTAATTTCAACAGAATAACAACATTATTTAAAAAATAATATTTTAAAGCAAAGACCTTACAAATTCACCATCTATTTGATTTATTTGATTATCCAATTACCTCTTGAACGACAGACAATGGGCAAACTAAGACATTCAAGTTAACATTAAACTTGTATTTTACAAGCGAATCTAATATCTAAGTAATCAACCACGGGGGTATGTAATGTAATATTTAACTTAAGTATTTCAGCTAGTTTGTATTCTAAACATACACTTATGAAAATGTTTCATCTTAGCTCGAGGCTAGTCGGAGTTTGTAATAAGTTAGATTTACTTTTGTCGTGTTCTCGAGACGAGAAGTAAGTAATGCGATGAATATTCTCTCGTTTTATAATAACATAGGGAATATTTTGAAGTAATTTTCGTAGCAGAATGTTGAATTAAAATATTTTAATATTTCTACAATTTGAGTATAAATGTCACTTGGAGTCAACTTGTCTGCGTATTGAAACTTACATAAAATCACATACACAATAATAATTACAGTATTTCTTAATGTCCCTCGGCAAACTTCGTGTTTCGTCAGTAGTCGGATTTCTATCAGTTGCCCTATGAACTTGGTGTCACATGACGCTCGCGATCAACTTGGAAATATATAGAGTTATTAATACTCTTTTAACTTGATGTAATTTATTTTAAAGGGAGGAAAGCTGCTAAAGTCGCAGGCACAACAGATAGGAAAATAGTTTAATAGCTCTAAATAGTTCACATAGAAGTCAAAACAAAACAACAATAAAGTACTTAGTTCTGAATTAAAATTATTATTCACGATAAATCTAGTAATTGATGGAAATTAGCATTCGTTCGTATTTGGAAATGCGATGATTCCCGAAGAACATTAAGAAAATAGAAATACTGCACAAATTGAGATGAACTTCTAAAATTTTCATCGGTTTCATTAGGCCGCCATTACACTTGTAAGTTTTCTCCTAAGTCGCCTTACGTAATTAACTTAGGATAAACCAAATGTAAACTCTCTTCCTTTCTCTTCTCTCTCTTCTTCTTCTCTCTTCTCTTCTCTCTTCTTCTCTCTCTCTTCTTCTTCTCTTCTCTCTTCTTGTAGCTCATCGTAATTTCTTCTTACATCTTACGCAGTCATAAGTTACTTACATAAATTTTACGGAAGCAACTTACAAGTGCAATGGCGGCCTAAAAGGTCATGCAGGTCCAAAAGTAGAAGTATATTAATTTCGTCGATCGGCATCCAATACCGCGAATGTGACATTTTTGACGAAAATCAAATTTTTGTTTTATTTTATTCTAAAGCTCGAAGCTTTTTTTCGAAGAGCTCGTGGCTAAGTAAATAACAGCCGCACGGGTCGATCCGACAGGTTAAGCTACGCTTACTGGGGTTGGTCTGTGGATGGGTGACCATCTTTACATACCGAGACTCCTCCGTGCCTCGGAAAGCACGTTAAGCCGTTGGCAGGACCAACGGCTTAACGGAAATCTTTGACAGTCGTTACGGGTCGTCAGAAGCCCGAAAGTCTAACAATCAGTCTTACCAAGGGGTATCGTATATTACCCAGTTACTGGGTTGTGGAGGTCAGATAGGAAGTCGCTCCATGTAAAATACTGGTATTCAGCTGCATCCGGTTAGACTGGAAGCCGACCCCAATATAGTTGGGAAAAGGCTAGGCAGATTTATTTGTTTCATTTTATTCTACACGTTCAAATACGTGATCCTGCATTTAAAAATAATTTCGTCGAAAATGTCACATTCGCGGTATTGGATGCCGAGCGACGATTCATGACATGCGATTTTTGTAAACAAACATTAACTTTTTAAGTATCTAATCCGCCGTATAATCCAATTTACCTGTTCCAATCTCGTTCAAATAATCCTAAAACTCCAAACCAAAAATATCAATAACAACATCTTTTCTTTCTAATTTGTCACGTTAAAAATAATATCCTTTCGAAATTGATTAAAACAAAAGGATTTGATCACCCAAATCTGTGGTCAGTGCGTGCTCAGCTTTATGATTTGTTGCAAAAGCGTGCCATTAATCCAACCCACTTTAGATTCTAATGCCGTTGGGCTCGTATTGATTACTGTGTCTAAATTAATCGGAATTTAGCCTCTATCTACCAAATTTGGAAATGGAAACCAATGGGTTTGGTAGGAACTATAGAATAATTGAATGTTAAGTTTCAATTAAGGTTCAAAACGTAGAAAATGTCGCAAATTTCTGTCGATTTTAGAAATTCATGTTCACCACACGATTTTTTTAAAGTGAAACAAAATGAAAAAAAAAAAACAGGGGCATTCCAGAAGTGCCGACAGAAATGAAAACTTGAACAAGATCGCCTTGGTGGATTGTACAAAACATTGGTCCGTAACCCTAGCTAAATAAAGAACACAATCGCGTTTACAAAAAAAAAATCTTCCAAAATCTTTAAAGCAAAAATATTTACATAGAACATTGATCCGTAACTTAATATATATAAAGAGCACAATCGCGTTTACAAAAATGAGGTGTCGGTAACGGTGTCGCGAATTTAATTGTTTTTGTCCCATCTCAAAAATACCCAACGCGCCTAAAAAAGTTTTCACTTCAAAAATCGCACTCTATTTTGGTCAAGTCAATCTCGATTCTTTTCTGTATATTTTTCGACGCAAAAATACAGACAACAAAGCTTTCGTTCCTTCATGTTTCATGGACAAATGTATAAAATATTCGTCAATATATTCGAGTAGTCAAAGGTTGTAGGACATCAGATGAATTATTTCATAAACTGGGTCGCACGGTTGGACGGTTGCCAACTATGCCTATGAGGCTTTCCAGCTCATTCATATAGGCAGATAATAATAACTGTACCTGATTTTGAAGAACGTTTTGGTTATAGCGGTTTTGTCGCTTTAATAGTGCTTTTTGCAACCCTTAATGGATATCCACACAACTTTATAAAGTTAGGAAAGTTTATTATTTAGGCTACCAACTTAAACTGTCCTTATATACAGGGTGTGGCGTTAATAGAGGTCCAACATTCAGGGGTCTATACACCGTATATTCAGCTATCACATGTCATAATTTGAACCATTTTTTCTATAGATCTCAGATTAAAATATATTCCTAATATTTTTTTGAAAAATTAGCACCTTGCATTAGTAATTTGGCTGTAATTTATTTAAGTAAATGATGACATTATTTTTTTAAAATTTGCTTTTTGTTTATAACGGAATACATGCAAATAAAATTTTAAATGTCATTTTAGAGGTACTAAAAAAAAGTGTAATATACATTTCCACCTCCTTATTAACGTCATTCGAGCGCCGAAAGATCCTTTTGGCAGTGTAGTGTGTAGAGATGTACAATTAATTCCCCTGTTTGCTCATGATCCTACATTTGATGTAGGCTCTGTTCTGGACCAAATGTATTCAAAATTCAAAAATTCAAAAGTCCTTTATTCAAACTATGCTGAGAATCAGCACTTTTCGAAAATCAAAATTACATAAGACAATCCCCCAATACGCCCACCCTTCACCATTTCCTAGTCTTTAGCTGGAAAGAAGAATTGGCGCAACAAACTCCTTCCTCCAATGTATACTTGACTTTAGCCAAAGCATCGTCGCCCAGAAAATAGCCCAGAGACCAGTTTGATCGGTGTTGAGCAGTGATACCAACAAGGAAGCCTCAAAAAGTTTCAGATTTCTTTACCAAATATCCTTCGTTTCAGGAATTCGAAAGCTTCATCTATCATTTACATTACACGTGTTGACAATTTTGTAATTGGCGGTGGTTATCATGTAAAGTCGGTGTTAAGTATAATTATTGGAACATTGTTGCTTCATTACGGAATATAATACTGCGTTGATGAGTTATATGAGATAATTACAACTATTTCTCAAGAAAATCATCGTAGATCGTGGCCTGATCAGATCAAGAGCATGTCAGATTTTGATGTTGTGCGACGATATTTGGTGCTCTGTCTTTGTTTCATTGGTATTTATCCTAGGAATAGTAAGGAGTAGCGAAGGAAAAAAATAGGGCGACTGTTTTATGTGATTTGTGTCTTCTGTAGATGAACCTACGGTTCAGTAATAAGCAGAGGTCGGAATTAGGTAGAGTTATTTATGTACTTGCATCGAAATGTTGATATTAATATGGATCTTCCCGGGATTTCTAATAGACAATCCCGTGTGACCAACAATATTACAAATAAATAATAATAAAAATCTCAGAGATAGATAAGACAAAAAAACAAAGATAATTAACGTACAATTTTTATTAGTATTAAATTCACAATGCACACGTGTGCGCTTTGGAATTTTGCAACTTCGGACATCCGATGTCGTTGATGTACGTCGCGCGTGCATTGGTGTAAATTGTGTAAAAATAAATAACTTTTTATTTAATAGATCACGGGATTTGGGGCATATCTACTTTTTATTCTTTCGTTGTATGAAATCAGTGTAAGTACATAAGCAACTCTACCTAATTCCGACCTTTGGTAATAAGACAATGTCCTATATTTTAATTTTTGTGCAATAATATTTAGTCTTTTTCATTGCCTTAAGCTGAGGCCGCATCTGCGTTTATCATGACGAAGCTTCGCACAGTGATACGAAACACGCAGATGTGACCAACCATTATCGGTTATCGTCGCGATAATTCGGGCTGCGTAGCACTTATCGCCCGGGTGGCAGTACATAATCAGCGTGGCACGTGCTTGGACTAGCTTTGGTCATTTTGACTGTTGTTTCCGGACTGCGTAGACACTTTGTCAAAATAATGAAGAGCCATTTTGGATTATTGCACGATAATTCGTTAAAAGAATGAAGCCCCTAATGTGAACACCGCATTAGCGCGATAATTTATTTTGCGAGCAAAACGTACGAAGCTTCGGCACACATTGCTTTGTCACGATAGGCGCACATGCGGCCACAGCATGAGGGATTGATTTTATGCCCTACGGATTATGCGGATTCGATACGCAAAAATATTTTTATGGATACTCGGTTGATGTCAAAGATCTAGGTGTCTGTTCCTGTGAGATTTGCTTCTAAACTTGCTAACATTTCAGTGGAAATTTTATCCCATGAATTATTCATTAAAGTAGGATAGCGTCAACGTTCCACAGCTTGCTCTAAACCAAAATGCTAACTTTAATAACATCACAGGAACTACGTTAATAAGAAAATTCCGTAAGGAAAACGGGTAAGTTTGTTGACGGTGTTACAGTGAGCTTGGAAAGTGACTATTCTTTAATATGTTGTAGAAACCAGTTCATAATGGGGTTAATTTTGAGGATTCCGTATCCAAAAAGTGCCAACGGAATTCTACAGTGTGATTCTTTATAATGTGCACATATTGAAATGAGGGGAATCTATGCTTAATTTTATCGACGGAAAAATATTTAAAAAATAAATATTTCTTTTATATTTTTTGTATTTTTTTTTTTTCGTAAAAAGACTAAATGATCTATCGCGATGAAACAAACTCCATAATGATTGGAAGTAATTAGGTGTCCTCATAAATAAAAATTGTGGAAGAAAAACTACCTCCAATTGAAAATAAACATGTTTTTTTAGCAAAAATTTAATAAAATTTCTCAATAAGACGCCAAAGGGAAACAAAAAAAAAAGTAAAAAAGATATACCAAAAAATTACTTTCTTTTTAAATATTTTTTCCGTCGGTAAAATTAAGCATCTATTCCCTCATTTCGACATGTGCACATTATAAAGAATCACACTGTATTACTAAGACTCCGCTGTCCATCCGTCCGTCTGTCACAGGGCTGTACCTTTTGAACTTGAAACTTTCACAAAGTGTGTACTACTATGGCTGCCATAACAACAAAAGTAATAACAAGTCCAATTTTAACAGTTAAAATTCCCCGACACATACATTTCCTCATTTCTCTTTCCTACTCCATCACCAGACCCTGTTCACCTTCTATCTATAACCTATTCATTGAGACCATTCCAATGAGCCTAAACACGATACTTCTGCAGTAAATTGGTAAGGGAGTTGGGTATCCTGCAAATTCCAGTTGAGTGATGCTGCAGCATCAGTTCAAGGTTACTGTGTTCTTCTAATATCATTGAAGTACTTAACAGAATACCCAATTTCAAATCGATTAGACCTGTGGAAGATACTCACATACATTCATCAACTAGAAAAGAGCTGATAATCTTCAAATGGCTGAACCGATTTTAATAAAACATGTCTAAGAACCATCGCTTGAAAACTTGCTTCCAAATAAAAAAAACACATTTAAATCGGTTCACCTGTTTAAGAGCTACGGTGCCACAGACATACACATAGCGGTCAAACTTATAACACTCCTTTTTTTGCGTCGGAGGTTACAAATAAAGTATGTTAAAAATTAAAGGGGGTTAATACAAGAAAGGTGTTTTCTTCATTATTTTTAACCGACTTCCAAAAAGGAAGAGGTTATATGTTCGTCGCGTATGTTTGTTTTTTTTTTATGTATGTCCACCGATTTCTCCGTCAATTGTGGACTAATTTTGAAAATTCTTTTTTTGTTTGAAAGGGTATGCTCTCGAGGTGGTCCCATATAAATTTTATTAACTTTACTTCAATAGTTTTTGAGTTAGCTTCAATAATACGTACTTTTTCCCACTTAGTATGTGGATGATAATTATGATAAGTTCCTGTCACTGTTATTTACATAGCAGGTAGGGGTTTCGAATTTGTGTGGGGTAGATAGGTACCACAACTAAAAAGTGAAAAATAAAAACTTTTTAGAAAAAAAAACAACCGACTTCCAAAAAACACTACAAAATGAAAAATAACTTTTAATTTCGGAAGTCGGTGACAAAAAACGAACATTCAAAACCAAAGACACTGACTTCCGAAATTAAAAGTTATTTTTCACTTTGTAGTGTTTTTTGGAAGTCGGTTGTTTTTTTTTTTTCTAAAAAGTTTTTTTCTTAAATATTGTACGGTGGTACGGAATTCTCCGTGAGCGAGTTTGACCCGATTTTAAATGCAGGCTGTTCGGGCGATGTAACACCTGGTTAAGTCCTGTGTAGTCGGTTTTCAAGCGCTGCAGCGCTGACACACGTTCGCTGCCGTCAGCCTGCTAGAAAAATGTCAGTCAGCGTAAAATCCTATGTGAAAAGCTGACACTTATACCGAATTCGGGTGGTATTTTTGCAACATTTTAGCGCTATAGACTGAAGCCACTGTTTTTGATGCATTGGTTTTCAAAGGAGATATACTCGTAAGAATAAGTGGAGGAGAATGATGACGTTGTAACACTATAGAGTTTACAGATGTATAATTGCCAACCTTTGAGGCAAAGTTAAAAGATTTATGTGCCTAGCCCAGCCCCTGTTTTCCCCAAAGGGTTGGGCAGAGGTGACCTACAGTACACCTACATTTTGCAGGTTAAGTTTAAGTCCCATGTAATAGGGGACCAGCCTACTGCCATCAATCGAGCATAAATCGAGACCCCAGGCTGCTACTAAGAAATTTTTAATGGAAGAACCCAATATTATCACTTTGCCCGACCTGGGAATTGAACTTAGGACTTCATGCTCAGCAGTAACGCTTGCGACCACTAGACCAACGAGACAGAACACAAACAACTACTAAACATATTATAATTTTTCGGAAATTTATTGTATTTTGATGAGTTTTGACTCAATTTATGTTAATAATCATAAACTCAACAGCAAACCAACACCCTACTTTGCAGTGCTCTGACAGGGTTCATGTACAAATCGACAGTAATCTATTGTAAAATATGTGATATGCATGATACCAAATAAATAAAAAAAAACAGTGGCACTCCAGGAGTGCCGATATATGTGAAAACTTGAATTTAAAAAAATCGGTACCGCGGTAATCAACGCGTTGATGTCTTTTACTCCACGGTGTCAGTAACAGGTCGCCAGTTCAATGGTTTTTCCCATTTCAAAAATGCCCAAAAGCGCCTAAAGAAGTTGTCACTTCAGTAAATATTTTTGTACATAACTTCATAAATTACATTATATTGGCGGATTTTTGAACAAAACGGTGTCGTTTTCGATACTCCAAATCTAATAAAAAGCCTTTTCAGAACTCCCCCATACCTTTAACATTTTTTACTTTATGCCGCAATAAAGTTATGTATTTATAATGAAATTCCATCGCCAATGTAAATAACAGCGACAAAAAAGGTAAATTTTTGGATCATTTTAAAATATTTTCAATGAAAGGGTATGGGAAACCTTTTGTGCTGAAATATTTTATTTTGCTTTAATATCTGCGTATTTAATGCTATTTCTACTCCAACATCAGTTGAGTGACAAAATGTACCGGAATGTCTGCAATTTACAGGTGAATGTCGTCATTGAATCGTTATTATGAAACTCAGTTGGTGTGTTTTCCTAGAGAGCGTTTTTGACATTTCGTAATATCAAAAACCGTAGATTTAAATCTGCCGCTGACATCATTTTTATGACAACTGTCACTGCAACCATTACGTGGTAGCCACCGCTCTTCTAAGAAACTATAGCTATACCTCTACATTTCAATTTGCCCTGCATAATAAGAATGTAAAAAACCTATATTTTTAATCTCTTTGAATTTAGATTTACCGAAAATCCTTTCAACAAACTTCCCTTACCATTATTATAAGCTAAGCTAAGGAGGATCGTTTTGATAAAGATTCGGGTCTCAATGTCACAGTTTGTCAAAGCTAATAAATATCCTTTGTAGAATAAGTGGAGCAGAACCGACAAATCATTTGAATCTGTCGGTTTATTTTCTAAGAAATGTTATAGCAGTCATTTGTCAATGTCAAGTTATTCAGCCTCTAATGTCATCTGATGAAAGGTGATAAAAGTAGATAAGACACATTGCCATCTCATAAGCTCTAGCTGTAGGTACAAGGACTTTTTGACACATGGTGAAAATCTGAACTAACGACGCCATCTTGATTTTTAGAGTTCCTTACCACAAAAGGAAAAAATGGAACTCTTATAGGATCATTTCGTTGTCCGTCCGTCAGTCTGTCAAGACCCATTTTCTCAGGAACGCGTGGAGGCAATCAATTTCAATTTCAAAAACGTAAATCTATGTTCCCTTGGAGCTCTAAACAAATCAAGCTTCTAAATCAACGCAATAGAAAAATACCTATCGCCATTAAAAATGCAAATAAATCAAAACCTACAGGGTACTTCCCGTTGACCTAGACTCATGAAATTTGGCAGGAAGCAAGGTCTTACATCACAAGTAAAGGAAAAAGTCCGAAAATTGATAATTTGTAGGTTTATCACATAAAAAAATTAAATATTTTATAAATAAAAATAAAAAATATTTTGCGATTACAAAATTACATTATTTTGCAGTTGGAGAACTGACCGTGACATATATCGATGTATGAGAGAACATGTTTCTCAACTACTAAGTTAAGTTTGTTCTTAGGGTAAATTCATTCCAACTACGGAACACTTCTTTGTGCGTGGTCCTACACGCACTTGACCGGTTTTTCAATACAACTTCACAAAACAAGTTCACAAATGTTTATCAACAACAATAAATAACATTCAAGAACCAGAAGATCCTTGCAGCAGTTAGATTGATTGATCAGGTTAAGCTACGCTTGCCGCGGTCGGTCCGTGGATGGGTGACCGTCTTTACATACAGAGACCACTACGTGCCTCGAAGAACACGTAAAGCCGTTGGTACCGGCTGTCATTCTTGGAACTTTGATAGTCGTACCGGTTCGTCAGAAACCAGTCTCACCAAGGGGTATCGTATTACCCAGTAATTTGGTTGTGGAGATCCGATAGGCAGTCGCTCCATGTAAAATACTGGTATTCACCTGCATCCGGTTAGACTGGGTGCCGACCCCAACATAGTTGTAAAAAGACTGGGCAGATGATGAAAATCCTTGTAACACTTTATTTTCATAAACCAATGTCTTATACGTTTTATTCGTAGTATTTATATTCGATGACTGTCAGAAAAAAAATTGTGTCCATCTTTTGTAAAATACGTACAATGTTGCCAATCATTCAAAATGTTCCCAGCCATTGTAGTTGGCCTAAATTTGGTTTCCATTTATTGCCGAGTACGATAACATAATAATAATCATTAAGTACCAATGAAATAAATCTCTTCTATAAACATTGTGTAATATTACCCTGATTCGTGATAAAATATTAGGGTTTATTGAAGAATACCCCCTTTTATCGCCAATTTCCACACTGGGGGAAAAGATAATTCAGGTTTTATTTTACGATCAGAACCGAGAGCTATAATTTACTTAATAACCATTCTCAAATTGCTCAATAAAAATTGTTCTGGAAAACTTCCAAGGTCAAGGACACTGAATTATTTCACACTTTGTCTTACGGAACTTTTAGATACTAAAAATAAATATTCTAGGAACTGCTTTTAACTAACGACATTTTAACTATTAAGTACTCCCAACGAGATCTAAAGTCGTTCGTATCGAGTATATTACATCAGAAAATGGATGAAAGATATTAGTGGAGCTACGTTTGAAAGTCAGAAATAAAGTAGAAACAAATCTTAGGATGCAACGATCCACTGCTCTCAAAACGGTGAAGGAAAACATCGTGAGGAAACCGGCATGTCCTAGAACCAAAAATTCGAAGACATGTGACATCTACCAAAGCGCACTGGGCCCGCGTGGTGGATTACGGCCCACTCGCTCTCACAGAGAGGAGGCCTGTGTCCCAGCAGTGGGAACATTATAAGCTGATTATGCTTATGCAATCGATAGATTTGTGTACAAACACCACGAGAACATGGAACGGGTTAACAAAGATTTAACGACGGATCAAAATTAAATTCTTTGCTAGAAATCAGAATAGAAATAAAAACGAATCACAGATTGGATCTCATTAAATGCTATGTGACATCGCGGCAGACCAAGACGATGATGGAGGGACGAACTTAAGACTGGCCCGCCATGGCAGAGGACAGACTTGAAAAAGGACAAGGGAGGCCTTTGCCCAGCAGTGGGACATTGCGGGCTAAATAGATAAATAGAAATTAATAATCATTAGAATCATACCATAATCATTATTAATAAGTTTTATATAAACACATTGACATTGATAAATTTTATATAAATAATGACAAGATAAGTGTTATTTTAATTATTGTGAAAGTGAGGACTATGTGGGTCATTGTTTTTTCTTTTCCTTTTCTCAGTTAGTTTTAATCATGATCTGACAGTTTGAGTAATTTATGCGGCCTACCTAAATGTACTTTTTTGGTATTGTTCGTCGAATCGTTGAGCTCCTTAAGTTCTGAGTTGAGCTGCACGATTACTGATAAATGCGTGCACTAACTGGACAAGTCCACTCAATCTGTGTGGTTCTTTCCTCAAAAGACCATTTCAGACACCAATCTACATGGTCTTGATCTGACCAAGATTATGAAGACTGTGACCGCTGAGTTTGTTTCGGCCTTTCTTCTCAGAGTAGTCAGATAGAAAACGCCGGCCTCATCTAGTTTTTTAAATATTATTGACGTGTAAAACTGTTTGTACAAAACCTATTTACAGAAAATAAAATTATTTTATTTTATAATCCACCTATTTGTAACAACACTTTTATTTGTTTGGCTGCAGAAGTCTCACAAGACCAGACTAGTTCCAGGACTAACACACTATTTGATGATGCGGACGACATTCAGAGGCAGCTCGATAATGAAGCTAGGGACCGAATCAAGTTTGGACGAGTAAGCGTTAAAGAAAACAAACAAATAAGGATACAGTGGTCTTACGTTTGATTAACTAGGTTACAGTAATGGTGAATTTACAAGTACTTTCCAGAAGAAGATAAATCATTAATACATTTTGAAAAAGAATATCTCAATAGCTTGGTGAATAGAAAGTGAACAAAATTAGGGCTTTACTCAACCATGTTTATACATGTATTTGTTTACATGAAACACAATACAATGCACACATTGTATTTTTTTTAAATTAATTTTAAAACATCATTTACCATAAGCAAGATCTGATGATACCAAATTTCTGTTCACAGCCGAAAACTATTTGGGTGTTTCATTTTCCCACGCACTTCACTGGGCACAACTCAATAGTGGAAACTACAGGAGAGCAGATGAGATGTCCACGGGGCTTGGTAAGTAAGAAATAAAAAAAGAAATCACACAAACACTACAAAAGACAAGTTAGCTGAAGCACCTACCAAACAAATACATATTATTAACAGCACGGAAAAAAGTAAAGTTTAAACTATGAAATAAGTATATCTATATGTTTCTGCCTACGTAGGTATAGTTTCTGAGAGCCTAACATTTATTATGAGACATAACGTAGAATAGTTCAGGATCATTTTGGTAAGAGGTATGGATACACCTAAAAGACATTTTTGGGATTCGTAAAAGCCGAAGAAGAAGAAGAGAAATCAAAACATTCTATTTCACATAATTCTACATGGGCGCTTATGAAACGTCAGAAGCTTGCCTACTGGGGTTGCGAAGAAAGCCGAAAGGGAGATATCGTGGGCCCCGCCAACATGACAACTGAAGGAACACGGGTGGGTTTTAGTCAGTAAGAGTCTGATAGGCCCTAGAAGTAATTTGATAATTACCCACCCAAAAAAAAAAGGTGCACGGTTCCAATTGGTCGTTTCCTATAGAGAAGAGCCGGCGAGAAACTCCACGGTTACTCTTTTAAAAATAATTGGCTTTTACAATGTTTTCAAATAACAGTGTTAATAGCTATGGAAAGACAGTGTAGGCCTGTCAATAAGTACTATGTACTTAACAAAATAGAAAATGGTCTACAATTCTACATACAACGTTCTTACATTCACAAAATATAAAATAATCTAAAAATATAAAAGATGAATAAAATAACAAAAACCTATTTATATCTACCAAATGACATGATTTCCATTATAACTGTAACAAATCTGAATTAATATCCTGTCCACAAAAGCCAGTAAGAGAAAGAAAAGGTGGCTAAAGAATTACCTCATCTGTCGCAACAAATATATTCTATTCACGATAGGGCGGTTTTCATGACACATTCTCCGAAGTGTGCAAAATAAAATTATATCAATATTATTTCGATGTACTTAAACACCGTGACATTTTAGTCGTCTTACAAAAGCAGCTCACTTCATATATCCAATATAATTTTATTTCTCTGTTCACAAAGGTTCACATAGTAATAAACATAGAGACAAGAATTACAGCGTATTGACAAAAATGTATAAAATATGATCCTTTGCGAGAGACTGGCGTCCATACTATGATACCCTGTGTGTCGGATCACCAGGCTCTTACTCTTACCCCGAATTTAATCTAATTAACATTACAATGGTCAATAGTCCATTTTCTAACTCTAGACAAATTATTTATTGATGGAGGAAATAACAAAAAACAGACTTTTTTAAATTAATTAATAAAAATAAAAATGGCTTAGTGCAATGCATGTGTAATACATATCCAATGACTATCGGTAAGGAGTTTAGTTTCAAGAATGCGTCAGAAATTATTTCAATTATAACGATGTTGGGGGGGTGGCAATATATTTTTATTATAAATAGGGTATAAACTTCAAAGCCACCGCATTTCTATTCAATTCAAAATATTTTATTTCACATAAACCTATATGGGCACTTATGTAACGTCAGAAGCTAGGTGCACGGTTCCAATTGCTCGTTTCCTATGGAGAAGAGCCGGCAAGAAACTCCACGGTTACTCTTTTAAAAATAATTGGCTTTTACAATACTTTCAAATAACAGTGTTACCAGGTATGGGAGGACAGTGTAGGTCTTTCAATAAGTACTAAGTACTTAACAAAATAGAAAATGGTCTACAGGTCCTACCCAATTGCATCGTCAAAAAAAAAATCTCCCCCCCATATCGCCGCCCCGTCTATTTGGGGTCCATTCGACCTACCACCGGCCATTGGACCTAGATTACCACTCGCCATCCGGTTGCCTCTCCAATTAAATTTTATGTGCCATTGCTTTAACTACAAATAAATACACGTTTTACTAACACTAGGTGGTACATTAAGGAATGCCGAGAAAAAAAGCACGCTGTTGAATTTTCTACTTTTGGCGCTAAACCGACCGTTGATAATAGAAGAGCATGAAAACGGGCATAAAAATTGTGTGAATAGAATTTGAATAGAAGCGCTTTTAAGTTAAAAGTTTGCTGAAGTTTTGTGAAATATTACAATTTTGTTGCACTTTCAGCTATTTTTAAAGGCGTGTTGCCTAACATTTATCACTGGTAACTTTGCTTTTAAATGCAAATATGTTACTATTACACGTGGCATTCGCAGTATTACTCTCTCTGGACTTTAATGGTTTGAACCCAAAGCGTACGGGAGTTCTCCACACACAAGCGGAGAACTGGTGGACTTTGACACCGGGCTGCAGGCAGTCCAGGGAAGCTATATCATCCTTGAATAGCAGGCTAACCAGGCGTTTATTACGCCTGGACAAGAACGGCCTGCGCCTGATGATGGGGACTATCACGGGACACTGCTTGCTAAACAAGTACTAGGCATATCAGATAGTCCTCTGTGCAGGGCATGCATGGAGGCTGAGAAAACTGTTGCGCATGTGCTCTTTGAATGTCGTCATCCAGATTAGAACAGAAACCCTCGGGTCACCCAGATCTTTCACAGATGTTCTGAACAGACCAGGAGACTTACCCAACTCTTGGAGGTAGGTGGGCTGGTTGGAATGATCACCGACGATCGTCATGGCCTACGCACAATGGTCAACCTGAAGAACTAAGTGCGGAAACCAAACTAACCTAACTTGAACAGACAGCTGTGCTGCTGGGGAGTTTGTTGCGCCACTTCTTCTCCCCAGCGAAAGGCACTAGGAAGTGGTGAAGGGTGGGCATTTTGGGGGACTGTCTTATGTAATTTTGACGTTCGAAAAGTGCTGATTCTCAGCCCAGTTTGAATAAATGACTTTTGAATTTTGAAACCCCATAACATAGAACCCAAAGCGTATCTTGAGCAGTAACCAATCAAAAGTGAATTATTGTATGAAATTATATGAGATTACTCTATCTGCCAGCGCGGTATGCCGCGGCATCCGCCGAGTAGTCACCGCTCGCTGGGATTTGATTATTCCACTAGCAACTACGCAGTCGAAAAGTTGTTTTTGACTCCAGCGCATACAGGCACATACAGGCGCATACCGGCGCTTAACGGCGCATACCGGCGCATTCCGCCGCCTCCCACCATGGTATCCTCCAGCGTGCTCTTCGATGCTCCAGAGAAAACTGTACTGCGATGCCAAAGATGAAGGAAGAGGATGGATGAAGGTCAATCACCGAACATTGAAATATATACCTTATTTCGATCGGATAAGTATTCATACAAATTCAAAAAAAAAAACACCATGGGATCCATGTAGAGTTAGTATGAACTTAGCCTAAGTTAGTAAACTCAATAACTTAAAAATACAATAATTATAAATTAATTGGCTACATGAACATGTGCACGTACATGTCTGCTAGCCCAGAGCCTGATAAATGGTCCATCAACCGTGTTCGCCAGTGTAGCTAAAATACTGTTAAATTCAATTGAAAATCTTCTGCTGTCCCGTCCGCCAGTCTACGCAGGCCCTTAGTCTTCTGATCCCAAAACCTAACCCCGGCTCCACACTCTCCAGGCGGCAAGACGAGGTGAAGCGAGCATGATAGTGTGGATGGCGCCCTTGCCTCTTCTCGTCGTCTCTTGCCTCGCCTCGCGCGCGTCCGCTCGGTTTCAGTTTTTTTGACCGGAGTCAAAGGACGTGAGGCGCGAAGCGTGGCGTGTAACTATACTCCGTTTGAAATAAGATTAGACATTTAAACAAACCTTTTTTACAGTCCGTTTAACCGATTTTGACTTCTATACCGTAGGCACCGGACACGGCTGCTTCGGGAGGTTCCTGTTCAGGATAAGGCGGGAGGAAACACCCGGGTGTCACCATTGTGTGGATCGGCCTGAGGACACGGTGGAGCATACGGTGGAGGTCTGCCCGGCTTGGGCGGAGCAACGCCGTGTTCTCGTAGAGGCGATCGGCGGCGGTGATCTCTCGCGTCCGGCCCTGGTTCAGGCCATGGTACGGAGCGAGAGGAAATGGCAGGCCGTCACCTCCTTCTGCGAAGCGGTAATGCTCGCGAAGGAGGAGGCGGAACGCGTGAGGGAGAGGCAAATTTCGCGCCCTCACGCCCCTAACCGCCGCAGGAGGAGACGCCCGGGGCGGGAATCGCGAGCCGATTTCCGGCCACCGTAGGCGCGGGCTTGCGGACGGTGAGCAATGGGTAGCTCGCTGTCCGATAAGGACCAAGCCCGGGTCGACGGCGCGTTGTGTTCCACGCGCGCCTCAAAGAGATGTCAGCAGAATTGAAGGGGTCCACTAGGGCCAATGCCTGCCGGGGGTTCGAAGAAAACCGATCGGGAAATCGTGGCCCCCGGCAACAGGGCAACCGAAGGAACACGGGTGGGTTTTAGTCAGTAAGAGTCTGACACGCCCCCCTGCTCCGCCCAGAGCGGGAGAAGTTATTTGATAATTTCCCACCCAAAAAAAAAAAAAAAAAAAAAAAAAAAAAGGCATAAGGATGGCATTAAAAGCAAAAAAAGTGGTTACAAACCAACTGTTTACTGCAGCTGCCATTTGTCATGCCACCAACGCAATAGAAGTCAAAATCGGTTGAACAGACTGTAAAAAAGGTTTAGTTAAACGTCTAATCTTATTTCAAACGGAGTATAAATAAAACGAGAGTGTGGATGGGTAGCACTCGTGTAGCCTCAGCTTGCCGCAGCTCGTGCAAGGGCCTCCACGAGGCGCACTCGCGAGAATGTGGACCAGCATCACAATTGACAACAGCGAAGCCCTTAAAGACTAATTATTATAATGAATCGAGGAAACTTCTTCGAATGCTTTGTTCAGCACTTCAGGATCCCATTAAGTGTTTACGTTTGTAGAATACGACAAAAGAAAGGTCTTTTAATATTAATAGGAGCCTTATTGTGCTTCTATTTCCATAATTATGAGTAGGTAGGTACTTTAAGTTTTTGGAAGAAAGGGAGAACCTAAATCTTGGTTATAGCAGTACTTGAGAGCTTTGGGTTTTAGTTCGTTTTATTTACACGAAATATTGCGCGAAAACGGCCTTTGAGAGAGAAAATTTAGTATCTAGATTATCAGCTCTATGAGTAGACAGTGTTATCCTACCCTTAAGTGCTACTAAAATCTTGGATTTATTTTACAGGTCTTTTAATTAAACTTTGTATTAGGAAAACCGCACTGGGCCCGCGTGTACAGATTAATACAGTACAAATATATTCTTAATATCCCTCGGCAAACCTCGTGTTTCGGCAGTCGTCGGATTTATATCAGTTTCCCTTTGCACTTGGTGCAGACCGGACGCTCTCAATCGATTTGGAAGTATATAGAGTTGTTAATACTCTTTTAACTTAATGTAATGTACGTATTTAAAAAAATTGTAAGACAGCTGCTAAAGTCGCAGGCACGACATATAGGAAAATAGTTGGAAATCAAAAAAAAACAACAAAAAAGTACTTAGTCTTAGAATTCAAATTATTATACAAGCTAAATATAATAATTGATGGACATAGAAATTAGCATTCGTTTATATTCGGAAATGCGATGATTTCCGAGAAATATTAAGAAAATAGAAATACAGATGGTTCAGTACGCAAAAGCAAACCCTTCACCACGTCCTAGTTCTTTAGCTGGGAAGTGGCGCAAAAAATTCCGTAACTAATACAACTTCTCCAAATCTTTTTCTAAAATGCAGAATAGTCTGCACTATTCTAGGAAAATTACAGCTTATAAAATCATTCTACCCTACCCGTGCTACAGCAAAGTACATAATACCTTGATTTATGACTGGCGTCCTAGTTTTCAGACCCCTAAGATTGTCAGTCGTTTGAACAAATAGAAAACTCGACTGAGTGAGAAATTTTTAACAAAATATTAAAAAGTTTTCTCATTTAATATTTAAAGTACTTTTGAACTGTTTAGGAAACCTGTTTGTGAAATGTTTACAATTTCAAATCAGTTTGGGATATTCTTGAGTTGATAAGTTAATCTGGTCTTTTAAACTAAATAATTATGTTTTAAACGGTTAGGGGCTAATTTTTCCAACGTCAGATATTTTTACCGCCTTAGAATAAAAATGACATATGAAATTTTAATTCAAAATTATTCCTTGGATAACGGTATCTATGAATTTATCCGGAAAAGAACCGGAGCTACTGACATAGTTTGCAGAGTAAGCCAACTGAAGTGGCAGAAAGCTGGCAAAGTTTGTCGAAGGACCGATGGCCGGTGGAGCAGACGAGTCCTGGAGTGGAGACCGCGTATCGGCTAGCGTAGTATGGGACGCCCCCAGCTAGATGGACCGACGACCTTAAAAGGTGGCTAGGACAGACTGGACGCGGAAGGCGGAGGACAGGGTGTTGTGGCGCAGCCTGGGAGAGGCCTATGTCCAGCAGTGAACTGCGATAGTCTGAGTTGATTGAACGATATCTGGCCTTCGAAAAAGCAGCCCCAAATCTTTGAAGTGTTTACTTCAGTAAACTATCAATAGAACAATAGAAGTAGAAACTATAAGTTTTCTCTTCAGTTTCTTTACTTTGATTGTAGGTATAAAGGTTTAATCTCCTTTTTAGGGTTCCGTAGTAAACAAGGAACCCTTATAGTTTCATCATGTCCGTCTGTCTGTCTGTCTGTCCGCGGTCTAGCTCCGAGACCCTTAGTACTAGAAAACTGTAATTTGACATAGGTATATATTTTAATTACGCCAACAAAGTGGTAAAATAAAATTATGAAAAAAATTTTTTTTAGGGTACCTCTCATACACGTAAAGTGGTGATGTTATTTTTTTTTCTTTTTTTAACCCATAGTGAGGTGTATCATTGGAAAGGTCCTTTAAAAACATTGTGAGTTTGTGAAAACCATTTTTGGATTCAGGGATCCGTTTGCGAAATATTAAGCTTTAAAGTGCTAATTTTTGTTAGAGTCAAGTGTCCCCCCCCCTGCCGGCTAAATGGTTGGTTTTGGATATGTGAAAAAAATTGCAACAGTAGTTTATATAACGAAATTAAAAGGAAAACTATCACAACTAAGTAGACTCTACAAGTTAACGAGTAATAATCGACCAACTTAACTTTGCAGTTGCAAAAACATGGTTTCCCATACATTCCGTATGGGAGAACATGTTTATCAACTACAAAGTTAAGTTTGTTTTTAGGATAAATTCATTCCAACTACGGAACCCTTCATTGTGCGTGGTCCGACACGCACTTGGCCGGTTTTATCATTCGAGTTTTGTACGAAAGTTACTAAAGAACTGATAAAAACTCAAATCCAGACACCGAAGTAAATATTCCAGGTGGGGACTAACGATATGGGCGCGTATTTTTTTCCAATTTATAATTTACTAGCTGTTTCCCTCGGTTTCACCCGCATTAAGTTCATAGCACACATATTAACTCGGAAAGGGATCGTCACCGTATCGCCGCGGTTCGTGAGCTTGTCCCGAGGCGAGCCGATTACGTTACGATTCCGATTAGAGTGCGTTGCAGTAGGGAGTTTTATACAAAGAATACTGAATGGCTCGAGTTGATTTCCGAGTTGATATGTGTACTATTTCCTTAAGTCTCGATCCCGTGTGAATATTGGGATAAAAAGTATCCTATGTCCTAACCAAATCTGTTTTTAACCAACATCCATTTTTTTTTTTTCTCTATAGGGCATCTCACAGTTGGTTCCGAGAACCGTGGCTGTTTAACCGGTCAATCCTGTGGCTGCCTTAAGCTGCTACACTCAAAGCCTCCAGCCAGGGCATACATAAACTAAGCTAAAAAGCTTAGGATGAACGCTCGCTAAGGGCACCCCGCTGTGGGGTACGAGCCTCGGCTTAAGGCGTTATCCGGAGGGAGGACATCAAAAGATGGGATGGGCTGGATCAAAGGGTTTTGATTATTATTATTAGACGGGGAATTAACCAACTTCCAAAAAGGAGGAGGTTATATGTTCGTAGCGGGTTTTGATTATTATTATTAGACGGGGAATTAACCAACTTCCAAAAAGGAGGAGGTTATATGTTCGTAGCGTACCTATGTTTGTTTTTTTTTTTTTATGTATGGCCGTCGATTTCTCCGTCATTTGTGGACCGATTTTTAAAATCCTTTTTGTTTGAAAGAGTATGCTCTGAAATTGGTCCCATATAAATTTAGTCAACTTTGCTTGGGTGGTTTTTGAGTTAGCTACAATAATACGTATTTTTTTCTCAGTATGTAGATGATATGATAAGTTCCTGTCACTGGTAGCAGGTACTGGTATTCGAATGTGTGTGGGGTAGGTACCACAACTAAAAAGTGAAAAATAAAAAAAAATTACAAAAAAAACAACCGACTTCCAAAAAAAACACTACAAAGTGAAAAATAACTTTAATTTCGGAATTCGGTGGCAAAAAACTAAAATACAAAACCAAAGACACCGACTGCCGAAATAAAAGTTATTTTTCACTTTGTAGTGTTTTTTTTTTGGAAGTCGGTTGTTTTATTTTGTAAAAATTTTTTTTAGTGTGAAAGCGTAACAAACAAAGAAACTCACTTTCGCATTTGTAATATTAGTTAGGATGAGGATACTATAACCCGTGTGAGTGGAAGTTTCTGAGGCTTTCTGTTCGTACAAACGATGTGCATAACTGTGAATAAAATATCGTGTAGGTTACATACATCTCAGTTTCAGTAATAAACAATTGGTGATTTTAGCATTATTTATTTAGTTATTTATTCACAAGGCAACTACAACAGGTAACAATCGCAGTATATCACTAGGTTCACATTATAGGAAGTAGTCCACTTAGAGCACCCGTCCGAATAGCACCTGCGACTCAGCAGCCTACTGCTGGGATGTATTTGTTTTACAGGACGTTATTAAATGAAAGATATTGATAAAACAAATTTCGTATGTACGTAAGTATGTGTAATTAATAAACATTCTAGTGATTTTTATCGATATCTTTAATTTAATAACGTCCTGTAAAACAAATACATCCCAGCAGTAGGCTGCTGAGTCGCAGGTGCTATTCGAACGGGTGCTCTAAGTGGACTACTTCCATTATAGGTTCGACCTGATTATAACCCAAAGCGTAATCGCATAACATGACTAGCAACATTTATAATAAAAATATAAAAATCTTAGTTCACTAAATTACAGCTACAAGGTCTGTCCGTCTCCCCTCCGAAACACTTCTGCTTAGACAAGGAACGTGTAGGAGACCAAACACGCCTGATAAAGTTCATAAGTGACACAAAGTTACATTATTTAAAGAGAACAAACAGTATTTAAAGCGTTACAAGATTATTAAAAAGATTAAAAAGAAAGAGTACGCAGTCTTTTGAAAGCAGCGGCACGAGATACTGTTATTGTCCTTTGTAATTTCATTAATCATAATATTTTTGTTTCAGGTACATCGTTTACTGGAGGTTGAAGATGAAGAAGACGATAATGTGGCATGCGGTTGTAATTTTTTATTTCATTTTTATTATTTTCCGTCTTGAACAATGCAAAAAAATTATTCCCCATCAGATGTAAAAATTTATTCCCCAGCAGATGTCAAAATTTATTCCCCAGCAGATTTCAAAATCTGACATATATACATAAACTCACGCCTTCTTTCCATGGTGGTAGGCAGAAACTACAGAACGCCACCTGCTACGATCCTTACATACTCCTTTTGCCTCGTTTACGTGAATAAAATCGTAAGAGTATGATATTTGTTTGAGCATTGTTATAAAGCCCTTGGGATTCCAGTAAAAATATAGTAAACATAACCTGCCTTTTTACCAGACTTTGCGACATTAAAAACAGGGTTATATTTAGGGGTACGTGCCCGAAAGGTACCAAATGGCTATTAGTGAGACTGTCCGTCTGTCTCTCAGCGGACTGTATCTTATGAACCGTAATAGGTGTCTACCAATCACAACCACACAATCTGTGAAAAATCACAAATTCAAATTCGTCAAATTTTACAGATTGTGTATTTCTATTGCTGCTATAACAACAAATAATAAAAACCGGCCTAATGCGTGTCGGACCACGCACAATGAAGGGTTCCCTTTGAAGTTGAAAAACATGTTCTCCGATACGACGGAATGTATGGGAAAATATGTTTTTGAAACAGCAAAAATAAGCCTACTTAGCTTTGATAGTTTTCCTTTTAATTAAGTTATATTTAAACTATTGCTGTGATTTTTTTCACGTATCCAAAACCAACCATTTAGCTGGCAGGGGGGGGGGGGACACTTGACTCTAACAAAAATTAGCACTTTAAAGCTTAATATTTCGTAGACAGATCCCTGAATCCAAAAATGGTTTTCACACACTAACAATGATTTTGAAGGACTTTTCCAACGATACGTTAGAAAAAAAACATCCCCGCTTTATGTGTAGGTGAGCTACCCTAAAAAAAATTACCACTTTATCGGCGTAATTAATATGTACACCCATGCCAAATTATAGCTTTCTAGTACTAAGAGTCTCGGAGCTAGACCGCGGACGGACAGACAGACGGACATGGCGAAACTATAAGGGTTCCTTGTTTACGACGGAACCCTAAAAAGTTAATAATTTAAGGTTTTTGCCCGATGTTAATACGGTACGGAACCAACCCCTCGCGCCTCGTGTGCGACTCCGACTCGCACTTTCTTTACTTTTTATTTTTATTTTATTAAACGCGTCGACATCGAAAGAACAATTTCCGAGAAGTTTTTATAGAAATTGTTCAACATGAGTCGGGTCGCACCTGTCTGTCTGATGTAAAGGCTCTCTTTATGTACATGGGACAATTGCAGGAAGGTTATGTTGACATATTTCTTATCTTACCTACCCTTTAGTTAATTCTGATTAAAATATATAAATAAAATAATTCATTATTTCTATTACAGAGCCATCACTGGACTGGGAATACCCAAGTAAGTTGTTTTCCGCAAAATGTTTTAATTAGTTCATTTAGAATCCTGTACCTTTAGCGCAGTAGATTTTGCCGAGCAGTTTGCATAATCAGGTTAAAGTTAAGCGGTAGTAAGGACATCACGTTTGCCTACTGAATTAGCATTGTAAGTAGGTTAGGTTGCTACCTCCTCGGAAATGTTCCCTGTTCTACCAGGAAGGGTGAGGTTTGGACGGGAAATAAGGTTTCCATTATCCCTAATGTCGCTGCTAAAGTGTTTTTTATTTCTATTAATATTCTCCCTTTCACCCTTACAAATTGAATTAGGTTATATTTGGATGGATTTATCTGTGACTGTAGATGTTTACAGCCTGCTAATTAAATGATGTGAGCTTTGCGTGTTTTGAGAATGGACCCCGTTGCTTGGATCAGCCCATAAATGAACTTGATTCCCACAATATTCTCTAAAACTACAAAAACGGGGTTTGCAGATTTTTTTTTATTAGGCAGACGAACACTACTACCCATCCATTGACATAATCTTTTTGCCACCGTCCATTACTGAAAATCAAATTGAAATACAGTTTAAATGTCTTGACGACTTAAAATACCCACAAGTCTGTATTTTTCTTCTATTTAAAGTTAGATTTTTAATTATTCAATCCAGATTAACTCTTTGTAAAAAGCAGGAGTGAATGGAAACACGTATTTCATAAACTGGAAATATAAAAGCATTTTCAACATTTCCAGATATCACGAGACTAATTGCTTTTACGAAGGCTTCTACGACAATAGGTACATTATAATATTTCTAGGGAATTCTTTCGCATTCCTTAGCTTTTCTCATCATTCTGATTCACTTCGACACGGCTTAACTCATATCTACTTAACTCAGAATCTCATAACTTAAATATTTGTATACGGTGAAAAACAAACTTAATTACCTTTTGTTGCGTTTCTTTTTCCTTTGAAGATGGCATAATGAATATTTTACTGTCTCGAAATGTCCAGTATTCTCCCTAAAGAATACACATTTAGAAATAAGATATGGTTGACAAATATTTTTAGTATTTATTTTATTTTGTAAGCTTTTTCACAGTAGTAAAAAAAAAAATTATGACCACAACCTGTCGAGAATCCTGCATTCAGTTTTATTCTAGCCTCCATATTATTACAAGAAGAATAATGTACACAAGATTTTGTAAAATCTTGATTTAAAAGAGTTTCCATGAGTTTCTAACCTGTACCCTAATTGCATAACTTATTTTCGTAAACAATTTGTCTAATTTGTTTCATTTTGACAGTTCAACAACATTCATTGCGTTATTTACGTTGTTGAGCAGATTTTTTTCCAACTTATGAAGCAATGGATTAGCAATCTGTTACAAATCGAAACAGATTGCAATTGTGTTGCATTACGCAATTAGGGTACTGTTCTTAGATCTACGTTTTGGAAGGGGCAACTAGCTTCAACTTTCTAACTGACCAACTCTTTGGCAATTCAAAAACGCCTGTAAATGGTTTAAATTGTGGCATTTTGACAGTTTATTTTTCTTTCGACATGGGAGCAGAGAAAAACTACTAGGTAGGTACTTTTGTTCTGAAAATATCCACAGGTGCATTTTTTATCCGTAGGTCAGGCAAACTGGTCAAAAACGTTCCCGCAATGTGGCGATAGGTCCCAATCCCCTGTGGATTTGCCTACCGCAGGACTTATTAAGTCAAGAGGAGCGAGGGCGCTAATGTTCCAGAACCACGACATAGCAGCGAAGACAATGACCCTGATCAACGATGGAAAACAAAGTTGGTTCCGCATCTATTTATCTTGTATACTAAGACGCACGTCAGTGGTAATACTTTGACCTTGAGCTGGCCTAGCAAAGTACGGAGTTTCAGTAGAATAAGAGGCCAGCTTGTACTGGTTTTGTTATAAATGACGTGCGGCCTAGCATTCATATTAATAAAACAGTGGCACTCCAGGAGGGCCGACACAAAAAAAAAACAAAGTGAAAACTTGAAAAAAAAATCGCCACCGCAGTAATCAACGCGTTGAAGTCTTTTACTCCACGGTGGCGGTAACAGGTCGCGAAATTAATGGTTTATGGATGGGACTACATCTCAAGGGGAGGGACTTGTGGCTAAGTAATAACAGCTGCACGGGTCGATCGATCAGGTTAAGCTACGCTTGCCGCGGTTGGTCCGTGGATGGGTGACCATCTTTACATATCAAGTCCCCTCCGTGCCTCGGAAAGCACGTTAAGCCGTTGGTCCCGGCTGTCATTTGTAGATCTTTGACAGTCGTTACGGGTAGTTAGAAGCCCAAAAAGTCTGACAACCAGTCTTACCAAGGGGTATCGTGTTACCTAGTCACTAGGTTGTGGAAGTCAGATAGGCAGTCGCTCCATGTAAAATACTGGTATCCAGCTGCATCCGGTTAGACTGGAAGCCGACCCCAACATAGTTGGGAAAAGGCTAGGCAGATGATGATGGATGGGACTACATCTCAAAAATGCCCAACGCGCCTAAAGAAGTTTTCACTTCAAAAATTAACGAGCCTTACAGTATTCGCATAATAATATGATGTGTGTGAAATTAAAATAGTAGAGCTAGTAACTGAAAACGAGTTGGCGAGCGGCGAGCAGCAAGCAGCGAGTGTGTAGGTCCGATAGTTTTGTCACTGGGCTATCAGCGAGTGTCCAAGTGCAACAGGCGATAACTCGCACCACTCGCTCGGGGCGAAATTACCGCTGTTTGGTCTCTCGACCTGAGTTCTGACCGCAAAGCGAGCATCGCTGAGCGAGTATTATCTTTGATAGCTCTTGTCGCTCATCGATAAACTAGTGGAGCGAGTCCTCGCCAGTGGTGTGAACAGTCAGCGATCAATTATTAATATATACATCTCTTTTGTTTGAACGGAATGTATATCTATTGTACGTTTCTTGAGCGAGAAAATAGCCGATAGTTAGTCGCTTCCTCGCCGTGGGACAACTGCCGACAATCTGACACCTTGGCTGACTGTCATAGTAATCGTCATCATTATCATCCTGTTTACAACCTCTCGGAAAATGGGTTGGTACCATCTGACGGCCAACTCTAGCACCGCGCGCGCTCATTGGTCAAACCAAATAACGCGCGCTTCTCCGGCTTCCTGTTACACATTTCCATTTCCTTTCACGAAATCACTCCCAAAGCTTGCAGGAAAGATGTTAAACATCAAAAAATCTCTTATAGATAGCAGTGTAGGGTGCCGTTGGGACACTTTAGGAACGGATTCCTATTGATAGATAGGTAGACAGATACTATAAGTAGATAAAACATTAATATTCAGTGCACATATAAGACATAGCGTAACACACAAAAACACAATTAAGTAAATGATAAAAAATTACTGCTAATATTATAAAAAGAAAAAAAAAAGATTATATATTATTATTATATAAAAAGAAAAGATATGTTATTGCTAAGCCTAGATAAAAATTTTAGTTGCTTTCTGAGACCACGAGATAAGAACAATATGATTCAGTTACGGATTGGAAAACGTAATTGACCTGACGCAGGCTTTTTAAAGGTAGTCATGACTGCATCTTACTATACTAATATACATTTGAAATAAGATTAGACATTTAACTAAACCTTTTTTACAGTCCGTTCAACCGATTTTGACTTCTGTTACGTTGGTCGCATGACAAATGGCAGCTGCAGTAAACAGTTGGTTTGTAACCACTTTTTTTGCTTTTAATGCCATCCTTATACTTACGCAATAGAAGTCAAAATCGGTTGAACGGACTGTAAAGAAGGTTTGTTTAAATGTTTAATCTTATTTCAAACGGAGTATAAATGTATGTAAGGGCATTTAAGAAAATTAGAACCTGGGCGACCGAGCTCTGCTCTGGTGAAAATAGAGAATGCTCATTTAATAGTATATGATAGTTCATACTAATTCCATGTACAGAAAATACTAATTCCATGCTACCTTGATAGTACATACTAATTCCATGCTGCCATGTCATTATTCTGAGGTAGCCATCTTGTTCTAAACTTTGGGCGACCGAGCTCTGCTCGGGTGAAAATACAAAGAAAACGAATTTTCCCAGATATTAATCTAGCTAGATCGATTTCTTGCCCCTATATTGCAACTTTCATCGAAATCGTTAGAGCCGTTTTCGAGAATGTGATTACAAATATATAATTATACAAATATTGCTCATTTAATAGTATAAGATGTGACATAATCAATACATGTGGGATAAGTGTAGGAGAATAACGATGATGAAACTCCTACCAATCAATCAACCTGCCTAGCCTTTTCTCAACTATGTTGGGGTCGACTTCCAGTCTAACCAGATGCAGCTGAATACTAGTATTTTACACAAAGCGACTGTCTATCTGACCTCCACAACCCAGTAATTGGTTTATACCATACCCCTTGGAAAGACTGGTTGTCAGACTTTCGGGCTTCTGATGCAACGCCTACCCTAAGCAATATTAAATACGAGACCGTGTTTATACCGTGTATAACACTAATTCCCCACAATTATCAATTTAAGCGCGTATATTTCCCTGTGATCGTATGCTTTGTTATCAGCAAGTCACAGGGGCCGACACGGAAGGCTGAAGGCTGTGGGTGTCGACCTCAGGTCAAGCTGCTTCTCACACGGACAACTGTACGTCGTTTGATCCGGAATCATCATTCCTGGGCCTCAAGTCTGCTATTACAATAGTGTCAGAATGGTCTATCATTGATTTCATAATTGTTGATTTTGACAAGTTTGGTAATCTACTAATATAATGGCGTCAGTATGACTTTCCAATGGTCAGCCACTGATACTCTGTTGAAAGAAATGGCACTTATTGGTAATCTCGTACATAATGACAAATGAATAACTGACTTAGGCGGTATCATTGGTCGTATTGTACGACAATGCCATTATAACACAATTCTATTACGAGACCATTGACTGACCAATGATCGACCATTATGGATTTAGCAGATTACGAACTTTTAGCAAAATGACAATGGGATCGTGTTGGAATGACGAATTTATAAAAATAGCAGACTTGGGCCCCAGATTCTCTGTATATTTTGGCTGCTGAGAATAAAACTGTAAACGTAGTATACAGGAAATTTTTATAAAAATGTGGCTGTTATTGTAATATATTGTGGTGTCTTACGACTTCCACGTGAACGAAGTCCCCGCGACTTCGTTCACGTGGAAGCTAGTAAAATATGACTCACAATTTAGTTTTCTAATGTCCTTTGCAAACAAGGCCAGCATGAAACAAACGCAATAACATAATTAATGTGCGGTCCCGGTACTTGTCATAATAGCAATTTCCTGCCTCCATTATAGTGTGCCTTATCCCAACTCGAGCACCTAACGTAGTTACTATGTATGTAACTCCAAGAGTAAACATTGCGAAACTTGCTGTAGGCTGTATAATATAATAACAAACAAGATGTGGTTATACACCGTGGAACTGTTGTAGATTACAAACCAGAACTGTAAGACAAGCCTTTTATAATAAACTAGCGGACCTGACAGACGTTGTCCTGACCGAATACCGCCACCTATCGGGTCCGATTGTGAATCTAAACCATTCCCAGATCCCCTTGAACACACACAAAAAATTTCATCAAAATCGGTCCAGTCGTTTGAGAGAAGTTTAGTGACATACACACTCACAGAAGAATTATATATATAAAGATTATAAGCAAGGTTTAGAGGAAAAAAGATTTGTAGGAAATGCTGATTCAATTTGAGATTAGTTTATCTGATTTTCAGATTGAAGCGCGTTTACAAATAATTACTTTTAAAAAAAGAAAATAAATGTATTTGAAGAAAATGAATGTATTTTAAGGCACCCTCTAAACACAGCAGCAATATTCCCCTCTAAATAAATTACCGGAAAAGTCATAAAAACTTTTTGCTTATTTTTCGCCAAAATTCCGGGCAATTAAACCTAAGGTCAATGGACAAAAGAGCGTGACAAGGGATGGGGTGAAAATTGAACAATATAAATCAGGATCTTTTCTACTTCACTGCATAATGTTCTTATTATTTTTAATGGGTTACTTTTCAGAAACGGGAAGATTTTTACGGTTAGAAATATTCAGAATTTTATGCAAGACTAGCTTTTGCCCACGACTTCGTTCACGTGAAATTTCTTGTTTTAAAAATGTGTAATGAACAATGCACAAGAGAAACAAAATGGCGACAACGCCAAAAGAAGAGTCTTTTTTATCATGTTGGCACTAAGTGATGATGTATAGATTCTTTTCTTTTAGATTTTGTGAATGTGAGAACGTTGTAGGCTGTAGACTTGTGGATCATTTTATATTTTACTAAGTACCTGGTACTTGTTGATATGCTTACACTGTCCTCCCATACCTATTAACACTGTAATTTGGAAACATTGTAGAAACCATTTATTTTGAAAAGAGTAACCGTGGAGTTTCTTGCCGGCTCTTATCCATAGGAAGCGATCAATTGGAACCGTGCACCTAGCTTCTGACGTTTCATAAGTGCCCTTGTAGGTTTATGTGAAATAAAATATTTTGAGGTTTGAATTTTATTTTTTTATGCCTGAAATCATATATTTTGTATCGTTATATCACTATATTACATATCGAAAAATACGTTTAATTATTGTTAAATCCTAGATAAAAAACAGACTTTACCTATATTTAAAACATGTTCCATCTAGTTTTAAAACATTGTCCAAAATAATGACTTGTAAAAAGTGTCTTTGAAGATACAGAAATTAATAAAATTCCATCATCAATATGCCAGTTATACGAGTCTATTATAAATATAACAATCAATAATAAAAAAAGGATTGTGTGGTTTTATGCAACCATGGTAAAAGTGAAACTTCTATAGGCGCCGCCATATTGGCCTTGGCTGCTCTGACGAGCGCCTTTCACTTTATCCCTACTCCGCGGCCGACCGTCACGCGACATGCAACACACAGACGAAAAAGTTTGAGACGATGTGATAAAAGTTTCACTTTAATAATTAAGTTGTACAACTTCAAACCTTCTCCAGATTTCAAGAGAGGACTAAAATCATGACATTAAAATGTACCTAAAACCGTTCCGTTCGTTGATTATTCGAAGTGTGCGCGTTTGTGGACACAATTCGTTCTCTCTCGCCGAGTTGAAAGTTGTTTGCATAAACGGATTACACCTTTTATATTTCCTGTGCGGAAACTGGCGCCATAACTTATTTCCGGAATGGAAACTTGAATTTAATACTTTTGTGAGAAATCTTTCTAAAATGTTTGAGGTCGCGTTCTGGCTTTCGTCGTATACATAATGTTTGTTTGATTGAAATGTTGAATGATGCATCTTTTGATATTCAAGTACAGACGCCAGCACATCAAGCTACCCGAAACTATCAAAGTTTCCCAATCAACTTTAAACCTTATACTTTAGCAATGAAGTTGAAAATCTATTAAAGAAATTTGACAGATTGCAGTAGCTTGATGTACTGGTGTCTGTACATCAGGAAGGTCATACGGCATGTTCATGCACACACGTCAGTCACGTCAAAGTCAAGTTGACTCGCCGATCAGTCACGTCAAAAAATATAGTAACGTAGATGTTGTGGGACGTTGGCTACACACATCAGTCATATCACTACCGGTGCGTCTCAGTCGACGTCGCGTCACCGGCAAGTCACAAACTTGTATTGCTACGAACGAAACAGGAGTTGTTACTGACTGACTATCTGTTCACACACGTCCCTGAAATCGAAGTGATTGGTCGGCTTCTTGACATCGACGTGACTGATGTGTGTGCATGAACTCTTAGGGCTTTTTATTGAGTGACCACTTTCTTACTGTAGAAACACATTTAAGGCTGAACAAGCTTTCTAAGTAGAAGCCATCATCTACTTTCCAGGATCCCACTTCTGTGCATAAGCTTCTCATTGCATAGTTACATAATTGATTCAGGCGTGACCTTGCGGAAATCCATTATAAAATACAATAGAAGTGGATATATTTAGGAACCTGTTCCGCTTAGCTATTTCTAAAGAGTCATAAAAAACCCCTGACGCCGTGTTCGAGTTCGCGATATGTCTATCGTCATTCTGAGGATGCCTCGTTGAGAGGTGAAACACGTGTCGATTTATTTCAGGGGTTTTTATGACTCTTTAGAAATAGCTAAGCGGAACAGGTTACTAAATATATCCACTTCTATTGAAAAACTGAAAATGTATAGCTTGGTATGTAGCCGTGTGTACATGCAATGAGAAATACAATTATTTCTCATTGCATGTACACACGGCTACATACCAAGCTATACATTTTCAGTTTTTGCTGATCTCACATTGTTTAAGATTTCCATACAGTGCGAGGTCAGCTTATACTGGAAATGTATAGCTTGATGTGTAGCCGTGTGTACCTGTTCTATCACTATCTCGTTGCTAGTAAACAAATCTGTCAGATTTACTCTATCATGATACGCACGACCCCTTCAAGAAACATTTTACCGTACACATGACAATCTCACAAAGGAATATATGAATTACTTTCCATTTCAGTGATCCTCTTCGGTGAATGGAAGAACGAGGAACGTCCCCTAATCTATGGCGGAGCCGCTCACAGTCGGCGGTACCTCTTCTATTGCCTGATAGTCCATCTGCCCGCAGAACATACAGTGGGAAATATTTACTACCCTTTGGAAACCCAGCTCTACTACGTGTCAGCTGAGTATGAGGACATGGATCAAGCTTTGCAGTCGTCTGCGAGTGATCCACAGGCGATCCTGGCTGTCGCAAATTTATATGCTGTAAGTTTTCCCGTAATCTGAGGGGTAATTGCCGTATTTTCAAGAACGTTCATGGAACGTTCTCATCTAATCTCTCTCAATCTGACACTAATACCTACCTCTGATTTACCTTCATTTTTGACAACTTTTTGACATTGATTGTCGTTGAGATGAGACTGTGACAAGATTTTGAACGTATATTAAGATGAAAGTGGGCAACGCGCAACGTCGCAAAATAGATGTCAAATATTTCGCTGTTTTGATTAATTTGGCAATATTACTGTATGGAAATAAGAAATGTGGCTAACTTGCGAACTAGAATATTAAAAATTAATTGCAATTATAACACTGAATTTTACGTTGTAACCGTTTTAGGTGTAAAAAAGGAATTTGGAAAGTTTCCAAATACTTTTTTACAACTAAAACTAAATATTCGGTATTACAATATTAATTATTGCATTTCATAATCAATATTTTGATTCCCTAGTTAGCCATATTTCTTAATTCCATACAGTAATATTGCTAAATTAATCAAAACAGGTAAATATTTGATAGCTATTTACGACGTTGCCAACTTTTAGAATAAACCCGCTTAAATACGGGAATTGGCCTGCTGATTTCGTCCACTGCTAGGCGCTGCTTGGCTGACTGATACTTTCTTTTGATTGTTTCATTTCATCAGCAGTTAGTGAAGTGGATCATGATGATTTATACCTTCCCAGTATTGTTTTAAGTGATGGCTTGAGTACTAGCCGTTCACTTCGAGTTAGTCGTCATCGACCGTTAAAAACGACGGCACAACTACTAACTTAAGTTGACAAAAAACAGTGGCACTCCGGGAGTGCCGACGGAAGTGAAAACTTGAACAAGATCGCTTTGGTGAAAGAAAAATACTTGTATAGAACATTGGTCCGTAACTTTATCTAAATAAAGAGCACAATCGCGTTTACAAAAAAAAAATACTTCAAAAACCTTTAAAGTAATAATACTTGAACATTGATCCGTAACGTAATATAAATAAATACAAAAGCACGTTTAAAAAAATTTGGTGTCAGTAACAACTCAAAAATGCCCAACGCACCTAAAGAATTTTTCACTTAAAAAATTTGAATTGTTTTTGAGAAATAATATAAACAGTTTATGATATATACGAATGGAAGTAGTATTAATAATTTATAAACGTGTTTAACGAGGTGGCGGTGCGGGGGAGCGCGGGGGGAGGTAACAGCCAACTCTAACTGCCACACTCAGAGACGTCTAATGGTTACTTAGAGGACTCCTTACTAAAAATTAAAAAATGTTCACCCTATGAGTCAGTTAACGGTTCATTAGCGCCCCTTAATGACAATTAAAGTTAAGTACAGCAAAACCTTTACTTAACTTTTTAACTATTGATTTTGACATTTACATTTTGGGTTATATTTTCATTTTTACCAATGTATTCGCTTTCGCATTAAGCGTTTATTAAAAAGCAATAATTTCTGGTTTGGCGGACTTTGCCAGTAGGTTTCCACTCACTATATAGATGAAGATGTAGACAAAATACGTCAGCAAAACTTTTTTTTTCTATTTAATTAATCAGTAATACTTTACGTTGCGTTCGAATAAAATCCAACATGAAACATGTATTAGGGGTACAAATATTATTATCAGAATACATGCAATTTTTATTTGGCAAAATAAATAAAATTGTTATTTCGTTTATGTATCTGTTAATTTTTATACATGTTAAATACATTTTTAAATAATTTTATAACAATCATCATCAATAGATAGAAAGACAGATAGATAAAATTAAATAAAATTAATAAAAAATAAATTATTTCTAAGCATAAACATTTATTAATTGTTTTGCTTAGATTAGAATTTTATTGTTTTGAGATTTTTTTTATTCATTTATTTAAATCAATCATCAAATTATTATAATTTAAATTAGAAAATATGTAAATAAATTAAAAATAATTGCTTACATAAATTATAAAACCATAAGTCAATACATTAATAGCAAATTAAACGCAAACATTATTCTAAAAATAAATTCCCTCATTCGACATTGACAGTTAGCAGTGATGCCATAGAAAAAAGGTCGCAAACGCTTTATTTAATTTAAATGAAAATAGCTGTTTTGCTTTGAATTTTGTAAAAACTTACAGTAAAAGAACTGATTGTCATATAATTAAACTTTTTGTTATTTAATATCAACACTTTTTAAATGTGGCTACACAAAAGTTATATCGATATGCAATCGATAAGATGATTTGACGATGCTTCGCCCTACGGATACTTAAAACCACAAGAATAAAAAACGAGCAGAAGGCAAGCTTCCTAACAGAGTTTAAAATTCTTACCTACTTTCATAGGGCTGTCACTCGGTTATTACAGATTAAAAAACCGGGTAAGTGCGAGTCGAGATTCGGCGATGAGCACAGACGGACGGACGGATGGATGGACGGATGGACAGCTGGACAGACGGACAGACGAACGGACACGCACTGTGACTGAGGTGATCCCGTGAGTTTTCCGTTTTCCGATTACGGTACCGAACCGGTAATTATTTTAACAGTTTGTTTAAAATTAAGTAATACCTATTTAATTAATCATACTGTGGAATAATTATACACACAATGCGTGCATCGTTGTTGAACTGAGACCCTCCCATTTTTGAAATCGGGTAATAAAATGAGCAGTGGTGGCCCTGTGGTAACGGTCACGACTTACGAGTCTAGGGTTCGAACCCAAGCAGGCACTTTATATAAATTATTTCATTACCACTGCTCTCAAAACGGTAAAGAAAAACATCGTGAGGAAACCGGCATGTCCTAGAACCAATAATTCGAAAACATATGACATCCACCAACCCGCACTGAGCCCGCTTGGTGGATTACGGCCCACTCGCTCTCACAGAAAGAGGAGGGCTATTGCCCAACAGTAGGAACATTATACCTAGGCTGATTAAGCTTATATGCTAATAAAACACGATAGTAAAGTATGTAAGTAATTATTTATACTGTCAAATAGTTATACATACATAGATGCATACGTTGCTTGCTTTTTTTGAAGTTGGTTACGTATTAAAATACCGTGACTTATAGACGGACGGACAGACGGACATGGCGAAACTATAAAGTTTCATGGCGAAATTATAAACTTACAACAATTTGCCATTTTTATTAACCTAAATGTTCGCGTCACTCGTACCGCTGGCACACGGCGCGCGGCGTACCCCTGAACGTTGGCTTCCGAATGAGCCGGCTCAAACCAGTTTGCCTCTAGCGGGCGCCAGTGCACCCCCCGCGCGCCTTGTCTGTGACACTGCACGCACACAAAGCTGTGCGTGTAGTAGTGATCTCGCGCAAAGCGTTAGTATGAAGCTTGCAGTCTGTTCCTTTTTTAGTCTTGTGCTTAAAACTGTCATTAACTAATGAGCCCTTAAATTATGTCTCTGGGTTGTACCGTTGATTAACGGATTTAATGCTAATTAGGTATTACTTAGGACTAATTTAATGAACCTTTCTGAGTGCGGCTGTAAGTACCAAATTGACGAAAAGTGGTGTTGCACTTTCTGCATTACTGATTGTTGAGACTTGGCAAAGTTTCGTAGAGACTTCTGTACCACTACCCAGAGTAAATAAATAATATTTTTTGTTTGTTATGTTTTACTATTTATATATGGTAAGTTAAATATAAGACATATTATATTACCCACATACTGACATCGTCACGCGATTATTATTTTCGTATTATAAATCATAAAAATGTCTACTAAAGAAACGCCAAAATAAATCACTAAGGTCTTATTTTAATAACACGATTCTAATATTTAAAAAAACGACTATTATTTTCTTCTTAATATATTAAAAATTAGATTTACTTGTAGCTCTATATATGATAAAATAGACTCTTGAAATAAAAGAAAGAGTAAAGTAAAATAAATTTAAAGTAAGGTCTTATTTTAACAAGATTCTAATATTACAAGGTACTACATATTATTTAAATCTCAATATGTAATAGATTTACTTGTAGCTCTTTACACGATAAAATAAACTCTTGAAATAAAAGAAATAGTAAAGTAAAATATTTTTTGCCAGAATATCTAATAACTATTTATTGATAATAGTTATTTTAATTATTGAAGAACAACTGTTGCGCCATTTATCAAGTATGATTTCGGCAGACAAGCAGCGTGGATTCTAGGAAATGATTAGAATTTTTATCTAATAAAATAATAACGCTAATATTTGAATTATACCATTAATAAAAAATAGATATGGTATCTATTACTACAAACCTATAACAAGGTTATTAGTACATAGTTAGTCATAATAAACGTAGAAATTACACCCATAAGAACGACAAATTGTCGTTTAAATGAAAATAATAATACGCCCGATATAAATTGGCAGTTCAGAATATATTACTACGAACTTTCGCGCATGTTCTCTTACTCACACTCGCCTCAGTCACCATTAAGTTCTTAAAAATGTTTACTACGCAGCGTATTATACAAATGTACATTAGTATTCCCCAATGTCTCGGAAGCCCTTTCTCATAGGACGCCCTCAGAACCTACTTGTTGACATTTGTCAGTGCTTCTTGTAAGTTTTAATAGTCCACGTGACTACAAATATTTTGACTTTGGCACTGAGTTATACAGGCTGTTTGGCAGAACATTGAACATACGAAAATGGTGGATAGGTGGGGCATCTGCTACTTACTCACCCCTAATTTATTTGGCCCTGGCCCCCTGGATATTAAAAAAAAAATTGTTTTGCTTTCTTCTATTTTCACCACTTTCTTAACTTTAAAGTGTAATTTTTATTAAAAGTGGGTAAAACAGGCAATATTTTTGTTTTTTTTTAATCTTCAATGTTGGCAGATTCTTATAAAATTATTGCTTTATTCAGATGATAGCTAGAAAAAAAATTATGAGTCCTCGAACTTACAGAAAGATGTAAAAAATACTTAAATCTTAATTTCAACTTGCATTCAAAAAATAAAATATCTAGGGGGCCAGGGCCAAATAAATTAGGGCTGAGTAAGTAGCAGATGACCCCACCTATCCACCATTTTCGTATGTTCAACGTTCTGCCAAACACCCTGTATAAAACATGAAGTAAGAATATGTTTGTAAGTTTCTGTTATTAACAGTTAGGCTACGGACACGAAGTCAGTGGGCGCGAGGCGGCGCACAGTGGATCGAAAAAAGACTATCGAAGACATAGCAGCTGAAATTTTAAAGTGTCGGTTTTTTGCTTGAAATGGGTTCTAATAGCCAATATAGACCAGGGCTGAAACCTTTGAAAATGGTAAAAAGTGAAAAAAAATAACAGTAGGATGAAACCCATTGGAAAGGAAGAGAATATAACAATTAACGAAAGGAAAAATAATTTACGGGTGATCTGAGGTCAGGAAGTGGATGGAGGTGCGTTTTTAAGGGTAAAACACGGTTTATCTCGATTTCCGGCAAAACTACAAGTCCTATGGAAAAAAATTAAATGGCAAAGTTGTAGGTAATAAAAAGATTTACAACTTTTGTGTTGACAATTTTTTCAGATAACCTTAAAATTTATGTGAAAAATTCAAATAACCAAGTTTTTGGTTTTTTATTTTTATCTTTTTAAACATTTATTTTTTTCTACGGAATTTGGTGAAAACTTACCTTTTTATGTCACAAATACTTTGTAATATATTTGATTTAAAATATTTATTTTTTCACCTTATTTTGACTTAATATCAAAAAAGCACCCTAATTTTCAATCGAAATTTCTCGTGTCAAAATATCAGCTTTTTTTAAAAAGTCGGTGGACTTCTTGTTCGTTGAAATCTCTACTTTTTGACAATGTTAAAAAATATACATTACCATAGTAAATGTTCTCAGAAAATGCAAAAAATCGAAAAAAACTCGAATTCAATTTTTTTTTTTTAATCATTATGTACAATTTTGAGCTATTTATTAAAATTTACACTTTAATTACTCAAAAAACGTAAGATTCCATGTTACATTGATAAACGAAAAAATTGTAAATCGAAATATACTACTATAACTAAGAAACAAATAAGTTAATAAAGTTAATATTTATTAAGACATCTACAATATTTTGAGAAAGTTGTAGAATCTTCTTTAAATAATATTTTTAGATGCCTATTTATTGCTGTTTTAAGATAATTCATATACCTGAGTGACCTACGGAAAATTTTAGCCCATTGAAAGGTATTTCATAAAGAAGTGGGGAAGGAGCTAGAAGTTATTTCGTAGCAGCTGTAAGAACCGTTAGCCAGTATTCGAGATACAGAGCAGTGTACAACATCGTTTTTAAAAATACACGTACAGGCTTTACTTTAACCGCTCACCACGCTAACCTTAACACGCCGATGACGTAATGATCTGTCAAGTCCGAATACCTCTCGTAGTGATGCATTTAAAGCGCCGCCGCCGCCCCGCCCGCGCCGCCCCGTGCTCGCTGACTTCGAGTCCGAGGTTTATAAATTAAGTCGCTTTTCGTTTGTCTGAGTGACCCTACGCAACGGACTTTGATGCGGGTTTCACCATCATTTAGAGAATTTATTCCGGAAGGTATATAATACGTTAATATTTAGCACGGAAATCTCGATATTTTGACATGTCGCCACATCAGTAGATCGCAGATCGCACCCGTGTAAAGCCCGGGATGGGTCGTTACTAGAGAATAAGCAAAACAAAGCGTTTAAACGACTATACTCACCGCGAGAATTCGCTTCCCTTTGTTTTGAAAATATTCGTTGTTCGAACTTTTGGCTGAAAGCGAATGTACCATCCTAAAGTCCAAAAGGTGTATGTATTCATGTAGAAAGCTCGTAAACAAGCACCAATATGCCAACATTTTGCCAAATCAGCGCCAACCGTCGCTGATTAGCGCCGGTAAGTTCATATCTGAATTAGTCGGAGCCGGTGCGCACTGGTGATGGTGACTGACAAACGCTGGCATATTGGCGCCGAGTAGCACTGGTTGCCAACGTTTGTCGGTGCAAACAGTTTTCATACTTTTTAACCGACTTCCAAAAGGAGGAGGTCTTCAATTCGATTATATGTTGTTTTTTTTGGTGTTGGTTACGTGATTACTCTGCCAATTATGAATTGATTATGATGATTCTTTTTTAATTCGGAAGTCGGTGGCAAAAAGTTAAAATTCAAAACCAAAGACACTGATTTCCGAAATTCGAATCGGCGCCGCTAAGTTCCTATTTAATTAGTCGGCGATTGTGAGCGCCGATTACGAAATTTCTACGTGAATACACGCTAACTCGGCTGTATAGAAGATTATTCAATCACTTGACATGAGAGGTGACAATAGATTTAAATTGAAAAGCGTCAGTGAGAAACCTCTTTTTTGGAAACATTGTCTTATGTTTACGGCAAGATTGTCATTATGATTTGGGCGCGCGTCAGCTGACAATCTTCAAAAAGCGATTAGGTTATAAGTATTTGAAAAAAGTGTTGACTTTAGGAAAGGGCTTTCAGAAACGTTTCATGACACTTTTAAATTTAAGTGACAAAAGATTGTGACAATCACTGTTTATCTAAATGAAACGTCGTTTCTTCCTTCGTTTATCTGACTTGTGAAAAAATAATCTGTTCTTTTTAAATGTTCTTTTTCATCCTGATGCCTTCTGTCCTACAAAAGTATAAGGTTTACTGTCCATGACGCCGGAGTCGCGCCGGCGCCGGACCGCAAGATAAAAATATTTCAGAACATCTTAAAATGAAAATGTAAAATCTACGCGGAGCCGTTGCCGGTGCGGCGGGCAGTGCGACGCATGGGCGATATTCATTGGTAGAAACAAACATGCGGTCCGGCGCCGGTGCGGCTCCGGTGCGGCTCCGGTGCGGCTCTGGTATCATGTACCGGAAGCCTAAGCCGTTGACTTTTTAATTGGATTGAAAACTTTTAAAAAGATTACGTTACATTTTTTTAAATAAAAATAGATAATTAGTAAAGGGTTTGGAGTTTCGTGAAAGATAATAATTTCCAGTGACACTTGACTTAGGTACCTACTTAATTAAAAGTTGAAGAATCGTGATACCTATTAAAATCATTATTGGTCAATGTTACATAATTACCTAGTAATTTTATAAAGTTGCAGATAGTGTACAATAAATCAAGTTGAGACTGAAATTTGCGATTTTTATCTAAGTGCAGTTCAGAGTACTTTTAATGGTGCCGATTCCCTTGTTCACAAACTAAACTAAATTTAAGTTCAGTGCATCTTTTTCTTTCTATTTCATTAAGAAAAGGACAGAAGATAAATTTTAGTTTAGTCCTGTCAAATTAATCAGCGCTTGACGTAAATTGACGTAATTTTAGTTGGCAAGTTTTTAATCACGTCTAAACTTGTATGGAGACTGACAGGCGCTTAACTACTTAAATTTAGTTTAATTTGTGAACAAGGGAATCGACACCAATGTCTCGCTAGAACATTAGTCTGATGCCTAGTGTAAATTTGATTAATTTGAAAAATCTAATATAATAAGCGACTGGGTTATTAGTCTTAGGCACCTGTCCCACCGCCCCGGCGATTAAGGCGACGATAACCGACTTTTAATGATTTTATACTGAAGATCACGTCTAAACGAGTAGTGTTAATGATTTGGAAAAAATATATGTTAAATATAGCATTTTTTTAATAACTTAATCTAAAGTGAATATTTTAGATATGTTTATATTATATAGTGTAATTAATTTGTAAATTTATATCTAACGCTGATAAAAAACTGAGAATCGCGCAAAAACTATCAAGCATATTTTTCTGAAACCTTCACCATTTTAAAGATATTTTAATTATTTATCTTCAAGTATACGTGTTTTATTAAAATACTTTTTGTTTTATGTATAATAAATTAATAATGCGTCTGATTTGGGACAGCGCTCCTTGATGGGCGAGTCCTATTACTGGCTGAACGTGCGACGCGTTGCGTGTGCTCAGCACAGAACACGCAAGCTAACCACTCAAGGCCATTGGCATATATCTGCGTCTTAACGAGAAAGCGAGTAGAGCTAGCAACTGAAAACGAGTTGGCGAAGAGCGAGTGCGCAACGGCGACGAACGATTACTCACTGGTTTGCGTATGTACCAAACGTGAGTTTCTCAGCGAGTGTTCTGCCGGCCAAGCGAGCATCGCTGAGCGAATACTATCCGTCTCCTTGATAGCTCTTGTCGCTGCGACAAACGAGTATGTACTCGCCGCCAGTGTGAACAGTCATCGCTCGACTATTATTATATGTATCTCTTTTATTTACATGGGACTTATAATCTTTTGTACGTTTCTAGAGCGAGAAAATCGTTGATAGCTAGTCGCTAGTCCATGTCGGCCGACGCACAGTATTTCGACTAGTACAAGCTAGCGGGACAAAATTATTTTTTGACTTATTTTAATTGTTTATGTACAATTAAGGTTATTTACACTATTTTAGAGAGAAACGGAGGAGATTTCTGTGTTCTGTATACGTCAAAGGTGGATGCAAGAGGACACTAGTCTCCTGATTTTACATTTTTAACCGACTTCCAAAAAGGAGGAGGTTATATGTTCGTCGCGTATGTTTGTTTTTTTTTTATGTATGTCCACCGATTTCTCCGTCAATTGTGGACCGATTTTGAAAATTATTTTTTTGTTTGAAAGGGTGTGCTCTCAAATTGGTCTCATATAAATTTTATTAACTTTGCTTGGATAGTTTTTGAGTTAGCTACAAAATACGTATTTTTTTCCCACTTAGTATGTAGATGATATGTTAAGTTTCTGTCATTGGTAGCAGATAGTGGTATTCGAATGTGTGTGGGGTAGGTACCACAACTAAAAATTGAAAAATAAAAACTTTTTACAAAAAAAAACAACCGACCTCCAAAAAAACACTACAAAGTGAAAAATAACTTTAATTTCGGAAGTCGGTGGCAAAAAACGAAAATACAAAACCCAAGACACCGACTTCCGAAATTAAAGTTATTTTTCACTTTGTAGTGTTTTTTTTGGAGGTCAGTTGTTTTTTTTTTTTTTTGTAAAAAGTTTTTATTGTTTACTGTTATCACGGATGCGTCTAATTAGCTACGTCTACCTACTTTTTATGACTGAAAGGCACTATATATATACATATACTTATACATACAACAACAACATTTATCAACATTATTCATTCATTCATTTTTTTGTATATTTACTTATAGGTACATATTTACAAAGAAACTAAAATCATAAATATTTGTAAAATAGGTATTTATTTGTTCATTCTATCAAATAACATACAATAGTAGTCACAACAACAATTATCTATAAATATAAAATAACTCTTAAAACAAAATCATGCTAAATTAAAATAAGAATGATTTAACTACAATCATGTTTTATCTATTTTATAACAATTAAAACCAAAACATAATAAGAAATGACTACATAATAAAATAGGTAAACATATTTACATTAAAAGATAATTCTAACAAGTCGAATCTAATAGTCATCATCAGCAGATTCATCACCACTCTCCAATTCGCTAGAATCTTCTGATAACAAATAATCCCGTTGCTAATTCTGCTGCAGTAATCAATTCATTTACACTTCGCGATGCCACAAGATCGTGTACTCCGTCTTTTTGTTTTTGGTGATGATTCATCAAAGGATTTCTGGGGTCGCCCTACAGAACGAACCCCCGATGATGTTGAAGGGCACGGCTGGTCTACCACACACAAATACTTCAAAACCGGGTCCTTTTAACCAATCTTTATGTTTGTTGAGAAATGTATCCTTAGTACATTTAGAAGATGTCCACTTTTCGTACAATTTTGATGAAAGGCCCGAAATTTTAATTTTGAGTTTCCTCAGAGAATCTTCAGAAGCATCCCATATATTATATTGTACACATAAATAATCAAAAATGCGACTATTCTTTTCAGTTTTATCGTGTTTTAACCATTCTTCGAAAAACTCCAATTTTGTCATAGTTACGACTCGTTCTGAAACAAAGTAAATAATTTTAACTGCGGGCCTTTTCGGGAGCTACAATATATATGAATATATGCTTGAATGTTGTAATTATAACATACAGAAGAATCAAGCTGGGTACATTTGGATAAAAAAAGTTACAACCCTTTAAAGTTTAAAATTGTACGGTCATCAAATAATCGCGTTCTTCAATGTCCCACTCACCGCACAGACTTCATTCACTCTTCCTTCTTCGTTCAGTCTATTTCTCTGTGGAATGCACTCCCCCTGGAAATCAGGATGGCAACCAACCGATTATCCTTTAACGTTAAAGTTCGTGAGCACATTCGTAAGAAGCTGGCAGTATCATCACAACGCTAATGTTTTCCCATTGTTTGTCTTATTATTTTATTTAGTATATTCTTGTATTTATGTGTATTTATTTGTGCTTATTTTATATATATAATTAGGCCTATATATTATATTTATAGTTTGTAATAAGTATATGTGTATCCTTATATTTGAGTTTTTTTTTTCCTCCATTTTCGTAATTGCACCTACCACAGTTTGTCTCTGCATCACCCAAAGGTTGACTGGTAGAAAATGCCTGTGGCATTAAGTCCGCCTCTGTACATTTCTGTGCTTGAAGTATTAAATAAATAAATAAATAATAAAATTAAGGAAAATTATGTGTGATTATTTTAACATACTTATAAACTCAAATTACAACAAAAAGATACAAGTCTTTTTTTTTAACAAGTCAAAATAGTAAGTACATACCTTCAACAGTAGAATCCATCACAAAAAAATCATTTCACTTCACTATCAATTTAAGGAGATGCTGTCACAAGTTTGCTAAAAATACAACTATTTTGTAAATGCAAATTGCACTCCCTTTTTAGGGTTCCGTAGTAAACAAGGAACCCTTATAGTTTCGTCATGTCCGTCTGTCTGTCTGTCTGTCTGTCCGCGGTCTAGCTCCGAGACCCTTAGTACTAGAAAACTGTAATTTGGCATAGATATATATTTTAATTACGCCGACAAAGTGGTAAAATAAAATTATGAAAAACATTTTTTTTTAGGGTACCTCTCATACACGTAAGGTGGTGATGTTATTTTTTTTTTTTTTAACCCATAGTGAGGGATATCATTGGAAAGGTCCTTTTAAAACATTGTGAGTTTGTAAAACCATTTTTGGATTCCGGGATTCGTTTGCGAAATATTAAGCTTTAAAGTGCTAATTTTTGTTAGAGTCAAGTGTCCCCGCCCCCTGCCGGCTAAATGGTTGGTTTTGGGTGTGTGAAAAAAATCACAACAGTAGTTTATATAACGAAATTAAAAGGAAAACTATCACAGCTAAGTAGACTCTACAAGTTAACGAGTAATAATCGACCAACTTAACTTTGCAGTTGCAAAAACATGTTTTCCCATACATTCCGTATGGGAGAACATATTTTTCAACTACAAAGTTAAGTTTGTTTTTGGGATAAATTCATCCCAACTACGGAACCCTTCATTGTGCGTGGTCCGACACGCACTTGGCCGGTTTTTTTAATCAACATTGACCCCTCCACAAAATTACTTAATGAGGTGACAAACAAATTATTTCTTAGAATTCCTTACCTGGGAAGGGTTGTTTATAAGTTGTTATCACGAATTCCTGGAAATGACGTCATGAATTTTGTCCCGCTAGCTTGTACTAGTCGAAATACTGTGCGACGGTGGGACTGGTGCCTAACGCCTTTTCAAGCATTTAGCTTGGCTTAAGAGTAATAAAAACAAAACAAGCGAGCCTTAGAGCTGAAACGCACTAGCGGCTGGCCGTGACGCGGCGTGACGTTGCGGTTGGCCGCACTTCAATTTTTATATGAAACCGCTTGATATATTCAAGTAAGAAACCGTACAAACGCCACGCTGCGTCACGGCCAGCCGCTAGTGCGCTTCAGCCCTTACAGTAGTCGCATAATATGATGTGTCACATGTGACATCTTGGCTGAGAGTACCAACCTCTCGGAAAATGGGTTGGTACCATCTGACGGCCAACTCTAGCACCGCGCACGCTCATTGGTCAAATCCAATAGCGCGCGCTTCCCCGGCTTCCTGTTACACACTTCCGTCCCTTTTCACGAAATCACTCCCATAGATTGCAGGAAAGCGAGAAGAAGATTATACATGTCACCGTAAAATTATAAACTTCGTTATTTTATAATCTATCGGTGTTATTTCCGTTAGATTATAAACTGTCGAAAAATTGTGAACTGCGACAAATCATTTACGATTTAACGCATTATTTTTCGATAGTTTATATTATATCCATGAGAAACGAGCGTAGTAAGCGCTGCCGCTGCCGCGGCAGCGCTTACTACGCTCGCTCGACTCACGCAATTGGTCACAGTTCTAACCTAACCTAACCCATTTCACCCAGTTCACAATTTTTCGACAGATTATGATCTAACGGAAATAATACCGATAGATTGTAAACTAACGGTGCTCACAATCTTACGGTGACATACACATAAAACAAAACGCTTTGGTAACAATATCAACCTCACGTCATAAAATACTGGAGAGATAATAAAATTTATATTTCACAACAAAACGGCTCCTGTTCTTTTCAAGATTATTCAGCGTTTTGTTAATCTTTCCACCCTCCAAGCAGCGTGCGTCACAAATGGAAAATCATAGTACCTAACGAACTGAAAATTTTACCCCACACATTGTCAAACGGTTGCCGCGAAAGGGTATTGACCTGAGATAAGTTTCACGTTCCATTGTCAGAGGCTTTTCATATTTTCGGGATAAGCTTTGTATAAAATGGTTATTTTAGGCCAATCTATCTCAGTTTAGGAAGATTAGTCGAGGCGCTTTCACGGCAAACAACATAAGAAGCTCTAAATTTAAATAAAACAAGCAATGTAGCTCTTTTAAAAACTATGGCACTCCGGGAGTGCCGACAGAAGTGAAAACTTGAACAAGATCGCCTTGGTGGAAGTAAAATACTTGTATAGAACATTGGTCCGTAACCTTATCTAAATAAAAAGCACAATCGCGTTTATAAAAATGAGGTGTCGGTCACGGTGTCGCGAGTTCAATTGTTTTTACCCATCTCAAAAATGCCCAACGCGTTTAAAGAAGTTTTCACTTCAAAAAAATAAGTCTAAAACATAAACCCAACTACAACAAAAACGCCAACTAAAAGGTATAAACAAGACATCACAGACAGAAAAATAAAATATCCGGAGAGAGATTACATCTTGTTTGTCTGATCTGAAGATTGCATGCTTACTTTAGTTTAAGTTTCTCCCAGTACCTGTTCTAGAATATTCCACTAAAGTCTTTTACTTTTTTATTTACTTAAACATTTATTTAAATCCCAAGAACTATAAACACGACAGTATTTACATAAGAATTGACGTAAAAATTGTATTTTTTAATTAAATATTAAAACGGACTATGTTCTATGTTATGGGATTTGGTTTCCGCACTTATTCCGTCAGATGGACCATTGTGCGTGGGCCATGGCAGCCGTTTGGTGGTTATTCCAACCAGCCCACCTCCCTCCAGAAGTTAATTAAAACTCCTGGTCTGTTCAGACGGTCTAAAGCGTCTCCACAAAGCGTCGCAAGACTGCCGGGAGTCCACAATAGAGTTTTTTTTTGTTAAATTTAATACTAATCATGCGCTGAGTAGGAACATTAGAAGCGTATCGACTTGTGAACTCGTTGTATTTTGTAGCACTTATTAAGTCCTTGCTTTTGCTCATGGCTTCTCCGCGTGGAGCTCAGAAATTATCCCACGGAAACTTATCAGGATAAAAATCCCATGGTCCACCCATATGCTAAATTTCACCCACATCCGTCCAGCCGTTTTAGCGTGAAAGTTTAACAAACAAACTCACTTTCGCATTTAGAGATCTACGTTTTGTAATGGACAATTAGCTTCAACTTTCTGACTAACTAATCGACTCTTTGACAGTTCAAAAGTGCCTGTAAATGATTTAATTGAAATAAATGCTTTAAGTTTGAGTTTAGAATGTTAAGTTAGGATTTTTCAAAAACCTTTCTTTCTTTCAGTATGCAAACGACACGCACAAAGGCCTGATGACTATTTTGGCTGCGGCTAAGAAACAAGGCATACGAAAGACATTCCAGGGGAGTTCTCTCAGCTACTTCAACCCTCCATTCAAAAAGTACGCTTGCTATCAGGGATCTTTAACTACCCCGCCTTGCACTGAGTCTGTTCTATGGCTTATTAGAGGAAAGACTCTGCATATTCGAAGGGTAAGATTCTACTAGATTATATCAATAGAACTTTTCCTGTGAGTTGCTCAAAGATATGTAGAAACCTTCCTGGTTTTAGTACGACCTTGCTCCGTCTTTTGGCCGGCCAGCCTGGACGTGCCTACCTTTTCCGTCCTTCACGGGAACCTGCACTCTAATTGTGTAACACACGATCAATCATAATTTGAATAATTTTGAAGGATTTTGCTATTGCTTTATAATGTTCGAAAAATTTGTCTGCTCAATAACATAAATAACGCAATAATAACGCAATGAATGTTGTTGAACTGTCAAAATGAAACATATGTGATTATCGTGTGTTACGCAATGAGGATGCCGTCCCGAAAAGCCCGTGTGGATAGACCTCTCATCATCATCATCAGCCTATAAATGTTCCCACTGCTGGGACACAGGCCTCCTCTCTTTGAAAGGGAGTGGGCCGTAACCCACCACGCGGGCCCAGTGCGGGTTGGTAGATGTCACATGTCTTCAAATTTTTAGTTCAAGGACATGCCGGTTTCCTTACGATGTTTTCCTTCACCGTTTTGAGAGCAGTGGTGATGAAATAATTTACACAAAGTAAAGCGCCTGTCTGGGTTCGAACCTACGACTTACAACTCATAAGTCGCGGCCGTTACCACTGGGCCACCACTGCTCTGCACTTCTAATAGAAACAGTAACGCAGATTGATTAATATCCCAATAAATTGCTTGATGCTTGTTTGATGGAATAAAACTTCCTTAAATTCTATAATACTCATTGAATTTATTCGCTGTGAATTCAGTTTAAATTCTAAATTCATTATAACGTAATAGCTCAGTCAATAACAACAACAAACATAGCAAATGCGCACGCAACCAATAGGCCTAAGGTGCTTGGGTTGGGGTCAGATTGTAGCAAATTTAGCTTGCTTCACAAAAATATAGAACAACGATACCTAAAACGCGTCTTTTAGGCGACAATAACCGACTTTTAATATTTTATAACTAGCTTTTGCCCACGGTTTCACCCGCATGGATGTCGGATAATATCCCACGGGAACGTATTATCGAGATTTCATACCTAATAAATAACCGAGGAAATTTTCATTGACTCCTACCGCTGCGCCCGCATTGTTACGCGTAATTCTGAAACTGTGATATCTTTTAAACTAGTCAAGGCATATTTTAATCTAAATTAAATGCCCAATTTAAATAACATATTTTATTGGATAACGATTAATACTATACCGGTCAAAAAAGCAGCCCCGGATCTAGAGGGAGGCAAGCCGGGGCCCATGCCCCGGGCGCCAACTTCAGGGGGCGACAAATTCAAGCGTAGCAGACAAGTGCACCACCCAGCACACAGCAACTTTGCAATAAATAAGACGCGCAGCACATTTAAAATCTTTCAATGTTTTTTCTTTTTTACAAGTTTTGGCGCCCCTGTTGAATTGGCGCACTATAAATGGATAAAATTTGATTAATATGTTGCTGCCAAAATTTTCATTTTGAGACAATTTTTATTTCACGGGGGCTAACTTAGCGCATCCCCCATAAAAGATCGGTGGGGGGCGGCACGGCAGACGGCAGTTTATGCCCCGCCTCAAAAAAAATCTAGATCCGGGGCTGCAAAAAAGCTTCGGAAATAACAATTAATTTTTTATCAAATTCTGAAAGATAAAAATGGTTATTGTGCGTCATCCTTAGAAGGATGGGGGACTTTGTTTTATAATATGTAAGGATGCAGATCACGTCTAAACGAGTGGTGTTAATGATTTGGAAAAAATATATGCTAAATAAGAGTATTTTTTGAATAACTTAAAATAGTAATATTTTTGATTATGTTTATATTACATAGTGAAATTAATTTGTAAAGTTATGTCTAATGCGGATAAAAACTGAGAATCACGCAAAATCTATCAATTGTATTTTTCTAAAACCTTCACCATTTTAAAGATAATTTAATTATTGATCTTTTAGTATACGTGTTTTATTCAAATACCATTTGATTTATGTTTATTTATTTAATTATGCGTCTAATTTGGGACAGCGCTCTTTGATGGGCGAGTCCTATTACTGGCTTGACGTACAAAGCGTTGCGTGAGCTCAGCACAAAACACGCAAGCTAACCACTCAAGGCCACTGGCATATATCTGCGTCTTAAGGTATATTAAAAAAAAAACTGAAATATGTGCTAGAATTTCACAATTTTTCGAGCACCAGCACGGAGTAGCACAAGGTTTTCAGGGTTGCAAATTTGGGCATAAACTACTCTCAGGGGACCTAACAACTAGTAACAACATATAAAAAAATGGTAGTTACATGCACGTTTGCGATGTTTCCCTTTTTTTGTGTTGATTTTGACTGGGCTATACCTAATGATTGTACGGTGTACAGATAGTGCCATCCATAAAGACGTGTCTCACTCTTCGTCCTAAATGCGATTACTGTACTGTAAGGCACTGCGCAAACGTAGACACTTTTGTGTCTTGTGTTGGATACAAGATACCAGTTAATCTTTTATTTTCATATAATCAATATGAAATCAACCACTCACTGCGCAGACGTAGGCGTTTTGCAGATGGAGCAACTATTGCAGCAACTGGCAACTATCTGTTTACATATATCTCAATGGAACTGCGCACACGTAGCAACTCAAGTTGCGTGTTCCGGTGATAGACAACAATTTTTAACCGACTTCCAAAAAGGAGGAGGTTATATGTTCGTCGCGTATGTTTGTTTTTTTTTTTTTTTTTTATGTATGTCCACCGATTTCTCCGTCAATTGTGGACCGATTTTGAAAATTCTTTTTTTGTTTGAAAGGGTGTGCTCTGGAATTGGTCCCATATAAATTTTATTAACTTTGCTTGGATAGTTTTTGAGTTAGCTACAAAATACGTATTTTTTTCCCACTTAACATGTAGATGATATGATAAGTTTCTGTCACTGGCAGCAGGTAGTGGTATTTGAATGTGTGTGGGGTGGGTACCACAACTAAAAAGTGAAAAATAAAAACTTTTTACAAAAAAAAAAACAACCGACCTCCAAAAAAAACACTACAAAGTGAAAAATAACTTTAATTTCGGAAGTCGGTGGCAAAAAACGAAAATACAAAACCCAAGACACCGACTTCCGAAATTAAAGTTATTTTTCACTTTGTAGTGTTTTTTTTGGAGGTCGGTTGTTTTTTTTTTTGTAAAAAGTTTTTTTAGTTGCTGCAATCGATGACTAAGTTAGTTTCTAATTGTCACAACTAGCAACTGTCGAATTTGTATCGGTTGTGTAAAGTTGCTGGTTTCGTTGTTGACGCCGTCGACGGCGACGACGTATTATAATGAGAACAAGTGCTGCTTCTTCGAAATCCATCATCACACTGTACGTAGCGTAGATTGAGCAACTCAGCTATAAAAGTTGCTCACAGATTGCCAAAAAATTTCGGCAACCGTAAACCGGGCTATTTGGTTGTAGCAACTGGCAACTTTTAAAGGAAACTTTTTAAAAGTTGATAGTTGCCTCAACTAAAGTTGCTCCATCTGCAAAGCGCCGTAGACACTACTTGTGTGCATTTGCTTCCAATTAACACATATGGATTACCAATCAAAAAGTATTCGGTGTAGGTAACTGGAAACTGAAATATATCAGTTGAAGATACAAGCAACATTAAACAAAATCCAAACTATTGTAAGGCACTACGCAAAGCAACTATGGTCTCTTATGGTGCGCCGTGTGCGGTGGTAACCGGCAACTGTGTCTGATTGCCGCTACCGGACACAGTAACACTTTCCTGTGATGGTGTGCCGTATCAGTGACAAAAAGTGTCTACATTTGCGCAGCGCCTTAGCGATTAGGAAGAAGAGTGGGGCGCGTCTTCGTGGATGGCACTATCCATACCTATGTAAAATTAGTTTTTTCTCCGTTATTTTCTATTCAAGACGACAGACACAATGACTGACACTCTCGTGTCGTTATTAAAAGATTAGTCTGTTATTAAAGATGTGTATGAGCTGACTGCTAACTTCATATCATCACTCCTGAAGTAAAAATTTTCATGAATTTAAAAATGCATTTTACCTAAAATTTTGTGGCTTTCAGTATTCTTGGTATTGGATTAGCAGATTGATTTATTAATGCACGAGGGTCTTCACCGTCTATGACAGTGATTCATGGCAGCATTAGTAGCCATTTCGTATACATATTCCTCTTCGTGCATTATTCGATTTTCGGCATAATGCTAATAAATCAACTCCTGATGCATATTGATTTGCGATTAAAAAAATAACAAGCTGTATTGATCATTTTGTTTTATTTTTGTCTGTCTGACGGATAAATCGATGTCTGCGAATTATCTAACATAACATCACGCCTTGTTTCCCCGAAGAGTTGGGCAGAGGTGTCCCTGTAGCAGGTACACCCACATTTCACCAGTTATGTTTAAGTTCCATGTAATCGGGGGCGAGCCTATTGCCATCAACCGGGCACAAATCCCGACTCCGAGCTGCTACTGAGAAATTTCAGATAGAAAAACCCAATATCACTTTGCCCATTCTGGAAATCGAACCCAGGACCTCGTGCTCAGCAGTAGCGCTTGCGACCACTAGACCAACAAGAATTATCTGTTAAACAATATTCTTGGAGATGATTGTTTATTGCATAATTATACATTAAAATGCTTACAAACAATCAACAACACGACTACTATTTACACTAGGTACTAAATTAAATGACTAACTAACTTTACAAATAAAAAAAGGACACTTAGGCGTCGAAGTACTCGTCTGCATCACTGTCATATCATCCGGAAACATGCTCAGAAGACTGGCAGCATTGCCACGTTGAATGGCAATGCTAATTCTTTGGTCAAACAACGAGCAAGCCCTCAGGTCACGTGAAATGTTGACCAGTCTAGTCGGTAAGAAATTTCCTTAAGGTTGAACTAGTCGCGGGCTCGAACTCATTGGTGGGCTTGGTCAAAAAGCACGCAGTGTCACCTGGCATCGTATCCGACAGAGATAGTATCAGTGATGAGCAGTTAGACGCTGGTCTACATGCACAAACTCTAGTTCGCACGCACACAAATACCGTTCAGAACGATTTTAGTAAAACGAGCGCGTAAAAAATTACGAAAAGTCCTTTGGAAGGTGGAGTTTTATGACAAAACTACTGCATAAATCAATTACGAATAAAGTTTATTATAATCTTCGACAATTGAGCTTTGTCGGAACTAGCTTTGTTTTGAAGATTTTATACTTCTTTTATTACTTATTTACTCCCAAAGTTGCGTTAAAATTAGCAGGAAAAACGAATCTTTGTTGGCTCCATAACTTTTTAATTGCTTTTTTTTTACTCATCTGCTTCTATACAGACAAAATTAATAATAAGACAAAACGATTTCATGTTTTACTTTGGATGTACAATGTGTAACAGTGGAGTAAAACCCCCCCGAAATTTGTATGGAAAAAGTATCGGCTAGTTGCGCCTTAAAAAGAAAATTCTTAGAAATGTTGTAAATTGTGACTATCATGTTAGAAGAGCGTATTCTTTGAAAAGTCAAATTTATTGTCATCGAGTTTTGAATTGTGCTAAATAACTTTAGAATACAGTCGAAAATAAGACCAAGGTTTTTATGAAATTCAGTTTTATCTGTAGTTAGAATCACAAAATCAATTAGCACCACATCAAATTGTTACTAGACGTGACATAAAATGAGATAGGGTTTCAACAAAACGTTCAATAAAAATATTTAATCGGAATATGGTAATAATTTGTAGTTATCAAACATAATTCGTGAACTGGTCTGTTCAGTAGGTAATAACAATGGTGGGTTTATCACACGTGAATTAAATGATTTAACTGTCAGTCTTAGGTAACAGAATAATCTGTTCCATTAAAATTATAACATTACGTAATGACCTTATGTTTTTTTTTTTTGTAGGTCATACAAATATTTGTTCCGTGCGGGAATTGAACCCGCGACACGCAGCGCAGCAGTCAATCGCTTAACCACTGCGCCAACCATGCCGTCAAAAATTTTTAGGACATAAAAACCCTACAAAGTGAAAAATTACAGTTTACCTAAGTTTCGGAAGTCGGTGGCAAATAACGAAAATACAAAACCAAAGACATTGACTTCCAAAATTAAAGGAATTTTTTACTTTATAGTATTTGTTTAGAAGTCGGTGGTTTTTTTTTTGTTGTAAAAAAGGTTTTTTTGGGTATTTCATTTCTATTTCTTTTTATTTTAGCGGTGATATCGTACGGATATTACACATACATATTCAAATCATAACCCACACTTCTAGCTAGCTTTACCTAAGCTTCTAGCTTATTTAGGCATTTGCTTATATTATTACTAGCTGATCCCGGCAAACGTTGTTTTGCCAATTATTTGTTTGGGGTGGACAACCCTTATCACTTAGGGGTATGAAAAATAGATAGTCGCCGATTCTCAGACCTGAATATGCATATAAAATTTGGTAAAAATCAGTAAAGCCGTTTCGGAGGAGTAAGGTTACTAACATTGTGACATGAGAATTTTATATATAAGATAATTGATAAAGTTGAAGCAAAACAACAGGTTTAAACAGACAAAACGACTTTTATTTTCCAACCATTTCAAAGCTCCATTAACAATTGAACATTTGAGTAGTACATTACTTTTTATCAATATATGGCCTAACAGTGTTGCTAACCAAAAAGTACTTACTATATTACATTGACCTATTCTAACACCCCCCCTCAATGTAATATATACTTGCAATACAAACATAAAACTTACTTTTGATATAAGCCGCACTTATTTATAAACCTCAACAACAAATTATTATTCAGTGCCTTTGTAAACATATCTGCAATCTGATCTTCTGTTTTTAAGTATTTCAAAATCAATGTCCTCTTTTTAATCAACTCTTTAATGAAATGGAATCTTATATCAACATGTTTCAAGCGCTTAATATTATCAGTGTTAGCTACAATTATGGCACTTTGATTGTCACAACAAATCTTGACAGGACAAACATTTTCAATATTAAAATCCTTAAGTAAATTTATAAGACAACAGGCTTCACTTGAGGCCATACTAATTGCCATGTACTCCGATTCTGTTGAAAACAGGCTAACACTAGATTATTTCTTTGAGCACCAAGAAATTAAACAATTTGCAAACATGAAACAATATCCCGTGGTAGACTTTCTATCCATCAAATCTCCACCCCAATTTGCATCACAATATCCCACTAACATCTCACTATTACATTTATATACTAACTTGTAATTAATAGTGTGTTTAATATATCTAAGTACTCTTTTTAAAGCTGTTAACAGAACATCATTTGCTTTATTCTGATGTCTGCTTAAAATTGATAAAGCAACACAAATATCTGGTCTTGTTCCTAATACTGCATAAGACAAACAACCTATTATCTTTCTACATTTCTTTTCAATGTCCCTGTCAACTACAAAATCATTATTTTCTTCTAATATGCTAGTATTAAAGTTCAGATCCATAGGGGTACACATTTCTTTAAAGTCCTGCATTTCAAATTTTTGTAAAACATTTTCTAAATATTCTTTTTGACTCAACTCAGTAATTCCATTTTCTAAATCCTGTTTTACCTTTATACCTAAGTAATTTGAAACAAAGCCTAAGTCTTTCATTTTAAATTCACCGTTCAACATTGACTTAAGATCACATATTTCTGTTTTGTTGTTTCCAAATATTAACAAATCATCAACATACAATAAAACATATGTTTTGGAATCCCTGTTACACTTAGTATATAAACAACAATCACTTTGAGACCTTCCAAAACCTTGTTTTATTATTACAGAGTTAAATTTATCATTCCAGTATTTTGGTGACTTTTTCAACCCATATAAAGACTTATTTAATTTAACAAACTTTTATTCCCACTATAGGCACCTTCTGGCAGTTCTAAATATACTTCTTCATCAATATTCCCATACAAAAAAGCCCCCGTCACATCCATCTGATAAATTGGTAAATTTAACTTTGTGGCTACTGACACAAATAACCTGAAAGTAGATAATTTAGCTACTGGCGCATAAATCTCACATAAGTCAAATATATCATCCTGTTCAAAGCCCCTAGCCACTTACTACTTACAGTCTTTTTACTAGCAGGTTCTTCGCAAAGGTCCCAGGTATTATTATCTCTTAAGGTTTGCAATTCTCTATTAATCGCCTCCTTCCACTTATTTGCATCGCTCCTTTTCATAGCTTCATTGTACGTAACTGGCTCACTCTCTATACCTTCAACATTGAGACATTCATAGAATGCTGTTTGTTTCCTCACTCGTTTGCTTCTTCTTTTAGGTCTCTCACTGTCGAGTGATGGTGTATTATCATCAGTTAATAATTTCAACTCATCCGAACATGGTTCATATTCACTTTCAGATTCTGTTTCATGAAACCAACTTTCCTCAACATCACTTTCTCTCACACAAATGGCATCTTCTGATTTTCCATTTCCTTCATTTTTAGTCTCCTGTGATGGTTGGTTTTCTAAAGTTACTATTTTAACTGATTCCTGCACATTCACTTCTTTTGCCAATTTCTTTTCTTTTGTTTGCTTTATTTTAACGTTATTTTTCTCCAAAACTTTCTTTACACGATCAAAGTTTTGATATGCGAGTCTTTCATACCACTCGTTTATTTCGTTCTTTACTCCTTTTGCAACACTCGCAACCTCGCATTTGAAGCGAAAATCCATATAATACATTTCTCCATAACGTTTAGCCACCGCAGACAGTTTGTTTTGTTTATAAAATTTACATAAATTTTCATTTGTCACCATGACATATCCTCTATCTGTCGCACAATTCACAGAGAATAAATTAGTTTTTAGGTCCGGCACGTACAAGACATTGTTTATGGTCGTGTTTATCCATTCGCGGCCATTGTAAACCTGTGCCGCCACCTGTCCACAACCATTTGCACTAATTGCGTTCCCATTACCGACAATCACTGATTTATTCGACAACGAAGAATATGTCGTAAATAAATCTCGATCACAGCACATATGTTGGGTTGCGCCGGTGTCCACTAACCACTGTGACTGTTGAAAATGTCCACCTGAACTCGCTATCACAAATGCGTTACTGTTTCTGTCCTTATTTTTCTTAAACCAACACTCGCTTTTAACATGTCCCAATTTGTTGCAGTAAAAACACTTTTTAGCCAATCTATTATTATTTGCCGAACTGTCATTACGATTGTTTACATTACTCCGACACTCGCTTTGATAATGTCCCATTTTATTACATTTGTAACATTTCACGTTCTTCTTATCCGTTCTGTTAGCAACAAAAGCTGATGATTGCTGGGGCACCTCCCCTCTTTCTTTCAATCTTTCCTCTTCTATCAATAATCTTGCTACTAAATTATCGTAGGTCTGCTTATCGTCAGGCGCAGATTCCCAGGCTGATACAAAATGTTTGTACTGATCTGGTAACGACATCAAAACTTTCGTTATTACGAACTTATCCGATATAGTTTCACCGAGCTGTTTCAATTGATTCTGCATTTCCTGTATCTTTGATAGAAAAGTAGACATCTCTGCACCTTCTTCGTATTTAAACTGAAAGAATCTTTGCTGCACAATATGAATGATCGTCTCCGATTTTTGTTCATAGACGCTTAGTAATTTTCGCCACATCTCAGCCGAGGTTTCACATGATAAAATATGTAGCATGACATCTTCTGACATTCTTGTAACCAGCAAAGTCTGGGCTTTTGCATCGTAAGTTTCCCACCGAGTACGGTCGGCATCATTTTCAGGTTTTATTTTAGTGCCGTTTACTATGTCATACAAGCCCTGGCCTCGCAGCAAAACCGTAGTCTGGAACCGCCATATATTCCAGTTTGATGCTCCCTCCAGCTTTATATGCAAGCCAGGAGTTCTAACATTGTCCTCCATCGTCGTGCTTACTTCCTGCTCGTCCCGTCCTTGATGAAACAAGTAATTTTCCTTCCTGCTGGCCTAACGTCACACGTGCTCCGTGCCGATGCCGACAGTATTTTTGACGAAAAGCAGTATTTGGCCCTTTGTTTTGCTCACGAATACTAGATTATGCGGCTGGGCCCATAACCTGATAAAGTTGAAGCAAAACAACAGGTTTAAACAGACAAAACGACTTTTATTTTCCAACCATTTCAAAGCTCCATTAACAATTGAACATTTGAGTAGTACATTACTTTTTATCAATATATGGCCTAACAGTGTTGCTAACCAAAAAGTACTTACTATATTACATTGACCTATTCTAACAATAATATATTTAGAATTATAACTATTATATTATTTACCATATAAATAATATAATAGTTATAATTCCAAATATAAATAAATGTTCAAACTGCGATAAAAAGCAGACATTTATTAGACATTTGATATTTAACATTTAACGTGAGCGTTTAGCTACAACTTTTTTACTCTACAGCAATAGTTTAAAATTACTGCTACACTAAAGTTAATCTATTTAAAGTAAAAATTTCATGAAAGTGGGTTCCAGTCCGTCCCATCTTTGATGTCCTCCCCCCAGGGACGCCCTAAACCGAGGTTTGTACCCCACAGGGGGTGCCCTTAGTGAGCGCTCGCCTAGTAGCATAGTTTTTGCTCCTGGCTGGAGGCTTTGAGTGTAGAAGCTTAAGGCAGCCACAGGAAAGAACGGTTAAATAGGTAGTCATGACCTCCGAGGTCAGCTATGAGATGCCCTACAGAAAAAAAAAAAAAACAAATGTGAGTTGTCATTGACCATGATTTATGCAGTGCAGTGGCAAGGCTTATTGGTGACTCGCCCGAATTTACTACTAGCGAATCGGCACTTTTAAACAATGTTATTTTTTCTTGAGGCGATTGGCACGAATTTAATTTATTCACCAAAAGCCAATGACTGGTAAAATGACATGCAAATTGTGTGCATAGTATAAAAGAGATTGACTGTTGCGGTTTGAAAGCACAGATTTTTTATTTAAGGGTTAAAATTAGTGTAATACATAGTTATTTACTTTTTTAAGCAAGCTTTGACGTAAAATATTTATCATTATTGTTTACAAAAAACGTACTTTTTCTTGATAAAAAACAATGATAAAGGAGTACTGATAAGATTGGATGACGTACTCTTACAGGCTTATAGTAAAACCCTCTTACCGGCCAATTGCATGTCGGACCACGCACAATGAAGGGTTGTGTAGATGGAATGAATTTATCACAAAAACAAACCGCCGCCCCCACAGAATAAACGCGCAAGTGTAAAATTGAGGTGATGTATTTTGACCTATAATACACAATGAATATTGATTAACATCAAAACCGCCGCAATGGCACTTACGCGTTTATTCTGCGGGGGCGGCGAAACTTAACTTTGTAGTTGAAAAACATGTTCTCCGATACGGAATGTATGAGAAAATATGTTTTTGCAACTGCAAATATAAGTTGGTCGATTATGACTCGTTAACTTGTAGAGCCTACTTAGCTGTGATAGTTTTCCTTTTAATTTCGTTATATAAACTATTGCTGTGATTTTTTTCACGTATCCAAAACCAACCTTTTAGCTGGCAGGGGGGAGACACTTGACTAACAAAAATTAGCACTTTAAAGCTTAATATTTCGCAAACAGAACCCTGAATCCAAAAATGGTTTTTACACATTTGCAATGATTTTAAAGGACCTTTCCAACGATACCCCACACCATGGGATGGAAAAAAAAAAACACCCCACTTTACGTGTAGGGGAGGTACATTTAGTTTTTTTATTTGTATTTTATTTTACCACTTTGTCGGCGTAATTAATATGTATACCCATGCCAAATTACAGCTTTCTAGTGCTAAGAGTCTCGGAACTAGACCACGGACAGACAGACAGACGGACATGGCGAAACTATAAGGGTTCCTTGTTGACTACGGAACCCTAAAAAAGGAGATGAGAATGTTATTGTGGGAAACTCTAAAAAGAGAAATCATTAATTTTATGTTTGTATTCTATGTAACTCGTCATTTTTGTGGTCGCAGAGTATCTAGTCCTTGGTTATATTCTGGGAATAGAGCCA